>OX346218.1:15205343-15822233 GCA_947049295.1 Ligdia adustata | reverse complement strand
CTAACCTAACCTAACCTAACCTAACCTAACCTAACCTAACCTAACCTAACCTAACCTAACCTAACCTAACCTAACCTAACCTAACCTAACCTAACCTAACTAACCTAACCTAACCTAACCTAACCTAACCTAACCTAACCTAACCTAACCTAACCTAACCTAACCTAACCTAACCTAACTAACCTAACCTAACCTAACCTAACCTAACCTAACCTAACCAACCTAACCTAACCTAACCTAACCTAACCTAACCTAACCTAACCTAACCTAACCTAACCTAACCTAACCTAACCTAACCTAACCTAACCTAACCTAACCTAACCTAACCTAACCTAACCTAACCTAACCTAACCTAACCTAACCTAACCTAACCTAACCTAACCTAACCTAACCTAACCTAACCTAACCTAACCTAACCTAACCTAACCTAACCTAACCTAACCTAACCTAACCTAACCTAACCTAACCTAACCTAACCTAACCTAACCTAACCTAACCTAACCTAACCTAACCTAACCTAACCTAACCTAACCTAACCTAACCTAACCTAACCTAACCTAACCTAACCTAACCTAACCTAACCTAACCTAACCTAACCTAACCTAACCTAACCTAACCTAACCTAACCTAACCTAACCTAACCTAACCTAACCTAACCTAACCTAACCTAACCTAACCTAACCTAACCTAACCTAACCTAACCTAACCTAACCTAACCTAACCTAACCTAACCTAACCTAACCTAACCTAACCTAACCTAACCTAACCTAACCTAACCTAACCTAACCTAACCTAACCTAACCTAACCTAACCTAACCTAACCTAACCTAACCTAACCTAACCTAACCTAACCTAACCTAACCTAACCTAACCTAACCTAACCTAACCTAACCTAACCTAACCTAACCTAACCTAACCTAACCTAACCTAACCTAACCTAACCTAACCTAACCTAACCTAACCTAACCTAACCTAACCTAACCTAACCTAACCTAACCTAACCTAACCTAACCTAACCTAACCTAACCTAACCTAACCTAACCTAACCTAACCTAACCTAACCTAACCTAACCTAACCTAACCTAACCTAACCTAACCTAACCTAACCTAACCTAACCTAACCTAACCTAACCTAACCTAACCTAACCTAACCTAACCTAACCTAACCTAACCTAACCTAACCTAACCTAACCTAACCTAACCTAACCTAACCTAACCTAACCTAACCTAACCTAACCTAACCTAACCTAACCTAACCTAACCTAACCTAACCTAACCTAACCTAACCTAACCTAACCTAACCTAACCTAACCTAACCTAACCTAACCTAACCTAACCTAACCTAACCTAACCTAACCTAACCTAACCTAACCTAACCTAACCTAACCTAACCTAACCTAACCTAACCTAACCTAACCTAACCTAACCTAACCTAACCTAACCTAACCTAACCTAACCTAACCTAACCTAACCTAACCTAACCTAACCTAACCTAACCTAACCTAACCTAACCTAACCTAACCTAACCTAACCTAACCTAACCTAACCTAACCTAACCTAACCTAACCTAACCTAACCTAACCTAACCTAACCTAACCTAACCTAACCTAACCTAACCTAACCTAACCTAACCTAACCTAACCTAACCTAACCTAACCTAACCTAACCTAACCTAACCTAACCTAACCTAACCTAACCTAACCTAACCTAACCTAACCTAACCTAACCTAACCTAACCTAACCTAACCTAACCTAACCTAACCTAACCTAACCTAACCTAACCTAACCTAACCTAACCTAACCTAACCTAACCTAACCTAACCTAACCTAACCTAACCTAACCTAACCTAACCTAACCTAACCTAACCTAACCTAACCTAACCTAACCTAACCTAACCTAACCTAACCTAACCTAACCTAACCTAACCTAACCTAACCTAACCTAACCTAACCTAACCTAACCTAACCTAACCTAACCTAACCTAACCTAACCTAACCTAACCTAACCTAACCTAACCTAACCTAACCTAACCTAACCTAACCTAACCTAACCTAACCTAACCTAACCTAACCTAACCTAACCTAACCTAACCTAACCTAACCTAACCTAACCTAACCTAACCTAACCTAACCTAACCTAACCTAACCTAACCTAACCTAACCTAACCTAACCTAACCTAACCTAACCTAACCTAACCTAACCTAACCTAACCTAACCTAACCTAACCTAACCTAACCTAACCTAACCTAACCTAACCTAACCTAACCTAACCTAACCTAACCTAACCTAACCTAACCTAACCTAACCTAACCTAACCTAACCTAACCTAACCTAACCTAACCTAACCTAACCTAACCTAACCTAACCTAACCTAACCTAACCTAACCTAACCTAACCTAACCTAACCTAACCTAACCTAACCTAACCTAACCTAACCTAACCTAACCTAACCTAACCTAACCTAACCTAACCTAACCTAACCTAACCTAACCTAACCTAACCTAACCTAACCTAACCTAACCTAACCTAACCTAACCTAACCTAACCTAACCTAACCTAACCTAACCTAACCTAACCTAACCTAACCTAACCTAACCTAACCTAACCTAACCTAACCTAACCTAACCTAACCTAACCTAACCTAACCTAACCTAACCTAACCTAACCTAACCTAACCTAACCTAACCTAACCTAACCTAACCTAACCTAACCTAACCTAACCTAACCTAACCTAACCTAACCTAACCTAACCTAACCTAACCTAACCTAACCTAACCTAACCTAACCTAACCTAACCTAACCTAACCTAACCTAACCTAACCTAACCTAACCTAACCTAACCTAACCTAACCTAACCTAACCTAACCTAACCTAACCTAACCTAACCTAACCTAACCTAACCTAACCTAACCTAACCTAACCTAACCTAACCTAACCTAACCTAACCTAACCTAACCTAACCTAACCTAACCTAACCTAACCTAACCTAACCTAACCTAACCTAACCTAACCTAACCTAACCTAACCTAACCTAACCTAACCTAACCTAACCTAACCTAACCTAACCTAACCTAACCTAACCTAACCTAACCTAACCTAACCTAACCTAACCTAACCTAACCTAACCTAACCTAACCTAACCTAACCTAACCTAACCTAACCTAACCTAACCTAACCTAACCTAACCTAACCTAACCTAACCTAACCTAACCTAACCTAACCTAACCTAACCTAACCTAACCTAACCTAACCTAACCTAACCTAACCTAACCTAACCTAACCTAACCTAACCTAACCTAACCTAACCTAACCTAACCTAACCTAACCTAACCTAACCTAACCTAACCTAACCTAACCTAACCTAACCTAACCTAACCTAACCTAACCTAACCTAACCTAACCTAACCTAACCTAACCTAACCTAACCTAACCTAACCTAACCTAACCTAACCTAACCTAACCTAACCTAACCTAACCTAACCTAACCTAACCTAACCTAACCTAACCTAACCTAACCTAACCTAACCTAACCTAACCTAACCTAACCTAACCTAACCTAACCTAACCTAACCTAACCTAACCTAACCTAACCTAACCTAACCTAACCTAACCTAACCTAACCTAACCTAACCTAACCTAACCTAACCTAACCTAACCTAACCTAACCTAACCTAACCTAACCTAACCTAACCTAACCTAACCTAACCTAACCTAACCTAACCTAACCTAACCTAACCTAACCTAACCTAACCTAACCTAACCTAACCTAACCTAACCTAACCTAACCTAACCTAACCTAACCTAACCTAACCTAACCTAACCTAACCTAACCTAACCTAACCTAACCTAACCTAACCTAACCTAACCTAACCTAACCTAACCTAACCTAACCTAACCTAACCTAACCTAACCTAACCTAACCTAACCTAACCTAACCTAACCTAACCTAACCTAACCTAACCTAACCTAACCTAACCTAACCTAACCTAACCTAACCTAACCTAACCTAACCTAACCTAACCTAACCTAACCTAACCTAACCTAACCTAACCTAACCTAACCTAACCTAACCTAACCTAACCTAACCTAACCTAACCTAACCTAACCTAACCTAACCTAACCTAACCTAACCTAACCTAACCTAACCTAACCTAACCTAACCTAACCTAACCTAACCTAACCTAACCTAACCTAACCTAACCTAACCTAACCTAACCTAACCTAACCTAACCTAACCTAACCTAACCTAACCTAACCTAACCTAACCTAACCTAACCTAACCTAACCTAACCTAACCTAACCTAACCTAACCTAACCTAACCTAACCTAACCTAACCTAACCTAACCTAACCTAACCTAACCTAACCTAACCTAACCTAACCTAACCTAACCTAACCTAACCTAACCTAACCTAACCTAACCTAACCTAACCTAACCTAACCTAACCTAACCTAACCTAACCTAACCTAACCTAACCTAACCTAACCTAACCTAACCTAACCTAACCTAACCTAACCTAACCTAACCTAACCTAACCTAACCTAACCTAACCTAACCTAACCTAACCTAACCTAACCTAACCTAACCTAACCTAACCTAACCTAACCTAACCTAACCTAACCTAACCTAACCTAACCTAACCTAACCTAACCTAACCTAACCTAACCTAACCTAACCTAACCTAACCGTAGTACTTAGTAAACAATTTTACAAGTGTGGACTAGGCCTTTTGACCTTACTTTTATACATTGACTATATTTAGTCTGTTATTATTAAGGTTTGACAACTTATAGTCATCATGTTTGGCATAAGAACACCTCTCAAGTCGATTGCAGGTGGGCAGGACTCCCAACAAAAATCGGCCGAGCTGGACACAGCTGAATGTGGACCTTCAAATCCAACATTATGTGTCAGGTAAAGTATAGGGGAATGGGAAGCAGGAAAATCCGAGACCAAAACCTGTCAAATCTCCCCAAAGAATACCGCAATAACAGGCCCCATAAAGCCAAAACCGACCGCAGCTCGACGATTGTCGGCGGAAGCAACTGCGAGCCCACCTAGACCTGTTGGTCTAAAATACGCTGACCGGGTGTCGGAGGCAAAGGCCTGCGTCACCAAAGCTAAGCTGAACCTTAGCCGGTCAGGTAATCTCAAACGTGAGATAAAGACGGAAGTGCACTTGGCAATAGACCGCCTCTACCAATTGGTTAAGGAAACAGACTCAGCTAAAACTCGGAAGGCCATAGAAACACCAATAGAAGCGGAAAAAGAAAACAAGGAAGGACGATATAAAGATAATGAAGAGTTAATTATGACTTTAGAAAAACACGCAGAGCTTATAAAAGAAAATAATGAAAAGATGGAACAGCTGAAAGTTAGTTTGGAAAAACAATCGTATGCAAGCGTGGCGGCGACGACCATCCGAGTGCAGAGGCCGGAACAAACGGCGCTTCACTCGGTGGTCGTCACTGCTAAGGATGAGACGGAAACTAGTGACGAAATGCTAAACCGCATTAGGAAAGCAGTAAATGCAAGGGAAGGTGGAGTGGCCATCGAAAAAATTAGGAAGGCTAAGGACAGGAAAATAATTATAGGTTGCAGGACGGAAGAGGAAAGGCAAAACATCAAAGAACGACTCAGCAAAGCCCCTGAACTAAGCGTCGAAGAAATTAAAAACAAGGATCCACTAGTGATCGTCAGAGATGTTCTTCAGCACAATACTGACGAAGACATATTGAAATCTCTGAGGTCCCAAAATAAGTCAATCTTCAAAGACGTTAGGGCTGAGCATGACAGAGTGCAGATTGCGTACAAAAGGCGCACGAGGAATCCGCACACGAATCATATCGTTATGAGGGTCTCCCCAATCCTGTGGCAGCGCATGGTCCAAGCCGAGGCAATACATATAGACCTACAAAGAGTACGAGTGGCAGACCAGTCGCCACTTGTCCAATGCTCTTTATGCCTCGGATACGGACACGGCCGGCGTTTCTGCAAAGAGACGCTGGAGAAGTGCAGCCACTGTGGAGGCCCTCACCTAAAAGCAAAATGTGCAGATTGGATCGCCGGCGCAATCCCGTCTTGCTGCAATTGCACGAATGCAAAGATGGACAAGACTGACCACAACGCCTTCAGCTCAGAGTGCCCGATTAGACGAAAATGGGAGGCACTAGCCCGAGCCACAGTTGCTTATAATTGCTAAAATGGTTCAAGGCGAAAATCCTGGCTCAGCCAAAGTGAGGCCATACCTGATCGCCCAAGCTAATCTACGAAGGATGGAACTAGCCACAAACGAAATTATGCTTGCGGCACACAAAAGGGAGATGGCCTTCGCACTGCTCCAGGAGCCATACATCGGTGGTATAGGGAGAATGAAGGACTACGGAGGAGCAAGAATCTTCCAGAGCTCGAAACCGGGTGACGGACCAATAAAGGCAGCAATTGCAGTCTTTGATCCAGAACTGGACGTCATTCAGTATCCTGATTTCACTACGCCTAACATCGTAGTGGTAAAAGTCAGGACGAGCGCTTGGGAGATCCTTGTTGTTTCCTTTTATTTCGAGCCTGACACTCTCAATAATCCAAAACCGATAGAGCCATACTTGGAGCAGCTGAGCGGGATAACGAAACATTTTCGTCAAGATATCCTTATTGGAGGAGACAGCAACGCAAAAAGTGCTTGGTGGGGTAGTCCTTTCGAGGATGACCGAGGCGAAATCATGAACGGAGCATTAGAGGAAATGGGATTGCAAGTACTCAACAACAACATTACCCCCAGTTTCTTCACGATACGAGATGGTAAAATCTTTAGTAGTTTCGTGGACCTTACTGCTTGCACATCGGGGATCCTTACCCTGGTAGATGATTGGCGACTGGACGAAGGTGTGACGAGTTCCGACCACAACACCATACTTTTCAAAATTACTAAAATTAGGTCAAAAGGATTTCATATCAAAAGAACTACAAGAATTTTTAACACAAAAAAAGCTAACTGGGATCAATTTTATACAAGTTTGGACCAGATGCTTACAGAAAGTAAAATTAATAAACAGAATATAGAAAATCTAAACAACAAATTAGAATTAGAAAATATTATTCACGCATATGTTAATATAGTAACAGAAGCAAGCAACATAAATATCCCAAAGATTAACACTAAAAACAAAATTAGCTTACCTTGGTGGTCGGATGAACTCACGAAACTTCAAAAAGAAGTCGCAACCAGGAAACGTAGAATCCGGTGTGCAGCGTCAGTCCGCAGAGACAAGGTTGTTGTTGAGTATCTGAAAGCAAAAGAAAATTACGAAAAAGAAGTTAAAATTGCTCAGGTCAAAAGTTGGAAAGAGTTTTGTGGCAAGCAAGACAGAGAGGGGCTCTGGGAGGGAATTTATAGGGTCATAAGAAGAACAACAAAGCGGCAAGAGGACGTACCTTTAGTGGAACGAGATAAAACCTTAAACGCAAAGCAGTCGGTGAGGATGTTGGCGGATACCTTCTATCCTGAAGACCTGGAGAGCGCGGACAATGCCAACCACCGAAACATTAGAGCAGTTGCTGACCAAGTAAACAGCAATCATGATGAACAACATGATCCGCTGTTTACGTTGAAAGAGCTTATGGAATCGGTGGAGAGCTTTAACCCCAAAAAAGCCCCGGGAGCTGATGGTCTCACAGCCGACATCTGTAGACACGCTATCTCACGTGACCCCTACATCTTTCTAGCCATAGCCAATAAGTGTCTAGAAATGAACTACTTTCCCACCATTTGGAAGGAGGCCACAGTGGTAATCCTGCGGAAACCTGGAAGGGAAGACTACACAAATCCCAAGTCTTACAGGCCTATTGGCCTCCTTCCAGTGATGGGAAAGATGTTGGAGAAAATGATGGTGCGAAGACTGCAATGGCACCTGATCAGAAGGATGAGTACTCGCCAGTACGGCTTTACGCCCCAAAAAAGTACCGAAGACTCTCTCTATGACCTGTTGAATTACATACGGTCTAAACGAGACCAGAAAAAACTTATTGTAATGATATCACTAGACATAGAGGGAGCCTTTGACAGCGCTTGGTGGCCTGCCATTAAAGTACGACTGGCTGAGGAAAAGTGTCCAATTAATCTCAGGAAGCTGGTGGACAGCTATCTCCGGGACCGCAAAGTCAGCGTGAGGTACGCAGGGGAGCAGTTCTCGAAGGCCACCAATAAGGGGTGTGTCCAGGGATCCATAGGAGGGCCAACACTCTGGAACCTGCTCTTGGACTCACTCCTCAAAGGCTTGGAGAAGAGAGGGGACTACTGCCAGGCTTTTGCTGACGATGTGGTCTTGGTGTTTGACGGCGACACCGCATCAGCCGTGCAAAGACAAGCCAATGACGCACTTGCCTATGTTCAGGAGTGGGGTATCGTTAATAAACTAAAATTTGCACCTCAAAAAACGAAAGCTATGGTGATAACAAGAAAGCTGAAATACGACACCCCGCACCTGAGCATGGGAGGGATCGACATTGGAATGTCCAAAGAAATTAAAGTATTGGGAGTGACGATTGACGAGAAGCTGACGTGGAACAGCCACATATCAAACGTCCTTCGGAAAGCCGTCAACATATACAAACAGCTGTCCACAGCAGCCAAAGTAAGCTGGGGGTTACACCCAGAAATTGTTCGAGTCATATATACCGCAGTGGTGGTCCCGGTGATATCTTATGCTGCGGGCGTCTGGGGCTCTGCATCTAAGAGGCTCGGTATTCAAAAGCAGTTGAACGCTGTCCAGAGGGGCTTTGCACAGAAAATGTGTAAGGCTTACCGCACGGTCTCTCTTAACTCGGCACTGGTGCTGGCTGGGATGCTCCCCCTCGACCTCAGAATCCAGGAGGCAGCCGCCCTGTACGAAGCCAAGAGGGGAGTACCACAGCCGATACTAGGAGATAGAGAGGTCGAGCGAAGGACAGCGTTTACAGACGTGCCTCATCCGGCGTTGCAAATGGACTTGAAATTCATAAGCCTGGTAGACCAGAATGACGTTGATAGTAACATGGGTCAATCAGTACAAATATTTACGGACGGCAGCAAAATCGACGGAAAGGTGGGTGCGGCATTATCAATTTGGAGTAATGCCGCTGAAACCAAAAGCCGGAAATTAAAGCTGCCGTCATACTGCACGGTTTACCAGGCGGAGTTACTGGCCATATGTGAGGCAACAGACGAGGCGCTGAAAAGCTCTAAATCGAGCTTCGGAGTATTTAGTGACTCCAGATCTTCGCTGGAGACCGTAACCAACTATAGCTCTCTTCATCCCCTCGCAGTCAAGATCCGCAATAACTTGAAAGAGTGTCAAAAACAAAACAAAAGAGTGGAACTCTTTTGGATAAAAGCACATGCGGGACTCGAGGGAAATGAGAGAGCGGACATTGTTGCCAAAGAAGCGGCTCTAAAGGTCAAAACCAAGCCAAACTACGACGCGTGCCCGATCTCATTCGTCAAGCGGCAGATCCGCATGGCGACGCTTGACGAATGGAACCGGAGATACAAAGCAGGTGACACGGCGCAAGTGACAAAACATTTCTTTCCGGATGTGGTTTTGGCCTTCAAAATCGTGAGAGAGTTGGGACCTACCGGTACTATGACTCAAGTAATGACGGGGCACGGTGGGTTCTCCGAATACCTGCACCGCTATAAGTGCAAGAGCAACCCATCGTGCATCTGTGAGCCTGACAAAGAGGAGACAATAATACACTTACTGGTAGAATGCCCAGCCAACGGCTCCAAAAGACTTGAGGTAGAGCAAGAGATAGGAATTAAAATTGTACCTAAAAACTTCAGCACAATAATACAAGACAATAGATTAAGATATAGATTTTTAGAGTATAGTATTAAAATAGCGAATATTGCAATAAATAGAAACAAATAGATAGATAAGCTGGATTGTGTAGTATATCATTTTGATATAAATACAACAATCTTCTACTACATAAAGATTAAAAATACAAATTAGAGAAACTTACTGTACGAAAGTATTAACAAGTAAATAATCAAAATTATAAATTTGTTAACCCACAACTTAACTCAAAAACATAATCAAATTATAACATTGGAAATATTAAATAAACAGATAAACAAGAACCCTTGACCCGCGCAAGGGGTAAAAAACGCAAAAAAAAAAAAAAAAAAAAAAAAAAAAAAAAAAAAAAAAAAAAAAAAAACCTAACCTAACCTAACCTAACCTAACCTAACCTAACCTAACCTAACCTAACCTAACCTAACCTAACCTAACCTAACCTAACCTAACCTAACCTAACCTAACCTAGACGAGCACAGCAAACTGCTGAAGGAGAATAGTGAGAGGATGGAGAGCCTGAAAGAGGCCATGGATAGACAGAAGGAGTTACTGGAAGGCACCACATACGCGAATGTAGCGGCAGGCCAGCCTAGGAGGCAACCCCATGAGCGGGCCGCGCTGCATTCGGTAGTGGTCTCTTCCAAAAATGAAGGGGAAACCGGGGAAGAAGTTCTCAGCAGAATCAGGGAAGCTGTGAACGCCAAGGAAGGCGGAATAAAGGTGGATAGAGTCAGGAAGGCTAGAGATGGGAGGGTTATTGTGGGATGTAGAACGGAAAGTGAAAGGCAAAAGGTAAAGGACAGGCTTAAACAGGCAGAGTCGCACCTGAATGTCGAGGAAATACAAAACAAAGACCCTCTTTTGATCCTCAGGGACGTCCTCCAGATCCACAGTGATGCAGACATCACAGACGCCCTGAGGAAACAAAATGGACACATATTCAAGAACCTCGACAAACAGGACGACAGAGTGGAAGTCCGCTATAGGCGTAGGGCGAGAAACCCCCACATGTGCCACTTGGTAATAAAGGTGTCCCCCAAAATATATAACTTGACGCTGGAAGCAGGTGAGGTCCATATAGACCTACAAAGGGTAAAGGTGGCGGACCAGTCGCCACTAGTCCAGTGCTCTCTCTGCCTTGGATACGGCCACGGCCGTCGTCAATGCCGAGAGAGTACGGAAAAGTGCAGTCACTGTGGCGGTCCGCACTTGAAGACAGATTGCTCGGACTGGATCAGTGGGGGAACACCCAGCTGTTGCAATTGCAAGCAAGCAAAATTAGACAATACAGAACATAATGCCTTCAGCCCAGAATGCTCGGTACGGAAGAGGTGGGATGCATTGGCAAGGGCTGCAGTGGCCTACTGCTAAGGGCACCTACGATGCTAATACACCGAGAAACCCCACCAGAGGAAGCCCATATCGCGCTCTACAGGCAAACCTACAACGGATGCAAACAGCTACTAACGAGCTTGTGATTGAAGCCGGAAAAAGAAAAGTGGCGTTTGCGTTGCTCCAGGAGCCGTATGTGGGCAGGGAAAAGAGAATGAAAGGAATCAGAGGAGCCAAGATCTACCAGAGCGCCGAGCAGGGAGACGGACATGTCAAAGCGGCAATAGCCGTCTTCGACCAAGACATGGACGTCATACCATACCCGAAGTACACCACCAATAACATCGTAGTGGTGAAGATACGGACCGGCGCCTGGCAGATCACAGCTATTTCATTCTACTTTGAACCTACCCTGCCCATAGAGCCATACTTGGAGCAACTCAAAAGAATCATAGACGATGTAGGCCCTAGCAGAGTAATAATTGGTGGAGACGCAAATGCAAAGAGTACCTGGTGGGGAAGCCACATGGTAAACAGTAGGGGTGATGACTTCTCTGGGATGCTTGAGGAGACCGGCATGCAGGTACTAAATCAAGGAAATAAGCCTACATTCGATACAATCCGCGGAGGAATCTCCTATACTAGTCATCCTGACGTGACGGCCTGCTCCATGGACATGTTGGGTTTGATAGATGGCTGGCGAGTGCTCGACGATCTGACACACTCGGACCACAATGGAATCATTTTTAACATCGCTCTTAAAAAAGCAAAGGGGGTAAGCGTAATTCGGACAACGAGACTTTATAACACGAAAAAAGCTAATTGGGACCAATTTCGTGAGAAATTGGATCAATTCAAAATAGAAAACAAAATTAACAAAACAGAAGTAGATAAAATAGCAAGTAAAGTAGAACTAGATAAAACAATAGAAAAATACACAGAAATCATAACAAAAACCTGCATAGATACCATCCCAAAAAAGAAAAATTGTGAAGTACTTACCCAACCGCCGTGGTGGTCCGAGGAGCTCGCCTTGTTGAGGAGTAGATCAGTCACTTTGAAGCGAAGAATCCGCGCAGCGTCGAAGGCACGAAGACCCGAAGTAGTGAAGAAGTACCTGAAAGCAAAGGAGAACTTTTTAGAAGAAGTCGAAAAGGCCAAGGTGGAAGGTTGGAAGGGAATGTGCGGGAGGCAGGATAGAGAAGGAGTTTGGGAGGGAATATACAGGGTTATCGGAAGAACATCCACGAGGCAAGAAGATCTGCCCCTGGTGAAGGATGGAACACAATGCAATCCAAAAGAATCGGCAAAGCTTTTGGCAGACGTTTTCTACCCGGAGGATAAGGAAGATGGGGAAAATGCCGACCACCGACAGACCAGACAAAAAGCAAAAGACATAAATGTGGAGGTCCATGATGAATACCATGACCCCCCATTTACGCTCGAGGAACTACGGACTGCGGTGGAAAGCTTCAACCCAAAGAAAGCCCCGGGTGCTGACGGCTTCACAGCCGATATCTGTAGCCAGGTCATAATCAGCGACCCCGAGACATTCCTTGCACTGGCCAACAGGTGTCTCGTCCTTGCCCACTTTCCGACCACCTGGAAAGAGGCGGTGGTAGTGGTTTTGAGAAAGCCGGGAAAGGACAATTACACCAACCCTAAGTCTTATAGGCCTATTGGGTTATTGCCGGTGCTGGGAAAGGTCTTGGAGAAAATGATCGTGGGGAGGATGAAATGGCACCTCTTGCCACAAATGAGTACCCGCCAATATGGCTTTATGCCGAAGAGAAGCACAGAAGACTCCCTCTATGACCTGATGAATCACATTCGAGATAAGCTCCAACAGAAAAAACTGATCACAGTCATATCGCTCGACATAGAGGGAGCCTTCGATGGTGCATGGTGGCCGGCGATAAAGGTCAGATTGGCGGAGGAAAATTGCCCAGTAAACATCCGACGTATAATCGACAGCTACCTAATGGACCGCCGCGTCCGAATTAGGTATGCTGGAGAGGAATACGCGAAGGGCACGGCAAAAGGGTGCGTGCAAGGGTCTATAGGAGGCCCTATTATGTGGAATCTCCTTCTCGATCCACTCCTGAAGGGACTGCAGGAAAGAGGAGACTATGGACAGGCTTTCGCAGACGATGTGGTGCTGGTCTTCGACGGCGAAACAGCGCTACAGGTTCAGCGACAGGCGAATGCCGCCCTCGCCTTTGTGGGGGAGTGGGGTGAAAAGAATAAGCTCAAGTTCGCGCCGAATAAAACAAAAGCTATGGTCATAACACGCAAGCTAAAATTCGACACCCCACTCCTGTGCATGGGCGGGGTCGACATTAGCATGTCGCAGGAGATAAAGATCTTGGGCCTTACTATCGACAACAAGTTGACTTTCAGCGCGCACGTTGCCAACGTCTGTAAAAAAGCGATCGGTATCTACAGGCAGTTGTCAAGGGCCGCCAGATGCAGTTGGGGCTTGAGCCCAGAAGTCATTCGCATCATATACACCGCTACTGTGGAACCGGTCGTAACGTACGCAGCCAGCGCTTGGGCACCTGCTTGCAAAAAGATCAGCATCCAGAAGCAGTTGGACACAGTACAGCGGGGCTTCGTCCAAAAATTGACAAAGGCGTATCGCACAGTTTCCCTTAATTCCGGACTAGTTCTGGCCGGGATACTCCCACTCGACCTCAGGATACTAGAAGCAGCTGCTCTATACGAGGTGAGAAGGGGGGTGCCCCGGTCAGAACTCCCGGACAGGGAAGTGGAGCGGCCAATACCCTTCACCCAGACGAAGCACCCGGCAGAGCACATGAGCCTCAGTTTCGCCAGCTTGGTAGACCAAGAGCAAGTGGACATGCACAATACACAAGCAGTAAGAATCTACACCGATGGTAGCAAGATTGAGGGCGAGGTCGGAGCAGCACTGTCCTTTTGGGACAGCGAAGCCGAGATCAAAACGCTCAAACTCAAGCTACCATCGTACTGCACGGTCTACCAGGCGGAACTGCTGGCAATATGTAGAGCTACGCAAGAGATAACCAAGCGACCGGAAAGGAGCTTTGGAGTTTACAGCGACTCAAGCTCTGCGCTTCAAACCATCACGAAGAACAGCTCCCTACACCCGTTGGCTGTGGAGACGCGCGAGAGCCTGTCCATATGCAGAACCCAAAACAAACACGTCTCCTTCTTTTGGATAAAAGCCCATGCTGGCTTGTTGGGTAATGAGCGCGCTGACCAGCTCGCTAAAGAAGCCGCGAAATCCAAAAAGACACGGCCGGATTATGACAGCTTTCCGGTGTCCTATGTTAAAAGCCAGATTCGCTTACAAACCCTGGATGAGTGGAACAGACGTTATACCGCAGGCACAACGGCCGGTATAACCAAAATCTTTTTTCCGGATGCCATTCAGGCATATAAAATCGTCCGCAAATTCGTTCCCACAAACCAGACGACACAGGCGTTTACCGGGCACGGTGGGTTCTCTGAATACTTAAACCGGTTTAAGTGTAAGGAGAGCCCATCATGCATATGCGACCCTGACAGGAGCGAGTCGGTATTGCACGTCCTATTCGAGTGTCCCATATTTGGCCTGAAAAGATACGACACTGAACTTTTAATAGGTATCGATTTAAAAGTAGAAAATGCAAGTGTTATTATGGCCGAAAATAATACAAGGTGCATATTTCTAAAATATTGTACAGAAATTGTTGATATAGTTAAAAATAGGAACAAATAGGTAGAATATTATGATGAATGTATATTCTGAGAATATACACTCTCAGCATAAAATACAAGTTAAATAAGATAGATATGTAAACTAGTATTAATATATAAGGCTTACAATAAGGAACAACTAAGAATGTAAAAAGTTTATAAGTCTAATAGTAGCAATAGATAAGATATAGTATAAGAATGTCTAGACCCAAATTATAAGGAACGATTTATATGGAACCCACCCTACATTATAAAATAGTATCAGACTTTGATTCTTAATAAGTCAAAGGAACGAGAAATAATAAAAAAAAAAAAAAAAAAAAAAAACCTAACCTAACCTAACCTAACCTAACCTAACCTAACCTAACCTAACCTAACCTAACCTAACCTACCCTAACCTAACCTAACCTAACCTAACCTAACCTAACCTAACCTAACCTAACCTAACCTAACCCACCGAGCAGGGAGACGGAAATGTCAAAGCGGCAATAGCCGTCTTCGACCAAGACATGGACGTCATACCATACCCGAAGTACACCACCAACAACATCGTGGTGGTGAAAATACGGACCGGTGCCTGGCAGATCACTGCTGTTTCATTCTACTTCGAGCCGACCCTGCCCATAGAGCCATATTTGGAGCAGCTCCGAAGAATCATGGAAGAAATAGGACCCAACAGAATCATCATCGGCGGAGACGCGAACGCGAAAAGCACCTGGTGGGGTAGCCATGTGGTGGATAGCAGGGGAGAAGAGTTCTCGGGCACCCTCGAGGAACACGGCCTACAGGTACTAAACCAGGGAGACACGCCAACCTTCGACACGATCAGAGGGGGAGTTTCTTACAGCAGTCATCCCGACGTCACGGCCTGCTCCATCGACTTGTTGGACCTGATAGACGGATGGAGAGTGCTTGAAGACCTAACACACTCGGACCACAACGGCATCATGTTTACCATCGCTCTTGAGAAATCCAGGGGGGTGAGTGTCATTCGCACTACACGGCTCTACAACACAAAAAAAGCAAATTGGGACCAATTTCATGAGAAATTGGAGCAATTAAAAATGGCAAAAAACATTAATAAAATAGAAATAAGTAAAATTACAAATAAAACAGATCTAGACAAAGCAGTAGAAACATACACAGAAATAATAACAATAGCTTGCACTGACACCATCCCAAAAAAGAATAATAAGGAAACACTCACCCAACCGCCGTGGTGGTCCGAGGAGCTCGCAGCACTGAGGAGCAGGTCCGTCACCTTGAAGCGTCGAATCCGTGTCGCGTCGAAGGCTCGAAGACCTGAAGTCGTCAGGAGGTACCTGAAAGCAAAAGAAATATTCTTTGAGGAAGTAAAAAAGGCCAAGATCAGTAGTTGGAAGGAAACATGCGGGAGACAAGATAAGGAGGGAGTATGGGAAGGGATCAATAGAATCATGGGAAGGACATCTACTCGTCAGGAAGACCTACCCTTGATAAAAGACGGCAAGCAGATTGACCCAAATGAGTCAGCGAAGGTCCTGGCTGATACCTTCTTCCCGGAGGATAACGAAGAGGAGGATAATACAGACCACCGACAGACTAGAGAAACGGCTAAAATAATAAATGTGGTGGATCATGTTGAACAGCATGATCCCCTATTTACAACAGAGGAGCTGAGTACTGCGGTGGGAAGTTTTAATCCCAAGAAGGCCCCGGGAGGAGACGGATTTACAGCGGACATCTGCGAAAACGTCATTAGAGGCGATCCGGATACATTCCTGGCAATAACCAATAGATGCCTGGCTCTCTCACACTTCCCGACGATTTGGAAGGAGGCTGTTGTCGTGGTCCTGAGAAAGCCAGGCAAAGACGACTATACGAACCCAAAATCTTACCGTCCTATTGGGTTATTGTCAGTTATGGGGAAGATCCTCGAAAAAATGACCGTCAGCCGGATGAAATGGCATCTCTTGCCAAGGATTAGTACTCGCCAGTATGGCTTCATGCCCAAGAAAAGCACCGAAGACTCCCTCTATGACCTGTTGAAATATGTAAATGGCAAACTTAACCAGAAGAAATTGGTAACAATCATCTCATTGGACATAGAGGGAGCCTTCGATAGCGCATGGTGGCCTGCCATCAGAGTCAGACTGGCTGAGGAAAAGTGTCCCGTAAACCTAAGGCGTCTCATTGACAGCTACCTGCAGGATAGACGGGTGAGAGTCAGGTATGCTGGAGAGGAGTACGCCAAGGCAACAGGCAAGGGATGCGTTCAAGGGTCGATCGGGGGACCCATCATGTGGAATGTCCTAATAGATCCACTCTTAAAGGGGCTCGAAGAACGGGGGGATTACGGGCAAGCTTTTGCGGACGACGTCGTGTTAGTTTACGATGGGGACACGGCTACGGAAGTCCAGCGACGGGCCAATGCCACCCTCGCCTATGTTCGGGAGTGGGGTATCCGAAACAAACTGCGATTTGCGCCGCACAAGACCAACGCGATGCTCATCACGCGCAAACTCAAATACGATACCCCACTCCTCCGCATGGGCGGGGTTGACATTGCCATGACGCAAGAAATTAAAATATTAGGACTAACAATAGACTGCAAATTAACCTTCAATAGCCACGCTGCTAATGTATGTAAAAAGGCTATAGGAATATATAAGCACCTATCTAGAGCGGCGAGGGTTAGCTGGGGGTTAAGCCCAGAGGTAATTCGTACTATATATACGGCGGCAGTCGAACCCGTTATAATGTACGCGGCCAGCGCTTGGGCGCCAGCGACAAAGAAAATCGGCATGCAAAAACACCTGAATGCTGTGCAAAGAGGATTCGTGCAGAAGCTGACTAGAGCATATCGGACCGTCTCCCTGAACTCAGGATTAATCCTGGCTGGGCTCCTTCCGCTTGACCTCCGAATCCAGGAGGCAGCCGCCCTGTATGAGGTCAGGCGGGGGGTGCCCCGGCCAGAGATGAGGGACAGGGAGATGGAACGACTAATACCTTTTGCTGACACAAGACACCCGGCTGAGCACACGAGTCTGGAGTACGTAAACCTGATTGACCAGGCACAGGTGGATAGCCATGATACCCAGGCAATCAAAATATACACGGATGGTAGCAAGATGGGGGGCGAAGTCGGAGCGGCGCTATCCATGTGGGATAGGCACGGCGAGATAAAAGCTCTCAAGTTCAAGCTACCATCCTATTGCACGGTGTATCAGGCCGAGCTCCTGGCTCTGTGCAAAGCCACGCGCGAAGCCCTCAAACGCGGAGACCAATCGTATGGTATATATAGTGACTCCAGCTCAGCACTACAGACTGTCACCAACTACGGTGCCCTGCATCCTCTCGCGGTGGAGGCTAGGGAAAATCTTAGAGAAAGTAGGGTCCAGAACAAAACAGTGTCTCTATTCTGGATCAAAGCTCACGCAGGATTGCGGGGCAACGAGCGAGCTGACGAACTGGCAAAGGAAGCTGCACAGAACACCAAGCGAAAGCCCGATTATGACAGCTATCCAGTCTCCTTTATCAAAAGACAAATACGGCTCGAAACGCTCGCAAAATGGAACGAACGGTACAAAACCGGCAACACAGCTGGAGTCACAAAGATTTTCTTTCCAGATGTTATTCGCGCGTACCCAGTCGTCCGCAAAATGGCGCTTACAAACCAAACGACTCAAGCATTCACGGGGCATGGCGGGTTCTCCGCATACTTGAACAGGTTCAAGTGTAAAGAGAGCCCGGCGTGCCTCTGCGATCCAGATGTGAGCGAAACGGTAGAGCATGTACTCTTTGAGTGTCCCGTTTTCTCACTGAAAAGATACGAAGCAGAACAGCTGTTACAAACGGACATAAAACCGGAAAATGCAAACAATTTATTGGTAGATAATAATACACGCAACATATTTGTTAAATATTGTACAGAAATAGTAGATCAAGTAAAAATTAGGAATAAATAGGTAAAAGAAATATGCTTAGAATTTATTCTGCGAATAAATCACTTAAGCATAAATTGTAATAACGTATATAAATAAGAGCAATATGTAAAACTGTATTAAATAATTAGACTTAACATAAAAGAACTAGATTAGAAAAAAAAAAAAAAAAAAAAAAAAAAAAGACGAATAGCATGTAACTCATAAATATAAGTTATTGAATAAGAAATAGTATAAAACCCCTAAACCCATACTGGGTATGTTTAGCATGTAATCCCTAGTATTAACTTTAAATAACCGCAACGCGATTCTGATTCTTTACATGTCAGAGGAACGAGATTTAAAAAAAAAAAAAAAAAAAAAAAAAAAAAAAACCTAACCTAACCTAACCTAACCTAACCTAACCTAACCTAACCTAACCTAACCTAACCTAACCTAACCTAACCTAACCTGAAGAGAGAATCTAAGAAGATTGCAATCGAATGTCTGCAGGGACTTTATGAGATAATATTAGCAATCTCAGACTCTAGGTCACGACATATAGTTAACTTGGAGCAGGAGCGTAAAAAATCTGCTAAAGAATTGGTGAGGTTGGAAAGACTGCATAACAGACAAATTGCAGAATTACAAAAAACACATTTCCAAAAGTTGGAGGAGATACTCAAGACTCAAGATGACACTCATAAGCTGTCTGAATCGGTTTGGCGTTGGCTTAATTTCGAATTAAGCGAACCAATTAAGACAATTGGAAAGTTTCAAGATCAGCTCCAAGCGATCCAAGACATGTCTGGTTTTGTAAGCGAAACTAAACCACGAATCATGGAAGAGATGACTAAGGAACTAAGTGTGCTTAGCAACAATTTAACATCATTGAGGCAAGAGACATTAAATATCCAAACATCTCTAAATTCTCTTCAACGTCAGCTTCAAAACAAACCAGAAGAATCCTCAATAGCACCTGTGTTACACGTGGAAGAGCGCAGACCAAATGATTTCAACATTGAGCCACTAATGGTCGAAATAAAAGCACTTAGGGAAGAACTTCTGAATCGCCCAAGTTGTCCAACAAGAGCTGAACTCACCCAAGACTTGCGCAATGAATTTAATCCTGTACAGGATCAACTGAAAACTATGAGTGGTGCAATGAGAGATCTAAGGGAAGCGAAAGAAGCTGAGCTTGCTGTAGCAGTAGTGCAGAACCAGCAGGGAGCCGGGGTGGGGACTGAGATGGCTCTATCCGAGTTGGCAGGAAAAATGGCAACCCTGGAAGAGGCTGTTCGTCTAGTACCTTACAAGGCTACATCAGCAGCTGAAGCTACGGCATCTTCTCAGGGACATCGTGGAGTGGTATCGCCAAGATCCACATATAAAGACGTTCTTATGAGACCACGTTTTCCTATCCTGGTAGAATCGATCAATCCACTTCATTCGAGCCAAGATGTAGTGGTCAGCTTAAAATCTAGTATTGACGTGGGCAGCCTAGGTATTGCAGTAAATCGGGTGAAGAATACTAAAAATCAAAAAGTTATAGTTGACTGCAACTCTGAAGATGACAGAACTCGTCTTACTGAAGCTATCATGTCTTCAGATAAGCGGCTAACTGTGTCACAACCAAAGCCCAGAAAACCTTTATTGAGGCTGCTGGGGGTGGCATATGATCTCAGTGATGTGAAACTTGAAGAGGCAGTGGTGAAACAGAACTCTAAGCTACTATCCAACCACTCTCAGGGTGAAATATACGTCAAGGTATTGAGACGGACGAAGGGCCGTATAGACTCAAGGTCTAATGTGGTCCTTGAAGTGAGTCCGCAAGTCTGGACAGACCTATTAGACAAAGAAGTTCGAGTAGGGTACCAGATAGTACGGGCTGTAGACCACTCCCCCGTTCTACAGTGTTACCGTTGCCTTAAATTTGGGCATGTTGCAAGAGGCTGTGAGGCGGACCGTCGTTGCGGCTATTGTGCTGGAGCTCATGATACTCGGGAATGTGCTGAACGTGACTCGTCTCCATGCTGCACAAACTGTGTGGTGGCTGGAACATCAGGAAGCAATATCCACCCAGCATATAGTTCTGAGTGTCCTGAGTGGCAGCGGTGGGACAGAGTGGCGCGGTCTACAATATCTTATCACTGTTAATATACGCCTTCGGCACCGCAAACCAAATCACTACGAGAAACGATCACACTACAGCTATTGTTAACAGCATTGGAGCTACTGCTACACTGAAATTCGGTCAATTGAATTTGGGTAGGGGATACGCGGCTACAAAAGAATGCCTGCAGGCCGCTATAGCAAATAAAACTTCTGTGTTGCTACTGTCAGAACCATACGTGGGAGCCAAAGCTCATATGTCAGCTAATAATCGCGTTATCCAAAAAATCACTTCCGATAGAAACAGACCAGTACGCGCGGCGGTCGTCATTGTCGATCCAAATCTTGTACCGATTGTCAACGAGGACCTCATCACTGAAACTATAGTAGCCGTAGTGATCAAACTTAACAATAATGTAAAATTGGGAATAATTAGCGTTTACTTGGACGAAAAGCTACCACTTGATGTGGACCTTGATAGAATCCAGTACGTCATTGAAACGCTTGGAACTCAAGACATTATCATTGGTGGAGATATTAATGCTGACAGTGCTTGGTGGGGAAGCCGAAAGGATGATAAAAGAGGTCGTGAGTGCATCAAGTTTTTCTCCCAGGTAGATCTTAATATCATTAATGAAGGTAGCACGCCTACCTTTTATCGTATGGTAAATGGACAAGAAAGCTCTAGTATTGTGGATGTAACACTGTGCTCAAATAGTCTCCTTAGTCAAATAAGTAACTGGAGAGTGGATGCTAACATTGTCACGCTTTCAGAACATAGGCAAATTTCGTTTGAATTAAAACTACAAAATCACCCTATTATAAGTTATTCAGGAACACGGCGGTATAACACTAAAAAGGCAAACTGGACCTTATTTAGGAGGAAACTATTTACAGCCCTAGAAGAAAACTCCATCAGTATTGAAAGACTGAAAACAATATCTACAGCTTCAGATGTAGAAAATTTTGTTTGTGCATATGTGCGGGTGATTGGTGAAATTTGCATGGATCTTCTTCCACCTATACCTAAAAAGCGTTCATTGCGTAAGGCAGAGTGGTGGAATGAAAGTCTGGCTAAAAAAAAGGAAGAAGTTAACCGTCTCAGAAGGAAAATTCAAAACTCACGAAACCCTAACAGAAGACCTCATTTAGTAGATGAGTACTTAAAACAAAAATTAGTATATAAAGATCTAATAGAGAAAGCCATCACTAATAGCTGGAAAGATTTTTGTACAAAAGAAGAAAAAGAAACAGTCTGGCAACGTTCCTATCGAGTTTTAAAAGTCTGTGATGGGGTCAAGGAAGACCAACAGCTACGTTTAACACCAACTTCTACAGTACTCAATCCACATGAGTCAGCTAGGCTGCTAGCTGAAACTTTCTATCCTGAGGACGATGAAAGCTCGGATACACCAAACCAAAAAATAATCAGGACCAGGGCTAATGAATTGATCAATAGCATGAAGGAGGACCCAAATTACCCAAAATATTGCCCAGACTTTACTGAACAGGAGGTGGAAACCGTTTACAATTATATGAACCCTAAAAAGTCCCCTGGGGAAGATGGTCTAACCGCCGATATCTGCTACCAAAGCTATAAAACAGACCGAGAAATACAGCTAGGAATATTTAACAAATGTTTACAATGTGGATATTTTCCAAAAATATGGAAAAAGGCACGTATCAAGGTAATTCCGAAACCAGGAAAAGAATGTTACACTATTCCCAAGTCATATAGGCCCATAGGATTGCTTCCTGTACTTGGCAAAGTCTTGGAAAAGCTGATATCAACCAGAATGTCTTGGGAAATTGGAAACTCTTATTCTAATCAACTTAGTAGCCGACAGTATGGGTTTATACCTCAACGAAGTACAGAAGACGCGCTCTACGATGCACTGCAAATAATTGAAAAGGGAGTTGCTAGAAAGCAAATCGTAGCCGTAATTTCTTTAGACATTGAAGGAGCGTTTGATAATTGTTGGTGGCCAGGGCTAAAGATGGAACTGTACAAGAAAAAGATTGACGAGCCAACTATGAAATTGATAGCGAGCTACCTTGAAGACAGGTCTATATCCTTATCTTACTTAGATGAGACTGTAGAAAAATTAACGAACAAAGGATGTGTGCAGGGCTCTATCTGTGGCCCCTTGTTCTGGAATATACAACTAGATCCGTTACTGCATGAGTCCGATAAATTAGAAGCTCACATCCAGGCGTTTGCTGATGACATTCTGGTTATAGGATGTGGAAGAACAGCACTAGAAGTAGAGCACCAAATCAATAATGCTCTAAAAACAGTTGCTGAATGGGGCAAAAGTCATAAAATGAAGTTCGCGGCGCATAAAACTCAAGTTATGCTCGTGACTAAGAGGCTTAAATATGATGTGCCAAGACTAGAGCTGAACGGGCAACATTTGGATTATACAGACTCAATTAAGTTCCTTGGTGTTACAATTGATAAAGCGTTAACATTCCGACCACATCTAGAGAATGTTTCAAGAAAGGCAATAAACATATACAAAATGTTGTCTAGAGCAGTCAAAACAAAATGGGGTCTCAACCCAGATATTACTAGATTGATCTACTTAGCAGCAGTAGAGCCAATCGTGCTATATGCTGCCAGTGTCTGGGGAAACATCTGCTCTAAGAAGTATGCAAGGGCTAGACTGAACAGACTGACGAGAATTTTCGCCATTAAAATATGTAGAGCACACCGGACAACCTCTATGATGGCCAGTGCTCTCATAGCCCGGATCTTCCCGTTAGATCTGCGACTCAAAGAAAATGCAAGGTTATATGAAGTTAAGCGCGGGAAACCCTTGGAAGAATTACCTGGTAGAAAACTAGAAATGAGAGTGAGTCCGTTTCAACTAAGACATCCTGCTTTGCGAAAAAGACTTCAGTTTAAAAGGGTAAGCAATGAGGAAGAAGTTGTTGCAATAAAAGGCCTTAAGATATTTACCGATGGTAGCAAAATAGATGGGAAAGTAGGAGCTGCGATCACTTGCTGGAATGAGGGAGAAGAAGTGCATAAAATAAAAACGTTGCTGGCAAGCTATTGCACTGTGTTTCAAGCAGAATTAATAGCTATTCTCAAAGCAATGGCATTCATCAATGAAAAAGGACCTGGCACGATACTTAGTGACTCAAGAGCGGCCTTAGAAACCATTAGTGATCCCAATACGGATAATCCGATTGCAGCTGAAATACAAGAGCTGCTGCAAGAAAGTAGCTATTCGATCGATTTTTACTGGATCAAAGCACACGCAGGAATCTGTGGTAACGAAAGAGCAGATGAACTGGCAAAAGAGGCTGCACAAAAATCAAAGACAGCCCCTGCATATGACGCCTTTCCTTTGTCTTTTGCTAGGCGCTCGATTAGGCAGGAAACTAAAGAGTACTGGAATTCAAGATATGCTGAGGATGTAACGGCTGAAACAACGAAACTGTTCTTCCCAGACTCAGAGCAGGCATACCGGATTTTAAACAAGCTGGAAGTAAAAACAATTAGAACGCAGCTCTTCACAGGTCATTGTGGCATCAAGTATTATTTGCACAGATTTAAGTTGATAGACGATCCGTTTTGCACATGCGATGACCAGTCCCCAGAAACAATAGTACATATAATTACGGAATGCCCAAAGTACGATTTCGGTAGAATGGAATGTGAGTGGAAAACTGATCTGCAGTTGACCGTCCCAAACCTTAAATATTTTATACAGGATGACCATCGTAGGAAACATTTCCTAGCCTTTGCTGAGAAAGCACTCGGCTCAGCAGTAAAGGCAAACGGATCAACTATTGCTTTGTAACAAATTTTATTTTGTATAACTGTTGATATAGTGTAATAAAATGTATTGTAATAGTATAAGTATATGTATGTATGTATATGTGTATGTGTGGATGTGTGCGGCTCCCTGGCGGATGTGTGTATATATATTTGTCGGAGGGTTGTGCTGGTCTATATATATAGATGCGCATTATGCCTTATTAATTTAAAATATAGTTATGAACAGTATTGAAGTGGTATAACTGTAATAATATGTAGTATAATTATAAGAAATATAGTAGTCTGATGTCTTTATATTGATATAATGTATAATTTGTATTATACATTATATTTATAAAAAAATGTATCAATATATATATATATATATATATAAAGAGTAACTTATAAACAGAAAAAATAATTATAAAAAAAATGAATGAGAAAAAAAAAAAAAAAAGAAATAAAAAAAAGATAATACATAAAGCTAAAACCAAGCACCGCATAATAATAGTGGTGAAAATAGAATCAGCAGGGAGGAGGTTTTAGTCGGTAGGCGCTTTGCGGAGTCCGACATAACCCTGGGCAAAATTCTCAGGGTATCCGTAAAAAGGATTTCCTCCTCCCTGGGTAATAAAAAAAAAAAAAAAAAAAAAAAAAAAAACCTAACCTAACCTAACCTAACCTAACCTAACCTAACCTAACCTAACCGCTTATTTCAGTTGGTGAAAGAGGCGGAGCTCATAAAAGGAAAAAGCAAAAAAGTTCCAGAAAAAGAGTTTGACGTAGCTGACGTAGATGGAGTGAACCTACAAAGTACTGAAGTAAACCAAACGATGGAAAGGCATATGCGGCTATTAGAAGTCAGCAACATGAAGATGGAAGCACTAAAGTTAACTATCGAGTCAAACGCGAAAGGAATTTTGGTCACCCAGGGCGAAAAACTACAAAGCTTGTGTAACCGAGTCGAAGAACTGTACCAAGCCTCCACTGAGACAGGAAGAAAAGTATCTTCACTACACGAGGCAATACCTTCATATTCGGAGGTTCTGACTAGACCACCAACAATAAACAGCGCACCCAACACAATAAAGCTTCGACCGAAACACTCAGTTATTGTTTCCTCAGTCATCGAAAAGGATACAAGTGACGTCGTGCTTGGAAAACTTCGTGAGGCTCTAGAAGCAAAAACTAACGGGTTACAGGTCACCAGGGTCCAAAAAGTCAAGAACCAAAAAGTTGTCTTGAGCTGTGCAACTAAGGAAGAATTGAAGAAGGTGAGTGAAAGAATCAAGGCTAAAAACAAAAACCTTACAGTTGAAGAGGCGAAAAACAGAGACCCACTTATTATTATCAAAAATCTACTCTCTTTCAACAAAGACGAGGACATAGTGGCGTCGCTTAGGTCCCAAAATACTGGTATCTTGGGTAACATCGCAGAGGAGGAATTCAGGGCTATAGTGAAGTACAGGAGAAGAGCCAGAAATCCACATGAAAGTCACGTAGTTCTTCAGGTGTCACCTGTGGTTTGGCAACGGTTGGTGCAAGCTGGACGTATACACATCGACTTGCAGTACGTGACAGTGCAGGACCAATCCCCGCTAGTACAATGCACAAAATGCCTTGGATATGGACACGGGCGCAGGTTATGCCAAGACCCAACGGACCTGTGCAGCCATTGTGCCGGCCCACATATTCGAGCTGACTGTCCTACATTTTTGACTGGTGACATACCTACGTGCCGTAACTGTAGCCAGGCCAAATTAAATGAAACAGCCGAATTAAATGAAATGAAACGCGTTCGACTTGGAATGTCCCATACGCAAAAAGTGGGACGCCATTGCAAGGTCGAGCGTAGCGTATCATTGTTAACGACACGGGCACCCCGAACACTTTACGTACATATAAAATCATGCAGGCAAATCTTCAGCGCAGGGAGTTAGCTACTCAAGAACTCCTCCTAGAATGTCAAAAAAGAAATGTTAGTTTAGCGCTAGTTCAAGAACCCTACGTTGGCTCCACGGGGCAGCTCAAGCGATACACTGGTACCAGGATTGTTCAATGTGAACACAATCGTCAAAAACCAGTTAAAGCAGCTGTAATTGTGTTTGATAATGGAATCGAAATTGTACAGAACCGAACCATGATCTCAGAAAACATAGTTTTCATAACTATAAAAACTAATAATTGGATGGTCGGAGTGATATCTGTATATTTCGAGGACAATGAGAGCACACCGCTTGAGCCCTATCTGGACAGGCTTAGGGAACTTGTGAGTGCGGCGCAGACTAACAAAGTCTTGATTGGAGGGGACATAAACGCATGGAGTACTTGGTGGGGAAGCTTAACTGAAGACAATAGAGGTGAAATGTTCAGAGAGTTTGTGGATGAAATGGAGATGGAAATTCTGAACCAAGGCGCCGAACCTACCTTCGATACTGTCCGAGGTGGCAAAATTTTTAGAAGCAACGTCGACGTAACTATTTGTTCAGCGAACTTGTTGCGAAGTATCAAAGACTGGACAGTGGATAAAACCGTGACTTGTTCAGACCATAATGCCATAACATATAACCTCATCCTGGAGAAACCATCTGAAAGAAGAAAACTTTTTTCCACTCGTGTTTACAACACCCGAAAAGCTGATTGGGGTCGGTTTACCGAAGAACTCTTAAAATCCTTTGAAGAAAACTCTATTTCGACCGAAAATATTAAAAAAATACATAAAATAGACCAGTTAGAACAAACAGTAAACACATATATTCAGAGTATTAAAACAGCATGTGAAAATTCCATTCCATTAATAAATAATAAACGAAAAAAAGAGTACTTACCTTGGTGGACCGACGAACTTGAACGTTTGAAGGGTGCAGTGAACACGAAGAGACGAAGAATTGCGTGCGCTGCTCCCCGGAGACGCCATTACGTAGTCGAAGAGTACCTGCAAGAAAAACAAAAATATGAAGAGCTAGCTAAAAAGACGCAAACCGAGAGCTGGAAAAAATTTTGCACTAAGCAAGACAGAGAAAGCTTTTGGGATAGTGTTTATAGGGTTATCAGAAGTGGGACCGAGAGACACGAAGATCAACTACTTGTAGCGAATGGAACCGTTTTGAGTGCAGAACAGTCAGTTGAATCGCTGGCAAACACGTTTTTCCCGGTGGACAATAGTAATGAGGATAATGATATCCACAAAGCCATTAGAGAAATAGCCGAAAAAATGTGTGATCCTATGCCAGACGACATTGACGACCCACCATTCACGGTGGCAGAGCTGAGAAGAACTGTAAATGGTTTCGTTCCCAGGAAAGCTCCAGGACAGGATGGTTTCGCCGCAGATATATGCTCTAGAGCAATATTTGCGGCGGAAGATTTCTTCTTGGAAATAGTAAACAAGTGTCTATCTATGTCCTACTTTCCACCACCCTGGAAAGAGGCGATCG
The DNA here is from genome assembly GCA_947049295.1 of Ligdia adustata. Taxonomy (NCBI): domain Eukaryota; kingdom Metazoa; phylum Arthropoda; class Insecta; order Lepidoptera; family Geometridae; genus Ligdia; species Ligdia adustata. The sequence goes on along the minus strand of OX346218.1, from coordinate 15,794,127 downwards.
TCGTAGTGCTGCGAAAGCCCGGAAAGAGTGATTATAGTCACGTGAAGTCGTACAGGCCTATCGGTCTGTTATCCATCTTGGGGAAAGTCCTCGAAAAGTTGGTAGTCAGAAGAATCCGTTGGCATCTACTACCAAGGACAAACCCCAACCAGTACGGATTCGTACCACAACGAAGTACCGAAGATGCTCTGTACGACTTCATGAAGAAGATCAAAGTAAATCTGCATAGAAAAGAAATTACTGTAGTAGTATCACTCGATATTGAAGGGGCTTTTGATAGCGCATGGTGGCCGTCCATCAAAAAGCAACTGATTGATAAAAAGTGCCCACAAAATCTCAGAAAGCTCGCAAACAGTTACTTTCAAGATAGAAAAGTAGTGGTCAATTATGCGGGTAAAACCTGCACTAAAAGCACAGATAAGGGATGTGTCCAAGGATCAATAGCTGGACCAACGTTCTGGAATCTGCTGCTGGATCCTCTATTGGATGACCTGGGCACGCGAGGAGTACACGCGCAGGCATTTGCAGACGACGTCGTCTTGATGTTCTCCGGTCAATCAGGCCTCAAGATCCAAGAAATAGCCAATCAAACCCTCGCACTTGTGCACGAGTGGGGTGTCAAAAACAAGCTCAAATTTGCTGCACACAAGACAAATGCTATGGTAGTTACAAAAAAGTTGAAGTTTGACACCCCAGCCCTGCACATGGGAGGTGTGGCTATACCTCTGGTGAAAGAAATAAAGTTGCTGGGTCTTACGATAGACGAAAAGTTGACTTTTAACCAACATGTGTCAAATGTTTGTCGTAAGGCCGCAAACATTTATAAGCAACTAGCAAAAACTGCAAAGATTGAATGGGGTCTGAATCCGGATATCATCAAGACGATTTATACGGCCGTAATAGAGCCAATAGTGTTGTACGCCTCGAGTGTGTGGGCACCTGCAGTAGAGAAAATAATGGTGCAAAAGCAACTAAATGTAATCCAGCGTAGGTTTGCGCAAAAAATTTGCAAGGCGTACCGAACAGTCTCGTTAAATGCAGCACTCGCGCTAGCTGGGCTGCTTCCACTGGACCTACGGATCAGAGAGGCAGCACAGTTGTACGAAGCAAAGCGAGGCTTTTCGGACACGTTTGACAAGTGGCAAATGGAAGGTAGGGTGTGTCATCACGAGGCACCACATCCGGCAGAAGAAATAGAGCTGCAGTTCACTTGCCTAAACGACATGCTACCCAAAACTCTACAGCACCATCATGTTCCGACTACTCATATCTATACGGACGGAAGTAAGATAGATGGGAAAGTTGGTGCAGCGATTTCGCTTTGGAGGAATGGTACCGAAACAAAATCAAAGAAGATGAGACTCGAACCGTTCTGCACGGTGTTCCAGGCAGAGCTCTTTGCATTATATCAAGCTACAGAAATGTTGCAAAGAGCTAAGCCAGAGGAAGTAGCCCTGCTAAGCGACTCGAGATCTGCACTTCAAATTATTCAAAACCTGGATACCTTCCATCCACTAGCCTTTTCCATTAGGCGAAACATTGCAAGATGTATATCAAATGGAGCAATAATTAAACTTTATTGGATAAAGGCTCACGCAGGGGTTCCCGGAAATGAACGCGCTGACGAACTCGCGAAACAAGCAGCTCTCTACACCAAAACAGCAGCACAGTACAGCAGGTGCCCCGTTTCATTTGCCAAAAACGAGATTAGGAAAAACACTGTAAAAGTATGGAACAGAAGATACCGGGACGGAACAACGGCCGAATCCACAAAAATGTTTTTCCCATTACCCTCTGAAGCTCGTAGAATAATTAGAAAAATAGAGCTGACGCCTATTCTGACGCAAGTGCTGACCGGACATGGAGGGTTCTCCGCGTACTTAAACAGGTTCAAGTGCAAAGAGAACCCCTCATGTATATGTGACACAGATAAGGACGAAACAATTACTCACTTGCTACTGGAGTGCCCGAAATATGACGCTAGCAGATACGACCTGGAATCTGCTGTCAACATGAAGCTGACTGAAGCCACATTGAGTACAATGATGGGTAATAAAGACTCCAGGCCGTATCTGTTAGCCTTCTGCACTAAGGTAGCAAAAGATACGGTGTATAGGAATAGAACGAGATGACATTGAGTGTTATCTTGACCTATTTAAAACAAAAAGATTAAGCAAAATGTCTACAACACATGATTTAATTATCATGAAGTTGTGAACATAAAAATCATAGGTAAAAAAAAAAAAAAAAAAAAAAAAAAAAAAAAAAAAAAAAAAAAGAAGTCATTGAGTAAAAAAAATCTTCCACCAAGGCTTCTCATAACACTTTAGAAACTATTATTTACCAAAATGCATAATACCGAAACTGGCATGATATATGTTATCAAACATTGTAATAAGACAAAAGAAGAAATATTTAAATCATACGTAACAAAGGTCCTCGACAACGTCGGGGGAATCAATAATAATTAAAAAAAAAAAAAAAAAAAAAAAAAAAAAAAAAAAAAACCTAACCTAACCTAACCTACTTCTTTCGCTGGAGGTTTGCCTGGGCCACTGCATATCTTCCGGTGGGTGCGCCTGCCCTTGAACGGCCTTGAACCACTTTAGCAATACTGATGTGTACGCGCCCCCACCACTAGCGAACCTATCGACAGAAAGTCAGTAGTAAACGAGCATTACCTGTGGATATACGCGTTTCATTCAATTATACCTATCTACCCGAGTGCATACATATCACTGGCAACGAGGATTAAAACGGAAAAATGGCCGCCGCTTATTTAGGAAATTTGCCCATATTCGACCATAAGAACAGCGAATGGGCTATTTTTAAAGCAAGATTGGCTCAGTTTATAAAGATTAATGACATCAAAGCACAAAATCGAAGCGGACTGTTGCTGACGCACCTCAACGACGAGACTTATCGGCTGGCGCGGGACTTGGCATTCCCTATAAGCTTAGATGATCTTCAGTATGAGGCGCTCGTTTCACTACTCGACGGTCATTTCAAGCTCAAGAAAGTGTCGTTTGTGGAGAAGGCAAAGTTTTACAATGCTAACAGGAATCCAGGCGAAACATTAGGAGACTGGGCGGCGCGACTCAGAGGCTTGGCATGTTATTGCGGCTTCGGCACCGCCTTAGAGACGAATCTATTAGATCGTTTTGTCCTAGGCCTGGGCTCAGGGCCCGAACGTGACAAACTGTTTGAGCAGGACCCGTCGACGCTAACGCTGTCGCGGGCGATTGACTTGGCGGAACAAGCTGCGTGCGCAAAACAGGCGAAAACAATGATGTGCACCACTGACAGTGTGGCTGTTAAGGAAGAACCGGTGTATCGGGCGACATTCCAGGCTGGACGCGGCGGAGGAGCGCGCCGGAGCAGCACAGGCGGTACAAGCGGCACCGGCGCTCGCTCGGCCGTGGCGGACTCGTCGCGTTGCGCCGTTTGTGGAATGAAAAATCATACGAGTGAAAAGTGTCGTTATCGTGCATATAAATGCCAAAAGTGTGGATTAAAAGGTCACTTAAAGCGCGTTTGTGTTAAGAGTGAAAGAAGTGTGCACCATGTCGGAACGGATCGACATGGCGGATCGGCTGACGAGGCAGAGGACTCTCATTGTGAAGAATGTGAGAATTTTAATTTAAGGTATGTCAGCTCGAAGCCTTTTATCATTGACCTCAGCTTAGGTGACCATGAACTTTCCATGGAATTGGACACGGGTTCGGGAGTTTGTGTGATATCGGAAGAGTTATATAGGCAAAAGTTCTCTAATAATAAGTTGCTGACGAGTAATATAAAAATGTGTTTATATAACGGACATAAAATTTCTCCACTCGGGTATTTTGATATTGAGGCAGGTTATAACAAAATTAAAAGGTCAATTAAAATATTTGTTGTCCGTGGCGGTGGGCCGCCATTGCTAGGAAGAGATTTTATGTCTGCCTTCAATTTTTTTGTTACAACGGACATGAACACTAATATTTATGTTTTAAATAGGGACTCGGCAGCTGAGTTATGCGACTTATTACGAAAGTTTCCGGATTTGTGGCGTGATGAATTAGGTGAATTTAATAAGTTCAAAGTTCATTTACAATTAAAAGAAAATTCGAATCGAAAATTTTTCAAGCCTCGTTCTGTGCCTTTTGCCCTCCGCGATAAGGTTGAAAATGAGTTGGATAGGTTAGTGAGATGAGGTATATTAATTCCGGTTAATTATTCACAGTACGCGACTCCTATTGTTCCAGTATTAAAAGATAACGGTCAAGTAAAAATCGCTGGTGACTTTTCCGTGACGCTAAATAGGGATCTCATTATCGATAAGTACCCCTTGCCTCGAATCGAAGAGGTATTTGCCAAAATTGGAGGTGGGGAAGAATATAGTAAAATTGATTTAAAAAATGCATACAACCAATTTTTGTTGGATGAAAATTCGCAAGAGCTGACCACGATAAATACTCACAAAGGTCTATTTAAATATACCCGATTGGTGTACGGTTTAGCAAACGCTCCCGCCATTTTTCAAAAATCAATGGAAACGTTACTTTCGGGCATAGAATGGGTCAGTATTTGGTTGGATGACATTTGCATAACCGGTCCAGATAGAGATAGCCACTTAAAGACCTTACATAAAGTATTAGGTAGGTTGAACGACGCAGGGCTACGTTTGCAGAAGAATAAATGTGAATTTTTCAAGGACAGCGTTACCTACTTAGGTTACGTTATCAGTAAGGCCGGTTTGAAGACTTGTCCCGATAAGGTCCGAGCTATTCTTAACGCGCCGGAACCCAGTAACGTCACAGAGGTAAAAAGATTTTTAGGCGTTCTCAATTATTATAGAAATTTTATTCCAAATGCAGCGTAGCGGAAACTACCTCTGAAGGCAGCGGAATGGTGTCGCTCCGTTGCTAGCTGCATCGTACATTTGCGGGAAATATGAGGATTCCTACCTGACAACCACTTCAACTTACTGCTCAGATACGACGGGTTCTGAAAATTTGCAACTCCGAATAGGAGACACGCCAAGTGAAGCTTACGGCGGTGCATCATTTTCAGTAACAGACTCTTGTTTAGAAAAGGGGTCACGTATGATCTATGCGGTATATCAAAGCAGAATCTAGCACATGCATTCTGGACTCGTTGCACCAGCTTTTTGGTTTTAGCAAGAAGCCTGGGACCGTAAACGGTATCCATGTAATTAAGCTTCGAAAGAACTAATGACTCAACTAGCTGGATGCGTAAGTTTTCCTTTAGATATGGTCTCATTTTATAGATAACCTTTATTGTATAAAAACAATTTTTAATGCAATTACGTATATGTTTCTTAAACCGCAGCTCCCAGTCCATGAGCAGACCCAGGTTACGTGCTTCAAAGACTTGCTCGATAGGTTCGCCAAGAATTGAAACGTTAATCGTTGGTCTAAGATTCGTAACACGATGTTTGCTACCAAAAACCATAAATTTTGTTTTTGCAGGATTCAACAACAGGCTGTTATTCGAAGCCCATACTGTCACTCTCGCAAGATCTTCGTTAAGTTCAGTAATGGCCTTATCGCACGGCTTACACGATATATAAATTTGTTTTTGCGTTAGTACAGGAGCCATATGTGGGCGGGGTGAAGAGAATGAAGGACTACCGTGGGGCGAGAGTCTTCCAATGTGCTGCTGTAGGAGACGGGACTGTGAAAGCGTCAATCGTGGTCTTCGATGACAGTCTTGACGTAATCCAGTGCCCGAAATTCACGACTAACAATATTGTAGTAGTGAAGATCCGAACCAGCGCTTGGGAAATCGCGGCGGTGTCTTTTTACTTCGAACCGGATGACCCCATAGAGCCATACCTGGAATAGCTGCAAAAGATCCAAGAGGACCTGGGCCCTAGAGGACTGCTAATAAATAGGAGGAGACTGCAACTCAAAAAGTACCTGGTGGGGCAGCACTCAAGAAGACGACAGGGGTGAAAAGATGTCCGGGACCCTGGAAGACATGGAACTTCAAGTACTCAATAGAGGTGATACGCCAACCTTTGACACCATTAGAGGTACAAAGTCGTACACCAGCTTTGTTGATATTACAGCCTGCACGCACGATCTACTGAACTTAGTAGACAACTGGAGGGTAGACCAGGAGATGACGAGCTCGGACCACAACGCTATATTATTTGAAATACAACTCCGCGCAAGTAGAGACCTAAACGTCAAGAGAACAACGAGGCTCTACAATACTAAGAAAGCAAACTGGGACACATTTGGCCAAATTTTTTCGGAAACAAAATTAAACAGTAATATAACTTTGGAATCTATTAAAAATCTAAATTCAAAATTCGAACTTGAGGACTTTGTCATAAAATTTTCCGACGCAGTTACAGACGCGTGCAAAGGAAGTATGCCCTTGAAAAAGAGCACAGAAATCCTCAAAGTCCCTTGGTGGAATGATGAGCTCGCTAGGCTGAAGAAAGCTGCCACCACCTTCAGGCGAAAAATTAGAATCGCGGCTCCCCACCGCAGAGAAAGAGTGGTAGCTGATTACTTGAAAAAGAAAGAAGAGTATGAGTGCCAAGCCAAGAAAGCCCAAATTGACAGCTGGAAGGAGTTCTGTAGAAGACAGGACAGAGAAGGAGTTTGGGAAGGTATATACCGCATAATCCGTACGACCACCAGGAGACAAGAAGACTTGACCCTAACCAGAGACGGTGCATTCCTGAACCCAAGAGAATCGGCAATCTTGCTCGCGGAGACATTCTACCCACAAGACCTGGAGGAAACTGACAACGAAGACCATCGCCTGGTCGGAGAAGCGGCAGAGCTGGTAAACGAGCTGAGGCATGATGAGAGCCATGATCCGCCGTTTACAAGGCTGGAGCTGAAGACCGCGGTGGGAAGTTTCAATCCGAAGAAGGCCCCAGGAGCGGATGGCTTCACAGCAGATATCTGCAGCCGAGCTATCTACCAGGATCTGGACGCATCGCTTGCCCTGTTCAACAAATGCCTAGAGATTGGCCACTTCCCGGACATCTGGAAGAAGGCGACAGTGGTCGTCCTGAGGAAACCGGGCAAAGACGATTATACGAACCCCAAGGCTTACAGGCCAATTGGCCTCTTGCCGGTCCTGGGGAAGATCCTGGAGAAGATGACAGTAGCAAGGATGAAATGGCACCTAGTACCGAGGATTAGTACTCGCCAGTTCGGATTCATGCCCCAGAAGAGCACTGAAGACGCCCTATATACGCTGGTACACCGAATCAAGAGTTTGATTGGGCTGAAAAAGCTAGTAACTCTAGTGTCATTGGATATAGAGGGTGCCTTCGATAGTGCCTGGTGGCCGAAAATCCGAATCCGTCTGGCTGAGGAAAAGTGTCCGGTCAATATCAGGAGGCTACTCGATAGGTACCTCGACTGCAGAAAAGTCAGTATAAGATATGCCGGGGAGGAATGCACGAATAGCACGAACAAGGGAAACGTGCAAGGGTCAATTGTTGGTCCCATCCTGTGGAACCTTCTTTTGGACCCTCTACTGCGGGAGCTGGAGGATGACGGTGTGTACGTGCAGGCCTTCGCTGACGACGTCGTGTTACTTTTTGACGGAGACTCGGGTCTTGACGTGTCGATGCGAGCGAACGCGACATTGGCCCGTGTTCAGCAGTGGGGTATCCGGAATAAGCTGAAGTTTGCGCCGCACAAGACCTGCGCAATGGTGTTAACCAGGAAGCTGAAGTACGACACCCCACGGCTGACTATGGGAGGAGTCCAGGTCGCGATGTCTCGACAGGTCAAGATCCTAGGACTGACTATTGATGACAAACTGACATTTAACACGCACGTCGCACTACAGTGCCGCAAGGTACTAAATATATATAAACAGCTCGCCAAATCTGCTCGCGTGAACTAGGGTTTACATCCAGACGAAATAAGATCAATATACAACGCGACCGTCGAACCAATTGTTATGTACGCGGCTTCTGGCATCTGAGGCCAGGAAAATCGGAGTGCGCAAGTTGCTAGGCACCGTCCAGAGAGTTTTCGCCCAGAAGCTCTGCAAATCGTACCGGACTGTCTCCCTACACTCGGCTCTGGTTCTGGCGGGGCTACTGCCTCTTGACCTCAGAGTGCAGGAAGCAGCCGCACTATACGAAGCGAAGAGAGGGTCACCCCCGCCGGCCCTAGGAGATAGAGAGACAGAGAAACCGATGAGATTTGCGGAGACTCTGCACCCGGCCGAGCAAGTGGAAATGGCGTTCGTCTGTCTGGAAGACCAGGCTGCAGTAGATCGGCACAATGTGCAGCAGGTGCGAATATACACCGACGGCAGCAAGATTGAGGGGAAGGTCGGTGCGGCGCTATCCTCTTGGAATAGCGAGGCCGAATTCCGGAACCTCAAGCTTAGTCTGTCCGCGTACTGCACAGTCTACCAGGCGGAGCTGCTGGCCATATGCAAGGCTACAGAAGCGATTCTTGAAAGGGATGAGGTGAGTTTTGGTCTATACAGCGATTCGAGAGCCGCTCTGGAGACGATCGCTAACCAAGGCTCCCTCCACCCTCTGGCTTCAAAGATTTTGTACCGAAATTTGTAAAATTGTTGTAAATAAAAATAAGACCTAGATATATAAGATAGTACTAAGTAACATATTGTTATATGTTAATCATTAGTACTAAGTTAGAAATACAGATTAGAATATAATAAAGATTAGGTTACAATAGTCTATAAGTAGAAAATAAGGTATGTAAATAATAAAAAATAAGAAAAAAAAAGCATAACACACCACACACAGAAACTCAATCCTGGACAATGTCCGGGTACTAGCTCGCGGGCTATCCGCCGGGACAGGTACACAAAAAAAAAAAACTAATTTAACCTAACCTTTTTTTTTACGCTGGGAAAAATGCGTTACGCATGCCCCCCATTGGGGGATGGGGGGGGGGTATGTGGGACTCCAGGGCCTCTCCCTGTATACCCACTATATATAACAACCCAGCGGCACTCCCGCATCGTCTACATGGAGGAAGACTGGGAATCCGTCAGAGCCTTTACATCCAGTCCCCCGCCGACGACCGCCCGCTTTACAGCGGGGCCCGCGCGCCCCTCTTTGCAGGGAGGGGCCCGGGAACGACCGTGAGTGCTCGACCGCTCCCGCCCGACGGGGTGGTGAATATGTGCAATGCGGGAGAGGGCGCCCCCGCGCCTGTCTCCCGCTATTTACCACCTTTCAGCCCTACAACTAATCCTCTCAAAGGAGAGGTATAGGCGAGGGCTCCACACGTCCGGGCAGACTTGCCTCCGGACCGCCTTCAGCGCTCGCTCCAGATAAAAGCTCTGGGGCGCGCGCAGAAGGCCCACCGCGTCACCATCATGCGCCGGTGACCCCGCTGCGGCCGCGGAAGGTAGGGAGAGCGGCGCACCTCAATACCGGCACTCCTCTCCCGCCGCGGCCCCATCCTCGGCTGCGCCGTCTTACGACATTGCAGCCCGCCTCAGCTGCGGTATCCCCATAAAACACCGCAACCTACCTCTTGTTGCCGCTCCGACATAGGCTTGGAGGGCAAAGCCCTGTGGAGCGGCCCCGCTCGGGTACCTCTTAGCTTCACCGTGGGTGGCGAGGCCACGGCTACTGAGCCCCCCCGCCTCGACAATGCGGGCACCCACGGGGGGGAACCTAACCTAACCTAACCCACGGCTACTGAGCCCCCCCGCCTCGACAATGCGGGCACCCACGGGGGGGAACCTAACCTAACCTAACCTAACATGGACTCAGGAGAGAGACACCAACCATGGCCAACAATGCACCAAGGAGATTCATCAAACGAGCACCGAGATTCATTCACAACTGAGGAACACACCAGCGCCAAAGGACAATACTGACCAACTCAACGAGATCAGAAAGATGCTCCAAGATATCTCGACAAAAGAAACAATTTTGCCCCCACCCCCTCCCCCAGCAGTTATCAATATAGAAGAGCATGTGCAGCCTATCACGGAGAGACTGGAAGCAGTATCTTCGGAGCTAAGGACTATGAGGCAAGAAAAAAGGAATCAAGCTCCCTCCACCCTCAGCTTGGAGGCCGAATTGGCACTGTCAAAAGAAGCGAAAGCTCCGAAGATGACATATGCCAAGGCGGCCGCTAAGCCAACTGCCAAACCCAACCACACCCTGATCGTATCCGCACCCGGCGATACTACAGCAGAAAAGGTAATAGACAGAATAAGAGTTGCTCTGGACACGAAGCAGTCAGGAGCAAGGGTCGACCGCGTCCGCAAGGGCAGGAACCGAAAAGTTATCCTGAGCTGCGGGACGAAAGAAGACCTTAACCTCGTCCGGAATCGCGTCCAGAGCGACAAATCTCTGAAGGTGGCGACGGCAAAAGCCGGTAATCCACTTATAATAATCAGAGACGCTCTGTCTTACCACACTGATGCGGAGATCGTCGAAAATCTACTCGCGCAGAACAAACACCTTCTGCAAGGAGTAGATCTCAAGGATACTACGATCAGGGTGCGGTATAGAAGGAAGGCCAGGAACTCACACGAATGCCATCCAGTGTTGGAAGTGTCTCCTACCATCTATAAACGCTTTACAGAGGCGGAAATGGTATACATTGGACTCCAGAGGAGACCGGTGTCAGACCACTCGCCCCTAGTCCAGTGCACCAAATGCCTAGGCTTTGGCCACACCAAAGCTGTGTGCCGGGAAAGCGAAGCTCTCTGCAACCACTGCGGGAAAGCGCATTCCTGGGAACAGTGTAAAGCGCGTAAGGAGGGACTTCCACCCAAGTGTAGGAAATGCTCGATAGCGCAAGCCCATCACCACGATGCTGACCTGGGACACAACGCATTTAGCGGAGTATGCCCAGAAAGAGTAAAATGGGATGGAATAGCGCGGTCAAGGATTTCCTATTGCTGAGGGCACCCTGGAAGTTACAAGCTCAGTCCAAGAACAGGTAAGCGGATCAGGTTTACGTTTCATCCAAGTAAACCTGCGCCGCGCCAAGACCCCAACGGCCGAATTTTTTGCCACTGCAGCTGAAAGAGGAGTCTCAGTCGCCCTGGTCCAAGAACCCTACGTAGGGAATACGGGCGTTCTGAAACAATACCCCGGGACGCGAGTCATTCAGAGCAGTCCAAACAAAACAACACGATCTAAGGCCGCTGTAGTGGTATTCGGTGACCAACTGGAGGTTATTCACGACCCTGGGACAAAAGCCCCAGCAAAGTTGACGTCGACCTAGAGCCCATCAGACGGGAGTGCATAGGCCTCAAAACCGGAATCGACTCCCTGCAAAATCAACTCGATGGGTCTATACCGACGACAGTAAAATAATGGGCAAAGTAGGCGCCGCCCTAACTTGGTAGGAGAACGGTAAAGAAAAGAACTTTTTCACATTCAAGCTGCACTCCGACTGCACGGTTTTCCAATCGGAACTTTATGCCCTTAGCGAAGCAACTCAACTAGTGAGAAACAGCAATGACCTAGAGGTCAGCATTCTGAGTGACTCAAGATCCTCACTCGAATTGCTGCGTAACCCGAAAACGAGTCACCCTCTGGCCAGGACAATAAAGGAAAACATTGGAAAGATCCACGCAGAGGGACGATGCGTTCGTCTGTTTTGGTTAAGGGCGCATGTTGGAACAGTTGGAAACGAAAGAGCCGATGAGCTCGCAAAATCTGCTGCCCTGGCTTGCGCTCCCCGGGACTATGAACGGATCCCCCTGTCCTATGTCAAAAGAAAGATCCGGGAGGAATCGGTCCAAAAATGGCAAGACCGATACGAAACCTCCTGCACTGGAAAGGTAACCAAGATGTTCCTGCCGGACGTTACATAGGCATATCGCCTAACGAGGGCAATCAAATTGACGCCGTTCCAAGTGCAAGCTATTTGGCAAAATATTTATATAAATTTATATATTATTTAAGGTCCAATGGTAAAGATAAACATGCTGTATCCAAATAAATGACGTCAGTAAATTTTTGGTTATGTCCCCCCCCCCCCCGTGGGTTCCCGCATTGTCGAGGCGGAGGGGGCTCAGTAGCGGTGGCCTTGCCACCCACGGTGAAGCTTAGAGGTACCCGAGCGGGGCCGCTCCACAAGGCTTTGCCCTCCAAGCCTATGTCGGAGCGGCAACAGGAGGTAGCTTGCGGTGTTTTATGGGGACACCGCAACTGAGGCGGGCTGCAATGTCGTAAGACGGCGCAGCCGAGGATGGAGCCGCGGCGGGAGAGGAGTGTCGGTCTTGAAGTTCGCCGCTCTCCCTACCTCCCGCGGTCGCAGCGGGGTCACCGGCGCATGATGGTAACGTGGTGGGGCCGCAGTAATGGAGATTTGCTGCCCGAGAGGTGGGTCTGGTGACGGACAGCCGTGGTGGATCGCGGAAGAATGCCAGAGCGTACCAGTGTCCTGCCAATGTACGGCCAGGTATGGATACCGTGGAGTTTTAGTGAGTAGGAGTCTCACTTAACCGCTCTGCCTCCCCGTGGTGGAGCGGTATGCATGATGCATTTCTCCACGTAAAAAAAGAAAGGTTAGGTTAGGATAGGTTTTTTTTATTATTATCCAGGGAGGAGGAGGAGGAAATCCTTTTTACGGATACCCTGAGAATGGTGCTCAGGGTCAAGTCGGACTCCGTGAAGCGCCTACCGACTAAAACCTCCTCCCTGCCGACACTTGTTGTCACTGCTATTTATTTTGCAGTGCTTTTCACTGTGTTATTTAACACTATTGATTAATAATTATCTAGTTTTTTATTATTATTTTCTTTATTGTTTTTTTTTTTTAATAATTATTTATTGCGTATAAAATAATAAATAAAATAAAAAAGCCTTTTATTACCCTTACTTAAATTGCGCACAGAGTTTATTTAATAATATATGTATATATTGTATAATCGTAAGTGTCATTAATATATAATTTTAATGTTGACATGTTTGACGAGAGAAATAAACGATTGTGACGTTCAAAAATAAAACAGGTAATTGTACATATACTCGTTAAACAGAACAAGATATTATGTATATATATATATTTTATAAGTTTGGTTGGGGCACCAAAGAACGGGTATAGGCCTCCTCCATGCTGCGCCATGTTGTATTTCGGTCACGCGCTAGTTCATTCCAGTTCTATCTTTTATGCCTCTCGTACTTTCATTCTGCATACTTGTTCTTTCTTTCACTCGTCATCTCTCTTACCTTGTTGTTTGTCTAACCTATTAGGTACCTATTCTCTGATCTTAATTCTATACATTTATGTTCATTTCAGGGTTAATAAATTTAGACATACACTTTTATTGTTTTTCCATTTCATCAATATGTTTATAGTCTTAACATTTATGTCTATTTGTAAATTATTGGGCACTATCTACAACCAACTTAATTGTTTAGTGGTGCACCATTTTCTTGCGTTTTATTTCTTTTTATTGCTCTTTTTATTACATTTTTGCAATAATCTATAAACTTACATCTAGTGTTCTTATTCTCTAAAATTATGCATAAATTATCTATATTTATATCCATGTTTATTACAATTTCAGTTTCAAATCTTAACCTACCAAAGACACTCTGTGACGATATGCAACGCACTCTCCTCAACATTGGGATCGCAAATACACGCCGGACTCTCCTTGCACTTGAAACGATGCAAGTACAAGGAGAATCCGCCATGCCCCGTGAGTAGTTGTACCATTATTTGGTCTAGGTTTAACTCTTTTATGAGACGGTACGCCCTTATCGCGTCGGGAAAGAATTTCCTAGTGACGGCACCGTGTGCTGCAGTCTGGTATCTTCTGTTCCATTCGACTAGGGAGTCACATCGGATGGCTCTCTTCGCGAATGAAACAGGGCAGCTGTCATACTTCGCTTTGACCTTAAGTGTCAGTGCAGCACTCTTCGCAAGTTCGTCCGCCCTTTCGTTACCCTCCATTCCTACATGGGCTTTTATCCAAAATAGATTCACTTTCTTGTTTTGTCTCTCTGACTTTAGGATGTTACTTCTAACTTCTACTGCAAGGGGCTGGAGATTTTCGTTGTTGACAAAAGTGTCAAGGGCGGAGCGAGAGTCGCAAAAAATGCCGCACTCCGAGTAAGGTCTTATGATGGCCTCTTTGGTGGCTTCGACTAGGGCCAGCAGTTCAGCTTGATACACGGAGCAGCGCTCGTCCAGTCTCAGCTTACGGGTGCTGGTTTCGGCGGCACCTATCCAAATGGATATGGCAGCACCAACCTTGCCTTCGATTTTGCTCCCATCAGTAAAAATATTAAGACCACTGGTGAGATTTTGACCGAGCGCCACTTTGTCTGCCACGCAGGTGTATTGCAGCTGTCTCTGTAGAGCTGAGTGTGGTTTTGCGGCGAAAGGAATCGGCTTTTCCATGTCCTTGTCTCCTATTACTCTTCGGGTGTGCCCTTTCTTTAGCTCATAAAGCAGGGCTGCATCTTGGCCGTGTCTGTTGGTGTTCTGCACGAAAGTAGCAGACGACGCAGTAAGAAGGAATAAGACACGATAATTTATATTGCCGTGCTGCTCTTTAAAAGAAAAGTGTGAAAAATATGTATAACGTATAATTTAAATATTATGCGTATATGCAGATTATCAGATAAAATGTAATCAATAAAAATATTTGAAAAGATGGTGATACTCGCCAGTTCGGATTTATGCCACAGAAAAGCACCGAAGACGCCCCACCACTAGCAGCAGCAGTCGAGCAGAAAAAGATACTGACGCTTATATCGTTGGATATAGAGGGTACCTTCGATAGCGCATGGTGGCCAGCTATAAGAGTCTGACTGGCAGAGGAAAAGTGTCCTCTGAACTTGAGGTGGCTAATCGATAGCTTTGGAAAGAAGTCAAACTTTAAGATCAGGCGCATTATAACCATTTATTTATTTTTCTCTTTTTATCGAAGACAGCTAGGCATTTGCCCAACAGCTTGCAGGACGACGGAAGTCTGTGACATTATGACATAGCACACCAGAGATACCAGCAAAGGTTGTGTGCAAGGATCCATCGGAGGCCTTTCTAGTCTTCGATGGGAGGACTGCAGTGGAGATAGAGGGATGTGCAAATGCCGCCCTCGAACATGTTCGATCGTGGGGTGTCAGAAACAAACTGGAATTCGCACCGCAAAAAACAATGGCGATGGTAATCACGCGAAAGTAAAAATATGACACCCCAAGGTTGCGGATGGGAGGGGTCGACATAAGCATGATCAGCATTACAATGACGGACTTAATATCTTCACAGATGGTGGTAGAATTGAGGGAACAGTCGGTGCAGCGCTATCCATCTGCGAAGGTGCGCAGGAATAAAGCTTCCAAAAGCTAAAGCTGGACAACTGCTGTTCCGTCTACCAGGCGGAACTACTAGCTTTAGCAGAGGCTACGGAAAAGGTCCTGAAAAGTAAGAAGGTTATATACTGCGACTCTCGTTCTGCCCTCGAAACAGTAACAAACGTGTCTTCCCCTCATCCCCTCGCAGTGAAGATCAGAGAAAATATCCGAAAAATTAATGAACAGGACAAAAGAATACATCTTTTCTGGATAAAAGCTCATGCGCGGATGGAGGAAAATGAGAGGGCTGATGAGTTGGCGAAAAGCGCTGCACTTCACCTTAAGACAAAACCGAAGTACGACAGCTGTCTGCTTCATACGTTAAGCGGCAAATACGAAAGGAGTCGCTCGACGAGTGGAACAGGCGCTACAAGGGTGAAAAACAAGGCGCGGTTACAAAGATGTTCTTCCCAGACGCGATAAACGCATTTAAAATTATAAGGAAGTTAAAGTTGGACCCGATAACTGTCCCGTTGTTCACGGGTCACGGCGGATTCTCCTCGAACCTGTATCGCTTCAAGTGCAAGACGAGTCCGGCGTATCCCAGCGACCCCGCGGCTGAGGAGAGTGTCAGGCACGTGATAACTGTATGTCCCATATATGGAGTGCAGAAGTTCTACATGAAGAACCTGCTAGATATAAATATAGTAGCCAATAATGTACAGAAAATAATAGAAAACAAAAATATTAGATATAAGTTTATAGAGTTTTGTAAAAATGTGCATGTCAGAAGACTGATCCAGAAGCTGTCCAGAAGGGATTCACCTGGCATGGACGGGATAACAAATGAAGACCTGAAGCACCTGCCGCTCATAACAATAGCAGCCCTGACGCGCATATTCAACGGCATACTCCGCTGCGGCCATTTCCCAGACCGCTGGAAACTTGGAAAGGTGATGCTCCCTAAGCCCAGTAAAGATGCCAGGAAACCCGGAAGCTACTGGCCGATCACGTTGCTGTGCACAGCATCGAAAGTCTTCTCATACTGTTCCATCTGATGCCGCACGTCATTCCGAGGGAGGAACAATTCGGGTTTATATTATTAATTTAAATGTAGCATGACTTGCCTCTAACCAACGTTATTTAAAGGATAATAAATATTTCTTAATATTTGTTTTATCTTTTATATATTATATATATATATATATATATATATATATATATAAAAGATAAAATAATGATAATATATAAAAGGTAGCCTTGTTTTGTTTTGAATTTGTTCACTAACCGAGACTAATTTGACTACAGTACTGTAACTTACTAACATATTTAATTCAGAACTATGAAGTTCATTATATTCATATCATGAACTTCATATATCAATCGCTAAGAGGGTCAAAGTTTGAAACTTTACTTTTAAATTTAATTTATAGTCGCGGCAGCGCCGCCGCCGCCTCGCGCCGGGTGACAGCTATTAGTCTATACAGAGATATCTGTTAGGGGTATGTTGAGCATAGTTATATAGGCAGTAGGTACGAGTATACCCCTGACAGATAACCCTGCGTTTACAAAAACAGTAAGTATTGACTGATTCACAGATATTTGCTAAAGGATTTTTGGAAATTAAACCACTAAGGGTAACCCCCTTATGGGGTGGGGTTCAAAGTTTTAAACTTTTTTATATGGTATTATATCGCGGGCAAGGTCGCGGGTGTCTCCTCAGTGCAGTGTACCTACTCCAGCCAGCGCCAGTCCGGCAATAAAACACTAATACCTATATTTTACACTAACATTTTAATTTAAATATTAATTGGAAATGCAATTTGGTTTACAATGTTCGTGTACATGTACATGTACATGTAACTGTACATGTACGTGTACATGTACATGTACAGTTACAATCGTTACTGACACTAACAGAAACGTGTGACAATACTTAAGGATTTTCAAGAGCAGAAAATCGAGAAAATTATAATAAAATTCTTCATTCAGAAATTGAGGCAGAGGACGCAATAACTTTTACTCGAATTTTGCAAATTTTTGTTCTGCAACAGTTTCACTTTGATGGGCAGACTAACATTCTAAAGTATTGTCACGCCTTTCTGTTATAAAGTAGAGTAGAGACAGGCAGGTACCACCCCCCCCCCCCCCCCCCCCCCTGGCCCCATGCAATGCATGTATAAAACGAACACGTGTCGTTTTCTACCCACATGTGAACATTTTATAAAGAGTATCTATAAAGATACGCACTCATTGAGTATGTTCATTGATTTTGGTACATTTCATTGCAGTTAAAACTTCAGATGTATCCTAACTACAGCTAGTAGTAGTCATTGACCAAGCGAGCGAACCGTCTCTGTGTCCAGTCGGCCATTGGGTATGTTCCTTTGTCTGCATGGATGTTCGTCCGCAAGAAATTTCGTACATATCTTAATTTACTTTCTCTCGATGAACATTACATTCTATAAATACGAGTACGAGATACTTGAACTATTAGATAATCAAAATAGCACATTTTCAATACAATTAAGAAAAAAAAACATAAAAATGTTTTCCTAACCTTATTAATAAAATTTGCAGACAAAATAAAAAAAACCCACGTTTACTAACAATACGTACGTAATATAATTAATAATAATATTGACAATCTGATATTTAATTATGATTTTTTGTCGTAATATTTCAAGAATATTAGATCGTTGTTATATTATCAATACAGACAATACAGACAATGCGCGCGAAGGGTAACTTACAATAAATGTTGACTCAACCACGTCACACGTCCTAACCTAGTCATTTGTAATCTTATCTCTCATCTTTCATTTGAAAGTGAAGTCAACAGTTCACACAAACACCAGTTACCTCTCGGTAGACGGCGACACACACTCACACTCACACACACACACACTAGGTAGGTACCTGCCCTACAATACAATACAATACGATACAAAGTATTACAGTACACCGTAAGTAGAATTATTATACTTACAGTGAGACGATCCAACTAGTACAAGAGTACAAGTGTACAAGTGTACAAATGTACAAGAGTACAAGTGTACAAGGGTACAAGTGTACAAGGGTACAAGTGTACAAGGGTACAAGTGTACAAGTCACAGTCGCACATTCAATGTATACAAGAACTCAGCAGCACTCGCATCAACACTAGCATATTGTTAAATCACAACTATCTGTAGAAAACGTGACGACTATATTATAAGTATAATAGCGCGCGTGAGAGAGTAGCCAGCAGTAACAGTAGGTAGGTAAGTGTAGCGCTCAGGTATCGGTCAGTAACATTAGTATGGCTCCACGTGCGCGTCGGGCGCCTCTCCGCTTCGACAGTTCACTACAGCTCAGCCTCCGCTCCACGCGCCACCACACTGCGAGAGCAGTGCCACGTATTGTCAACACTGAACACTGTGTACCCGCTCCGGTACCCGGGGGACGACAGGCGAGGAGGACACACTAGTGCACTTATATATATACATATTGCGTGCCTCACGAGACGAATGATATGAGAGCGGCGTGACCGACTCGACGAGAGCACACCGGTGGGAGAGTACCGGCCACTACCGGCCACTATCGGCCACGTCACACGGTGCGGAGTCGAATCGAAGCGAGATACGTAAACGTAGCGTCGACACGTGCCGTGACTGAAGTGACGTCAACATGTACAGTATTTACAGAGCGCGGCGGCGACGCGCGCTCACACGAAGTGGTCCGGCAGCATGGGCTCCAGGTCGGGGTGGTCGGGCGCGGGGGCGCGCGGGGAGGGGGGCAGCAGCCCGCACAGCCGGCAGCGAAAGAACGCGGCCGCGTTGCGCAGCGGGCCGCGGGAGAAGGGCGAGCGCCCACCGCGCGCCTGGAAGTGCCGGTAGCGGCCGCGGTTCAGCTGCTCGTTGGTGGTCATGCCGAGGCACACCACCAGGTACAGCTGGCAGCATGTCAGCACCAGCACCCAGAACAGGTGGAAGAGCGCGTTGAGCAGCACCCACGACACCCAGGCGCCGCAGCGCGGCCACGCGAGCGCGTCGTCGCCGCAGCGCGCGTGCAGGTAGCGCACGCAGCCCCACGCCATCCAGCCGCACATGAGCAGCAAGCTGGCCAGGAACAGGATGAAATGGCGGTGGTTTTTCTCGCCGATGCAGTTGCCGACCCACGGGCAGTGGTGGTCGAAGCGCGCCACGCAGCGGTTGCACACGGAGCAGTGCTTCGAGCGCAGCGGGCGGCGCACCAGGCACGCCGAGCAGAACCGCGCCGGCTCGAACCCTCCGCCCGCGGCCCCTGCGCCGCCTGCGCCGCTCTCTGACAGCTCGATGATGGTCTGCGACAGACGGACAGACGGTGCGGTGAGAGTCGCGCCGCACGAGAGCGAGTACTTGCTCGCTCGCAGTGCCGACTCACTCACCTGGAACTTGTCCTGGCGCGAGGCGGAGATGACGCCGGGGTCGGAGCGCCACGAGCGCAGGAACGAGTACCAGAGCAGAGCGGAGCAGGCCAGGAAGGCGGCGGTGGCTGCCCCGGGCACCACGCCCGCCACGAACACCACCCACGTGATGTAGAACCACGCCTGCAACACACACACACAGTGCTGTGTACTTTCATAATTTGTATTCTTTTAAAGATCTTTGCTTGAGTTGGGAATGTAGTCACCTTGGTGGCGAGGTACACGCTGAGAGGGAATATATTCTTGAGGTCTTCGTCGAACAGCAGGTTGGAGAGGAAGTGCAGCGCGCAGTACAGGCACACCAGCACCAGCGCCTTCACCGCGTACGGGGCCTCTGTCTCCAGCGTCAGACCCGTCAGGTAGAACGCGAGGAACGGCATCGACACCACGCTCCACCACCGCACCTTCTGCAACACGAGTCGAGTGAGCTCACACACCCGCACGCTCGCACGCCCACACCCGCACGCACGCACACACCCGTCCGCTCGCACGCACCTTGTCGAGCGTGAGGCGCGCCAGCAGGAAGCGCGCGCTGCGCGGCAGCGAGCGCGAGCGCACGCGCTCCGCCACCTTGGCGCCGAGCCAGGGCGCGCCGGCCGCCGCCTGCAGCATGCCCAGCGGCGTCACCCCGCGCAGGTTGGCCGCGTCCAGGCTCGCCTCGCCCTGACGTCACAACACCACAAACATTACAAAGCGTATCAGTGCATCTTGGTCCCAGTTAACCAGCAGAGAGAGGAATTATTGTGACCTCTAATCTGAAGTGTCAAGTCCCAAGGGAAACTCCTTCATATCTACACAAATATTCACATAACAATAGGCGAGACACAAGACTAGGTGGAGTCAGGTGCTCTGTGTCAGGTCTGTCACTCGTTTTAAACTTAATCAATTTAAAATATTTATTTCTTTAATTTTTTAACTTAGTAATTGCTATGATTTCATTTCTTTCAACTATGTATCTTTCAAATCACTAAATATTCATTAAAACAATATGTTGTTTAACTTCACGTACCAGAAGTGAGTACTTCTGGCACGCCTCTAACAGAAAAAATTGCACTATGTTGCTAGGACTCTAGGGTGCTCTGTAGGAACCTCCTTCACCCCTCACAGCACCCCACACACATTATAGTATGATTCCCGCACCTTGATTCAAGACTCCACGCAGAGATAGTTGATGGTGGTCAAGCCATTGGTACAGTTGATTTTTAAAAGAATGAGTTTGTGAATAACTCTATTGCTGAGGATGTAGTGAGCAGTGTATGTGTTGGCACAAGTGCACTCCTTTCTTATTTGTTATGTCCTCTGACATCTCTAGTGAGAGTTCTTAACACAAACATTATGAATGTGTGGAAAATGGCTTTCAAGTCTGGAGTCTATACTTGGGAAAGATATTGACCCACTGAAAATGTGCAGAGAAGAGCCACTAAGATACCATACCTTCCCGTACCCACTGTTTACTCACCTCACTCACTACTCTTGAAGAAAGAACACTAAGAGATGACTTGATGTAAAACTACACCTGAGTATCATCATGGAGTGGTGCAAGAGCCAACAACATTAATATAACATCCAGGGCTCTGTTCTCTAGGAAGTACCAATATTAAACCAATCACAGGCATTGTATTTTGAATAATACAATGTTTTGTATTGAAGTAAGGCCATTGTTCGTGTCATTGTTGAAGGATTCAACACAATAGTGTGTAGTAAGCATTAGTGAATAGAGAATGTGCAGTGAAGAGATACCAACATAGAGTATGAGCGTTGAGACGGCTGTGGAGTTACGTGCGAGGATGGCCCAGTGCAGTGCCGTATTGCCATGCGCCAGGTCCGTGGGGTGCGGGCTCGCGCCCAGCGTCAGCAGCAGCCGCGCCGGGTCCACTGCAGACACCTTCCAGCACGCCCACATGAGCGGCGTCATTCCCGCCGCGTCGGGCGCGTCCGGCGGAACCCCGCGCGCCACCAGGTATGCCACCACCGCTGTATGCCCGAACTGCGCCGCCAGGTGCAAGCTGGCGCACCCCTCTGCGTCGCGCAGCGCCGGGTCCGCGCCCGCGCGCACCAGTGCCACCACGGCCTCCAGGTGGCCCTGGCGCGCAGCCCACTGCAGCGGCGTGGACTGCAGCTCACCACCCACGGCGTCCACGCGCGCGCCGCGCTCCAGCAGGTAGTCTACGATCTCGCGGCGGTTGTTGATGGCGGCCCAGTGGAGCAGAGTGACGGTCTCGTGGTCGGGCTGGTTCACGTCCCAGCCGGCCTCCACCAGCTCCTTGACGCGCGAGATCGCGCCGTACTGCGTCGCCTTCACGATATCGAACCCGCTGTAGTCGCGCTCGGGCGGCGGCGCGGGCGGCTCCCGCGGCGGCGGCCCGTCGCCCTCGCGCTGGGCCGTGCCGCATTGCCCGCTCGCCGCCGCACCGCACGTGCTGTCGTACATTGTCTCAGGCCCCGCCTGGGGATGCAGGCATTATCCTCCGGCCGTAGAACGTGCCCGAGCCTCACCGTCTACGCGTATGCGACTTCGATGGACACCTATGCTTCTTAGCGCAACACGCACTCTCTTTGAAATCACCAGTATCTTATCACAGATATAGAATGAAAGGACGTGAATCCTTATCACATAATTCACAAGAAAAACAAATTACATATCGAAATGTATTGACATTTATCGGTTTCAATTTTCATTCGCTTTTATTTTTTATTGTGACAATTGACATTGACGATATAATATTGAATCGACGAAGACATAAAGATGACAGTGATAATGACAGCGGCACATTGCGCTACTTTTTATCGATTTAATAGTGGCGTCATACCGTTTGTATATTTACCAACGTTAACAATTAAAATCACACTCAAGTTTAGTACGTAAAATGCTCTGTCTCATTTGCACTCATTTAATTTCATTAATTAGCTTTTTTTATTGGTTTAGTTAATCGTGTTAAAATTAAAAGTCATTAATTAATAAATAACCTACGCTAAGGGCAGGTTACTGGTTAATGCTGTATGTCTACGCGCACCATTTGTTGTTGTTACATAAATGTAAGTTTATTTCTGTATTTTGTAATTAATAAAAATAAACATAATGAACATTGTTTGCTACATGTCCGTTTCCAATCGACCTTGACGAAACTTGGCCAAAAATAGAATAATGTATGGAATTTGTTTTTTCCTTAAATTGACTGACTGTTCGAGCACATACTTTTTTCCAAGTGTGTCGTTTCATTTCGATTGCAAAAGTGATAAATATTTGGCACAGGTACCTTCGAGAGGAACACAACATTAAATTGACTGTATATGGTTGAATCTACGAGGAACAGTTTCAACACCTCCACCGTCCATCTGCTCTGAAAGTTTTTTGCGCTTGCTGACGAGATCGTTAGTTACATATAAGCAAAGATTAAAATATTTCAAACTACAAAAACTGACAGGTAGACGTCGCTTAACGGATGCCATCACCTTGTATAGAATTTCTAATGGTCTTATTAATGCACTTGAAATTCTACAATTAATACCTTTGCCATTTCCCGACCTGGTTTCCGGCCTCAGAAATATATTTTTTTATATGTAAAGAGACATTGAACTGTTACGGGAAAATATAGTCAACTTACTCGAATGCTAAGACTTGCAACCCCGTTATGATCTGATCATAGCATACACTATTTTGATGGTTCTCTTCCCATTTTCAAAAGAAGGGTTACTGAGGCCCCTCTAAGATAAGTTTCGTTGTATCAAATGTGTAAGTAAGAATCTAACTTAGCATGTGGTGCTCAGTTAGTGTGTTACAAGTAGAATTTAATTATTCACTTGGTGTTGGAAGTAAAACTCAATTAAACATTTGTTCAAATGTTGCATAATATAATAATAATAATGGTGTGTTTACCTGCGAGTGGGCTGTTGCATTGTGTCATGCAAAACAAGAGAAACAAACTTGGTGCATTTAAACTAGAGAAGGTATCCTCAGTGAGTAGAGAGGCTATGTTCGTAACGCTCGTTAGTCAATAAGAGTTCAATAAAATAAAAGATGTGTCATAAAGCTTTCAGTTTATTAGTTAAACAAATATCACTTTTATTTACAACCAAAGCAATCACAAATTATAAGTAAAACTAATCGTAATCACCTAAAACTACTTAACAGATCGAAATATTTACAATATAATTAACAACTCATCAACTCGCGAACGTTTCACATTACACGCGTCATATCTAGTGGTACGAGCGACTGGCGCGGTGCGGGCGCGGTGTGGGCGCGGGGAGGGCGCGGCGCAGGGCGGGCGCGGGGCGGCGGCGAGGCAAGGCGGCGCGGGGCGCGCGCCGGGGCGGGCACAGGCGGCGCGTCACGCCGTGGCCAGCGGCTGCGTCACCACGGGCGAGCGGCGCCGCGGCGACGCTTCCTCCTCGCCAGTAGAGCCCCCGAGCGAGGCGCCGGGCCCGGCGGGACCCGGCCCGGCGGCGCCCGGACCCGCGCTCGCGCCCGGCGCCTCCGTCAGCCGCAGCGCCACCTCCAGGTCTCGGAGCACCTGTAACACATCCCACACATGATGATGAGTGGATTTATGACTATTATTATGTTATATAATGTGACCTATAAATATATTTCAGACCTTTCCAATATGAACCCACTGAATGCAGCCTCGAGCCGAGGCTCGTGTCGTGTCAACGTAACTCGCTATTACACCCTACTACTACACCATGAAAAGCTTTCCAAATTGTTTTTTAATAGATTAGGCTGGAAGTTTACAACCATATAAGTAAAATTTAAAATTTTGGAAAACCTCCGTCCCGCCCCGCCCGCCTCGCCCCGCCCCGTGCCCAGCTACACTGCCATCTTGTATTTGTATCGTATTCTTCTCACACACACACGTCAAACTTATAACATCCTGAAAATGTCAAGATTTTGGGAGGCAGTTTCAGATAGGCCGTCTCGGAAATAACACAAATCATAATTAGTTTAACACAGAATTGTGAAGTAACTTCTCAACAAACAAACTTCGCCGAGATATATAACGAGGTAGGCTACCCATTCGAATGTGTTAATGTTTGCAAGCAAATGCTATCGATGTATCCGTTTATAATTGTAAATATACGAGTATATTACATTATAATGTTCCAACAGTATTTAAGTACTACAAGACGCTACGGACGTAACAGACATTTCTGGGCGCTTAAATATCTATGTTTGATGCAAGACCCCATAAGTCCACTCTCCTTCTTATCAACATGCACAATATGATCTCGAAAGTCAAGATGTTTGTCCAACATGACTAGTACTAGAGTATAGGAGCATAGTGAATGTTAGTGTACCTCCGTCTCCTTGTGGTCGAGCAGCGAGAAGCGCGCGTCGAGCGCGGTGAGGTGCGCGAAGGTGAGGTGCAGGTGCGCGTGCAGCCGCAGCAGCGCCAGCTCGCGGAAGTGCGCGGCGTACATGTGCGCCACCACGTGGAAGAGCAGGCGCGCCACGCGGCGCACGGTCGCCTCGAACGCGGCGGGGAACTCGTTCGCGTACTTTGTGGGGAACACGCTCTCGTCGTGGACCGTGCGCTGCGTGTACGTCATCACGTAGTCGATGTAGTGCGGCGCGGCCAGGCGCGACTTCTTGCCGCGCTCGTCGTACCACGCGTAGGCGCGTCCGCCCGGCCCCGACATCTCGGGGCAGGAGGCGGGCGTGCAGAACTCGGACACGGTGCCGTACAGCAGGTTCACGTGGTCGAAGAGCGCCAGCGTGTGCGAGGCGAGCCACTCGTTGTAGTCGAGGCCGCGCGGCAGCTCCACCAGCGCGCGCATGTCCAGCTCGGGCAGCTTGCGCTCCAGCAGCGCTTCCTGCAGGTACAGTTTGGGGTCCGCGCCCGCCGCACCCGCCTCGCCCTCGCGCTCCTTGCGCCGCGCCTTCCTGCAACACGCACACTTCCTTATACTCTGGCACTCAGTCTACTGATCTATGTAGGTACCTGCATTTAATAAAGCAAGTAAATGCTCCCTTGTTTTACCCCAATACTCCTCACTACTTAAAAGATCGTTTCACATTTGTAGAAGCTACTCACTCCAGCTCTCCGCGACCCTCCCTTACCCTGAAGCTACAATTTCCTACTTCTTCCTACTTAAACCTTTACTACCACTCCTCTTTTAATGTGCAGGCTATCACTACGAGTGAGTATATGGAATCCCCTGCCATTGTCCATTGTCCATGACACGGTGTTCAGACATTATTTCTCCTAGTACTAGTACAAGTATAAATCGGTATTGGTATATTTATTACATACAACATTATAAATTGAACAGATATACAATGTTACAGCTTAGTTTCAACTTTAAATATATTTGATTGTATTCGAGTTAGTTGCTTGTTTCAGTGTTAGTTTGGTTGCACCAATCGTTTTTTTATAATATTAGGACTAATATTATAAACCTCCATCTTCTCCATCCAAAGGTTGCCTGGAAGAAATTGCTTTAGGCAATAAGGCCTAGAGGCAGTGTACTACTACTGTATAGATATGTTTTGCTGTATATTTTATTTTATTTTGGTGTGCAATAAAGCTATATGTTATATATTCATTAATTCAAAGTGGAGTTATTTTACGAGCATGGTTACCGAACCAAGCTGCATTCGTTGTACATCATGATGGAAGCTAGCTAGTAGATGGAGATGGCGCATGATGGATACAAACATACATTCACAGTGTCCGCAATGAGACACACTAATGAGTACCTACATACACCTACTGGGTGATTATTATGTTATCAATTAGTTATTTCGGTTGAATTGTAAACAATATGCGTATTTTACCGCCAACGTGTAAGTGAAGTACAGTAGTAGGTAGGACCTCATAGTCTTGTAACGAACCATTAGTAATCTTGCAGGAAACCGACGCAAAGAAAGGGAACCAGGGAGGGAAATACGGACGTAGAACAAGGAACGAGGTTAGATCGCCAGTATGAGCGATACGATAGATGTGCCTCTCAGTCTCACGAGTAACTAGGTTGTATAAAACATTTTGAACCGTGGGCGCAGTTCAGTGAGAGCACTGACGAGTAACGACACCGAGCGAGCACTCCGGCTCTGAAGTGCATGAAGCGTCAGGTGGTTGGTGGTGGAGCGGTGTCGGCGGGATGTGGCTCAAGCGCTCGTACCTGCCGACGTAGGTACGTCAGTAGCTCACACTTTGCATTTGCAAACAATAGCGACCCCTTTCACGCGCTCGTCCCGCTTCCACTGACCCTGTACATGTACAATGTACATGTCGCGGCACTACCTGTCTGCCTCTGTGTGACGAGTACGTCCAATACGAACATTATTGTAATATGGACACGTAAATGTACGACCTCCAGGTACTGCGTGTATGTACTAATAAAATTATTCGTTGACATCCGCAATATGAAATAAACAAAACAACTAACAATACAAACCAGATACAATTCTACTATTTAGGTACCTACAAATGTGTACTGCGGAGAGCATACGGCAGCTTCTCATTACAAAAACAAATTGCAGTTTCATATTTTGTTCAAGGTTAATTAGCTTTTTTGTAAAGTGGAGCAAATATTTAATTAGACGAATGCGAAGTATATTATATATAATAATATATTATATGAACGCTGTGTAGGTAGTAGGTCATTCAAGTGGTCGCCGATATCGATATCAATGTATGTACCTACGTCATACATACTCGTACAACACGATGTAGTACTCGCCTACTACGTACGACACGTGCTGACTGCCGAGGGACACTCGCTCCTCGCACTCCGAGGAGTCAGCCTCAACTCCCGCGCGGACTCAACATAGGTACAATCGTACGTCAATAACATTATTTGTGTAATCACACGGTGCCGCGGTGGATGCATTATCGCTCCGACACAATCCAACTTATCAACGTTTTATCTTATTGAGAGAGATATCAAAACGTGTAAAACAAGTAAGTGCGAGTAGGTACAGGACGGAATGCGATCGAGTACAAGAATGGTGCGCTCAATCACTCACTCTCCTTTCTATATATATTTATACGCATACATATGTATTATTTACATATGTTGCACATGCACACACACGTATATTCGATAAAACACTTAGTTTTATTTGACATCATCATCGTTTAAAAAGTGCGTACGGTGTTGTTGACGCGCAGCTCGGTCGCGTTTACAAAGGTTAGAGGTGAAGTGTAGGCGGTGTGGCGGCGCGGCGGCGGCGGTGGGGCTCACCTGAAGGGCACGGCGGAGTACAGGTAGGAAGGCAGCGAGAACAGCACTCCGAGCACCACCGCGTGACACATCGTGGACGGACCGACACTCACTGACTGACGTGACGTGCGAGAGGTGCGCCCCGCACCGCGCCGCGCCGCGCCGCCTGCGCCCGCGCATGGCGCCGTCTCTCTCGCGCGCCACTTGCGCGACGCGGTTTAGCTATTGCGTAGGTATTATAATATGTACCAGAAAATCAGGTGACCGAATAATAAAATATCTAGGACGCGGTCGAATTTGTGTAATGAAAATATCCAGATAGTAGCGTATCTAATGTATGTATCGGAGATACATACATTAGATACGCTACTATATACAAACGGTTAGTATTCAGGTCATACTGGGGCTAGGCAAAGTTAATCATTACTATAACAATTAGATACCTTACATATACCTACTAGGAGTTTGTATGTTGGAAAACCCTTTTCTCGCACTAACAAAAAAACCACACTGCCATAACGGCAAATCCCAAAGGTGACGTTTCAACAAATGACTTGCTTATGTTGTATGTACGTACGTCACACTAAGTAGGTACTCGCTAGTGGAAAACACATTTTTTGTGTCATTTGTACGATGTTTTTGAGTCGGTTTCAATAACTCTCCTGGACTCTACACCTACTTAACAATTAAACTTAATAATTATGAAAAACTCTCGACATTTGTTGTGGCAGCCATCTTGGATTTGAAATTATAATAGCGTTTAGTATTCTACTAGTCGAGCTGAATATGTAATGGCTATCAAACCCATATTGAGGGAATTGGGAAAAACAATTTACTCCGCCCTGTAGCGGCGGCCATCTTGGACCGATTCTCATCAAACATAGCTAAGAACACTCCTGACTAATACAACTTGTAAACAAAAAAATCTAAATCAAAATCGGTCCATCAGTTTGGAAGCTACGATGCCACAGCAGACAGGTCTAATTAACAGGTCCGAAATACTAGTAAAGTAAGAATAACAATTCAGCGGAAAATATAAGAAAGATTAAAGTTATTGCGACAACTGAAACCAACCATTGCTTTAGAACACCCTAAGTGACTACATCGCGATATGAAGTTTGGCGCACTTTGATTGTAGTGAACATTTCGGACGAACAAGTACAAGCAATAATTTATGCGTGATTTCTGATCTTGCATAATATAGATAGTTTTGTGGAAACATTATAATGTACGCGAGTAGGATCCCCCCAGCGCGAGCGGTGCGTGCCTGCTTGCAACACATTGCCGCAGGTTGCACGCGGCGCTGCTGCGCGGGTTGTGGTCGACAGACAAGTATGCGCTCTCGCCGCACCGCAATGCACCGCGCCGTTCCACTTGTTACACTTCATGCTACGTAATTACTAGTATGGATGCGCGCGAATCCGGTTTTCCATTCACATGGAATACTCATATATTGCTCGAACCAAAAATCTATTTATGCTCGACGGCCAAGGTCGCGCTCGCCGGTCGCGCTCGCCGGTCGCTTTCTTTTTATGCGGATATTGAACGAGATAGATTCGTCGACATCGACATCGTCGGTGTGAATGGAACACGACAGACAACACACTAAGTAGTCGTCTCATGACGACTCGTTCGGTCGGTGAGATTGCACTTGACCGGATCCGAAGAATATATTTTGGATACAGCTCGGTATAGTCTACTTTTGTGGGAGAAGGAGGAAGGAGCGCTCTGACAGGAGAGCTAGGCGGAGATGCCATTAGAGACAAGAGATCACATCCCATCATTCACTGCGATCACTCACGGTGTCGTCGTGTCGTTTGTAAACGCACAAGCGACGTGACGTATAACGTTCAGAGCTGAGGGCTACTAAAAATTATAAAAGTGTCATCGGAGGCCATGGAAACTCACTTGTTATATTTATGTCAGCCAAAGTTTTGAGGTTAGTAGGTTTATAGGTTCCTCGTAGTTTTTGCATTTTCATTTCATCATTCTCTTTTTTTTGTTAGAAATGCATATATCCGTAGAACTGATACGCAGAGTTTCTTCTAGATCTGTGCGCGAGTACGAAATTTCTTGCGGATAAACATCCATGCGTATGTACAACCTGTCAGACGAACTGGGAGATCGTTTCGTCAGACTCGAAGCCGAGACGCTTCGCTCGTTCGTTCGTTCAATTATTATCAGAATAATATAATGTATGATAGTGGGGTCTGGTTGTGCGGTGTTGTCACCGTCGTGTTGCGTAGGTATAGTACGTGCGGTGGTGGCGCGTATCGAGGCCGCGCCGCGCCGCGCGGTCCGTTACAATACAACTGTACCTAACCTACTGCTGCGCCGACCATACTCTAGCTATCTACTCGCTAACATTACTTCTAATATATACTACACCGTTTAATTGAACCATAGCGCGTGCAAGGTACTTAACTAACGACTTGCGCACAGCAATCAAATTAACTGAGCACCTGTAGTACCTAACGACGTCACTATAAAATACCGACAAATTATTATCGTTTTGCAATCGTAAATTAGTCATAAATTAGTAATAATACCACCAGCTTTATGAGTTTAGAACGAGGTGTCCGTGATAGATGTAACTGGTATAAGAGAACTTGTGTCTTTAGATGCCTGTGTACTGTAGACATCCAGCTCGCGGATGTGTGCTCGTACAGGGCTCGACGCGACTCTACAGACGCCGAGGACTGGCGGCTGGCAGCGCGAGGAGTATAGTGTGCGTTACATATAGAAGTGAGTCTCACGCAACAAGTCCTCCGAGGAAGGCTACGGGTCCGCCTCCGATGAGCCTGATCTTGCGGTGGCACGAGTCGAAGAGCGAGGGGCGCGCGTGGTGGTGCTGGTGGTGCAACATCGCTCACATCTCTCTCTACTCTACACTACACTACCGACAGGGGGCGCGCGGCGAGCGGTGCGCCGGTGGTGCAGCGGGCATCGCGCCGGCACGTGTGTGGTGCGGAGCGCGCTCCGAGTGTTACTGCCACCGCTGCACTCCTCCCCTCTCCTCCCCGCGACACCACCACCCACCACCCACCACCCACCACCAGCCGCCGCAGCACCACGCCGATTATTCTACTTCAGTTAACAAATTAGCGTCGTCGTGGAGTTCGGATACACCGGCCACCGTCATCCATGCAGCTCGCCCTAGCCCAGGCTCGTGCAACATACAATGAGACAGGCAGGTGCAGTGTCCTTGGTAAACGCCGCACGCCTGCCGCCTGCCAGCCACGCGACAAATGTGTAATAAGCACCACACTTTTACTTTCACTCGAATAAAATTCTGCTCCATATACATATACCTTACTACGTATATGTAGGTAGTCAGCGTAACACAATACTAATCGATAACGTCTAACTAAATAAGTAAATCCATATCATACTATCATATAGGTAACGAACACGACAACATGCTATATAAAGATAAAATAACAAAAATAACGAGGATCAAAGTAGCGCTTCTAGTGGAAGGCAAGGCGAGTAGACCGGCGGGAGGGTGCGGTGCGGTGGTGTGTGGGGGGTGCGGGGGGTGGTGTGCGAAGTCACGTGCCAAGGTTGACAAACTATACACAGTTATTGATTATTAAGGAGTCAATAGTGAGGTGAGGTCCGTGAAGTGAAGCGGTCAAACAACAACGTCCGCAGCTCACGCAAGGAACCGGCCGCGGTACCGGTATAGCGTGCACTCAGCTGTTCGCGCGACACACCCCACTCCGCCCCGCCCCGCCCCGCTCCGGGACAACCGGGGCCAACTGTACATATGTATTATATACTATTTAATTAAATTTAAAGAATTATTGGTTTTTGCATATAATGACGACGGATGATGGATTTCAGAAAGTGGTTTAAATCGAGTGTTATCGTAGACGTGTATACTCGAATAGTGGGAGCGGGAGCTGGCCGAGCTGGGTGGAGGGAGGTGCGAGCGGCAGTGTGCCGTCTCTTACGTCACGTTACACAACCTGCTAGTATATCGAGGCCACGAGAACACTGGCTCCGACTCTCCGAGCCGCGGAGCCGTGGAGCCGTGGAGCCGTACCCACACACCACACCACATCACTACACTGGTAGGAGCGGTACCTACTATACTCAGAGAGAACCGTTTCAACTACATTTACTCTATACTTTAAACCAAGTTTCACAGATTGAACTCAAAGGAAATAAAAATATTCTGACATTAGTATTTTATTTTATAGAGACTATAGTTAAGCCAAGTGGAAGCAAAACAAAGGCACGGCTTTACCACCCTTGTGTCGAAGCGAATCGAGACATTTCCCACCCCCTGGGCCCTGTAGGTTCGTTGCGCGACAGCTGGCACCCCAAGCTGCTACCACTCGTACCAGGGCTCGTATGCGAGTAGGAGTATGTACTCACGAGTATGAGCCCGAGCCCGAGCCCGCGTCCGCGCTCCTCTCACAATCAACATTTATAATAATACTGCTCACTAGTGAGAGTGAATGTTGGTTGTCCTCCACAAATACATTGAATGGTACAATACAATGTTCTCTGCGTTGTACTTACCTACCTATACGAAGCATATTTATAAGTATACTAGTTAGTTCGATAGACTGGTCTGTCGATCGTACTCGTATGTACTCGCACAAGCACCTGAATTGGAAAAGTCTCTCTTTGTTTCAATACTGAACGAGAATATTGCATATTATGTTTAATTATGGGCTTTTAATAAAATGTATACGTTCGTTAGATGTTATTGAACACTCTGTATGTGGATACAAACATGTAAGCAAGCATAATACTGGTAGATACAGGTTATATACATCCACACTACGAGTATGTATGTATGTTCATAATGCGAGTTCGTAGACAAGGGTCGCGTCCGACAGAACACCGAGCCTGAGTCTGTGTAACGAATCAACAAACTATATACGCACTGGATGCATGGATGTCTATTTACTATTTGCATATTTGATATTATTTATATAATGAGATAGCATCTGCAGTGCAGCAAGAGCTGGGCGGCAGAGCAGCGCCGCAGCGGGCTGCGGGGGCGGCTCGCCCTTGACATTTGAGCCGCGTCGCCCACAGCCGTGCCTCTCAGTACTGACCGCCGCGACCGATGGCGCAATTACTGATCTCTAACAATTACCATAAAATGGCACAAACAAACCACAATAGTAAAGTATGTGTATGTGTGTGACGCTGGCCTCGACGCCGCGCGCCGGCGGACTCACCACAAACAGTCCAGCATGGGAGCGTCGCCGCACTCACCTGCAACAATACACACCACGGTGTCATTCACTACCGAGTGAGTACTCACGAAACGACTGCGGGACGTGCTGTGCTGGACGAGAACAAACCGCGCGGCCAGTTTCACACCTCGTGCCGTCTCGTGGAGGAGACATAACAATCATCCGATCTGACACTCGGGTATCTAGTGACAGGGCGGTGCATAGCGGCGGCGGCACGGAGCGCCTCCCTCGCGAGTGGCTCAAGCCCAGTGACGTACAACAACGCAATGCCTTTTGTGCGCGCCGTGTAACCACATCGTGTCATACAAACAAACAAAATTCTCGAGTACCTCATACTCGTACATCGAGGCCATTCGACTCCACACCACCTACTTGTGTGCGGTCTGTGTACCAATTCTAAACATTACAGTAAAGCGAACATGTCTTCAAGTTTTTTATATCAGTTTCCCACAAATCACGCCATTCGATCCTACTAGCAGGTAGCCGACCAAAACAAACAAACGATCTCATCATCATCTCATTATGTGATGTGATGTGATGTGATGATGTAACAATGACTATTGTGTAAGTAACAGTGGACAGTAGATAGTATACCGACAAGAGCTGCCAATGTCATTCTCGACTCGATTGCGTCATCATCGGTGTAGTATATTCCCCACAAAATCCCCGACATTATATATTTCAAATAAAACCACTGTTTTCCCAATAATCAATTAATTATGTAGAAAATTATAAACGTTTGGATAATTATACAGAATCATGTTTAGATGTTTAGATGACAGTCGAGCAGACATGCAGACATGCAGACATGCAGAGTGATGTTGCCTTTAATTATTATAGTAGTGTCGAGATGCAGAGTGCAGGTATCCAGTATGCAGTCCGAATATTTTTACTGTAAATATTGAAACATCATCAGGTCTGGATTCCCCGCAAATCCCGCACCGCACATGTAGGTAGGTGCGTTGGCTGAGTGATCCAAACCGAGCTAGTAATGTCGCTACAGACCGACTGACTGACTACATACACGTACACAACGTAGTGTAGAGTAAGCCTCTCATCAGCATCTGCAGGCTACATCCCCATCCTGGGTTAAGTAAAACTATTGTTTATATTTCTGTATTCACAATCTATTTGTTTTACACATTAAACGGACAACAAGGTAAATATCCTTCTTGTCCACGCTACTTGTCCCAATCGACAGCTTCTGTTATCATTTTCGACTGATCCTTTTATATTGTTCACTTCAATTAGACTCATGTCACGTCATGTATTTATCCAGGGACTGAATGAAGCTACATAAACAGTTGAAATATAATGTAAGTCTACACTACACTACACTACACTAGAGTAGAGTAGAGTAGACTCGTACTACCTACTAGAGTACGTACGAATACATACTCGTAGTATATAGGTAACAGCTAACATCAGCTCCACGTTCGTAACGTTATCGCTAATGGTAGTTTTCCTTGACGCGTTTCAAGGTCTATTCAGCGCTCATTATCTGTTCGCTATAATTACATAAATAATATTTGTGAGGAGCCTGTGAGCTCCGAGTGCACGGCTAGTGCGATGTACTGTATGGTCACATGCCACTGCGGACAGTGGCAGGGAGTGCTGTCCTCGTAGTCTACCACTCGCTGGGAAAGGGCGAGAGGAGCCTTAATTTGACGACTTGCAGAACCAAACATACCCACCCTCAGCCGTCTCTTAGGACGGGCAAGGGATACTGAAAACGTATTCTAAGGACTGGGTCACAGTTATCGACCCCTAGAGGCGCTACTGTACACTTGTTGAAAATCGACTCACTAAATCAGAAATTCGAATCGATTGGGCGTTATTAATGCCACTTTGACATTCATATCGTCCCGATGATATACTTGTTTAGGTAATAGCAATGCGACTCATTGAGATACAGAGTACCCACATGTACACAAACAAACAAAAGTGTAGTGCGTTGGCGGAGGCAGTGCACGCGCCCGGGCCCGCGCCGCCGCGCCGCCGCGCCGAGCGCTTATCATCAGACATCGCACACCTGTGTGACGTCACCGACACCGGTCAGCCGGTGTCGCTGTGACAAGTGTTGCAATCAACTAATACTTGACAAACGTGCTATGTAAACATTAACACATCATCGTTCCGAGCATATAGTCCACATCTGCTTCGAGTCTGTCACTACTACACTACATGGATGTTTGTACGGAAGACAATTCGTACTCGCGTACACGTTGTAGTTTCAAACAATCTTCACGGAACTTGGTATATGGGTTCTACGACTTTTTAGACGTCTCGGGGACTTTCGATTTTCGTGTATTTCACCCATAAAAGGAGAAAGTTGAAAATCCAAAAACCACGATGATTCTATTAAATCGGATTTTATTACACATGAAATAAAAACTGTGGCGGGAAATACAAATCGAAGAAGCGAGTATCCATGGTAACCAGAACTGTTATTTAATTCCGTCAATTTATCAGACGCACTTTTGACATTTGTGCCGGTCATTTGGAACTGAGTAACCTTATTTATGAGGCAAGGAGTTTCTTTTGGATTATTAACATAACCTACCTACCTTTATCAACACGTAGTATTATATAGACTATTACATGTCGATTAGGAGGTCGCTCGTTTAGGCAGTTACAACTTTGTAAATCATAAAGGTAGGTACAATGTGAGAGGCGCGGGTGAGAGCAACGACGCGGGATGAGATATGAAGTGATGAGATTAGCGGACGGAACAGAACAGAAGTAGGAGGAAGTGTTCACCCGCAGAGAGCGGCGGCCGCGGCGGACAGAGCGCACCTGCAGAAACAGGAGACGGTGTCGTCGTGCGCGGGAGCAGGCGGGGGCGGGGGCGCGGGGCTCGGCGGCACGCTGCGGTACTTGACACGCAGCACGCGGCGGGCCGCGCGCGCCCCGCTGCGCCGCAGGATGCTCGCCGGCCAGCGCGCGGTGCCCTCGCCCTCGCTCATCCTGCGCGCCTCCACCAACAGCATGCGTCACCACACCACACTACACAGCAGCACAGCACACGCGGCGGTCGCGGGGGCGCGCCGCGCTCGACTGGCGGCGGCGCGGCGAGAGGTGCGCGAGGACGCGCCGGCGCCGCGTCACGCGTTATCACACCTCACCTGAGCCGCCCGCGCCGCGCCACACCACACCGCGCCGCGCAGCCTTCGCCCGCAAGTCGAGCTCTCCGCTCGTCCGCGTCACGGCGACCTCTTGTTTATTTATTGGATTGTGTGAGCCGGCGCGGCGAGGTGCGGCGGGCTCGTCGCTATCGTCATGCTGCTGCTGGGTTCCAGACAGCCCTCAGTTCTCTTCGACGCCAGGAAGCCAATGATCCCCATGACAAACCAAACCCGACAGAGAGCTAGGACATTATCGACGGAGAGCTAAGATATGAACGACGGCGAGCTAGGATATGATCGACGGATGCGGACGCGGTGCTTGGTCCACGTCGCTCTTAACTACTAAATACTGTTCGGGCTCCAGGATGACAGTCCATAGCAACCACATTGTATTATTCATCACCACCAACTGTGCCTCACCGACCTCTCTAACCACTTTTCTCTCTAATCATTTTTGCGACTTTTTACTATAAAAACGTCAGTCAACGTAGATAGTTCTTTAGTGTTCCTTAAAAGCGAAGTCTTAGTAATAGGATCCCATTATTAAGACTTCGCTGTCTGTCCATCCGTCAATCAGCAGACTGTATCTCATCCATGAGGTGAATCGACGGCGCGTCAAATGCAAACTATGCGAAGCGCATAATTGGTGGTCTGTTCGGAGCATGCAACAAATATGCGACTACTACAAACAGATTACATTAAAGGAGAGCTCACATCTCCTATACTTTCATACGTCGATACAACAAACGAATTTTTTGGTGTTCTTTGCTCAATAAGTATTAATAACGCGTGTGGCCGATTTCTATATATTGAGTAATCTTAATTAATGTTGTGTTCTGCATATCTATACCAAATATTATTGAAATCGGCCAGTAAATGGCGCCATAGCAAACTTCACCCTTTTTAAGAGAAATTCTCCCCTAATCACCGAGCACTCAATCAATTGACGACCGATCGCCATGGTCTGGAGGCCATTCCCGGTCAGCGCAGGTTCATCTTTTTTTTGTGTCTGGGTGTGTTGCGTGTGTTTGTAAATGTCGTATGGCATCCCCAACACAGGAGAAATCATAGTGGAGAGCTATGAGTTGAAAGAGTGTGAAAGAATCAGTAATCCCCAAAGACTCAAAAATTCCAAAGATTTGTAAAAGATCATGTTTCGACAAGATTGATTAGAAACTATGACTTGTACGTGAGTAAGAAATGTCAGCAGACAAATATACTGACAGACAAGAGAAAGACTTGCTAGATGCCAAGCAGATAAGTTTCGCTCACCAGGAGAAGTAATGTTCAATAACTAGTGCAATAATGGACAGTTCTTTATGCCTCAACATCTCAGTATCAGAGATAGAAGAAGACATTGAACATGTAAACAATGCGAGGACCACCTTCCTGAAGAATGCTGCACTTATGCCTTCATTTACATAAACTACATGACTAACTACGACAACAAAAAATGATAGCAGAAAGATTACCTATAGATATGTACATACCTCCGAGGTACAGAACCATAGCCATACTATGTGTTCAACTATCACAGAATTAAAGCTATCTTTATTTAAGCAGGTACTTCTTATCAATGTTACAGTGAGTCATAAACACAAATACTCTGGCGCAGGCTTTTGAGATTTTGGAGTAGGGAAGGCCAATGATCAGTAGTATGTATGTACATATGACATGAACATGTCACATAATCTACATGTAACATAACCCTTAATAAGGAGTAGTTGGATCAATTATCTTTTTCAAACGTGGAGGTGTATTCTGTGAAGTGCAATGCAGCATTACTGTGTATGCAGCATACGCTGTGTAACCTCTCCCGGGTGATATCAGCCAGGAAGGTGAATTGAAGACACTCTGTCCACCCAGGTGAGCCAGGTGAGTCAGGTGACAAGGTGGAATATACCACTACAATATTATTATTTATTGACTTATTTACTGTATACTTCATTAATGCTTATTCATGTGTAGGTACATAGTAGTCAGAATTGAGTTTGAATGTGGTGAGAAAACATAATTGTAAAATTATATGTTTAAATTATGTCATAGAAAATGAAATTAGTTTAACAAGGTGATACTACAAAAGGTGGATAAAAAACCATTTTTAGCTCACATTAGGAATACATGAGCACAGTCCAGTAGGAACATGTAGAACTGCTGAAGTGCTCGTTTGTCTAACATCAGCACAGAATTACTTACAAGCTGACAAACTTTTTTTTTAAATGCCAATATAATCTAGAAATTATTACGAGAATATGTGTTTTTACTTTTTCTCTATCATTAAAAATGGCTGAGAAAATAAAGATCAAAGTGCGCATTTTCGTTTGACATAATTTCAAATGTACTGGGCATTCTAAGTGTGATGAGGTCACAGCCCCTGTGCTGTCCGGGCGGGTACGGCTAATTCGTTGGCTGGTTGAAAGCATTATATTAAATATTATAATAACGCGCATCTTGTTAGTGGCTAGTAATCATCAGTGATAAGAAGTACAATGACGTGCCTCAGTGTTTTAATCAAAAGCCAAAAACAATGGAAAAGCTATTTTTTTACGTGTTGAGGAATCCAAAACGCAGAAAAAGTGGATGACAGCTATACGCAGAGTTGTATTTCTCTCAAAAAGGGGCGAAGGATGCTACAGCACCATTTACTGGCCGATTTCAATGATATTTAGTACAAAAATACAGAACTCAATATTATATCAAAACAGATACTTGATAATAAAAAAATCGGTCAAGAGGTTGTCATTTTTGTTAAATATCGCGTTACCTACTTGTACAACGAGACGAACATTATACACGGTTATCGTCTAGGGGTGTACTAAGCCGAAAAGGGGTCACTATACTCATCCTAAGGAACAACGTTCACTATGGAACCAACTTTAAATTTGGGAAAAAATAATCAGTTGTTTCATACACTTTGTCTATGAACGTTCAACTTTTTGTATGCAACAGCTGGTTTTTTTTCTTGAACTCAGAGTAGGCCTTAAGTGAAAGTTGTTCCTTAGGCTTAATATAGGCCTTAGTACACCCTTAGCCGATAACCCTGTATTGTTGATTACTTAAGTGAATGTATACTGTCAAATTGACAGAACAGGTTTCATATTTAATAGGTAGGTATGCACTAACCGCCAACCTTAGAAAATAGATACATACTCTTAAGTAGGTACCTAAATAACAAAACTTTACAAATTCATAGATTACTTATTGATTGGTAGACAACCTGAAGACATCTTATTACCACTATTTATTTATGAGTATCTTACTTATAGTATTTGTAATAAATATTGCTTAAAAGACTTGCTTAATTATAATTCTATGTGTTTCAGCAGCCGTACAATACTTATTCTTTATAAATATCAAGCTATCCACTCTTGGTAGATTGTTAGAGTGGCATTTCTAGAATCCTTCTTCCATGAACGGTATTAAATAATAAAAAACAATCTTACGAATTAATGCTAGGACAACAAACTATTTGACACATGCAAGTATTATTTAGGCAACAAAATCTAAACAAAGAGCAGCGTCAGAGAGTCTTTATCTGTATGAGATTCAGTACTGGCGAACGGCGTGCGGGCGTGATACTCGACCTACGACATCACAAGCTGGCGAGAAGCTCTGCAGTTTAAAAAAGTTGTATAAACTTCTCGTAGTGATAACTTTGTTAATAATGCATGTATTTACGTGAAGCATAAACTCATATACTGTACATAGCCTATGCTTTGATAATAGGTATATCTTAAATATTACATTTTATCCCTTTTGTGTTCTCCATTCTTTAATTCTTTAACTTTTCAAATAGGTATTAATAAGGAAAAAATAAAATCTGCAATAGTGTTATAGTTTCTCTTATGGCTCCTGCTAGTGTAAATTCAGTCTGATCAACCAGCCAGCAACACTCGCCCTCATGATACAAGCTTTACATGATAAACAAAACTCCCAGTAAGATTCATGTAATAAAATAATAGTCAAAACATCAAAACCCACCCTCGATGGTAGCTTAGCAGTATCCATGTAGATTGTAACATAATCACTCTGGATATCTATGGCTACTCTCTACGGCAAGAACAGGAGAGATCACTCTTACCAACAATTCTCCGTCCCAGTATGCAGTATATTACTGTCCATTGGAAGAAAGTCTAGGTTTTGTAAAGTCGGTCAGTATGGTCAAACTGTGGTGCTGTAAATAAGGTAGAAGATCAGTAGGAGTACTGTGAGAGCATAAGTCGGGAGCGGAGAGGTGAGTAGAGAGCCAAGAGCCGGATGTTCCGTCAGTGTTACTCACCCCATAAACCAGTCGACGGTGTCGCGCAGGTACTCCGGAAGCCGCTCCAGCTTGACGGATTCTTTCCGCTGTGCTTCACAACAAAAAATACCGAACGCGGAACGAAGGAGTGCCTCGGCAGCGGCGCCCAGTCCGTCCTTCAACTGAGCACTGTCACTCTCTGTCTCATCACAACTTCCTCCGGCCGTCGAACGCGACAGCGGCACGTACCTAGCAGCTTTAAGTCACCGCCGAATCTAATGTTAAGTAGAGCGTGTCGCAGTTGCACTCGTAAACCCTTGCCTGCCTTTCGACTTGTTATTTTCACTAAAATCGTCCAAGCAGCTGAGTTGAACTCGCCATGTTGCGCAACTCCTACGTTTATTTTTAGAGAAAATGATATTTTGTATAGAGTTTACGTCGCGAAATACTAAACATATCTCAACAAATCATCAAATTGACACATTTAGTTAAATCACTACAAACTACAACATTTTCTGACAACTTACAGATTTGTTGAAACAAAAATATAAATGATGAATTCTTTTATTTTATTTTGTTGGCAACTGGATACAGCTATTCAAATGCTACTGTCTAATAAATCTAATTTCTTTTCCCTCTCGTGAAGGATACAGCCTTGCACGTGTTTCTTTTTCGGAGAGTCGGGTAGCTTATCCGAATCCGAATTTCACGTAAAACACATTTCATAATGAAATTCGGTACAAACTTAGGAAATCGTCGGCTTTTTTTCGATATGTAACATTAGTCCCTCCTCAGAAGATATACTACTAGAATGTCAATACTGACTTTCCGTCCTTACTTCTAATCTGACAGAAGTTAGCCAAACAACTTCAGGCTTGCTTGCCCTAATACCGATTTTCCCAAATCCTCATCTTGTCACAGCCTGTGGGATCAACCTATCTGTGAACCAAATAAGTCAATAGTAATAAATAAGTTACGTAGTGGGTGTTATGAAATTCGAGTATATGCATAATAGGCATATCACTGATTTTATCCAACTTTTTTGTGAGATTTCCCAATATAATAAAAATAACTGTCTTATCTGCGGTTACGCTGTCTCTTTCTGAGATAAATTGCACTAAATTACCTTTATCCAGTGGAGTTTACTATTATGGCAATACTTTTGGAAGAACGAGAAGTACAACTTTTAAATAGAACTTTTTGGCGGGATGTCAAACGAAAGGCGCGGTTTTCAATCTTATTTCAATAAAATGAACGTAGGAGTCATACGACATTTACCCACTGATATGTCGAACGAACAACTATACAAAAATATTACTTGCAACAATTACGTTATATCTGTCAAGAGATTTATGAGAAAAGACTCCAATAAATAGCTTATTCCACTGATTACAGTAGCCATTACCTGTTCATCCATGACCTTGCCCAAGACGTTTTCCTACCAAGTTTTACTACCAACATTTTTGCTACCAAGTTCACACGTACATTCCACCGGTGATTCAATGCTAAAAATGTTTTAAATTCAATCACTCTGCTAAAGTCTGTCGTGG
Source organism: Ligdia adustata (assembly GCA_947049295.1). Lineage (NCBI taxonomy): Eukaryota > Metazoa > Arthropoda > Insecta > Lepidoptera > Geometridae > Ligdia > Ligdia adustata. The sequence continues at coordinate 15,752,133 of OX346218.1, read as the reverse complement.
CTCTCAGATGTGTTCTTCATGTGCTTGTCAGCACTCTTACAAATAATGTGACGTAGAAAATAAATAATGTATTAATTGCGGATAAAATCACTTAGCGACATCAAAGGACTGCCCTGTGAAACAAAAGAAGATTGAAGTAAATAGAAACAAACACCTTAATCAGAGCCGTTTTTATGCCACTCATTCTGTGAGTATGCCTTTGCTCATTAAAACTTAAAGATTCCAAATTGGACTTTGACACCGGGTGTGAAAACAAACACGCGTGTAAGTGAGATTGATCAAGTTTTTGTGTTGAAAAATACCGAACAGCCTCAGGTACAACTTTTAGACCGATAAAGTTCGGACAGTTTTTGTTCACTAACAAAATTGATGATATTTGTCAAGACGGCATTAAAAAGGTTGGAAGAAATAAAATTGCTGTTATTTTCAAATCAGCTGTCGTCGCCCCCGCGTAACATCAATATTAATCATTTTATACTCCTGGCAAGTAACTCTATCTCCACATGGCAACACAGAAAAAATCATGCTTCGCTATATGTAATATGGTTACCGGGGTGACGTTGAACTTATTACTAGCAACAAGGTATAATGTTGCTTACCCCGATTATCATCTGCTCAATATGTCGTCCGATGAACGTAAACTCCTTCAGCGCCCAGTCTACCGGTCAATGTCTCACTCCTCCTCTCTCCCGACTCTCTACCACGTTGGTACAGCCTATAAAGTTAAATGGCAATGAACTTGCGGCTAAGCATTCAGTAAAAGACGAGAAATAACGCGGTAAGAATTGATAGTAAGAAATCATATAAATCATCACGAAACGACTCCAGGGCTAGGCGCAGCCCGCCCGACGTCAGTTATCATCTTATGTGACCCCCGGGTTACCTACATCCTTCAAGAAGCCATGCAGCCCAGCTGACGCTCGGGTGTCGGGTCGCCCGCCCCCCTAAACCTCACATGTAACAGGACGGATAGACTTTCTTAGCATGGGTTTAATAAGTAATTCGAACAGTTATGACTCCTCCATGGAATACCCTCGATTGCATATACATCCCGTATACACCGGGCGGTCAGACCATGGAGTCGCAAGCAATCAAGGCCCCGGTGGGTGTGTTCCCTGACAACCGCCCCACCGAGTACTGGTGCCACCAGCCACGCGGGCCCGGTCAGTCACCCTTAGCCCGCCGCCGTCCTTGTATCCGTCCTCTCTTTTATTAGGGCAAACATTCATACTCATACAAGACATACATTCATCATCTAGTAGAACTCACTCAAGCCCCCTTTACCATATGGTGGCGTGCCGTAGCGAATGCATTCCCTTACTTACTTCGTGTCAACACACGGCATCGTGACGCAGCACGGATCCATCCATTTATATAGCACATAGGCTCAGTACCTATTGCTTGCGTGTCATCCATTTATATAGCACATAGGCTCAATACACATTACTCGCACGTCATCAATTTATATAGCACATGGGCTCAATACATATTACTCGCACGTCATCAATCTATATAGCACATGGGCTCAACACTTACGCGGTAGGACAACTTCGGTCACATAATAAAAACTACCCTCATCCCATTACATGTCGCTAGAAATATTACGAATTCAAAGAACACAATGGAAATATAAGTATCGAACACAAAGGAAATATTAGAACCGAATATGAAAGTAATAAACGTCTAATACTAAATACTTAGCTCGCAAACAAAGACCCGAGGCAGTCGGCGCGTTCACCACGCCACGCCTCGCCTCGCCTCGCAGCTAGTTGCTCGCAGCTGGATGCTCGTTGGTGGACGTGCCCGTTGGTAGATGTGCTCCCGGCCGCTACCCTCACAAGAATGAGCCGTATGGATGGAATGACCGACATAAATGCACTTACTTAATGTTTATCTGTCACTGTCAAAGGTAGAGGTTCCCAAATGTTGCCATTAGCGTCTGCACCGTAGACCATCGACAAAATGGTGTTGCCACATTATTCGGGACGGAGATCACTCGTCACGACATCAGCCGCAGGTGCGAATAAATTCATAGATAGTTCTGTGCTGAAGGCTAACAAATATGAGGCAACCATCCCCACATATAATGTTACTCGCATGGGTCTTGTCCGGGGCGTACCTGTGGACTGGTCTCTTGACGAGTTTGTGGAATCTTTACAGGCATCAGGTCCTATCCGAATTGTAAAAGCCAGGCAACTTAACAGAAAGGTAAAAAATGAGGACAGTGTCAGCTGGGAACCCACACAAACTGTGGTTCTCACTTTCCGTGGACAGAAATTTCCTTCACGCGTTTTTTCCTACTATTCATCCTTAGTTGTGGAAACTTACCAGTTCCCTACAATTCAATGCCATAACTGCTGCCGATTCGGCCATATAAAGTCCCAATGTCGCTCCACTGCTCGGTGTTATCGTTGTGCCCAACCTCATTGCGGTGAAGAATGCTCCGTTTCTGAACAAGAATCTTCATGCCTGTTTTGTCGCGGAAATCACTTCTCTACTAGCAGATCCTGTCTGGAACAGGACAGACAAAAGTCTATCAAATTAGTAATGTCTAGGGATGGCATTTCATATGGGGAGGCCGCAGCCCTTTTCCCAAAAGTTGTGAAGCCTTTCAACAGCGCTGTGAAACAAACTACTTCTGTGCCTAGGACCGTAATTCCAGTTCCTTCCACCTCTTTATTAGAGCGACCTCAACTTCCCCAGTCTTATAGAAAGACTGTCCTAAGAAATCCTCACCCAAGGATATCTCAAAATAAATCTGAGAAACCATTTTCCCAGACTTCAGTCTCTAACATCCAATTTCCTCTGCCAAATGGTCACTGTCTCTAAATGGCACAATCTTATACTCGTGAACTGCCGCATAAACAGCTTCTAATACAGCTTCTGACAGCTATCATTAATATTCTAACCCAAAATTCAGTTAACCTACCGTCCAACGTTGCAAAAATGATTACACAAATTGCATCCCTTTCCTCAATTAATAATGGCTCACACCCCAAGAATGGTTCAATGGAATGCCCTAAGCCTCCGTCCGAAAACTAATGAGCTATATAAACTTATTAGAAAATACATGCCTGAGCTGATAGCTGTCTCTGAGACATGGTTTGATCCCGGTTCTTACTATCGGGTTTCGGGATACAGTTGTCTCAGAGATGATCGCCAGGACGGTTATGCTGGATGTGCTTTACTAGTCAAGCGTAGCTTGACCTTCTCACAAATCCTCCTTCCTTCTCATAGTAGAGCAATTAATGCACTTGCTGTACGGGTATTTAATATATCTATTTTACTAACATATATACCCAAACCTAGCTCTACCCTAATATCTGTCATTTTATACATTATATCATCTGTCCCCTCCCCTGTCATTATAGTTGGTGACTTCAATGCCCATCATACTTCCTGGGGCTACTCTAATTGTGATAGCTTCGGCTATTCATTACTTGAAGCTTTCGATAAGGCAAATCTTTGTGTTATTAATGATGGTTCACCTACCCGTAGGGTCTCTCCATCCCAAAGAAAGAGTGCGCCTGATCTTACAGTATGTTCAATGTCCCTAGCTGCTACTATATCATGGGAAGTTCTTCCCTCAACGCATGACAGTGACCACTTCCCCATAGTTATTAAACTTCCTGTCAAATCTCCTCCTTTGCGCCCCCTAGATCCCCTCCTTCAACACAGGCTTTCAGGTGCTGATTGGGATTTGTACTCCTCCTTGCTCGTTGATAATTTCCCAAACCCTAATGAAAACCCACTTCTTTGCTACGCTCAATTCACAAAATCAATAATTTCTTCAGCTTATGATCATATCCTACTAAAAAAACCAGGATGTACACGATCCTCCCCTCCATGGTGGGATTCAGAATGTTCATCTGTAGTTAAAGATCGCAATAATGCAGAGTGTGCTTATGATTTATCAATGACTTGGACCAATTATTTAGAATATCGAAGAGCAGCTGCAAAAGCTAGGAAGGTTCTGTCATCAAAGAAAAAACTTGGGTGGATAAAGTTTTGCGAAAATCTCTCTCCAACTACCCCTTCCGCTCTTGTCTGGAAGCAGATTCGTAAATTCAGAGGTTATCACAACTCTATTAATCCCTCTTCCAACGACACTTCTTCTTGGCTGGAAGCCTTTGCTGATAAATTAGCTCCCCCATTTGTTCCCTTCAATATTCCAATGAATTTATCAATTCATTTTTCTAATAGTAACTTATTAGATGGCCCCTTTTCCATTCAAGAACTTAACCTCGCTTTAAGTGGCTTGACTGACTCTTCACCAGGTCTGGATGGCATTACTTATTCCTTCATCACAAAATCCTCAGATAAAACTAAACTGTATCTCCTGAAACTAATAAATATTTTCTATGATGAAGGAATAGTCCCAGACTCTTGGACAACACAAGTAGTCATTCCTTTATAAAAACCGGGTAATAACCCATCAGACCCCAACTCTCGACGACCTATTGCTATGTCTAGCGTGTTAGCTAAAATCTCTGAACATATAATTAAAAACCGTTTAGAATGGCTGGTAGAAAACAGAGAAATTCTTGCAAAATCACAATTTGGATTTCGGAAAGGGATGAGTACCCTTGATAACATCAGTATCTTAACTACAGACATTCAATTTGCTTTAAGGAACAGAGATATCCTTATAGGAGTATTCCTAGATATTACAGCTGCATATGATAATGTACTACTTCCGGAACTCAGAAACAAACTGTTGCAGCTGAGTGTCCCTGTGAAGTTAGTTCGCTTTATCTGCTGTTTCCTTATGCAACGAATCGTCCTTATATGAACTCAAGGTACTACACTCTCTCCAAGAACAGTCTGGAAAGGTCTCACCCAGGGCTCTGTTCTGAGTCCCCTACTGTATAGTCTATACACATATGACTTAGATCTATCTGTGAGCTCATTCTACCAAGTTTTACCGTACTAGCCCAGATTATACTTTAAAATACAGAGATGAGTCTATCCCCAAAAAAGATTTTACAAAATTTTTGGGAATAAAGTAAGACAGGAAACTTTCTGGAGTCACACACTATGAATATGTTTTGGGAAAATGCGAAAAAAAAATTTATGTCCTTCGTGCTCTTTCTGGTGTTTGGTGGGGATCCCACCCTTTCTGTCAAAAATTATTGTACAATGCAATTATCCGTAGCCATCTAGACTATGGAACCTTCTTGCTAGACCCAGCTAATAAATCCGCAATCGATAAATTGTCTAAAATGCAGTCCAAATGTCTCCGTGTTATACTTGGCACAAAACTCACAGCACCCTCTTTTACCTAAACTAGAAAGGCTGTTGGAACTTATTAGATCCCAGGGATACATCTCGGAAGATATATTACCTTGTGTTGTTCGGAGCTATTTAAAATTTTCCCAACTTACTTACCCAATTGGCCAATTTCACTTAAATCCCCTCTTCTCCACCAATTACAATGCTTTGATATACCAACCAAATATCATTCTAGATTTCGGCGTTGATAAAAATTCTTTAGAACCAGTTGCAATATTCTATGAAAAAATTAATAGCTTAGGTAATGACTGGCTAACAATTTTTACTGATGCTTCTAAATTATCGTCTAATATGTGGGTGCGGCAGTATGGATCCCCAGATACAAAATAATTCTTAGTTATAAATGCCCGGATATTTCTTCAGTTTTTACTGGAGAATCAATCGCTATTTTAGAAGCAATTCTATATGTAGTCTCGCATAAAATTGCTAAATCAATTATTTTTACAGATTCTAAAAGCTGTCTGCAAGCTATAGTGTCTAATCAGTTTAGAAGTAAAACTAAATTTCCTGTTGTTCTTAAAATAAAGGAGGCGTTATACAAATGTTCCCAACTTGGGTTGAGTACAATACTGGCATGGATTCCAGGTCACACAGGTATACTAGGGAATGAATCAGCCGACTCATGTGCTAAACAAGCTGCTTTAATTGGTAATGGTGACTATTTTAGAGTGTAAACACATGATCTGGTTACTGTATGTCAGCCTTTAATGTTACGGAACTGGGATGCGCTGTGGCAAGAGTCTAAAAAGACTAAAGGAAAATTTTATGGTCAACTCCAAAACTCCATCCCTCGTAAACCATGGTTTTACAAATTTAAGAATGTAAATAAAAAAACGGCTTCAATTATTTGTCGCCTGAGGCTGGGTCACTGTTGCTCGCCTGTTTTTTGGCCAAGATAAGAATTCGGGACACTTCTCTCTGTGAATGTGGACTTGATGATGGTACACTGGAACACATTTTCTTTGAATGTGTTAATCTACGATGCTCCTTATATGATATCCTCCCTCCTGAAATTTGAATCCTCCTACTAATATTGGTTATCTGCTCACCTTAGTTTTCACTCCTTTCCTTAACACCCTTAGTAAATTTATTGTCATTAATAATATTAGGTTGTAATTTATATTAATATAGATATAATTATTGTTTGATATAGATATAATAGATATAATTACTATTGTATATTCTATTTAATATATATCAAAGATATGATATTAATTCATATTGGTGCTGTTTTGTATTGTCCTGTGCCTGTGTATTGTGTTGTCTTTAGTCTTTGTTTTTCAGATCTCTGATGTACAGGTCAATCAAAATAAACTGATCAATCTCCGTCGCTTGTTTTACGTTCTGCCCACACGTGACATTGGCGAAATTGTGGCACCACCACAGAAGCCACCTAATATAAAAGTTGAATTTGAAAGATTATAAATTAGACATAAATGTAATCATAATCTACAAGGCGTTTCACGCACAGCAAATACTGAATAATATTTTTTTTTTCAATTGTTAACGGTATCCCTTAATAATATTACAATCTAACCTAAGAGTACAAAGTAATTTTACTTTAGCTTGAACTTTTACAAAACTAGTGTCTTTACGAATGTGTCAATTAACACGTATCTTAAAATCTCTATTAAGAGGAAGACACTTTGTTAGGAACTCCTGAAAAGTGAAAGTATAATAAATGCATTAGTTACATTCCTAATCGCTCTTGGTAACAGTGATATAATCAAAGAAATTTTATTGTTCAATTTGATTATATATATGCATTTATATTTCAAGGGATGAGTGATAAAACCCGGTAAGCGTGTAAAAGTTAGTTCCAAGGTAATCAATGTCAAAAACTTAAAACCAAGTCTTAAAACTACATCTACTAAAGCAACAAAACGTAAAAAAGTTCACAAATTAGCTACAGACTATTTTAGAACTCTATTCCGATAATGAAGTCAGTTAACCAACTGTATGCATCGAGGCACACCCTGAATCACATGAGAAGTTACCAACACTACTACTAGAACTACCACAATTTTTTGTGAATTAGAATTATGTGTGACTCTCCCCTCTGTCTTGGTATAATACCGGACTTGAGTTTTTCAATCGCTTTCTGCGATTTATTCTCAGAAACTCGAGAGAGCCCCAAGACCTGACAATATATCAAACGAATTGATGAGAGGCACAGTTCAACAGCTTAGCCCAATTCTAGCAAGATTATTCAATGAAATACTCAAGTCCGGTATTATACCAAGACAGTGGGGAGAATCACACATAATTCTAATTCACAAAAAAAGGAGCTATAGATGATATTGGTTATAGATCAATAAATCTCATATCGAATGTATATAGAATCTTTGCAAAAGTAATTTTAGACAGAATTACTTAAGTAATTGATGAAAACCAACCAATAGAGCAGGCAAGTTTTACAAAAAACTATAGAACAATTGATCATATCCATACTATCAAACAGGTTATGGAGAAATACAACGAATATCAGAAACCACTATACGTAGCATTTGTTGATTACTCTAAAGCGTTTGATAGTTTAAACCATAATCACATTTGGTCAACCCTAAAATAACAAGGAGTGAATGATGCATATATTGAAGTCATAAAAAATATCTACAAAATCAATAAAAACCCGAATAAAACTGGAATCTAAAGGAGACTCATTTCCTATAAGCAGAGGAGTGCGACAAGGAGACCCATTGTCCCCAAAGCTGCTCAATGCTGTACTTGAAAGTATATTCAGAAAATTAGACTGGGAAGAGTATGGCCTTAACATTAACAAATGTTACAAGAACTAGCTGATAAAAGTAAAGTAGTTGGTCTGAAAATGAATGCTAGCAAAACCAAGTTGATGACAAGTTCTACAGAAACACATATACCTAAATCAAATCAAATCAAAGTTCATTTATTCAGGTATTAGCAACCCATACACAATAAAAATCCATAAGTACAAAACATTAAGAGAAATAATTACATTCAGCTAACTTCAGACAAAAAATCAAAAATCAATTACAATTACAATAATAATTTTAAAATATACAATGAATCCAAATCAAAAAATCAGTCAGTAGTTACAATTAAATTAATTATTAAAATCTGGCAAAGACAAAGACAACATACAATTATATAAATTTACAATTTTCTTCCTGGCATCGGGACGGCAAGACGCCTCTCACACGCATGTCTATATACGGCCAGTCCAACTTGGTAGCGATCATCGCTAGGACGGTGTTAGAACTGGTCCGCACTCTGCGCACCAAAGCCCTATCAGTGTAATCAGCCCACATACTGCACGTGTATAAGGATGTGCAGTAGGCTTTAAACAGCGTAATTTTTACACCCTCGGAACAACGAGCAAATCTGCTTGCTAACATATTGGCCCGTACTGACAGTGCCCTTCGTTCCCGCTCCATATCTGAATGGTCTTTCAAGTCCTCGGTCAATATATACCCTAGATATTTAAACAGGCATACCCGACCTATTGCAACATTTTCCAGAGAAATAGATGGCGTCGATTTAGGACACTACGCCGATTGCTTTGAAGACCATGAACTGGCTTTTCTTTATATTATATTTGAGACCATGAACACGAGCGTATTCTTCACATATGCTGAGCAACTTTCTCAATCTGCAGACCGACGCGCTCTGCTGAGCGCGTCTCGTACAATGTCGTCTGCATAGCTAAGATTATTGACGCTTACTCCATCTATATGGCAGCCTACATGCTGGTTACTGAGCGCTACGATCGAACGTAAAAATTAAAGAGGGTAGGTGACATCAAACCGCCCTGTCTCATACCACACTCGAGTCGATAAGTGTCCGACATTGTACCCGCCCAGCGCACACTATTGACCTGGTTTTTGTACCAAAACTGGAGTATTTTGAGTAGATCTTTCGGCAAATTTTTTTTTTTTAGCTTCCTCCATAGGATATCATAAAAACTAGATCAAAAGCCTTAGATAAATCGAGAATGCACGCGTACACAGGAGTTCTACGATTCGTGTAGTATTTAACAGTAAGCTTCAGACACAGTATTGCACTCTCTGTGGATAGTTTAGGCCGAAACCCAAACTGATTGTCATGAAGTGATATATAGCAATTTAACTGTGCATTAAACATACCGTCAAACACCTTAGCTGTCACCGTTGCAAGCGATATAGGCCTGTAGTTATTCTTATCACCCACGTCACCTGTTTTATTTTCAACCACAGGCACTATAATTGTTTTTTAAAAGTCAGCAGGCAAGTAGAAGTGGTTCACACACTGTGAGTAAAACATGGCTAAGACCCTAGTTAGATGTGATGACCCTGCATGCTGCAGATGCTCAATGCTGAGTCCGTCATGTCCAGGTGACTTCCATCGCGCGATTAGTTTTATAGACTTAGTTACATCGCTTGCACAAAAATTTTAAACCGCGTCTTTATTTGTCCTTTCAGTACTGTGCACCTCACATGCCAGACCCAGCGGCGACTGAACCGAAAAATGTTTTTTTAAATATATTAGCGATGTATTTTGGGTCTCCCTCAACATCAACGCTCATAGTAGATGATGATGATAATAGATGTCCAGGCTAAGTTTTCTTAGTATTTTTCCAAAAATTGCGGAGATCCTCTTTAGCATGTTGTTCTGCTATAGCGTCCATTCGTATTCGGTCCTGGTTATTTTGACACCATGTTAACCTTGATTTGAATACTCTCCTGCTATCACAAATTTCATGGTAAACCCAACCCGATCTCGGCTTACCACACATAACCCATTCATTAAACCTCAATTTGGCCTAACCCTATGAGCCTCGCCTACGTGTTTGTTCCGCGCCGACAAGCGGGCACCTCCCCTCTTTTTCGCCGTGCCTCCCCGAGCCATCACAGCTGCGCCCTGTAGTGCGGGTACAATATCGGAATAAAGCTTATCAAGAATAGGCCCGTGGTCAAGGTTGTCACATACATAATCCGCACAGTGTGTACACTCGACAGGAAACTGTATCTGTCTAAGCCTATTATGACACTCTATTATATATAACAATTTGTTTGTCAGTTCTAACACCCCATACAATATCTTTATTCACATTAGTAATATTTGTTATTATTTACGGAGTTGCTAAGTGTAAGTTACATTCAATTATAAGTGGATAGTGATCAGACCACTGGGAGTCATACTTTACACTTATTCCCTTGAGAGAATGCTTAGCCGCGTGAGATACAATGGTCGAGCCAGCTGGTTGACTGAAATACGTCACTAATGTAGGTATATGTAGGTACCCGAGCCCAGTCCCAATATATCTACGTCACAACACGACCAACTCTGCTCAATGCACCAGCTCATAAGTTCACCATAAAATAACTCACCCAGCTCCGCATTGAAGTCACCTAAAATATAAACACCCTCAATACCATATTCGTCAACAATTATCCATTATTTCAATTTGCCGTCAAAATTCGCTCTGTTCATGTTTCTTCGTGTGTAACTTTCAAAACGTCTAAATATGACACCAGCAGGCCATAGTTTTTCATCCATATACACCCGCAGGTTAGATTCCGATATATAAAATTTATACGCTTTGTAGCCTCTCTGTACTTTCATGTTTATTTCCTCTAAAGATACGGTTTCCTGAGTCTTCTTAGAAATATACTTAACATATAGTTAAGTATATTTCTAAGTTATAGTTAAGTATATTACTAACATATAGTTAAGTATATTTCTAAGTTAAGTAATTTCACGCTCTCTGTTGTAGATTTATCTACATTGTTTTTAAACATAGGAATTTTTCTTTTCGCCGCTTTGAATGTACATTCTAAGTCCCTGGCTATTCCGGATTCGGTTTTTGATGGATGGAAACAAACCAGATTTTGTTTGTCAGCGAGTATGTTTAATTAGGCCAAATTATTTCCCCCTATGCCTCAATGTCTAAAGAAGTGAGTAAAAGAATAGTGAGTGGCTGGAAAAAAAATTGTCCCTGAAGGAAATCATGAAAAACAAAGAATTAGGTACAAAACTATACATACAAAAATTAAGGTCTTCAACACTTGCATTCTGCCATGTATAACCTGCGGGTGGGAGACTTGGTCACTAACAGATAACCACCGAGATAAATTTGCCAAGTGTCAACGTGCAATGGAGAGAACTATGCTGACATTAAAACTAAGGGACAAAATTAGAAATACAATACAATACAATATTTCTTTATTGCACACCAAAAACAAAATAAACAATAAGATACAGGCAAGAACAAAACATCGGTAGTACATTGGGCGGCCTTATCGCCTAAAGCAATTTCTTCCAGGCAACCTTGGGATGGATCGGACTAAGTGAGAATAGTCACGTCGGTGATGCATCAATAGAAAAAACAGAAAAAAAAATACAAGTACAAATATTGTACCGCAAAAAAACAATAAGAAAAAAAAAATTTTAAAATTAATCAATATACATAGTTAATACATACCTATACATACATGTCATACTCGCAATAATCATTCGTAAATAAATGTTCGGTTTAATTTACGGAGAGATAATGATTTTTCAACAAATTTTTAAATATATATAGAGATTTAGCCTGCCTGATTGACAGGGGTAACATGTTCCATAGCAGGATAGCTTGCACAGTAAATGATGCTTGAAAAAAAGAGTTGGTTGAGGTGGAAGCTGGCAGCATAAGGCGAAGATCTCGTGAAGGTCTTAAAGAAATATATAAATATCGCAAAAAGAAGAGGAGATAGCACGCCACCCTGCGGCACACCGGCAGAGATATCGCACCATGACGAGAATGACTCATCAATACGAACGCGCTGCCGGCAATTATAAGGAATAAAACTAAAGTTGTTGACCGCCAGATTGGGGATGGACTGGGCACATGCTACGTTGTAAAAATGACAAATAGAGCAAGAGAGTAACAACTTGGTATCCAAAGGATGGCAATAGAAAGCAAGGACGACCAAAAATGAGATGGGAAGATGATATACAGCTGACATTGGGGCCGTATTGGTTAAGAGTTGCACAGGACAGAGCAATGGAGACCGTTGGAGGAGGCCTATGCCAAAAGGCACACTGAGCTGAGGGACATTTTATAGCAGTCACTTTAATTTTGTAAACTATAAATATATAGATACTTAGAATTCTCTAATGTTTATCATTCATTGCTTGATACGCTTAACCTTAATTTTTAAATTCCACCAGAGTAAACGCAATGTATAAAATACAATCACATTTTTCTAATTTGTTTAGAGCCAAAATATGACATTAGAGTGATACAACGTTCATTGAAAATGAACTTTAGGATATAAGCTTAAGATTCATTTTGGCTTATTTATACCACTATATATCTATCAACATAATCTCTTTCGAAAAACTAGCTTTCGAAATTTAAACTGTGAGAGGGGAACTACTGAACTAGAAGATAAATATACTTCGCAGTGGTGAAAAGATATGTACATATCTTTTCATTTCAGTGACACATTCTGCGCACGGCTAGAGCAGAATAAGTCCAGGTCTATGCGCTTATTAGCTTCATTGAAAGAGTTGCTAGCTCGATACAAGTAGGTATTTTGCCTAACGTTGGTGTATACGTATGTTGTGCTTCTGAGGGGCTTAGTTCGGTTTAATATATGTAGATGGCGTTGTTACTCCTTAGAACACACAAACGATGATGGTGCCCGCATCAATATGTGTTTTCATATATAAACAAAAATTGTCTTCAGATAGGGACATGTTAGTTACATTTAAAACACCTACCTACAAGTGCACACCTGAATCACTGTCATACAAAAAAAACTCTGCATAGAACGAGAATGAGTGAAAGATTTTGCGACGCTCCTCAGATGTTCATCTCGCCCCTCTTGCGCCATACTTCTCCCCCTGATAAAACCCGTTCTTTCCGGCTGGCTGCCATTTTGTTTGTCTTGTCTATCGTTCGTTGTCAAATTAACGTTACAACATCGCGGAGTTTGTATTAAGTGTTATTTTTGGCAGAGAATTAGAAATTTGAAGGCTTCTTTGCGCCACAAGTGCTTCGAGTTGAGCCCTCCGCCATATCTATTAGCCGTTGAAAATACGTAATGAAAACAATTGGTTCAACACAATAAATAAAGTCCTAAGGGGCACTGACATTATTCGGCTGGAAATATGTTCTAAATTAACTTTAATGCAGCTGAAAGCTTTGTAAAAATAAAAAAAGATATTAAAAAATAAGTGATTTTAAACATGGTTGTTTTATTTACTGCTTGTGGCCTACTATTCATTACCCATTAAACATAGTATCCGTCTATATGTACGTAAGTATATATAGAAAGCATGGAAGTGCGGTGCGCGGGGTTCAATTGCGCCCCTACCACAGATAATCTTAACAAGTAAAAAGAATGTATGATGGTGAGTCGTCTGATACGTAGTATCTTCTTATTAGTTTGTGTACAAGTATCTACCCGACTCGGGTAACCCGAGGGAGGTCAGACAGGGAGACCGCATTCAGTTGGTATAATACAAAATACAATAAACTTATTTTATACTTACAGGTTTGATTGTTACTAAAACCAATAAAAAAATCACGTTTAAATGTGAGAAAATTGGTTAAAAGTTATATTCGCTTCCAGTTTCGGCAACATCCTTTATGTTTAAAATGTTATGAACTATACAGAAAGATTTGCCGTCAAGGCCCGGTACAAAAAAGTCAAGTATACACAGAGAAAGTTCATTACAGTCATTAATCGGCTACGCTTACGACATTGTCTGATTCCAGCTCATCCCTATAGAATGAAGATTGTTGGTAAAGATATTTGTACATATTGTTTAAAACCCAATGCAGACATTAATCGTTGAAATTTTGTATAGTGCAAATTTATGTGTACTTCGCAAAGAGGAAGGTGGTATCAGGCCTGCCAAGGCAGGTTGTAAGAAAAAGGTTGCTCATTTAAGAAGCCTTTTTCAAGCTATACAGCTTGGTTTTGGTTCGCGGGGTGGACGTGAGGCTGGCGTTCATTCTCTTCGGACTTTTCTTGGTCAAAATTGTGGAGATGTACTATTTAAAGTAGATGTAAAAAATGCATTCAATTCGGTTGATCGGTGCGCTCTTCTGACCCAATGGAAGGACAAAATTCCTGACCTTTATAATTTTCTTTGGCCGTGCCGTTTGTGCAAAGCCACAAAATTGACGTTTCGTGAGATCCTTCTCTCTTCTTCAGTTGGTTGTCAGCAGGGTGACCCATTCGGACCGGTTATTTTTAGTTTGGCCATCCATCCCATCATTCAACGTCTCCAATCCAAACTTAACGTTTGGTACTTACATGACGGAACTTCAAGGGGCGATTCGAACATAGTTTTAATGATTTACAAATTTTGATAGACGAATTTCGTTTAATATGTGTGGAACTCAATTTTTTAAAATTCAAACTTTTTGTTTGCGACTCCTGTCCGGACATGGATATGGTTTTTCTAAATTTCAATGTTTTAGCTACCGGTATCCGTTTGGTAAATAAAAGTTCGCTTCGTCTTCTTGGTTCACCAATTCTCAGTGAATCTTTTTCTCCCATCGTAGAGAAAAAAATTAAAAATTTAATGAATACATCTGCTCGTTTGCTAAAAATTAACGCTCATATGGCGTTTACTGTTACCAGATATTGTCTATTCGTTCCTAAATTTACATTGTTGTCCACTGTGGCAACACAGTGAGCTCCTTCAGAGCGTGGACAACATCATAAAGGACACTTTGATTACGGTTTTGAATGTTGATATTGATGACAAAACATGGTCGCAAGTTTCTCTGCCTGTAAGGTTAGGAAGTTTGGGAGTCCGCAAAATTTCTAGTGTCGCGTTTCTGGCCGCATTCTTGGCTTGATTACATGGCACGAATGATTTGGTAGGAAAAATCCTCGCACCCTCTTTAGGCTATTCTAATGTAGTAGTAGCTAATTCTTCCGAAGCCAAGGATGCCTGGGGCCTTGCTTGCCCAAATACCAATTTTCCCAAATCCCCATCTTGTCAAAGGCTGTGGGATCGACCGATCTGTGAACCACCACGGAAATGTCTTCTAGATACGTGTATTAGTCTCACAGATCGCGCTCGTATTCTTGTAGTCTCTGAATGGGAGTCAGGACTTTGGTTTTTTGGACATACTTTGCCTTTTTTAATACAGGTTGCCTATTAGAGCCGACTGTTTTTGTCTCGCTATCAGTTTGCGTTTGGGTGCAAGGTGTTATGAGGCCCTTCGCTGCCAGTGTGGTACTGCAGTCGATCAACTCCGTCACCATGGCCTGTCTTGTTCTAAAAGTGCTGGCAGAATAGGTTACCACACTAACCTGAATGATATCATTCGCCGGGCGTTTTCCATCGCCAATGTTGCAGCTGTACTCGAACTGAGCGGTTTTGGGTGTGACGATGGAAATGACGCTTGTACCTTGGAAGTTGAGTAGGTCCCTTGTGGGGGACGCGACATGCGTTGACACATTAACGCCATCTCATTTTCCTTTGACACAGAGTAAGGCAGGAGCCGCGGCTTATTCAGCCGAACAGCTCAAACGGCGTCGAGACCGGGCCGTGAGGAGCTCATCTTATTTTCCAAAACTTATCGGAGCGTTTGGTCGATTCGACGCGTGACCAGAATGCTGGTTTTTATTTGGCCCAACGTATAAGCATTGCCATTCAGCAAGGTAATGCGGCTAGCATACTGGGTACGCTGCCTTCTGCTGGGTTGAAGCATTTGGCTTATTCGTAGATCTTATATAGTCTATAGGTAATCTTTCTGCTATATTTTATTGTTGTCGTAGTTAGTCATTTGTTAGATACATGGATTGTATTGATTTTGGCATCCAAAGTTTGTTATTTGGCGGCGAAATTAGTAATATAGCAGAACAAAATCTTTAAGCTTTTCCCGCTACGTTTCAGATTTCTAAGCTAGTCATATTTTAGGTCTGTTTTTAAGTTTATTGTAAATACGTTAGAGAAAGTATACGTTTTATTATTCCTATCTTCTAGTAAATAAGTATTCTGTTATAACAATAATAATAGTAATTTAACTCTGTTAATAATTTTAATTTTGTTTCATAGTACTGATTTCGTTTTCCTTCTTTTATTTGGATTTTCAGAGTCTAAAATTATCTTTTCTGTCCGTGTGTGTAATAATTTCCTGTTTCTTTTGTTTAGTGTGTAAAACTATGGATGTTTTGTCTGAAATAAATATTTTATTATTATTTCTCTACTTTCAAAAAGAGGCGGTATGGCCACAATGACTTAAGCATAGCATACAAAAGCTAAAATAAAAAAATGCTTAAAACGTGCGTGATTGAATTGAAATGAAAGATTATTAGTTTCTTTCTTAGATAGAGAAGTAGGTATCTACATTTCTATTCGATCGAGTATCTTCATTTGGTTGTATTGACCTTCTTCGGACCTCGGCGCAAACTGTCATTCAATTACATTATTTTTTAAGAAAAATACAACGAAATGTTTCGTTTACCCTTTGGCGAAAGAGTTGACCCTATGGAGGAGAAGCGACAAGCACGACAGAATACTATTAGTAATGTGATTACATTTTGCATCCTGTGCGCTGCTATAAGAGTTGGTGGGTAAACAATATTATGTTTCTATCTGTCTGTTTAAGTGATTTTATTTGGACATGAACAGCCTTCTTACAATAAAAATACTAACAATTTTTGATTACGCTTAGGCCAAAATGGTTATAATATAACACAAACATTGACAAAATGGGTGTTTCTCTCGTGCAAACTAACATCTCATATTATCCTAAATTAGTACCTTAATTGGCAGGTTATGATAAGTTTTGTTTGAGTCATTATATCTAATCATTTTCTGCCATTAGGTATTAATATCTCCCTCATCAAGGTGGTTACAGATTCTTATGGATTACCTTCCAAGTGTTTTAATATATAAAGCTTTATAGTATTTTCTCGAGTTCATAATAAACTTGAAGGTTAGTTATTCTCAGATCAACAGTATGTAGTCAATGCTCGAGTTGAATGTGACATTGTATTATTGTATTACAGCTCCGCACATCCTGGAACACAGTGGTTTCTAAGAGCACTTCTATTGGGACTAGCGCTGCCAACCAGACTGCTCTGCTGTTCTAATTACTTACATCTGACATGTTACTTTGTATAATTTAACTGTTTTATTTAATAAATAATTATGTAGACTCATGTTATTTTTTCTTTATGATTGGACAAGTTTTATAATGTGTATTCTAAAATTATTCAAAACATAAAATAATAAAAAGGGGGGGAGGGGGGTAAATTAATGAAAGTTAATCTATGAAGACTGGGAATTCTTTTATTTGTGTGCTTGCATTTCTCACAATAAATGTCTCCTATTTATTGTGTAACTCAATCTAGAGACGTGTCTCTGTTCACACAATTTTTCATTTTGTCTAACAGCTTCAGATGTTTGTATGTCCTTTGCAAATTCACACTTAACAACCAATATTGATGAAACTTGGTGTACCTGTGTTTGAGGAATTTTTTAGTCATCATCAGGATTTTCGGGTGAGACATGCAGAACACAACATTAATTAAGATACCTGAATATAAAAAAAAAAAACAATCCAAGGGAGGATAAAAAACTTTTTAGAATGATGCAAAAAATATTGTTGTTTTTGGAACTACTACAACAGAAGTCATCGTAATAGTAAGTATTATTTTGGATTGTAGTGACAAGTGAGCTACTGAATGAGATATCTGTTCACATAGCCTGGTTATTAGACAATATTAAACTAAGGATTGTTTCTGTTGAAGTGTGTGATGCACATCACCAGCACTGTGATACATGTGACCTCTAGTGTCAATGTGTCTGGTGACAGCACGTACTGAGTGACAAGTGTTCCCACAAGTAATGTCCACTGCGCTCTCTCCCGCACTGTCGGGCGGTAGGAAGAGAACCCGTCCTGCTGATAATAATATAATATGGCAAATAAAATATGGTTTGTAATAAGTTACACTGAAGTTTATTATCTCAATGTGAATACATTATTGATCAATTTGACTTATAACCTGCGTTTGCATCGTCTCACAACTATGTATAATATGACGAGTGACTCAGACACACATCAGACACGCGACGCCCCGAGGCCGAGCGCTCGCTGTACACATATCATTACTTTTGTCATTTTATATCTATTTCATTACAAAATTCTAAAATCCGATAATACAATGAAATTTAAAAGCATTCTTATAGTTACTCACTAAATCCATTAACTTTCAAATAAACGATCATGATATTCAATAAGGTTAGTAATTAAAATTGATTTAACTTCCTCATATATATATATATATATACTATATATGTATAATATTTTTTACAATTTTAACTAAAACACGCTCACTGCGGGATTGGGCAGGGCAGGGTGGAGGGTGAGGTAGAGCGGGGCCGGGCAGGGCAGGGTGGGGGGTAGAGCGGGGCCGGGCAGGGCAGGGTGGGGGGTAGAGCGGGGCCGGGCAGGGCAGGGTGGGGGGTAGAGCGGGGCCGGGCAGGGCAGGGTGGGGGGTAGAGCGGGGCCGGGCAAGGCAGGGCAGGCGGCAGGTGCAACTGTACGATACGATACGTCCAAACGAACTCTACACATTGTATACATCTGTAAAAGTATCAAAATCGAGTAAAAGGCCTACAAAAAATTATCTCGAGATACTAATGTTCGATCACCGAGTAACCTAAAATTGTTCCTATTCGAGAGCGGACAGAGGCCTGGCGAGGAGGTCTATCGGTCGGCTGCAACGTATCCTGCGACCAGATGAGCGCGAAACGAAAGCGGTGCGTCTGCGACACGGGGGCGGCACGGGAGCGGTGCGGGGGCGGCTAGTCCTCGCCCTCCTCCTCCTCGGACTCCTGCTGCTGCAGCCACGTCAGCCATGTGTTCACCTGTAACACGAGCGGCGCGTCAGTGTGCCGCGCGCACACACATACACACACACACACACACGGGCCAGGAGGACACTCACCTGGAAGAGAGCCTCTCCCTTGCCGGGGTAGGCGTCGGTGACGTCCTCGCGCCAGCGCAGGAACGCCTCCTCCTCGCACACCTCCAGGTTGTACAGATACATGAACCAGCGCAGCAACATGCCTGCCGCACAACACAAACAAGGGCTTCAAATACATTAGTGCTGACACCCAGGACATGAAATAAGTGAATCCCTGTAATACATACAGACAGGCAAATAATTTCTCCGCCTGATGATTTGATGCCTATTGGATAACATGAACAGGTTTCGTATGGGCGATGATTGCTGGCCTGGATAAACATGTCTAATATTTAGAAGCCATATGTACGCGGATGATAAGGGCGGCCAATATCAGCTGTGAAATACAAGTCTGTTAATATCGTCACATGCTGAAAATGGGCAACTGATTTTCTGTGTCTGTGGCAGTGTTACCAGTTTTTAATTTTTTTTATTGAACACCGAATTTGATGAGGCATGCTAGTATTGGCCGCATGTTGTCCGTCGTACAATATCTAGGTAAAGCATTATGTGTTTATAAGTTTTTCTTGTTATATAATTAAGGCACCATACAATGTGTGTTGTATTCATTACTATTTCTATTTAAATATCTCATATCAGTTAGGCATCACCGTCTACGCTAAATTTTATTATGTTCCATTCCTATAGAGGTTGTCTGGAAGAGATCGCTTTTTAGCGATAAGGCCGCCTTTTGTGCTATTTTATTTGTTTGTTGTATTCTTTTTGTGTTGTACTTTTGTGGTGACAATAAAGATGATAATGTTAAAGTAGAATACCAAGTGACAGAGCGTGGTGGGCGAGTGACAGTGACGTCATGGACACTACACTGCACTTCATACAACAAGCAGAGTTCCTGCGAACCTGAACACAACGGTTAACATTTTTTTTAACACAAAATAAAGGCATCATAATATGATTTCTAAATGTTCCGATATCCACGTGATGCCAGCTGTATATCAGTTGTTCGCCCTTATGTAAATACACAACACGTTCATGAACCATCCACAGTTGTTGGCCAAACGTAGTGAAGGTAAGATGGCGGCTCTCACCCTTGGGGTAGCGGTGTCGGTGCGCGTGCAGCTGCGCCGCGTACACGGCGGCCAGCTGCAGGTCGGGCCGGTGCTGCAGCAGCGCCGTCAGCAGCGGCGCGTACGCCTCCAGCAGCGCCTTCTCGCGCTCCAGCGCCGCCTTGTCGGGCGCCGGCGCGAGCGAGCCCGCCGCGCGCGTCACGTGCCCCGCCACCAGCCCCACCAGCGCGGATACGAAGGCGGGCGAGCCGCGCACGCACGCCTCCACGTGCGCCTTGATCCACCGGTAGAGCGCTGCCGGCGCGGGCTCGCCCGCCAGCTGCCGCGCCAGCTCCGCCTGCACGCGCAGCTGCGGCACCAGCGGCGCCAGCCCGCGCGCCTCCAGCGCCGCCAGCGCGTCCTCCGCCTGCGCCTCGCCCTCCGCCCCCGCGGGCGCGCAGTACGCCGCCAGGTTGACTTGCGCCTCGTCGAGCGCGCGCCGCGTGCGCTCCGTGCCCAGTGCCGCGTGCAGCGCCTGCAGCGCCTCCAGCAGCGGCGCGTGCAACGGCGTCGGCTCGCACCACGCGCACAGCTCCTGCAGCGGCACGAGGCGAGCGCGCACCGCCTGCGCCAGCAGCGGCGACAGGCGCGCGTGCGGGTGCCGCGCCAGCATCGCGCGCACCGCCTCATGCTGCGGCGCGCGCTTCACGGCGCGCACCACGCGGCACGCGGCCCAGGGCGCCAGCTCGCCGCCGCCCGCGAGCGCGTGCTCCAGCACGGCGGCGATGGCGCGCCGCAGCACCTTGTCGGGCAGCTGCAGGCGCACGAGGCGCTGCAGGGGCTCGCACGCGGCCACGAGCACCTCCTCGTCCTGCTCGGCCGGCTCGGCGCCCGCGCATGCCGCCTCCAGCGACTCCGCCGCCTCCACCGCCAGCCGGCAGGCTTCCTCTTTGTTCACTCCCTGCGCAAATGATTGCCCATCGAAACATTTCATATGTGACGTTCGACACTCGCGAGTCAGCGTACAACCAACGGATGTAATACTCGTAATACACTGTGAGAGAACTACTCGACCGGTTTCAAAAATTCATTCACCGCAGAGCCCTGCTAGTTATTTATATGAGTAAACGTAGCTGCGAGAAGGCTGCTAGTAGTCCCTACTTCATTCACCGCGGAGCCCAGCTAGTTATTTATATGAGTAAACGTAGCTGCGAGAAGGCTGCTAGTAGTCCCTACTTCATTCACCGCGGAGCCCAGCTAGTTATTTATATGAGTAAACGTAGCTGCGAGAAGGCTGCTAGTAGTCCCTACTTCATTCACCGCGGAGCCCAGCTAGTTATTTATATGAGTAAACGTAGCTGCGAGAAGGCTGCTAGTAGTCCCTACTTCATTCACCGCGGAGCCCAGCTAGTTATTTATATGAGTAAACGTAGCTGCGAGAAGGCTGCTAGTAGTCCCTACTTCATTCACCGCGGAGCCCAGCTAGTTATTTATATGAGTAAACGTAGCTGCGAGAAGGCTGCTAGTAGTCCCTACTTCATTCACCGCGGAGCCCAGCTAGTTATTTATATGAGTAAACGTAGCTGCGAGAAGGCTGCTAGATCCACAAACTCCAAATTTTAAAAACGGATATTGTTAAATCCCCTAAGGAAAATGTTCAACTACAGCATTAAGAGAGCACATTCTAGGACATAGTGCACAAACTGTAGCGAGCATACAACCACTCCTCTCATGTTATATATATATATATATATATATATATATACCTTGTCTTTCTTGGGTTTGTCTTTCTTGTCAGGCGCTGCCTTGATCGCTATCGCAGGCTCCTTCGGTGGCGGCGCGCTGGAGAACGTCGGCGGCACCACATCTGCGGGCAGAGAGCGGTGCGGTGAGCGCGGGGGGTGATGGTGGGTGAGGGGCGGAGTGCGCGGCGGTAGGGGCGGAGCTATACTCACTGGGCTGCACGGGCGCCAGCTGCGGCGGCGGCTGCGCCTTGGACAGTCTGTTGGCGGTGAACATGAGCGAGTTGGCCGCGGGCCGCATCTGCACGTCGTGCAGCGCGCCCGTTGTCACCACGCGGGCCTTGCTGGCGCGGGAGCCCGACTCCTGCCGGGTGGAGGACGGACCAGTCAATAAATGCAGGCAGCTCGACCCGTATAGTAGAGCGAGGCGGGCAGCAGACGTACCTTGGAGCCCTGCGCGGGCTGCGAGTGCTTGTTGTAGTGGTTGTTGTTGTTCTGTCGCGGGAAGTAGGCGGGCGCCGAGCGCTGGCGGAACGCGTCGCGCGCGAACCCGTTCCCGAACAGCTTGTCGGGCTGCACGAGCGGCGCGGCCGGCTGCAGGCTGAGCCCCGCCAGCACGTCGTCCAGCGGGCGCGAGCGCAGCCCGCCGCGGAACAGCGAGTCGCGATCGCGGTCCCGGTCGCGGTCGCGCTCGCGCCGCGGCGGCTCGTCGTCCTCGCGCAGCTGGTGGATGGGCACGGGCCCCTCGTGCGAGACCGCGGCGCGCGGCGTCCACCCGCCGCGGCGCAGCTCGACCACGTCGCGCAACATGAACCGGATGCGCGGCGCCAAGTCGCGCGACTGGCTCAATGTCTCGATGCGCGCGAAGTACTGCTCCATGAGGCGGCGGCCACGCTCAGAGTCCAGCACACGGCCGCACGTGCGCACCAGCTGCGCGAGACACTCCAGGTCCTCATGGTGGTCGGCGGCCGCGCGCCGCGCCAGCAGGTTCTGTATGCAGCGGTGCAGGATAGACTCGGCGAGGATCTCCAGCTTGCCCAGCTCGCCGATAAACTTGATGTTGCCGAGCATCTTGCACTTGGCGAGATGGCGCTTCTCCTCCTCCTCGGGCGGCAGGGCTCCGCTGCCACCACGCTCCTCGTACGCGGCGAAGGCCTGCGCCCGGTTCTCGAACTCGGTGCGGCACTTGTTGAGCAGCAGCAGCTTGAAGGTGCAAGGTTGCCCCTCCGGCTCGAAGTTGGGCGCCTCTTCGCTGAGACGCTTGCACAGCTGCGCGTACATGGACGAGTACTTGGGCTCGTCGAGCGCCTTCTCGAAGATGAGCAGGATGACGCCCTTGAGGACCTTGTCCGAGTCGAGCTCGAGGCCGAGCAGGTCATCGCTCAGCTTCTGGAACTTCTCGGGCGTGAGCTTGTTGAGTATCCCGCGCACCTTACGGAAGATGACGTCGTGGTGCGCGTCCGAGTCAGGCGCGTCGTTGAGGCGCAGCGAGGAGGGCGGGACCCAGCGTCGCCTGGGCGGGACCGGCGTCCGGCCCGAGGCGCGCGGCGCGGGCCCCGGCGTGCGCGCGCTGTCCGTCTTGTCGCCGGTGCTGCTGCCCCGCGACCACTCTCTGCCGCTCCGCTCCACCGGGCCGCTCGGACTCAACACCGCGCTGAAACATATCAACCTCTATTATTAACTAAACTTCCGTACTGAACGCGTGTTAGGTCACACAAATGCACACAACTAGTTCAGTTTCATACTCGTAGACAGACCATGTGGCTCTCTACGAGTATGAAAGTGAACTAGCTCGGGCATACTTGTAGGAGCCCAGCGACAACGTGTTTCTGCAGGGTTGCATTAGACGCGAACGCTGAAGCCAGGTCTATCTATCTACTTATGAGCCAAATTGCGTATTCACAAACAATACCTAAACAAAATCATTTACTTTCTATTTTAGAACATCGTAACATAATAATTTGTCCAAATAAATAATTATATACCATATTGTGTGTACATATTTACTTACTCTATGGTCATTACTATAAATAGTTTATCACCGTAAAACGACAATATCTCCGCTGTGACCGCCATGCGCCAGACATTGTCATTTCTCCATACAAATAACTACCTACTGTACTACTGAGACTGGACTAAATACGACTATATCACTTGTATTAAATGTCACAAAATTATAAAACAAAAGAGAAATATTGTCGTTCGTCAAATCGTGACGCAAACGTTCTCTCATCTGCTACTTGTGTTCTATTGTGATGGTAACGCTGTCTGTCGGATGTCCTATCAAATAAATTAATATAATTCGTGCGTAAGTGTCTAGCACCAGGTATAATATAATGGAAAAGTCGAATAAAGAAAGCTGGAAATATATTATAATATTAAATCCATAGTGCCCGCTTCGAGTGAATACATACGTCACTCTCCTCGCCCTCCACTTCGAACGTCATAAAACGAAACACCAGACTGAAAGCAATCCCCTTAACACCATTGCACAAATGTGATGAGTCAGTACGAGTAGAGGAGGAGATGGAGGAACCGCATAGTTTACCTGACTGGCTGTGTACTCATGAACTGTGATAGCCAGACAGTTTAAATTTTCACAAAACATGTATTTCTGTTGGTGCTAAAACAACAAATACCAAAAAGAGAATAAAATCAACACGTGAGGCAACAAAAGTAACTTTTTGTCGATTTTTGCTCGATAAGTAGTAATAACGACAAAAGTTAGAAAATTGAACTAATGTTGAACAGATAATAGTATGGAACTATCAGTGCGCCAGGCTGACTCGCACTTGGCCGATATTATCATGTATTTTTTTACCGATTTCTCAGAGATCGCTTTGAAAAAATATTTTTATTAGATTATATAATATCAGTTTTAGTAAGTTCTTTCTACAAATAAACCATCCAATGAAAAGAACGCGTTACTGAGTTATCTACACGAGTAGTCGTAATGTAAACATGTATCGGTGAATGTGTTGGTGAGATGTGGCACACCTCGACAGCAGCGACACTGGTTTTGTCTTTTAACAGATTTTTAGAATATTCCTTGAAGTACGAGGATGGTTCTTAAAGAGTAAATATTTAAAAATTGCCTGAAAACCCCGTCTCGAATATCAGAATATGTATTAAAAATAATTAAAAATTAAAGAATCGACTGTTAGGCGGTACGAAGTTTACCGGGTCAGCTAGTATTTAAATAACACTTTCATCCCGTTTCAATTTTCTGGATTACATTAATTTCAGTTTAGACAGACTGAATACGGTCTTCCTATCTGACCTCCCTTGGGTAGACACTAGAGGTAGGTTTCCAAATAAAACAACCATATCCCGAATTGTAGACAAAATAATATTGATTTAAAATCATATAGAGGTGGGCACGATCGTAGTTTGTGCGTTTCAAGGGGTAACAACGCCATCTACACACGAGTACAACGAACCGAACTATACTCCTGAAAAGCACAACATACGTATACACAGACAAAACTTAAAAAAGTTACAGATTCGGGTTTGGCATCGATGACTACGAGTACATCACCCTTGAGTGGAATTTTCAAAATATATCTAATGTACAGAATGTGACCTGTTACAGATTTATTTATTATAATGATGGATATTGTAAACAGCCCCGACAGAACATTGAATGCCATATTGACTGTCTTGCGTTACAATACTCGTAGAACACATGACAAACAAGTTTACTATAGGAGTGTGAACAGTGAGAGAGCTCACACACTCGTAGCCAAAAACAACGAAAATGTCAAATACCTAAACCAGAAAATCATAATAATATGAAAAACTTTATAACAGAAAATGTAATAGCACGCATAGCCAGCTAGTTGCACTCTAGTGGCTCTTCATCACTGCGCTTCATTAGATGCCACTGCGAAATAACAAATACGAACGATTCACATTTTCAAACTGCACAAACGATAAATCTTCGTGCCAAGTTTATACGTTCGTATATACAAAAAGTCAGTCGAGCGGTTCTTCATTTATCACAATTTTATAACAAATGAATTCAATAAATGGCGGATCATTTTGCTAATGGGGATTGTGCTGTCAAACTGGACCTTTTGTAAGTGTACGTACAGGCATGTTCGTACGTAGCGGAGCACGGACCCACTCGCTCGTTAGACAGTACTCGTACAAGCATGTTCGTACGTAGCGGAGCACGGACCCACCCGCTGGTTAGACAGTACTCGTACAAGCATGTTCGTACGTAGCGGAGCACGGACCCACCCGCTGGTTAGACAGTACTCGTACAGGCATGTTCGTACGTAGCGGAGCACGGACCCACCCGCTGGTTAGACAGTACTCGTACAGGCATGTTCGTACGTAGCGGAGCACGGACCCACCCGCTGGTTAGACAGTACTCGTACAGGCATGTTCGTACGTAGCGGAGCACGGACCCACTCGCTGGTTAGACAGTACTCGTACAGGCATGTTCGTACGTAGCGGAGCACGGACCCACCCGCTGGTTAGACAGTACTCGTACAGGCATGTTCGTACGTAGCGGAGCACGGTCCCCTCCGCTGGTTAGACAGTACTCGTACAGGCATGTTCGTACGTAGCGGAGCACGGCCCCACTCGCTGGTTAGACAGTACTCGTACAGGCATGTTCGTACGTAGCGGAGCACGGACCCACTCGCTGGTTAGACAGTACTTGTACAGGCATGTTCGTACGTAGCGGAGCACGGACCCACTCGCTGGTTAGACAGTACTCGTACAGGCATGTTCGTACGTAGCGGAGCACGGACCCACCCGCTGGTTAGACAGTACTCGTACAGGCATGTTCGTACGTAGCGGAGCACGGACCCACCCGCTGGTTAGACAGTACTCGTACAGGCATGTTCGTACGTAGCGGAGCACGGACCCACTCGCTGGTTAGACAGTACTCGTACAGGCATGTTCGTACGTAGCGGAGCACGGACCCACCCGCTGGTTAGACAGTACTCGTACAGGCATGTTCGTACGTAGCGGAGCACGGACCCACCCGCTGGTTAGACAGTACTCGTACAGGCATGTTCGTACGTAGCGGAGCACGGACCCACTCGCTGGTTAGACAGTACTCGTACAGGCATGTTCGTACGTAGCGGAGCACGGACCCACTCGCTGGTTAGACAGTACTCGTACAGGCATGTTCGTACGTAGCGGAGCACGGACCCACCCGCTGGTTAGATATAAATCATATGAGCAAGTTCTTTAAAAAAACCGTTTACCGATTTCCAATAGGGCAGGCGATTCGAAAATCAAACCACTGAACCGATTTAGATAAAATGTAAATGTGAGCGCTCAACAAATACGTACTTATGTCATTACAAACAATCAGTCCAGCTGTCTCCGATAGGTACATCAGGTAACAATCATAACAAATAATCCGCCAAGTGAGAGTTGTACTCGAGTTGTCGCGCACGAAGGGTTCCGAACAACATTCCTTCAGGTTTCTACTTGTTGTTAATTATATTGAACAAAAAATCACGTTTGTTGTATGAGATGGGAGTCTACCTTAAATAATTATTTTATTTTAATTTCATTATTATATTATAAAATGATATAAAAATTCAAACAAGTAAGACAGACGGACGGACGGACAACATAGTCTAGGCAAAATAGGTCATAGGTAAAAACGGACCCTATTAACTAATAGGGTCCCGTTTTTACCTCTTAGGAGTCGGCAGAAAATATAAGTTATCTGAACCGTTATTTGGACTACCTATTAACAGCAAAGATGAGTCTATCGGTAACTAATACAAAACTACAGCAAACAGCTGGTGGTGGTGTGGTGCAGCCAGTATGTATTGTATGTAGCGAGGTGACAGGCGGTGTGAGTGACCGCACGGGGCGCGCGGGGGTGGGGGGCGGGGGGGCAGGGGGCAGGTGAGCGGTCGCCGACCCGCCGCCGCGCGCGCCCTTGCGCCGACCGTCCTTCGCACCACCGCACCCCCGCACCCCCGGCCCGTCTGCCACTCCGGCCAGACGTACGATACGACCTACCTCATTTCATTACAATAACTTATACTAAATTGTACTAAGTTTGTACTCGAACACGAACCCGCTGATCGATACTGAAAAATAACGACACCTACAAAAAACGTATCTCAAAAATGTAATGTACGAGTAATGAACTATACGAGCTGTAATTCACTGTGAGATATAATGCATCATAGGACGCTCGCTCAGAACAATGTTTAAGTAAAAATGTGAATCGTAATTATTGTGTATTCAATAGTAACCCGGCCGGGGCGGGGCGCGGCGGGGCGGGGCGGGGCGGTCGCCGGGAGCCGCGCACAGGTCCCTGCCGACATTATTGATAAATGCTAATTTACTGTTATCATTATGTACACATATAGGATCTCTCCGTAGCGGAGAAGGTTCGCGTGCACTCTAGTGCGACGCGACCACCCCGGCGCGTGCCTACGTCATACCAGATACACTGTACGTTATCGGTCAAACATTTCACTATCGAAGACATTTACTTACGAGTACACATTATTAGGAAATCAAAAGAAAAGACGCTCGCGACGTCTTTGTTCAAATAAGTACATAAGTGGCTTACGATAGCTCACTATCTTGCCAATTTCGATAGGTCGGCGATTTGTTCAGATTATGTTTAGCCGATTGTTGAATGAGGTGAACGACTCCATGTTGTCAATATCAAAACCAGTTTTATATTTCAACGGCTTTAACATCGCACGAGCGAAACGAACACTGAACGTTTATTGGTATGACGAGAATATAAGACGAGTTGTCTATTATTAATACGAATTAAACGTTCGAAAGCGTGTCGAGAGAAGAGATATACAGCAAGAGGACTGCTAGCTACTAGTAGTCAACTCCTGCAGAGAATAATAGGCACTTAGACAGAGAGTCGAGTGGCAGGTGTAGCGTGGTGCGTGACCTCCGCTAACCTCAACGTTAACGGATTTCGATGACGTGCGTCCCAAACGCGCCGCCCCCGACCGCCACCGCTCCCCGGCGACCGGCGCGGGGGCGGCCGCGAGTGTCAATGTACAGGCACATAGTGCACCTACTGGTGGGCTCCAGGTGTGCTCGTGCTGCGTCCGGCGGTACGCTGATATCGATATGGTATATCTCATTGCGTTAAATTCTGGTCACACACGCAAGTGACGTAGCCGCAAAGGAGATGACAATGCGGTAGGTCGGCCGACGCAGATGACTGTGACCCACTGACCTCATTCACATTCTCAATAACATGAAGGTCGTATCGCTGGTCGTTAGCTAAATGAGACGTTGGAGAGTCGGAGGAGACAGCGGGAGGCAGGGAGGGACAGGTGCGTGCGCGGAGCTGCTCACCTAGATACAGGGGTTCGGGCACAAAGGGCAGGCGGAGCGGCACGGAGGCGGGGCGGAGGCGGACACGGCGCGGGCGTGCGCGGTACCATTGACCCAGATACCGCGCGCCGCCCGCACCCCCGATGCACAAAAAGTGGCACGCGAAGGCCTCGGCCCGACCCGCCTGACCTACTGAGCCTGCCGCCTGCCGCCGGCCCGCCTGCCAGCGACGACCCATACCACACCATCGTAACACACACTACTATTGGCACTACCTGATCAACACTACATTAGTTATTATAATAGTACACTCTGTCTTAGACATATCTGGCGAGAGTTTGTATTGACCTACACTTGATTAACTTAACATCAGCTATGTATTACTTTCGATTTCATAGGTTTCAAAATGAGTCATGTAATGGTTATAGGAGTATAATCAGTAGAGAGTATGAACATGTACACGAGTGTCGAGGAGGTAATGATGCACGGGGATGGGTGATACACATTTGAGGGCAGATCTGTAGGCGGTCATGATTAGCAACTTGCAGCTGAGAAGCCGATTGTCGGGGTCCAACAGAGAATGTTTCGCAACTACTACAAGTGTTGAGACCGCGCTCTACATGCACACTTTGTTTTGGGGCTAGTTTCAGTGATGCGAGTTTTAACATGATACTTGGCAATGTCGCGACCTCACATCTATAACCTGAATATTTATTTATTTCATAGGACATCCAACAGCGTTATTATCACAATAGAATAAAATTAATAGATACATACAGACAATTAAAGGACATCACAGATAACAACAATGATGACACACAAGTTCATACTTTGCATATTAAAGCAGAATAGGAGCAGATATATCACTATTGTGCATACTCCTAGCAATATCTGTGTAGTGCACATTTAAAACTGATCTAGTTGTCAAAATTAGTGTTTTATTGTATAAATAAGCTCAAAACCTTAATTAATTATTGTTGTGATAACTGAGCACCTGCAAAGTGTTGTTTTTCAATCAATTTTCACCGGCCAATCTTTTAAGCATTTTTTTTGCAACCCATGCAACATTGGCATAATTGCCCCAATTATGCCTCAATTATGCCCATGCAACATTGGCATAATTGCCTCATACTGTAGAAGCCATAAATAAAGATAGAATAGAATAGAGTGTTTTAGAATTACATACCCTAAGGGTAAAAACATTACAAAGAGTTCAGTGTGAGTGTGAGTGAGAGTGTGAGTGTCACCGCACCGCACCAGGCTGTCTGATGAACCATCATAGCCAGACATGTTCACAGATGATGTATTTATGTAGCCGCTATAACAACTAGATACTACACAATAAAATAAATGTTTAAAGGGCTTTTATACAACAAACAAATTGAAATATATTGCATTGGGCTGCCTTATCGCCTAAAGCAATTTCTTCCAGGCAAACTCATCATCATCAATGACTCGGACTTCAAAATCAACTCAAATAAATACACAGTAAAAATTGCACTCAGACTAACTCTATCTAAACTGATTGATTGAAATACTTTGTGGCTGACTTTGGTGAAATTACACTTCAGAGCTTGTTTGTTGTTAGTAATGAACCAATTATAGAAGTCTTGTTATTCTGCAGTAAAACATACTGTGCTATATTATATTAGATGTCTACATAATGAATGTCACACACTACCACTCATCATTCAATACAGAATGTCTAAGCTAATTTGTTTTTACTTAGTTTACAGAGAACAAAGCAAACTTCCTAAACCATGTTTGAAATTAAACTAAACTGCTGCTTACAGATATAAATTAAAAATTCTAAAAAATATCAAGAAAATTCTGAATCCACACAAAGTTGCAGTCATCAGCTAGTTCTTTGACATATGGAGCATTGATTAGGAATAGTAATGGATGTATTTACTACTTTAGTATCATCTTGTTGATATACGAGGAAAGAGGAGAAAACACAAACTGAAACTTTAATTAGTATTTTTCCTATGAAACTTTGATTAAATATGTGGTTAGGTATACATGGAACGTGTCCACCTCGGCAATAGAATGTGCAAACATTCTATTAGCATTGCAACTTTATGAATGGAATACTAAACAGTTACAACTAAAAACATCATAAATCCCACTTTAATTTAAAAAGAAAATCATTCTTCCACCAACTTAAAATCATTGCTCCTTAAATATTAGAAAATCCTAGGAATGCATTGCTTTTCAATACACATCTTTGACTTGGGTCAAATATATATGATGCTGAATAAGTCCTGCATTATGCAGATTTGTTATTGACTTGGTTTATTCAAAATATTAAGGCTTATTAGTAGTTAGAATGGATTTCAGATAATGACTAAAAGATAAAAAAAAAATGTTAGAAAAATGTAATTCACTACTAATTGACAAAGGATCAGGGAAGTCTTAGAGGTAAGGAATATTGTGGGCTCAAAATTGTCTCAACATAGGAGTGTCGAACACAATATATAGGATGCGCGGCAATAACGGTGGCGGCCGTGGCCTGCCTAACGCGACCGTCCGCTGCGCTAGGCCGCCTGCCTCAGCTCGCCGAGGTTATACTGCCGTCTACATCGATATATCGACATGAAATGCTCGCTCCATTGGTTGCTATGTGTACACTACAGATTGACCCGTTCATTTCATTGCATTTGTTATGATTTCAACACATTATTAGCATGGAATTCGCAAAAATGGCTCACACAGGGTGACGCATCGACACGATCCGATCCAATGATCTTTGTCTATCCCGCAAGCGCTATCCGGCGAGTTACTCACGGGCCACTTCTTGGGAAGTATTATCACTAAATACACCATATTATAAGAAATTCACAAACTTACGAGGCGATGAAAGTCAAATTGAAGAAAGCACACGCACCGCAACACGACAAGCGAGTCCTTTAGCACGCACACTTACTAAACATTAATTTGGCAAACACACACGCAAACGAGAAAATGACAGCCAGCTTCTCTTCTACAGACTTAGTACAGGTGACGTTTCCGTTCAACTCTGATATTTATATAATATATGTCATAGTTAGCTCTCTTCCTAACCATAACTTATTACAACAAATAATATTATATCCATCAAAAAGCGTAACATTAGTTAGAAAACGTATATTTTTACAATATTTTAGATTAAAGGGATTGTTTTTGAGCCGGATATAGTACTTACATCTATAGTAGCGTTCAGAAAAATGTTGCGACATTGACAAATTCTAAATCGTTATAGTCTGCGTTCATAAAACGCCTATATCAGACCAACCCAAGATAAAACATGTGTGGTGGCCGATCAAGAAAGGTTGCTAGGCTTGACACAGTATAAATTTTGCGAACGCAGCCCTTAGTACTAACCGTCACTAACCGAGTAGTTTTTCCGCGTTCGCCAAATATGTTAATGTTACTATTATTTTATTAAAATCCTTATTAGTTTGTGATTACAATGTCCAGCGCAGAGTAATAGTGTTCTGTGGCCCAGCAGCCTCTGACTGACCAGAACCTGAACAAGTACGCTGTCAATAGGTATGATGTCGGTGCCAGAGGCCCACAACAGTCTTTGTTAGTAAATTTATTGCACAGCTAGTGATTCTTAAATTATTGATGTGTAGTAATAGTAGTAATGATGGATTATTAACTATTAATGTCTAGTTTATGTGCATTGTGGATCGTATCATCCCATAGCGTCCCACTGCTGTGCACGGGTCTCTTCATAAAGGGGGTATAGGCCATAGTCCACCAAGCTGATCACATTGCGGGTTGGGACCTTCACTTATCTTTGAATATGTCAAAAAAATAAAACCTGAGAGATCATCGATGCTGGCAAATATACAAATCTTATGGTGCCAGGCATATATCTAAAAAAGTTAACCTAAGCGAGTTTTCCCGCTTTCGCAAACGGGTTCTTGATTCGGGAATGTCACATTACACACACGTTTCATTCGAAATTGTTGCACTATATGTAGGTATACATTTATTTGGTACGGAGATAGCTTAGACCCCGGATTAACAAATATGCTTCTTTTTATCATGTCTTAACGCGGATCAACTAGTATTTTAGTAATTCTTCACCATAATTAGAATTAATTAAGGTAAAGAATTATTTTAAATGCTCATATATGTCCAAGCGATACATACGAGTAATATTTCTCTCATTGACTGTTGTTCCCACGTGGTGTTGAAGTTAGTCATTCGAATATTATTTCTCCACTTCGCCCTATCCTCGACGTTGTCATCAGCTATTTATTAGCGAAGAGTTGTAAGATGGAGCGCCAAGTTTCTGTCTGAGGCCATTCCTCTTCGCACGGCTATACCAGCACTGATTATGACTCTAGAGTACTTTGTTGTCGGGCGGCAGTGGGCAGGTAAGTGGTGCTAGTGTTATTGAACGTTATAACATACCTACTTACTTTACATATATAATTGTAGTTTTGGTGTTAGCGGAAATATCCATACAAACTAATAGTGTTCACCCCGACACGTAGGTACCTACTTTTGACACATGACTGACGACATACTTGATCAGCAGATAGCTCTTTAGCTTCATACATCGATAAAAGCTTATTAATATATCATTTTTTACAAGCTTTTTACGAGAATAACATTAATTGGAACTATTCTTAGATTTTCATAAATCTCTAGAAACGTAATAATTACATTGAGTAATATAACAAATAAGGAGACGTTATTTGTTATTTATCTTTCCATTATCGTAATCAAAATAGGAAGTCTACAAATATGATGTTAACAAAACAAAACAAAATGGATGAGTTACGTCACACGTACTTATAACAACAGCTCGCCGTCATTACGCCATTGGGGATTAATAAAACACACGCAGTAAAAATTCAAAAAATATATTTATCCAAATTCCAGCAAAAGCCTTCAATAATGTTAGTAGCAATAAATGTCACACAATACTACAATAGAATAGAACATCTCGCATTTAGAATGCTTCATCGTTTAGAACGTCCAGTTAAGTATATAAAACTGTACAAGTTGCACATTTACAAAGGAATGTCAACAGTCAACAGTAGGCTCCCTACACTACACTACACTTCAGCACAAGCGGGCGCGCCGGCGCGGCGGTGGAGCCCTGTGCATGTCCCCGAGTCCTACATCGCACTCCTAGCAGTCTCCACACACTCACTATTAACATCAATTAAGGTCTGCACAAAGACAAAAAGAACTTCAAGTATCATCATTTTCAACGACTAAAATTCTTATAGAACATGTCTTCTTGGATATTGACAAGGGGGCATTCATAAATTACGAGAGGTGTTTTTTTTAATTTTCTGTAAATCCCCCCCACCCTGGTGAGATGTCGTGAGAGTTTATTCAAGCCCATCCCCCATCCCCCAATCTCACGTGACATTTTTTAAAATGTGGGTTTCTTACGTAAACTCGTTGGATCGTTATTGTAAAACAAATAATCAGAAGGAGCCGAGCTGGTGTAGGCTTCTGTGTGGACGTCAGGTGCCATCGATAGTACAGCGAAACCTATCAGTGCTGACTGCTAGTGACAGCGAGCCCGGGAAGTGACGCGATTATATTGCGCTAGTCAATTCTTTATAAATACAACTCATTACAATATTATATATATATAGATATAGCCAGCGTCGACGATCCTGTATTAGTGGAGTCGTGGACGTCGAATGTGCTGTCAAACTGGACCTTTTGTAAGTGTAGACAGTACTCGTACAGGCATGTTCGTACGTAGCGGAGCACGGCCCCACTCGCTGGTTAGACAGTACTCGTACAGGCATGTTCGTACGTAGCGGAGCACAGACCCACTCGCTGGTTAGACAGTACTCGTACAGGCATGTTCGTACGTAGCGGAGCACGGCCCCACTCGCTGGTTAGACAGTACTCGTACAAGCATGTTCGTACGTAGCGGAGCACGGCCCCACTCGCTGGTTAGACAGTACTCGTACAGGCATGTTCGTACGTAGCGGAGCACAGACCCACTCGCTGGTTAGACAGTACTCGTACAGGCATGTTCGTACGTAGCGGAGCACGGACCCACTCACTGGTTTGACAGTACTCGTACAGGCATGTTCGTACGTAGCGGAGCACGGACCCACTCGCTGGTTAGACAGTACTCGTACAGGCATGTTCGTACGTAGCGGAGCACGGCCCCACTCGCTGGTTAGACAGTACTCGTACAGGCATGTTCGTACGTAGCGGAGCACGGCCCCACTCGCTGGTTAGACAGTACTCGTACAGGCATGTTCGTACGTAGCGGAGCACGGACCCACTCGCTGGTTAGACAGTACTCGTACAGGCATGTTCGTACGTAGCGGAGCACGGCCCCACTCGCTGGTTAGACAGTACTCGTACAGGCATGTTCGTACGTAGCGGAGCACGGACCCACTCGCTCGTTAGACAGTACTCGTACAGGCATGTTCGTACGTAGCGGAGCACGGCCCCACTCGCTGGTTAGACAGTACTCGTACAGGCATGTTCGTACGTAGCGGAGCACGGCCCCACTCGCTGGTTAGACAGTACTCGTACAGGCATGTTCGTACGTAGCGGAGCACGGCCCCACTCGCTGGTTAGACAGTACTCGTACAGGCATGTTCGTACGTAGCGGAGCACGGACCCACTCGCTGGTTAGACAGTACTCGTACAGGCATGTTCGTACGTAGTGGAGCACGGACCCACCCGCTGGTTAGACAGTACTCGTACAGGCATGTTCGTACGTAGCGGAGCACGGACCCACCCGCTGGTTAGACAGTACTCGTACAGGCATGTTCGTACGTAGCGGAGCACGGACCCACCCGCTGGTTAGACAGTACTCGTACAGGCATGTTCGTACGTAGCGGAGCACGGACCCACCCGCTGGTTAGACAGTACTCGTACAGGCATGTTCGTACGTAGCGGAGCACGGACCCACCCGCTGGTTAGACAGTACTCGTACAGGCATGTTCGTACGTAGCGGAGCACGGACCCACCCGCTGGTTAGACAGTACTCGTACAGGCATGTTCGTACGTAGCGGAGCACGGACCCACTCGCTAGTTAGATATATTAAATTGGTCAAAACCGAGCGTGATGTCACACGTCAATGGATCACAATATCGACACAATGAATACAGCAACGAGCTGTCCACTCCACTGTAGTGTAGTGTGGTGTAGTGTAGTGTAGTGTAGTGTGGCTGCCCTCGTTACACTTATATCTAACTATTGAAGTACAAACAGCAGGTACATGTCAATATACACATCTGATATATAGTTGTGGAGCGGAACCATC
The DNA here is from genome assembly GCA_947049295.1 of Ligdia adustata. Lineage (NCBI taxonomy): Eukaryota > Metazoa > Arthropoda > Insecta > Lepidoptera > Geometridae > Ligdia > Ligdia adustata. Next base: position 15,715,594 of record OX346218.1, on the reverse strand, counting down.
CCATTATGAACTGTACAAAGAGTTTGTCATCTACAAGTTCGTTATAATTTGATACTGAAAATTAAACAGCAGTAAATTATATAAAATAGAGTAATTTTAATTAACTTAAAATAAACTATGTTAGCTGCCGGTATACGGTTTGTAAAGTTTGTAACAAGCGTTGGAGCTCCGCCCCACGTGACGTCACGCACGCGGGTGACGCCTGTTAAGTACACGGATGAGATTCACGGCCCCACGGACCATACATACGTACATACACACACTAGGCACCACATCACTACTACTAATTACTAACTAACATAAGTACATAGAAGGAGAGGAGCGCGGGGCGCCGCGTGTCGTCTCCCTCGCACGCACAGCAAGAACACAGTGCGTGAGAACGAGAGCACCGACCCAGTACGAGTAGTGCGACTGACAGGTGAGTACTGCACTCAGCGACACAAACCACTGATACAACAGAACTAACTGGAAACATTGTCTTCTCCATTTGATATTTTAATAGTCGTAGAGAAATTCATATAAATAAGTGAGCAAGTTGTATAAAGTAGATACAAGGTGAGGTTTGTGTGTGCCCCCCGCGCTCCTCACCTGCTCTACTAGTTGGACGGGACACTTTACACTGACAGTAAACTGAGCAATTAGTACGATGCGTAGAGACACGACACCAGCTGCAGCCCTGCGAGCCTGCAAGCCTGTCTGCCTGCGAGCCTGCGCCTCACATGCCGGACTCCGCGATACCTTCGTCGTCTGAAACATAGCATCATTGACACTGAAGCTTACAATCCACCCGCACCTACCTCTGCGTACAACATACATACAACATGCTCTGTACATACACGACTACAGCGGGTACTTGTAGGGAAGTGTTTAGTTCATTCGTACAAACTGACAAACATTATTGTTTACGTTTGGGAGAAAAGAACACCGCGGGTAGATCGGTTAGGTCAGGGTGTACTAAGCTGAAAGTAGAAGCACTTCACTTTATATTGACTAAAAACTTTTACTATGGGAGCGATTCAGAACTCGAAACTCTCGCACCCCTTCCCTTTAGCTTAATACATTCCACAAGTACTTATGTAAATAGTCAAGAATGACAGACAGGCAACATAGAAAAATATTGTCCATTTCTTTTCTACAATGAAAATGTATGCAATGATCGAGCGAAGTGATGCTGAGCGTTACATGCACACACACTCACACACACACACGCGCGCACACCATGCGTACACCATGCGTACAGTACAGTAGTGCACTGTACAGAGTGCACGGAGGAACGTTAGTGAAGCTACAGAGCACGTCGGCTCACCGCGGCCGGGGGCGGCGCGGGGGCGGAGCGGGGGCGGCTCGCCCTCTCTCGCACCCTCACCCTACAACATAAACGTCCTCCTCCTCATGTAATGCACCTTGCTCGCACACAAGCGATGCTGACATTCTAACGGGATCTAAAATCTATGCAAGAGTTCCCGTCACCCAAACAAATGTGATATGTAGCGTATGTCCTGGATTACCACAGAGGCTAAAACAATGAAATCACACTATGATAACAGCTATGCGTGTGCGATGACGTACCTTCGAAGGCGGGGTTGAGATGGTGGTTGTTGTTGTGGTGCGGGTGGGGGTGGGGATGGGGGTGCGGCTGCAGGTCCTGTCCCTCCAGCACGGCCACCAGGCACTGGTGGATGCAGATGTACTGCTGCTCCGTCTGCACCATCCACACGCGCTCGCGCCGCATGCCGTGCACCATGCCGAATATGTCCAGCGTGTCCGCGCCGCGCGCCAGCTGCGTCACAACACAACACACACATACACACACTCGTACACCAACACAAGTACTGCCTCATCGCATCATCAACAGTAGATACCAACATGAACCTCTGACGCGTCACGAGCAGAACTCTAAAATACAGAACAAATATAATACAGAATCTCAGAAATGTGTGTGATCTACTTCTTCATTTCCTTAGACGCCGATATGTGACGGTAACCATTAATTTAGATGAATATTGTATTTCCATACAAGAGTTTACAATAGTACAAGACTGCATTTAGCTATGTATGAGCTTCGAGCCAGGTTGTTATAGCTTGGTTCTAAAAACTGTTTATGTTGCCTACATAGAGTTTGATAATTTTATATTACCGTCCATAAAAATAACTAAGTCACACAATTCTTTAGCAATAATACCAGCAGTGTGCTTGACCGGTGCAGCGGTGTAGAGTGTGAGTGAGTGAGTGTGGGTGTGCGGTGTGTGGTGTGTGTGAGTACCTGCTGAAGCGCGGTGTCGAGCGTGATGAAGGTGCCGGAGCGGCCGACGCCGGCGCTGCAGTGCACCACGATGGGGTGTACGCCGGGCGGCACGCGCTCGCGGAACGCGCGCACGAACCGTGCCAGCGTGGTGGGCGGCTCCGGCACGCCGAAGTCCGGCCACGTGGTGAAGTGGAAGTGCTTGACGACGCGCTGCTCGGCGCCGCGCGACACCATCAGCTCCGTCACCGTCCAGTCGGGGTAGCGCGACTCGTTGAGCGCCGTCACCGCAATGTCTCCGTAGTAGGCGGGCCGCGTGTCGTACGGCCAGTAGCGGTCGCACTTTTCGCGGCCCTTCTCCACGCACCGCGTCAGCATCACGATCCCGCGCGACGCGGACTCCCACACCATGCGCCAGAAGTCGTCGCGCGTCGAGTGCAGCGGGCCCTGCGTCACGATGAACTCGCGCGGCGACCACTCTCCCGGCACGTAGTTCGCGTTGATGTAGTCGGAGCCCTCCTCGTCGTCCACGGGGCGCAGTTTGTAGCGCGAGTGGTCGTACGGCAGGATGTTGGTGAACCGGTTCTTAGGCCGGTTGACGGGCAGGTCGGCCGCCGTGCACGGCTGCTCGCGCCCTACGTGCTTCAGTTCCTCGAACTCCTCGCTGAACCGGAAGTCGGAGTCGGCGGACATGAGCCGGTAGTGGTCGAGGAAGTCGGCGACGCGCACGGGACGCGAGGTGCGCGGGGGCGGAGCACCGGGCGCGGCGGGCGCGGCGCGGGCTCGGCGACGGCGAACCGCCAGCGCGCCCGCGCCCCCTCCCGCGCACAGCGCCAGCGCCGCGCACGCGCCGATGATCCACGCCGTGTTGTCCACCTCTGCAACCAACACGCGCACCGTCTACTACCGCCACTACCACCACACTACCGATACGAACACAACTAATTATTTCAAACTTAATGTAACAATCAAGAGCTTTACACGGAGTACAAGTACGAGATGGAGTCGACGTGCTAGTCGTCGAGTGGCGAGCGCTATCGCAGGAAGGACGCGGTCTTATCTTAAAGGAGTCATTATCGTCGTTAAATAAACGCTCGCCGCTCGTCGCTCGTCGCTCGCCCAACAACTGTGCTCACGACTCACACAACATTTGTAACAACGATCTATACATTAGATAGTATCATGATTATTAACAAATGTGCAGTGGCGAGAATAATAAGTTAATCAAGAATTTTAGGTATAAGCAAAATATCTGGATTGTTGTTGGACTAATAAATCTCGATCGACTCGTTACGGAGGAATTCAGCTCTCACACGTATTTCCCCAGCCAGGTTATATGACCAGGTTACGGAGGAATTCAGCTCTCACACGTATTTCCCCAGCCAGGTTATATGACCAGGTTACGGAGGAATTCAGCTCTCACACATATTTCCCCAGCCAAGTTATATGACCAGCTTAACAAATTATACAAAAACGGCACAAACATTGATCAAAGAGCGATGTCAAGCCTGCACGAAGAGATCGATCGAGGAGCAAATACCAGTCCACGGTTAACAACATGACCCCAGACAAGCAGCTTCCTCACCACAAATAGAACAGTTCATTTGCCAGCAAGCAGAGTATGAGAGAGATTACCAATCACAGAGCCTTTTCGAGTTCAGAGTAAAAGTTTAAAACAAATTTGAAAACAATTGATGGCAAATTTTATGCCAGAAGCTGACACAGCGACACTCATACTGAATATATAGAATCATTTAAAGAGCTTCGAATGTTACCTGTTATTGTAACTTTTGGAAGGAAAGTTTACAAGCATGGAATCCGGCTCGAAGGACCATTTATGTAAGGGCTGACTCTGATTAACTACATAAAGCAAAAATAATCTATTGATTGATAACTGAGTATTGCGCAGGCGGAAATAGTGACCTTATTGCAAAACATTGACTCTACTCCTAAAACAGCACTTATTGAATGCTTCAAAAACGAGCAACAATCAAATAAGAGTGTTGGTACTGACCCGTGTGTACCTCCGTGTAGTCAGTGTCGGTGAACTTGTCCGGGGCAGTGAACGCGCGCAGCTTCACGTAGTACTTAGTGCCGGGCTTCAGCGGACCGTTGCAGTAGTGCGGGGCTGCGGAGCCGGGAGCGGCGGGGGGCGCGCTGCCCTCGCACCGCTCCGCGCCGATAGTGAACTCCTCCTCCTGCGGGCCCCCCGCGCCCGCACGGAACGGCAGGTAGGGCGCCGTCACCTGGTAGGGCGGCCAGCGGGGCAGTCGCTGCACCTCGCGCCACGTGGGCAGGCGCGCCTCGCCCTCCGCCGCCGGGCGCGGCTCTTCGCCCACCACCAGCGTGTACGCGGTCACGTTCCCGTTGGCCGGCGAGAAGTAGTCGGAGCGGAAACGAACCGCCACAGTGGTGGGGGAGGCGCGCGCGGCGGCCGGCAGCGCGCTCGGCGCGGGCCGCGGGGGCGCCGCTATGGCCATGTGCTGCCGCCAGCGCGCCGCCGGCCCGCGCCCCGCTCCCGTCTCGCCCGCCAGAGAGAACTCATAGGTGACGCCGGGCCGCAGCCCCGCCACGGAGCCGCCGCGCGCCTCCGGCGGGAACTCAAGCGTGCGCACCGCTCCCGGCGCCTCCTGCGCCCAGTACTGCAGCACGAACCTCTCGAGCACGCCGTTGGCCTCATCCGGCGACAGGTCCCACTGGAAGGCGAGCTCGGTGGGCGCCGCGTCCGCCGGGTGGAAACGGCGCGGCGCGGGGGGCGGCGCCTGCGCGGTGCCCACGGCGGCGGACACGGCGCGCGACACGGCCCGCAGCGCGCCCGCGCCGCCCGCGCGCACCACCACGGTGAAGGTATAGAGCGTGTGCGGGCGCAGGCCCTGCACGAGCAGCGGCGCGCGCGCGGCGGAGTGCGTGCGCAGCGTGTCCTGCGCCGCCAGGTACTGCACCTCGAAGTCCGTGTAGACGCCGGCGGGGCGGCCCCACGCGAGCTCCACCTCGCGCGCCGCCACCCGCGTGGCGTTCACCCAGCGCACGGGGCGCGGGTAGAGGCGCACCTGCCGCTGCACGGGGTGCGAGGTGACGTTGCGCGACACGGTCCACATGGTGACGTTGTAGAGCGCGCCCGCCACCAGCGCGGCGAAGGGCACGCGGCGCGCGGGCTCGGCGGCGGCGCGCTCGGCCTCCCGCGGGGGCTCGCCCGCGCCCGCGCCGCCCTCGGCCCGCTCCAGTCGGAACCGGTACGAGTCGAAAAGCGTGGCGCTGGCCGGCGTCGGCGTGTACGTCACCAGTATGGAGGGCGCGCGCTCCTCCCCTCCCTCGCCCTCCTCTTCCCCGCCGTCGTCCGCCTCGTTCACTATCGTCATCTCCGACTGGATCAAAGGTCCTGTGGAGACAATGATCACACGGTCACTACACGCGAACTCGTATGTTATAGGTTTATTTATTTATTTATTAAGTACACTTAGTAAATTACAACAATTCATTAAAACTATATCTAAACACCAATAAGTTTGTAAAGATATAGAATCGTCCAACACGTTACTACCTATAACCGTTTCCGTACACTGAGGAGGCTCTACACTTATATTATGACAATACAAGTAATCAAACTATTGAATAGAAATATAGAGAACGAAGTGTGAGTGAACAAGCAATATATAGAACGAAGTGTGAGTGAACAAGCAATATTGAAATGAAATGAAATTATTTATTGGCCTGATAACCACTTATGTTATACTAGGCAAGTCACATTACAATATTTCACACAATACTTAATTTAGTAAATTTCAAATGTACCTATGTCAAAAACTTTACAATTCACTTAATTACAAAATTTAAATACGATTGTGTAGTATCGATTAATAGATATATTACTGATATAATAATACTTCTAAAATAGTTTACATTAATGTGAGTACAATTTAATAAAGTCATTATATAATAAGATACTTTAATGTCATTATTAGTTTGTGAGTTTTGACTATAATTGTTTAGTTGGATTTGACAATATGTTATATAAATTAAGTATAAGTTAAGTATTAAATTAAAATTATTAGTAAGCAAAAACAATGACGATAAGTCTTATTAAAAATTTAGCTATAACCTACTTATAAAATTATGTTTGCTCACTCACGAACGAAGATTCAGTCAGCTTCATGTTCATAAATTCTTTGACCGAGTAAATTGGGGTAGACTCAAAAAACCCCTTTATTTTTCGTTTAAAATCGTTCGCGTGAAGATTAACTACGGCATGGGGCAATTTGTTAAACATACATATCTTAATATAAATTCCTTGTTTTCTAACTTTGGCTAGGCGTGTTTTAGGCTTAGATAGTATCTCTTTTCGTCTTTCATCCATTCTTAGATTATGCGCATAAGGTTGTTTCTGTAAAATATCCTTATCTTCATAGATCTCTAGGAGGCAATTATAAATATACAAAGATTATAACCGTCATGATTCTATTATTCTTATAATAATTTCTAGCAGACGCCCGTTTACGCAATCCAAATATAATCCATAGCTTTTTTTGGGCTCTTAGTACTTTTATTACATCTTTACCATTTCCCCAGACAGTTATTGCGTATCTAATAATAGAATGTGTGTAAGCGTAATACACTGACAACATTACATGCTTATCTAATTATGGCTTTAATTTCACCAATGCATAATTGACACTTGACATCTTTTTACACAATTTAGCAATATGCTTTGAATGAGTAATTGTATAATCTATTGTGTATCCCAAGAATATATTTTCTTCTAAGACGAAATTACTATCAACACCTTTCCTGGATTGGTATGTCATTACAACACTTTTATCTGCGTTTAGTATGATACCGTTAGCATCAAACCACTGTTTCAATATACTTTTAGCTTTGTTTATTTTTGTATTTAGCTTGTCTTTGCTTTTATCATTGATTCCTACGTGCGTGTCGTCAGCAAATAAACTAGTATATGCCCAATCAGGCATAGCATTAGATAAGTCATTTATATATATAAGAAACAGTAATGGTCCTAATATAGAGCCTTGGGGCACTCCTATATCTACATTTTGTAATCTTAGAGCTTGTATCGTTAACATACACAGCCTGTTTCCGATTCTGTAAGTAAGTACGCATCATGTTTAGTTCGGGGCCCTGAAATCCATAGTACTCTAATTTCATTAATAGTATGTCGTGCCTCAAACAATCAAATGCTTTAGACAAATCACAATATATACTTGCACATTTCTGTGATTTGTCCAAAGAGTCCAATATGTAGTAAATTACTTTCCTTATCGCCATTTCAGTAGATCTACCTTTTCGAAATCCAAATTGAGACTTAGTAAAGAGATTATTTTCTTCAAAGTAATTTAATATTTTACTTTTAATTATTGATTCCAATATCTTTGATATAGTCGGTAAAATACATATTGGTCGGTAGTTCCCTAGCTCTGTACAATCTCCTTTTTTATGCAGTGGAATAATCTTACCATGTTTAAGGCTGTCGGGGAATATTCCCTCATCTAAGTAGTCGTTAATCACAATGTGAAGCAATTCCATTAAATGTTCATTTTGTAAGATCAGTTTTTTCAATGTTTTTGAGTTCATATCATACATATCAGGTGTACATTTCTCTTTCATGTTCTTTACTGTCGTCCATAGTTCTTTGAGATCTATTTGATCAAATTTAACAGTGGTGATAGGTTTTCCACACATTTCTAAATAATTTTTACATTCATCAATATTTGTACTAGTTTTACACGTCAATTTACGAGCAATATTCCCGAAAAAGTTATTGAAATCATTTGCTATATCTTTTGAGATAGATGTTTCTGTCCCATCTTCTCTTTTAATTAATTTTACGCCTTTATTGTTTACCTGTTTCTTATTATATCGGATTTGTTCGTTTACAATCTTCCATGATTCTCTTATTCTATTTCCTGAAGTTCTTACTCTGTGGTTATATTGTAGCTTTTTAGCTGCTACATAAACTTTTCTCAAAATTTTCTTGTATTTTCTTATATACATTAACTTTTCTTTATCTGGGTGTGATTCCTGCAGCATTTCCATCTTAGCTAAATTATTTTTTGAGATATCTATTCCTTTGGTTGTATATTTGGTAACCCTATTACGTACTACACGTTTTTTTCTTCGAAAAGCTACGTCGTAATAAAATCTAATCGCGTCCTGTAGAATATTCATTCTTGAATCTGGTTCTTTACATAGTACGATCTGATTTTTTAAATGGATGAAATCCTGATTTAGTAAGAAATTGAAATAATTTATATTATTAACAGATATTTGCCGAGAAAATGCGATTGTTTTTGATAAAGTTTTACGTTTACTGTTCGAAATTGTTAGTCTAATTACTTTGTGATCCGCTAGTTTACGATTCAATACATCTCCTGTGCATTCGTCAAAGTTTACAATAAAATTATCAATACATGTAGCACTAGTTTTCTCTATTCTAGACGGTTCATTCAAAATTATTTTAAAATTAAAATCATCATTAATTTTTAAAAACATTTTTATATTTTTATCAATTTTTAATATATTTAAGTTGAAATCTCCAGCAAGTACAATTTTTTTCCCTTCGTGGTGGAGTTTTTGCAATAATTTTTTGTAAATCAAAAAATAAGTCAATATCTTTATCGGGTCTATAAACTGATATTATGATTATTTTTGAAGATCTAAGTTCTATTGCAGTAAGTTCAAAATTTATCTCAAAAGAAATTTTGTTTATATCGTTCCTAACCTTATATTCTAAATTATTCCTGATAAAAATAGCAGTACCGCCGTGCATAAAAAAAAATCCTATTATATCGTATTGTATATGTATTGTATTGTATTTATATATGTATGTATTATATTTATACATTTCTATTGAGAGTTGTTAAGTTGTTAGTGTTATATTTTAAGGCCTCTTTAATATTATGTAATTATCTTGTACGTGCTTGGTTGCCTGGAAGAGATCGCTTTAAGCGATAAGGCCGCCATTTAAAAACTAGAATATGTTTACAATTTTGTCTATGTTATTTATTTCTTGTTAAGCTGGTTTTTGAATAAAGAGTTATCTATCTATCTATCTATCTATATAGAACGATGTGTGAGTGAACAGGCGATACTAACTAGTACGCGTCTCCATGGTGAACTCGTCGGAGGTGAGGTTGTAGGAAGTGGCCGTGATGGAGATGGAGTACCCCTGGCCGGGCTCCAGTGTCGGCAGCACCGCGCGCACTGAGCCAGCCTCCGCGCCCGGGTCCGGCACGGAGGCGGTGCGCTCCGAGTCCGAGTCGGAGCCGGAGCCCCGCCAGCGCAGCTCGTAGCGCTCCACGCGGCCGGCGGCGCGCGGCCACTCGAGCGTTACGTTGCGCGTGTCAGCCAGCTGCGCCACGTTGGAGACGGGCGCGGGGCGCACCGTGTGCTCGGCGCGGCGCGGCGCCCCGCTCCACGCGACCTCGTCCGCGGGCGGGGGCGCGCGCTCCGAGCCCACCTCCAGCTCGATAGCGTACCGCTCGCCGTGCGTCATGTCGGCGACCTCCGCGCGCGCGGCGGTGGCGGGCAGCGGCGGCAGCGCGCTCCAGGGCTCGCCCGCGCCCGCCGCCGACAGCGTGCGGTACCGCAGCCGGTACTGGCCCACGGCGGAGGAGGCGCGCGCGGGTCCCGTCCACTCCACCACCACGCTGTTGGAGGTGGCGCGGCGCACGGCGAGCGAGCGCGCCGGCAGCGGCCGCACCGGTTTCACCAGCGAGTGCGCGTCCCCCAGCAGGCCGTGCGCGCGAGCCGCCACCTGCACCGCGTACACGCCGCCCGGGAACAGACCCGCCAGCGTCGCGCTCGTCTCCCTCGTGCTCAGCTGCACACACACACACACATCACCATAAATAACTGTGTAGGGCCAGTAGGAGGTCGAAATACGACGATACAAAAATGACATGTAGTATAACCCGAGGCTAAGAGAAGCTGCGCTGTAATGTTCGAGCGTGCAGTCGTAGCTCGCACATGTGCCACTGCTCGCGTGCCAGCAGCGTAACTAATGTGGTAGATAAACTTGGCTCGTATTCGTAGGGAGACAACGCGTCCACATGAACATCATGCAATAGTACGCCCATTACCGAAACATTCTAATCCGGTAGAACTGAAAGACCTATAAGTGTTTTGCCTTGCCTCTCGAAGATTATGGAAAAAGCTGTTTGTATGCAACTTGCCGAATTTCTTGAAAAACATAACATTTTACCGGAATTGCAATCAGGTTTCAGGAAAGAAAGAAGTACTACAACTGCTATACTAGATGTGACCGATAATATCCTTAGTGCTCAGGATAAGGGAATGTGCACTATCTTGGCTTTGCTAGATTTTTCTAGGGCGTTTGATTGCTTAAATATTAACCTTCTTTTGTCAAAACTTAGTTACTACGGATTCAACCCAGCAGCTGTGCAGTGGTTCCATAGTTATCTTAGCAATCGTTTCCAGTATGTGAAAATAGGCCAATCTGATGGAACTTATATAGTATCAGATAAGTTAGCAGTTAGCCGGGGAGTACCTTAGGGGTCAATTCTGGGCCCAATTCTCTTTATACTGTACTCAGCTGATTTTGTCCAACATATTTCTAATTGCAAGATGCACATAATATGCTGACGATATTCAATTATATATATCATGTAAACCAAGGGATGTCGATCATGCAATATTTAAACTCAATGAGGATCTCGCGAGAGTGGTCACTTGGTCTACAAGTAACTGCCTGTTGCTAAACCCGACCAAAACAAAATATATAGTTTTTGGTAGTAAACATCAGCTGGCTAGTTACAATCCGTCCATTAATGTTACACTACTGGGTGAACCCATCGAACGAGTCTATGAAGCGCGCAACTTGGGTCTGATTATGGATGGCGAGTTACGGTACAAAAAACACATGGCTAATTGTATTAAAACTTGTTTCTATAAATTAAAAGTGTTGTATAAGCTGAGACCCTTCTTAAAAGAAAGTCTGCGTATTCAGCTTGTAGAATCATTAGTTTTATCTAGGCTTAATTATATGGACACGGTGTATCGGCCAAGACTTCTGGCTACGACTCAAAGACTTGTACAACGTGTTCAGAACGCTTGTCCCAGGTTTTGTTTCGATATCCCGTGGAGATCATACGTGACCCCATTCCTGAACAAGAATGCGTGGTTGAAAATGATGCACCGCCGTAAATTCCATCTGGCATGTCTTCTGTTCGGGATCATTAAATACCAAACTCCGTCTTATCTCAGCAATAAGTTGAAGTGGTTGACAGGACGGAATCCTTTACTCTCCCGTAAACCTGCGATGCAGCTAGCAATGGAACTACACCACTCTGCCGCCTTCAGAGGTAGTTTCCGCTATGCTGCATCAAAGTGTTAGAACAATATTCCGCCACCGATAAGGAATCTGCGTTGTTTGAACAGTTTTAGGAATAAGCTAAAAATATTCATTTATGCTCATCAGCGGGGAGAGGAACAGCTGATCCAAGACACAAGTGCAATTTAAGTTATATATAATTTGTTCATAATATTGTATGCGTTTTATATATTCGTTATTGTGTGTTAATGTTACATGTTATCCAAACAAATCTTTTGTGTCAATTTTTAGGTTATTATTATTTTTTTGTTAATTTGCTATGAAAGTTTGATGATATATATGTATGATGTTTTAAAATGAGTTTAAATTTTATATTGTTTTGTTTTATAGTTACTAATGTTAACTTTGCTGTTTACTGTCAAGTAATGCGTGCGTGCGGTCGCTTGCCGGCTCCAGCGGAAGACCAGCGCTGGTTGTTACATCCAGCATTTTGCTGAGTTGGGGTCGGGTTGTGACAAATATTTCATTATTTTTAATTTATTTATTATTATATATAGTTTGGTTGTAATAATATGTGTAATGTTGTAATTATCGCAAATAAACTATTCATTGATTCATACTGAGGGCTCCAGACGTGAGTATACGAGTACTATTACAAGATGCTACGGACGTGACGATTATAAAGTATGGTATTTCACAGATACGGGTGAACCGATATGAATATTTTTTTTTCTTTAAAGTGGTTTTTTATTTTTGTAATCGAAGTAACTGATAAAGTTTTACTATTAGAAAGGGTTATTACGTTTTTTAAGAGAATTATTATTTTAAAAATACCTATTGAAATAGTGCACGTGTAACGAGAGCTATGTTTATAGTGTAGTGTAGTGTAGTGTAGTGACTGACCGTGATCCAGTCCCTCGGCTCCGGGTCGGCGAGACGCGCGTATCGCACTTGGTACTCGTCCTGGCGCGAGTTGACGTCGGAGCGCCACGTGAGGCGCAGCTCGCGCTCCCCGTCCGCCGCCGCGACCACGAGCGGCGCCAGCGGGCGCGTGGCGGCCCACGCGCGCGTCTCGTTGGACTCCACGCCGCGCGACACCGCCGCCACCGCCACCGTGTAGTTGCGGCCCGGCAGCAGCGCCTCCAGCAGCGCCTCGCTCGCCGCCACCGAAACCGAGCTGCCGTCCGCCGACTCCGCCTCGTGGTACGACACGCGGTACTCGTCCTGCAGCGAGCCGCCCGCCGGGGACCACGACGCGCGCAGCGCGCCGCCCTCCGCGCGCTCCACGCGCAGCGCCTCCACCGGCAGCGGCTTGAGCGTCAGCTCGGCGGTGGCCGGCCACGAGGTCACCTTGCCGGACATGGTCTTCACTGTGACGGTGTAGCGCGCGCCCGGCTCCAACGAGTCGAAGGCGGCGAGTGGCGGGTCGGAGCGCGCGCGCACCACGGGCGCCAGCCGCCGCGCCTCGCCCGTCACCGACACCTGGTACTTCTCGAACTCCGTGTCCTCGCGCGGCGGCAGCCACGTCACGCGGAACGAGCTCTCGGTGAGCGCGTCCCGCGGCGCGGTTACGTTGCGCGGCCGCAGCGGCACCGTGCGGTACTGCGCCGTGGTGGGCGCCGAGATCTCGGGCTCCGACACGGTCTGCACGGAGATGTTGTACGCGCGCCCCGGCACCAACCCCTTGAACGCGGCCTGCGCCGGCCCCGGAGGCTCGCCCTCCTTCTCCACGTACAGCTCCGACTCGCGCGCGTCCGCCGGCACTATGGACACCTGCACGCACACACACATGTATACAGTCTCCTGCGCTCAGCACGCACACGCACGCGCGCGCACAGTACGTACCTTGTAGTGCGTGTAGAAGCCGGGCGGGTAGGGCGGCTGCCACAGCACCAGCAGGGTGGTCTCATTGCGGAACCACACGATGAACTTGCCCGGAGTGTTCGGTTCTGCACACACATACATACACTACACGAGTGTGGCCACACGGACGACACTAACTGCATGCCGGTTCGAAGTGTTGATGATAGAACTCGAAAATTTTGAGACACGATTTCTCCGAAGTTCGTTCAACATAATCTCACATTTTAAAATGCTTTTTCTTTTGATCGATTCAACTCTTTCGAATCGACATACTCGTAGTGTAGTAGTGATAGAACATGCGTGTGACGAGTGGACCAGTGCACCAGTAGATCAGTAGATCAGTGGACCAGTGCACCAGTGCACCAGTGGACCAGTGTGTGCACGACAAATACATTATGTTTCAATCATACGAGTACGTGATCATTACCAAACTAACATTAAGCATAATATCAAACTTACAAAATATGATAACTAATGGCTGTTGGTCGCAACATCAAATATAATATCAACTAGTTTACAACCCACATTTGAGACCTTTTGGGGTTGATTTTCCAACAATCCTTTCTTAGTACCCCTAGTACACCTTATGATGCATACACGCTCATTATGGCCTGTCTCTCGGTCCCAGCGGTGCGCAAACATCAGTCAGTCAGTGCTTCTTCAATTATATCGTATAGCATATTTCATTAGTAGGTAAACGTAAATACCAACACGAATTCCCAAATCCGAACATCGATTAAACATACGTACAAGGAAAACGATACACCAAATATTAGTATGAAGTCATTAGTAACCGACCTATAGAGAAATATCTAAAATATAAGTCGACCAGATGTCGCTGGACGCTTGTTCATTTATGTTATTTGAATGCGCTTCGAGAAGTCATAGCGTCACATTATAATTAGGTACGCGTGTGTTCGTAGACTCGAACATTATTAGTGCGAATGATGTAATGTGCTCGTACATATAATATGTATAACAAAGGTGTTTAAATACAAGTGTTTATGTTTCCCGTCTCGCCCCGCGTCGTGTCGTACTACCGACATACTATAAGGTATTCAGTCAGTATTCAGTTGTGTGATGTGAGTGCTAGCGCTAGATCCACTAAAATTTTGATTAACCTTTTTGTATGTACTTTAGCTGATACGGTGTTAAAGGCGTGAGGTGAAATATTAATATAAAAAATTCGCTTTGTATAATATCGTGAATCAAGAATTAAAGTGGTCATAAAAGTGTAAAAAGATCAATTAATGGATAATCCTGAAGAACAACATTAATTCATTCAAAATTGAAGAAACAAAAAGTTCATACACGAATTCAGAGTTGGTCCCATAGTGAAAGTCGTTCCTTACGATGGGTACATTAACCCCCTTTCGGCTTAGTACACCCCTAGCCGATAACCCTGTATACTAAAATATCATATATTCATATATTGAAGTTGTTTAAAGTGAACCTTCACGCTTGCAATGCAGTATGTCACATGCAGTAAACTTTCGTCACACTTGTTACAAATTCTCTAATAACCGACTCGTTGTATTCGCTACATGCTGGTACATTACCGAACACGATTTTATAAAGAACTATGTAGTTCCTCATAGGTCAAATCATTTCTCGCTACACACGATAGGACAAATCAGTATAACCTTTTTAAGATAATCCGCAGACTCTTTCGCCGTCAAGGTCAGCAGTAGGTTCAGGTTTTTTTATCATAATTCACTCTTTCGTGAGAACTACATGATAGAGGATTACCTGATAGAGGTTGATTAAGCCGCAAGGGGGTCACTATACTAATTATAAATTTCGCATTACATGGACCAGCAGCTGTAAAGATGTTGTGGGATTATTTACCGTAAATACTTTAGTAGTACATTCTTAACATCTATAATGAATACATAAGTCTGCGCTTTAGGCTTTACGTTGATTGCGATATGGCAGTAAGTCAAGACATACTCTTTTATGTATATGGAAGAAGATGTTTGTTCAACAATTTTGTAGGTCTTAATCTTGGTGTACAGTTTTTGCGAATTTACAGAAGTTTCATCAGGTCAAGTCTATTTTAGATAAGAGGCGAATTTTCCTCCATAGCGAAGGATGTTTGATGTTTCAGCGCCGGCGCTACAGTTCACTAGTTTCAATAACATTAGTTAAGGACATTCGGAACACAAGCTAATAAGAGCTCTTAATATTTAAAAAATCGGCCATTTTAAATGAATTTATTGAAGTGGCAAACAGTAGTTACTTAAATGGAGCAAAAACCAACGTGTAGTCGCTAGGAATAGCAGATGACATACTCGAATGTACATCAGTTTATTACAGACATGACGGGAGACAGTTCCCGTGTGAAACGCACGCGCACGTACGTCATGATGCACTGACGTCACTCGAATTGTGTGTGACGTCACGTAAGCCGTCCGCGCGCGCCTCGTTCCGGTGCACGACGTGATTGTTCTCTACGCGTGAGTACATTGACAGCTGTAGTAATGGTACAGGATACATATATGAGTGGATGACGACTACATGTATCGGTTCCGACACGAGACGCGAGTACTTACGAAATCCGGTTGAAAACTTACCGAGCCTAACATATTAAAACACGACATCAAAATTACAAAAAAAAAACTATTTGTTACTAAATTCCCCTTCGAGTTCAATACATTTTTCACAGCGTTTATTTTAGCTTGTAACTCATACAAAAATTTTTTTTTTTGTTTTTGTCTTCTAAATGCTCTTCAACTTTAGTTCGTCTTCGCGACCAAATCTTCGCACCCGCAAGTCCCTTTTTTTAAATACTAAAAAGCAAGAAGTCGCCGGGAGCCGGACCTGGGCTGTATGTTGAATGATTAGTTTCTTCGTAGTCAGTCTCTCCCAGTGCCTGCCTCGAAAGTCGCGTTATCCTGAAGGAACAAAATGCCTTGCCTCTTTTTTTTCTGTAATTAACTGGCATCATAGTACTCGGCATTCACTGGTACTCGTATGTGTGTATTCCACTTCCTCTGCGTAGAGATCACTCTAATGGATGTCACTATTTGTACGCCTAATACATGATGATTAGTGACGTCAACATGTTCACATTATATAATTAAGTAATGTTCTTGTAGTTTTATAATATCCATTAGTATTTATATTGAAGTGTAAGTTCTGACGGACTAATAATGGCCGGGTCTAAAGCAGCTGAACGAGATATATAAAGTGTGCAGAGCGCGTTCATCATAATATGGTGTAAGTGTATACTAAGTAAGGATTTTTGGAACCCTTAGGGGTGAACTCGGAGTTTAAAATTTCTTTATATCTATTTATATAGTGCGAGCAACGCCGCGGGAGACAGCTACTAGTTATGTACAATAGAGGTTGATGTTAATATTCAATGTCGGTTGCGCGCACTTTGTTCATTCTACACAGCTAGACATTAGAGCACAAGTCGCACGACTACCGAACTCAGCGACACTGCAGCCCTAGATGAAGCATGTCTAGTATGGAATACAGTGGCTCTCAAAGAAGGCAGCCGGAACACGCCGTTAGGTGGTTGGCGACAGATTGTTCAAGTTGAGGGTGGTAGGTAGCTCGGCGGGCGAGCATTAAGAGCCGTCCTACCATTTAGTTACTCTAGTGTGGACCTGTTGTTGTGCTGCTCGTACAGTAACGCATTGATTGTAACAGACATCATGTGTGACATTCAATCATAAACACGCATTACTGTCTATTGTTAGCTGAGAATGGAAGCAGCAGCTGTCAGTAGTACACCTACGAGTAGGTACTGTTCACATTGCACGAGCATGTTCTCTATTGTTTGTTATTAGACTAGGTACTTTCACAGTGACTGTATGGGTATCTGTAACAACGAACATGAGGCGCGACGTACGAGCATATTACCACCAGCCCTCCTATCGACTACTGTCAGAGGTGAAAACAACACCAAGCAAACTAGCTTTCATCGACAAGAAAATATTACTGGTCTTATTTACTTAAACTTACTATCATTTCGACCGCGTTGAAGCGACCAACTGTCATAGCGAAAGTGATTTTGTTTACTCTTGTTTTCGCCTCTTTAATGGTTAACTCCTGCCGATGAGGAGGCTGTTCCACTAGTATGTGTCACGAAAACAACTAATATTGTAGGTACAACACATTCTTACTGAAAATATAATTATATGAAAATGAAAACAGAACATGACTAGATACCTACATGTACGTACTCGGTACACGTAGTACACGTGCAGGTACACTGTTATATACTTACATTTATAATAAACAGATGTGAGTACATTGAAGCGATAGAGTGGAGGATGTCGCGGGAAATAACTACGAGTAACATAGCGTCGCAGCCACACACGGTTACATGCTTCTACATAAACATGCAAGTGAATAGAATATGTATATAAACTACAAGCAATTTTTAACAAAATAGAAAATACAATAAAAAGAATATTTTTTGTGGCGCGTCGATCCCAAGTCAGCGTGATGCCGGCTGTAAACAAGCCGCGCTGATCTACCGCTGGCTGGGAGCGACAGGAGTGACGACATGCCATGCTGCGGGTGTAGAGAGAAGAGCGCCACACAGTGGGGTACAGTAAGTGGGCAACAAGAGTAATGCGAGGCTTACCAGCCGCGGTCCCGGCGCGCGCGCGCTGCACACACAACCACCATCACCATCACTTTACATCACCACACCACACAACCACTCACCACCCCGTATACGACTATAACCCGACTGTGCTCATCATTCATACAAAAACACATTTTATACTTATTTGTATTTAAAAACACACTGTATTCACCGTATTTGTTGAAATTAGAATGTGGGCACACAGAGACACTCGTCTCCGAGACATCACATATATTAAAAATACATATGTTGGACTTCATACCATATAATGTATTAGAGAATAAGTACATAGTGGTTGAGAGCACAGAGTCGACACGGGCGCGGGGGAGCGCTGTGTAGTGTTGTCCAGCAAAGGTAACATTAAGAACATCAGTAGGCAGTCGCATGGAAAGAAGAGTTTCAGATTCAACAATGTTGTTTAGACAGATTATAAATATATGTATTATACATTTCATTATATTTATATATCTAAATAGAAGTAGCTACTTGCTATTGAGTTAGCTGTAACATGTGAGTGTCAAGTAGGTGTACTCGTAGCAAGCAGTAGTAAGTGTTCAATTAGCAAATACTTACAACTAAAACTATGGTATAGTGTATAATGTATATGTTTTCGAGTTATTCTAGTAGAGATATTGAAATAAACCACTTCACTACACATCAGGTATGTATTGTAGTTAAATATATAATGTACAGCTGTACGAGAGCCGTTCGATTGTTTGGTAATGTAGCGTGGAGCGACGCGACGCGACGCGACACGTCACGGCGACCTCCGACTCAATATAATGTACTACAAGACACTAACAACACTAAACAACGCGACAAAACAACCGACACGCTATACCGAATATAATAAACGTAAGAAAACATGTCCACATAGAAGCACGCGGATAGGACTGAGTTGTGGCTTTATTGATATTGTTCGGCCTTTACTCGTTCCGCTCTATCGAAGTGTAGAGAAGAGAGCTCCACTTCACTCAAATATTAGAATATAACGCGACTCCTTATATACATACAAAATATATAGAGTAGACAGTGTTCGTGTAGTGTTGTGTGACACACGAGGAAGGTGGAAGGTGGAAGGCGCGAGGGAACGGTGTCGGCCGCACGGAGCACCACCAGCGTGCGCCGAACCTCGCCAACCTTCACTCGCTACCTACATATACTCGTACGGCCGCATTATTTATTATTTTATATTAATGTTTGTTCCTTCATATATTATGTGGAAGACGAGCTATGCACATTAGTTTCGGACTACACGCTTTGTCGACTAGATTAACGGCAACGAGCCATCGGCTCACGGTCCGCGACAGGTTCCGCGGACACGACACGAATGTCCTCTGTTGTCTGTATAAGAATATACATACTGACGGCGAAGGAACTCATTACCGGCTCGTCCGTTTCTCGATTATTGAAATTTGAGCATTTTAATTTTCAGAGAAAAACATTTCATTAACGATCATAACCCATGCGATAACGGCTATCGGTCTGTTACATAGAGCGAGTTGTGGTCAAATTAATGTAAAAAAACACTGACTGCAAACCGTGTTACAGTTGAGTCGCGACGATGGTTTCACAACATCGTCGATGAGTCGATAACGCCATTAGCGAAAGTAAAATGTAAATAAATGAGGCGTGATGCAAGGAGCGGAGTCCTACCGTGGCTGCCTGCCGTGATACTGTTCACGTCGTGCGACCACTCACCGCGCACCTATACTCACTACAATACGGTTCAAACTCGCATCGTGTACAATCACACGCGGTAACCGAGTCGCGTTTACTCGACCACGGTATAAGTTCACAGTAGACTAACGTCCGCGCCTTTTACTCAAACCACTAACGTAGATATCCTAGTTCTAACAAATGCGCGTTAGGAATGATTACTTAAATATATTGCTTTTTAAAATAAACACGTAACTACGTTTTTTTTTTGTTTTTTGTTCTGTTACCGTATGTTTGTTGGCTAGCGATGATTCATTATTCCAAGAAGACGATCGTCACCGAATGTTAATTTGTGGACAGTGTTAACGCAAGAGACCAAGGTAATATTGGTAAGTAAGTTTATTATGTGAGTAAAGTAGTTTCCGAACGTGGAGCCGGAGGACCGTCGTCGCGCGCGACCCTCTATACTAGCATACTGTGTACCTACGAGTGTACCTAGATGTTAGTATACCATGTACAGATGCACAATACTACGTTAGTTTCCACCGTGTACTCTTATCGATCAAATTGTCATATTTTATTCCAATAATTGAACTGCCTTCGATACACACATTAGACTCTAGAACAACTCTACTCGGTTACTGACTATGTGCAACAAGTTAAAATGTATACGCTAATGTCAAGATGAGTCGTTCGCGTTCTATAGTGGCGGCCGCTTGTATAGGGAAGTTATGATGAGTAAACACATGTAATGCGGTTCACTAATGAAGGTTTCATTCATTGATACTACAACCGCACTCGAGGAAACAATCACACGTACTATGGATAGTTAGTGAGTTATAAGGATCTAGCTGCGGAGAAACGTTTGTAGGATCTTTCAATAAAGCGAATGACGTCCTTTTTTCTTTATTTTCTCCTGCACAGCTCAGGAAGTCAGCGTTACTGTGTGTAGTCCTGTAGAGTAAGGTTCAGTTATCTCAGCAGTGAGTGTTACACATGATATCTCGCAGTTAGCCTTCAGCACATCGACTGCAGTTGTCCGGTATCTGTGTGTATGAAGTATCTTCACTAATGATATAGTCGACATGGCGCCGCCGCGAGTACTAACAAAACCCGAGCTATTACGTACCTCGAGCTAGACTAGCTAATGTTACCGCCGACGTTATACCATAATGCTTGAGTTGTACATGTCGCCCTATTGTCGAATACCACATTAGCGTATGCCAAGTTAATGCAAGTGGGATTAAAAAGTCGTTGCTGTCAGTGTGGGTGGAGTTCCCTGCCGGCAACCATGTGTGTGTGTGTGTGTGTGTGTGTGTGTGTGTGTGGTGTGTGTGGTGTGTGTGTGTGTGTGTGTGGTGTGTGTGTGTTTTTGTGTGTTCGTGTGTGTGTGTGTATGTGTATGGGAAGGTGTAGTGTACTGACTGGTGGTGAAGTTGCGCGAGGCGTAGGCGGCGCTGTCCTTGTCGTGCAGCAGGGTGAACGCGTGCAGCTGGTAGGTGGCGCCGGGGGAGAGGTCGCGCAAGGAGTACGTCCAGTTGCCTCCCTCCACCGTGATGTTCCGCGCGCCGCCTTCCGCGCGCTCCGTCAGCGGCACCACCTGTCACCACACATCACCACATCACATCACCACGTGTCAACTTAACACCATCCACTACCACATGAAGCGATTCCAATCAACTAGTACTGCTCGATGTTCCATACTGCCTTTCTGGTGGTGTGTCCTCTTTACTATAAGTACCTACCACTAAAAAGCTGTAGTGGACCGCCTCTGGACTAGTGGGAATGAATCCGTTATTTGACAGAAGTGCCGAGCCCATCTATCCTTTAACTACTTTATGCCCTGCTGGAGTAACTCAGGAACCCCAGTTCGGGCATGTAACTGCACTTATTATTTCATTATCAATTACCAAATCAAACCTTCGCTCCATAAAGTAAATGAGATATATTGTAAGTCTATTATATTATATATTGTTTCAATCCTATCCATATTATCTCCAGCCCAAAACTATCAGACGGTATGTACTTAGAGATACAAGTGCTAGGACTATATCGAAAGGAATTTATTGTGAATTTAGTAACGAGAATTAGCAATGATTGGCATTTGTGGAGCGGTCGAATGATTCAGGTAGCTACGGTACTCGTAGGTACGTAGGTACAGTGATGTCGAAGTCGAGGAATGTGCAATCAGTTTTATGAATAGTTCCGCGGCACATGCATTATCAGCGTTCCGCTTCAGAAGCACGCTCCGAGCGACGCGCGACGCGGAATAACGCACCGCGCACACTTTATACTAACATTACTCGTAGATTGAGCTCGATACATTCACAGTTAGGAAGAGCAGGACACTTATCACGTGCATCAAAGAGGAGTATAGAAGTCGTCTTCATGTCCCGCTACAACGGACGATCAGCGCTCGTTGATAACAACCAGCAATAAATGATGATTCACACTCATACTCGCACTAAGATGTCTCTCGTGTTGTGGATGTCATCCAATGCAATCATTGACAAACAATCAATCATGCACAACCTGACACATGTTGAAATTCATCACTCGGGCATCTGCCCCGGCCGCGAATCGAACTCAGGAAAAATTGCTCCTGTACCCTGTCCTGTTGGCGGGCTGAAGCATCTGTAGATGTTTAGAGGTCTACCAGGTAGTTATATCTGTTATCTTTTTAAAATAACTTAGTAAAGGCACTTGCCCAGTTGCCCAGTAGGCAGCACATAAAGTAATGGTATCAAGCATTGAAGTACTACTGTAATGAAGTATACATAATGATAGTGCTATTATGTTGAGACACATTAAATAAACTGATTCTTTCATTTTGCAGGAAAAACTGTTTTAAAATATCTAAAAGTTTATCGTTTGAAATGATTTAGGATGCTTCAGTGAATGTACAACTGTCACCCAAGTAGTAAGTGTTTGTTTATGAGGGTAAGTGAGTAGTGTGTGAGTGTGTGTGTGTGGTGCGTACCTTGAACCGGAAGGCGGTGTAGTCTCCGTGCGCGGGCGGCGCCCAGGATATGGTCGCCTGCTTGTTGCGACCCAGCGCCACGCTCAGGTTGGTCGGCGGCTCCGGCGCTGTGCAAGCGGCTCATTGTCATTATACATTTACAATTAGTTATTAAAGTTAGTTATTACCATGTCTCTGCAAATTCCGATTACAGGATTAAAAATCACCAAGTAGTTGTTACTTGGAAAAATTTGCGAGATCTGAAGATCTCGCAAATTTTTTATACCACACCACACACGCCACATAACTATAATATAATGTAATGTGTACATGAAGCAAAGATAAATTCGCTCTGATAGCTTTAAGTTCTTGTTCAAAACTAAGCGCTTAATGTTCATTGAACTTGGTCAAAAACGTGAAAAAAAAAAGTTTAAAAAATTTCAGTATTATTTCTTTCAAAAAGAGATCTATTCAAAACACTACGCTTTTCTTTAGACTTTTATGTTCTTTTCTTTTTTGTAGTTATTTGGTATATTCTGTACAATGTACTCGTATGTCAATGACGTCATCAAATCTAGTGTATACGAGTATTCTTCAAATATTATAAAATCTTAAGAATTACATTGCTTGTTTAACTTTCGTCGCAGACGCGCCCTTTACTTCACACACATCGATGGTTCGAAGATGATAGTAGTAGCGAGGCAGGTAGTAGGTGTACCTGTGACGATGGTCTGGTTCCAGGTGAGCAGGTCCGCGAAGGTGTCGTTGGAGTAGTAGAGCATGAAGTGGTACTTGGTGCCGGGCAGGCCGGTGAAGTTGATGGTGGAGGCGCGCGCCGCCACCGTGTAGTTGGGCGCGGGGAACCCCTCCGCGGGCCGGTAGTCGAGCCGGTACCGGCCCGCGCCGCCGCCCGACCCCGGGATCTCTATTACCAGGTCCGCGCCGCACGCGCACCCCACCGCCTGACAACAATACAACACTCTGTCTCAATGTTCACCCTCTCTTGTATGAATTCGTTTATTAATTATTTTGAAAACATATTTAATGTTTGAAAGAGTGAGTGACATCCAGTATGTGAGGCGTCGATACTACTTTCTCATTATACCTATTCAATTTAAACATTAAACCTGTGGACTGATTTAAAAAATATGAAACACTACTCGAGAACTACACCTTTACAAATGAAAACAGATTTTTTCAAATTATTACATCCGCCTCGGAGCAATAAGGTAACAAACATAAGAATAAACCACACACATTGAATTAGGTACCTCCTTGTATTTGGAAGTCGGCGAGGACTGTTTAATTACATTTATTACTAAAACAGTCATCGCTACTACTACACGAGCACTCAGCTGATCAATGGGTCAGCTCATCGTAACAAACCAATTTCAATGTGGGATCAACCTGAAATTCCAGAAAAACGTCTCTTGTTTGTTTACATGTTGTTCACAACTCATCATTTGTCCCTATGAAACTGCTGATTTTCATATTGAGTTATGTGTTGGTTGTGAACTGGTAGAGATATAAATCACAACCAATGAGTGATCTAACAAGCCATGGTTTCACGGTTGGCTCTCATCCTTGTATCAGGCACACTCTACGTACTGACATGATCACCGCTATATGGTAGAAATTATCTCGCACTAAACGCTTTGCGTCGACTTTCATTGTGCGATATGCCAGGATGTGGAATTCACTGCCGAGTACTCTATTTCCCGATAGATATAATCTCGCTTTATTCAAATCGCGAGTGAATCAGTTAGTTCTAGGCAAGCGCGCCACATCCTACACCGCATCGTCGCTAATATGAGTCATCAGGCGAGTTGCGGTCAAGCTTAATCAATCATTTATTTATTTGACACAATTTAACGTAATATAGAAAATGTGGCTTCCGCACTAGTGATAGAACTGTGTCGCGGAAACCAGCGTCTTCCCAGTTTGGTGTAAGTACTTATAGATAAATTAAAATTATGCTAAATACATGTTTGCTCTGAATACCAAATAATGACACAACTTGCAAATAGACCCTATTAAGCCTATTAACTATATAAAAACCCTATTGATTTAAAACCAGTTCTAAAACAGCAGTAGTGGTTTTAATGTGTGTTACCTGATGATTGCTAGTTATAATTGTTGTAAGTGTTTATAGAGACAAACCACCAACTAAACTTTGAAAGCACAAGGACTTTATCACATACTGAACACTCCCATGTCCCAGTCACACTCGTACTGAAAGCACAAGGACTATAACACATACTGAACACTCCCATGTCCCAGTCACACTCGTACTGAAAGCACAAGGACTATAACACATACTGAACACTCCCATGTCCCAGTCACACTCGTACTGAAAGCACAAGGACTATAACACATACTGAACACTCCCATGTCCCAGTCACACTCGTACTTGAGCACTATCTCACTATCATCATACTGGTATTTGAATGAACCTTTCATTACATTTTATTAATTTCAGCGCGATACAGAGAGTACACAATAGTATGTACTCTGGGCGAGCATTGTAGATCTCTATATAAGTGCCCAAAAATAGAATTCATCTAAAAAGTGACTTACTTTTAGTAGCTTTAATCATTTATCTCGATTTCTTATTCTTATTCTTATTCTGTGTGGGGGCGATAAGTCCTGCACTGACGTCCCGCTTGGGGTGTATTGTGCATTTCCCCCCGCCAGCCTAACCCAACCAGCCAAGCTCCTTAAAGTAACGGAGTACAGCTCTGGGTCGCTGGCTCACCAGTTCCACTCCTATTTCGTCAGGTGTAGTAGAGATACCCTCATGATGCGAAACCGATTTGGATGCATAAATTTCAACGCGTTTCAGCAATCCCAGTCTCTGTCTGATGTTTTCCGTGGCCTCACAGTGTAGAAGTACATGTTCCACAGTTTCGTCTGTCTGCATACATCCTCGACATAGAGGACTATCCGTTGATCCAATCTTATGTTGATGGTAGTTCAGGTCGCAGTGGCCGGTGATGATTCCGACCATCAGACGTAGATCTGCTCTTGTTAGCTTAAGTAAGCTGTTGGTTACCTTTTTGTTTATCCGTGGAAAGAAATGTTTGGCGTGTCTGCAGTCTTGTTTTTTTTAGCCACAGGCTTTGTTGCTCTTTTTCTGTGTGTTGGATTAACAGTGTACGCACCTCCATTGCAGTTGGCCTACACAGATCTGCAATGTCGGTACAGAGTACTTTGTCTATTCCTTGCCTAGCGAGTACATCCGCCCTGTTGTTTCCTTCACATGAACTGTGGCTCTTAGTCCATGTTACGGAGACTCCGTGTGTTTCTGCTAAGTTTTGTAGTGCCAGATGACATTCGGATATTACTCTTGATCTGGTGGTTGGCTTTTGAAGTGCATAGATGATGGCTGCACTGTCGGTAGTAAATTTAAGAGAGTCTTTCGGCCTTCCCTTAATATGGTTATATGTGGTGGCCCTTGATAGAACCGCTTTTGCAGCCAACAATAGCCCCGTTGCTTCCGCTTGCAAGGCTGTAGTGGTCGCATTTAAGGCCTTCGATTCTGAGAACCTAAACTCTGGTGAGTAGTATCCACATCCAGCGCCTTTGGTGCTTTTTGCGCCATCGGTGTAGACGTTATAAGTCTTACAATTGCTCGCAATTTATCTCGATATTTAAAAGAAGTATTCCTGACTGACCGACTGATGTCACAACCAATGTAGTCTAAATCACTGAACCTAGATACGTGAAATTTGGAGGGTGTATTCATTATTTTGTGTGGAGGTACACTTAGAAAGGAGTTTTAGAAATTCAACCAATAAGGGGGCCAAATGGGGGTTCAAAGTTTGAATCTTTTTAATATTCCAATTGTTTTAGCATTCACCACTGCATGTGAGTGTTGATAGTGATAAGATAATGTTTTATATATTTACCAAAATATTACAATATTGTTACTGACAAACTATTGTTTTACTTTAGATAGGTACAGAGGTGTAGTGTACTCGTATTGTACTTTTTTTATCTAATTAAGGCTTATTCGCTTAGCGAATATGTCGCCAAATATTACAATCAAATAAACTATATATCAATCTGTACGCATTCTATTTAAAACCAATTTGTAAAGCATTCTGGCTGTATCCGAAGCGGGCTCAGCCAGAATGCTATTGCAATACCCCATCTGACATAGACAATTATCAGGGATAACTCTGGCTCTAAGGTTCGCGTTCCGGCCACACTCCAGCAAAATATGTTGCATATCATCTTTACTGTCACAAAAATCGCACTTTGGGCTATCCACTTTTTTCATGACATAGGCGAATTTATTACATGGAGTATGCCCGGAACGAAGTCTCAAGGCCATAACAGTATCGTTTCTGTCCATATTAGAT
The DNA here is from genome assembly GCA_947049295.1 of Ligdia adustata. Taxonomy (NCBI): domain Eukaryota; kingdom Metazoa; phylum Arthropoda; class Insecta; order Lepidoptera; family Geometridae; genus Ligdia; species Ligdia adustata. Next base: position 15,688,600 of record OX346218.1, on the reverse strand, counting down.
TGCTCTATCTATGTGTTTTTCAGGCGTGTGGTTGAATAGTTTTATACCAAATACCTCTTTCTTTTAACCTCTGATCAAAGTATTCAGAGTATATCTCAAAAATTTCTGTTTTGAGCAACAAGGTATAGTGAGCAGTATTGTTCTTGTAACATAATGATGTGTGTAGGCAAGTGTGAGCTTATCTAGTTGTATGACAAATACAAATACTTTATTAATAATCGCAACTTGCAGGTCATCTACTTCCTATGTGCAAATAATATCAAGTAATAACTTATCATTTTGTCTTTTTGATAAAACAACAATATCATTGAATAATTAATTACAATATATTTTACGAGTATGTATTAGAATCATAATTATTTTGTGTGAACATTTAATTTTAGGTATTCATCAATATCATAAAATAAATTGTCATGCAGCCAGGCTCTAAGCTTTGTCTTAAAATGCACTGAGAAAGGTGCATCTCGTACTGACAAGGGTATGCAATTATAAATTGAAGGTCCCAATATATAAACCGACCGTACCGACTTAACGAGGCTGTGAGACGGTGTTATCCACTCATCTTCTCTTTTGTTAGTGCACAATTTCCACCTTCTGGTTACCCCTCGCTATGAGTCTGCCTCAAGCGCCGGATGCACAGCAAGTTATTATGATGCGGAGACATCATCACTACCTGCCTGTCCTGCACTATCTACTAGGATAGTGAAGGCTCTGCTCGGGCTAATGGGGTTTAATTGTTTACCAAATAGTAATGTGAATATCAAATGTGTTATATATTATCTACATCATTTAATATATTATGTATATAGTTTTATGTAGTCCGGATACTGCTTACTTCCTCTCTCAACTGAAGAATGCCCTTCAAGAAGCGGTGAATGTTGATTAAGAGAAATCTTTTATATTAGTTATACAAAAATACTAGTGACTATAGCCTGCACCCCGTTCATAGGGGAGACCTTTGCCCAGCAATTGGATGCTATGGATTGTAATGTCTGCATTCGTTTCTTAATATTAACTAATAGTCAAACAAACTAAGTGATTTTAGCAAAAAAAGATCTTACTGAGACGTCGTCTTTAACTGTTGGCTTGTTAGATATGCACAAACTTTTTCAGCAGGCAATGGAGATAGATGTGATTGTGTGATAGAATCCATATTGAGGATAATCACCAAAAAACTGGAGATATCAACACAACTCCCAAGATTTGCAAGCTGAAGTACCAGTGGGCACACCACAATGTATGAAGAACCAATAACTGATGTTAAAGAAAGGTTCTTGAGTATCAACCACGAACCAAAAGACACAACGTAGGTAGACCTACCACTAGGTGGACCAACGTTAATGAAAAAGTCACAAATAACTAGTGGATGCAATTAGATCAGAATGCCGTTCTGACCCCATGTTCAGTAGTGGACGTCTTCTAGCTGATGATGATATGGTGATTTTACAATTATAAATTTGTTGGCTTGTTAATATTTGGTAGTGGCTAAAGCCATAACGAGTTATATATTTGAGAAAACATCTTCATTTGCAATCACATCCCATTGATCATTAGTAATAAGAATTTGGCATGTAAACAAACAAAGAAGTGGCAATTAACTGTGTCTAGTAGGTGTATGGAACGGGTAGACGCAGCGCAGGCACTCACCGCTAGCACGAGCGCAGCCACCAGCGCCGCCGGGGCCGCGGCGCGCCTCCGCGCCTCGCAACCTTGCACAATCGACCTCTTCCACATCATTGCAGGCGAGTCTCCGATTTCACGACACTTTCTCTTCGATACAGCGCACGATCCTGGCGCGCTACGACGGTAGCATGGTTCCCCGTAAAACACTGCACTGCAGTCTACGACCATATCATCACAAAGTCTGCGTAATGCACATCGAACACACAAATTATTTTAAAACATTACGTCTACAATCTGAACGTCGTTCCGCTACTTGTTGTCTATCTCGTAACTCGTTTCGTCTTGATTTGATTGAAACGAAACCTTGAAAATGTTGCCAGAGGTAAACTTGTCGGGGTACCTAGCTGATAAGATCAATTTTGTGTAAAATTAACTTTAATATAATATATCAGCAGTTGAATAGTGAACATTTTATTTATCTACAAATTGCTAGCTTACTTTGAAATTGTAGTATTGAAATTTGAAAGCGTCTCTGCTTCGAGTCTGGCAAAATGTTCTTTCGTTTGAATTCATGGATGATAAACTACAAAAAAAAACAAAAATTTAATCCAGTCTCGACGAAATTTGGTGTATGGGTTCCACGTAATAATCAAAGATTTCATTTGAAGAGGGAGAGGACCCCGGGCATGAAGGGCATACCTGAGACAGATGTCAATTCAGCTCTACAGGAGTTACAAAATATTGTAACGGTTTTTTTGTTTTAGAGTCTAAGTAAAACTAGCATTATTTCCTTTTCAAGCACTTCTTTAAATAGTACTTGGCTAAGCAAGATTCAGAGTAAATAACAATTAAATAGCGAAATAACGACATCTATACTTTGCGTATGTAGCAAAAAGTGTTCATACCTGGTAACTCTTACACTATTTAACTATAGAGTTGAAAAGATTTATAAAATGTTTCCCGCGTTTGTCGAAAAGTAAACATATTCGTTTTTGTATTTTTTATTTATTTCTTTGAGTTCAGTATTCATTTATTACTTGCAATTGTGTAAAAAGCATTCTTAATTATGTTAAGTAAAGCTAAGACTTCCCCGGCAAGGGGGTACCCAATTATCTTACAAAGTTATATGACTCATACTCGTATCTTAATTTAGTTAATATTTATTTTTTTGTTGTATGGAAGCCCGCTAAAATATATATTTTATTCGGTTTTTAGGGCACAATTTGTTGTTATAGCGGCAACAGTGACGGCAAAATCATATGTGATCAACCAACTATCTAGTTATCACAATTCATAAGACGGACGGATCAATAGACAGCGTCTTTTTACCCTTTGGGTACCGAACCGAACCCTAAAACTGTTAACCAATGCAAAACCACGGGCCGCTAGTGTGTTATAAAAATCCTATCCTATATAGGAATGAAAAGTCTGCATTACGCCTCGGAATTTTGCATGTAGATCTAAATGTTAGTCTATTCTTTCTCTGTCTGCGTTTAATATTCTATTTCATTCTTGACACTGGCAAATCTACACCATATGACACATAATTTAAAAAAAAAATGTTTTGGTGTTTGTGTGTCAAAAAACGCGGTCTTGCTTACTATCAATGCTTTGCTCGCGAGGCCGAGGCGTCGTTATCGTTTTCGAAACGTTTGAACCTTGTTTTTGCCGGTTTCGACCTACCTATTTGTTTAATTAAATCAATAAATAGATTAAATACCAATAAAAAGCGATAAAATGGTGGACGGTGACACAAATACGTGGCTACCAGAAGATACTCTTAGAGTATTGATTGCTTCTGATATCCATTTGGGGCATCTGGAAAATGATGCCGTTCGCGGTGAAGACAGTTTCATAGCTTTCGAAGAAGTGTTGTCATTAGCAGTGCAATACGATGTGGACATGATCCTCTTGGGTGGAGACCTGTTCGACCACGCCAAACCCTCGCCTAGCTGCATGTACAAGTGTACAGAGATAATACGCAAGTACTGCCTTGGAGACAAACCAGTACATGTGGAGTTACTGTCCGATCAGTTAGAAAACTTTTCGAGGACCATCAACTACGAAGATCCGAATTTGAATGTGTCATATCCAATTTTGTCTATTCACGGAAACCACGACGATCCGGTGGGCCAGGGCAGCATCAGCTCCTTGGATATTCTTTCTATATCTGGCCTCGTCAACTATTTCGGAAAATGGACTGACTACACTCATGTGCGCATCTCTCCGGTGTTGATGCAGAAAGGAGCCACCAGGCTAGCTCTGTATGGCCTCAGCCATCTCAAGGACCAGAGGCTCACACGGCTGTTTGCTGAGCAAAAAGTAGAAATGGAGCGTCCTGATGAAACACTGGACTGGTTTAATTTACTAGTGCTACATCAAAACAGAGCCGACAGGGGACCCGGCAATTACATTAGGGAGGATGTTCTGCCAAAGTTTTTGGATTTAGTGGTTTGGGGACACGAACATGACAGTCAGATGTTCCCTATGCAAGCCAAGAAGGTAGAGAAAGATAGCTTTTTTGTACTGCAACCTGGCAGCACGGTAGCCACGTCTCTGGCGGCCGGCGAGGCATTGCCTAAACACTGTGGTCTATTACAAATTCACAAGGGAGACTTCAAACTGACACCGTTGCCTCTGAAGACAGTAAGACCGTTCATATTCAAAACCATAGTGCTTTCTGAGGAAAATTTGGGAGAAGAAGCGGTTAATGAAAATGAAAAAGTACAGGAATTGTTAAAAATGAAAATCTCTGAAGCTATAGAGGAAGCGGCCGCTCATAGAAGTGGAGATCCTAATCAACCCGAACTACCGTTGGTGCGCTTAAATGTGTTCTATGAACACGAAGGTCAAAACTTTAATAGAGCTAGGTTCGGACAAAACTTCAATGGACTGATAGCGAATCCCAATGAAGTTCTCAACATGAAGAGAGAAAAAAAAATACGAGAGCGCAAAGAGCGCGATCCGTGCGAGGAGGCGGACATGACCGGTGTGGCGGCGCAGGCCGCCGACGTGGAGGCGCTGCTGCGCGCCTACTTCCTGGCGCAGCCGGCCGAGCGCCGCCTCAACGTGCTCTCCGTGCGTCTCGTCACCGACGCCGTGCGAGACTTCACACTCAAGCACAACGACGACGTGTTCCGACGCACCTTCGACGCGCACCGGCGGCGGTTCGTGGCCGCGCTGCTCGACTCCACCGCGGAGACCGACGAGGAGATAGCGGCGCGCGTGCGCGAGTGCAAGGCCGAGCTCGACGCCGCCGAAGACGACAAGCTCGCGGCGTTGGTGGACACGTCGGTGCGCGCCGCCGCCGCCGCGCCCAAGCTCGTCGTGCCCATCGTGAAGCTGTCGCCGCAGGTCACCGTCAAGCGAGTGTCCCAGTCGCCCGCCGCGCGCAAGACTATCGTCGTGCTGTCCAGCGATGACGAAGACCTGGACACGTCGCGAGGCAAGGCGCGCGGCCGCGGCTCCCGCGGGGGCGCCACCACAGCGCGCGGTCGCGGTCGAGGCCGGGGGCGGGGGCGCACCGCCGCCGAGCCCGCACGGGAGCCTTCGCCGCCGCCAGAGACGCGACGCACGCCGCGTCGTGCCGCCGCGCAGAAGTCCAACTCTTGGATCCAGAACTTGGTGAACACGCGTAAACTGCGCAACTCTTCCGATATAGATGACTCTGATTAATATGTTCACCAGTATAGTCTATAGCTGTGCTACTCGGCACTGATAAGTATAGTCTATAGCTGTGCTACTCGGTACTGATAAGTATAGTCTATAGCTGTGCTACTCGGCACTGATAAGTATAGTCTATAGCTGTGCTACTCGGTACTGATAAGTATAGTCTATAGCTGTGCTACTCGGTACTGATAAGTATAGTCTATAGCTGTGCTACTCGGTACTGATAAGTATAGTCTATAGCTGTGCTACTCGGCACTGATAAGTATAGTCTATAGCTGTGCTACTCGGCACTGATAAGTATAGTCTATAGCTGTGCTACTTGGCACTGATAAGTATAGTCTATAGCTGTGCTACTCGGTACTGATAAGTATAGTCTATAGCTGTGCTACTCGGTACTGATAAGTATATTCTATAGCTGTGCTACTCGGCACTGATAAGTATAGTCTATAGCTGTGCTACTCGGTACTGATAAGTATAGTCTATAGCTGTGCTACTCGGTACTGATAAGTATAGTCTATAGCTGTGCTACTCGGCACTGATAAGTATAGTCTATAGCTGTGCTACTCGGTACTGATAAGTATAGTCTATAGCTGTGCTACCTGGTACTGATAAGTATAGTCTATAGCTGTGCTACTCGGCACTGATAAGTATAGTCTATAGCTGTGCTACTCGGTACTGATAAGTATAGTCTATAGCTGTGCTACTCGGCACTGATAAGTATAGTCTATAGCTGTGCTACTCGGTACTGATAAGTATAGTCTATAGCTGTGCTACTCGGCACTGATAAGTATAGTCTATAGCTGTGCTACTCTGTACTGATAAGTATAGTCTATAGCTGAACTATTCGGCACTGATAAGCTCGAGAGCTCACACTTGATTAGATTTATCTCTGTAAAACACTTTAGAATAAGTATGATTGTGGTAATACAGTTTGTAATTAATAAATACTGATTTTATTTAAATATGTGGTGTCCCACTGCGCTGTGGTGGGCGGACACCGCATTATTTCTCCGTACAAACGCTGCGGTTTAATTACCTACTCTCACAGACAGCACACGGATGTCATTTATACACGCGCGCGAACGTGTGCGTAGCGTAAAGGTTCTTGCGTAGGTTTGCATTAAATAGGCTCGAATTTGTCATTTTAGCAATGTGTCATTAAAATTGACGAGTTTGAATACACGTTCTAGGAAATTGTCATTTCGGGAAGTTGTCGTTGTCACCCCGAGGGTCAGAATGTACCGGATCAATTTCAAAAATAACAAACCACATTATCGCTGACTAGATAGGCTATATCAATTTGAAATCAGCTGGTAACACCACGGAGCCCAGCTAGTTTTGATATATAAACAAACTTCAGGTGGTCAAGTCTGTTATTTGAATTGTCTCAGAATTACAATTGGATTGTGCCAAAATGGCCGTTTCGACATATAATAGATCAGAGTATGTATGAAACATGTTTTGTTTAACACTAACTGTGGCCTATTCTATGTCAAAACCGCCATTTTGGTACAATCCAATCGTAATTCTGAGACAATTCAAATAACAGACTTGACCACCTGGAACAATTTTCATAAAATTAAAATGGGTACATAGTCCCATTGTATCAAAATTATTATTATATTTCATATATATAAAATATTACATATATTTTATCAAACTCGGTTCAGTGAAATGAAAGGCACAGCATTTGTGTAGACCGTTTTCCAACCGTCTCTGAGATATCAAGTTACGAACGTAAGAAAGCAGTCTACCTGCTGGTCAAGTCTGTTATTTGAATTGTCTCAGAATTACGATTGGATTGTGCCAAAATGGCCGTTTTGACATAGCATAGACCACAGTTAATATTAAACAAAACATAATTTTTAATACTAACTCTGATCTATTCTCTGTCTAAACGGCCATTTTGGCACAATCCAATTGTAATTCTGAAAAATTACAATTGCATTGTGCCAAACTGGCCGCCTTGTCATAGAATACGAGTAAGCCAGTTAGTATTAAACAAAATATATTTTTTAATACTATCTCTGATCTATTCAATGTAGAAACCGCCATTTTGGCAAAATGCAATTGTAATTCTAAGACTATTCAAACAACAGACTTACCACCTGAGTTACTGCGCTTGCTATAGGAAGTTGGTAAAATTGTTTATTTAGGAAGTCTCATAACAATAATATTAACTTGGGTTAAACAGTTGGTGTAATTCAGGCGTTAGGTGCACATCAGCGACACCACGGGACCAAGTAGACTGGGGCTCTCAGCTTGACTCGTTCCCGCTCCCGTACCTTCCTGCTCCCAGAACAGGACACACAACAAACCCATTGTTCGCTATTGGACTGATTCTAAACACACTAAAAATAATTGACGTTTCACACTCATGATTCCCCACTAGGATTTCCTCCTGTGTCAGGGATGCCATGCAACAGTCACAAAGACACCCAGACTCCAAGACAAATGTGCAAAACGAACTCATCGTTTGAACTCCTACTCGGACAGAAAAAAACAAAGTAATTTTTATATAATATTTTATATTTGAATAATAAAAATATAGACAATGTAGGTTCCACCTACCTACATACATACACTACGTATATAACTTACGCTATTTAATAACAAAAAAGAAATTTATATCGTCGCTGTAGAATGGAAACCTCGTACAATCAATCGGGGTAACTTTGATTCACAATGGTAACTTTGACAGACATCTATCACTACTTTTTTTTTAAGTGGCAACATTTAGTCCAATAATATTGAATTTATACAATTTGTGTACCAAACTTCGTAAACGAACTCTCTGATAAAAAAGAAGCTGTCAAACAATGTTTATGTCAAAAACTTTCTGAAAGTTCCTGTGTGTAACTAATTAATTTCAGTTTTTTCGGGTGAATGTCTTGGCATTGTTAAAGCTATCGAATACGTACTTCTTTGTAAACTGAGAAATAGTTTAATTTTTAGTGACTCAATGAGTGCCTTACAAGCTTTAATTAAATTTCCTTTTAAGAGTCAACCTTTCCCGCTCGTTGCAGAAGCCAGAGACAAGTTAAACCGTTGTGCAAACTTAGGTTTAACTATAAATTTTGGTTGGATCCCTAGCCATTGTGGAATTACCGGTAATGAAAAAGCAGACAAACTAGCATATGAAGCTGTGGTATGTGGTGATGTTTATCCTTTCAAAAATTATACGCATGATTTGGCTGCTCTCCCTAGGCTGTTCCTTCAAGATTCTTGGAGTGATGCCTGATCGCAGAGTAGTCAATCAAAAGGAAGTCAATACGCTAGTATACAACCAGTGATTCGTACAAAACCGTAGTTTGCTTCTATTAAACTTGGCAAGATACCTACTTCTATTTTAATTAGGTTACGACTTGGACATACCACTTGTCCAGCTCATCTTGCTTGTTTCAAAATTATTGAAAGCCCAGAGTGTGACTGTGGTTATGAATATGGTGATCCTGACCACATATTTTTCTCCTGTTCTAAATTTGACCGTGCTCTCTTTTATGAAACATTGATATCCCTCCGTGTCCTACCCATCAACGTAAAATCCCTTCTTTCTATTGCTTCTTCTTCTGTATATAATTATTTAGCTCAGTATATTAACTATAATAATATTAAGATGTAAATAGTGTTGTAAATTTGTACATATTTATTGTAATTCTAGATTATTAAGTACCTATTAAGTAATATGCCTATCTTTCCTGATCCTTCCTTTAATAATTCCGTAACTTGATTAATTCCAAATTCCTATTTTCAATTTTGCGCGAAACGTTTCCCCACTTTTAACCTTAAACTAGATTATCAATAATGTCATGTCTAATAATATCGTATAAGCATTATGTGAAATTTACAACAACGAAGAAGAACATGAAGATGGAACAAATACACAAACCGTGTGAAGCCAAACCCTCAAACGAGGGCAGAAGGAAACTGCTTAATTTTCTCAGTAGTAAACTTTTCAGATATCACTCAAATTTTACTGCTATCAAGGTATGTAAATATCATAATACAATTTTTAATTTGTCCAATTTTGGATACACAAACCATTTTTGTTGTTTTAACATTGCATTTCTATCTTATTTACTAAAAATTCCGGTCTGTCGTATTTTAAACAAATTCTGGGTAAATTTGACACTGTCAATGTTACCTAGTTTTTTTGCGATCTATTATTTTCAGTTTGGGTAACTTTGACATAGAACTGTAATGTTAAAAAACCACACACATGCAGACGTTACGATATTTAAAGCAAACAATGTATGAATGACATACATACCCTTAATTTTTAGCCCAGCCACAAACAAAATGCCTAGAAAAAAGAAAGTACCAGAGCCTGGCACCTGCAGATATGGATTAAAATCTAATTATACCCTAACAACCTTAGAAGAATGCTTAGAAAAGGTTAGATCTGGTTCACTAAGTGCGTATACTGCTGCCAAATACTACAAAATACCAATTAATACTATAAAAAATAAACACAAAGAAAAAGTAGGGACGCCAACAGTTCTATCTGAAGAAGAGGAAAACATTATAAAAGACCACGTCATGGTCTTAGCAGATTCAGGGATACCAATAGGCATTGATGATGTTACCCTCATTATACAAAGATACTTAAACTCAGCAAACAGAAAAGTTAAGGTTTTCAAAAACAATCGTCCAGGCTGAGAATGGGGTAAGCTCTTTCTTGAGATACATCAAGACTTGAAGGTAACGTTGGGACATAATATTAGTCGAAGCCGGGCTCAGGTTAATGAAGATAAAATTAATGAATTCTTTGATAACCTTGAGTCAGAAATTCAAAATGTTCCACCTGAGAACATTTTCAACTTTGACGAAACAGGATTTCATGACGAACCTAAAAAGAAAAAGCTACTTTTTAGACGTAAATGTCGTAACCCAGAAGTAATTCGCAACTCCACGAAATCCTGCTATACAGCCGTCTTTTGTGGGAATGCTGCAGGCGAAATGCTTCCCCCATACTTCATTTTCAAAGCCAAAAATGCTTGGTCTGATTGGCTTGTTGGAGCTCCACCTGGCTCACGAATGACCGTCACTAAAAGTGGCTGGATAGATCTTGACAGTTTTAACGACTGGTTCAAGTATCATTTTCTTCCACAAGCTTTAAAAAAAGAAGGAAGTAAATACTGATTTGCGACAATCTGAGCTCACACATCTCGGTGAACACATTAAGATATCTGCCATGAGAATAACATAAAGTTTGTGCGCCTGGTACCGAATTCGACCCACATTCTTCAACCCTTTGATGTGGATCTATTTTAGCTCTCTTAAAGCTAATTGGAGAAGCGTCCTTCTTAATTGGAGAGAAACTACAAAAGGGAGAAAAATTGTTGCTCTACCCAAAAACTGCTTTACGGCCCTAGTCAAAAAAACTCTCGATATGGGAGCTTCACAGCGTGAAGCTAACCTTGAAGCAGGTTTTAAAGTTACTGGAATTTACCCTTTAAACCGTCAAGAGGCGTTTCAGCATCTTCCAGAATATGCTAAAAGAAAAGCCGATGTACAAGCTGTCAAGGAATCTTTAGGTGAAAGTTTCAAATGCTATCTGGCGGAACTGCGTGAAAATGATTTAGGAACCAAAAGCCAAAGAAAATTCCAAATGCCAGTTACTGCTGGTAAGAGCGTGTCAGTGGAAGAAGTTGCGCAATTCTACAAGAATAAAGCTGAAGCCAAGAACAAAAATCCAAAGAGTTCAGTTGATCCTAAAAAAACTGTTAAAAGAGGTCGTCCTCAAGGCTCAAAAAATAAGAAGGTCAAAATTCAGGACAAAGAAAATGAGAACATTTCAGAGCAAGAAAATAATATGGAACAAAACGAAAAACAGGAAAATGAAAACGAAAATGATGGAGAAGAACATACAATTCAAAAAACACCAACTGAGTTGACAAAGGACACAAAATTAAATTCTAGCAAGAACCCGGATAAAGGAAACGAGTGTTATGAAATAGAAAATATAATCAACCAACCATCGACCTCAAAACAAACAAGTAAGAGTATCAAAACGAAATCGAATGAAGATCTGCCTTTAGAATTTGAAGATATGGCAATGGGCTTAGAAATAGACAATGAAGTTGTTATAGAAGAGTATTTAATTATGAAAGAGACTGAAGAAATAGTATGTACATCTGAATGTGTTGAAGAAGCGAAACCTACATCAGCTAGCAACACTTCAGAATTTACTTTGATTCAACCTGGAACCACAGTCGTATTTAGAGATGAAGGATGTTTGTTCCCTGGGAAAGTCGTATCATCCTTGCTTTCATATTATGTAGTTGCGGCTATGGTCAAGTCAATGGGTGGTGGGTGGAGGTGGCCAGATAAACAAGAAATGATTAAAATTAAGTTTGATGCCATAGTTTCGATTGTGGATTCAAACAAAATCAAAATCAAATCTTTTGGAGTTTATCATTTGGAAGATGACTTGCTCTATATGGAGTGGGGTGAATAGGCCCTTAAGCAGCCTTAATATGTTTTAAGTGGTACAGTAAAGTTGATTCTGATGAATGAAAAATCTCTTTTCAAAGCTATGTTCCAAAATATTCTAATGTTGATTTTTTTTTATTCATTCTTGATTGGCCACCACACTCTGTGTATTGTGCCAGTTCTCAAGTTCTTTCTAATGTTAATTCTATGTAATTGTGATTACCAAAGACTAAATAAAAATAGAACTACAATTTTATGGTTTTATTGACTTGTTCTATTGGTTCTACTGCATCTGACATTTGTTAAATATATAAACTAATGTTACCCTGATGCTTTAAAACGGTTTTATGCTATGATTTATTCAAAAATCTCATCTATATCAAACTTACCCAAATAATGGTTATAACTTTGACACACAACAAAATTGCCATTTTTTATATAATTTTTGATTCCTAAAGACTCTTAATAATTTGAAAATATAAAAACCAACCTGAGAGCACAGATTATGTAAACCATTTAGTCTAATAATTAAGCTAGCAAAAGTTAGCTAAAAAAATATAGTGACGATCTGTCAATGTTACCGCGATTGACTGTATATCAAAATATATTTATTTTTTATTTAATTGGAATGAAAACCACGTATTCTACGTATTTAAATTCCTTCTGTACTAATTTGTTACCAAAAACGACCATAATTGTATGCATTAAATATTATTTTTAGGTCTTCTTAATTCTGTCTTTACTTTTAAATACCGCGTAACTTTGTACTGATAATAACAGAAAACCTCTTATGTCATTAAACTAGTATTAACCGGTTTAGTAAAGGATTGGTAAATATTCTAAATAATACTCGTATCGTTTCATGGTTTATGACTTCAGTAAAATATTTGTCTTAGAATTTACACGAGGTAAACAAATGCATTTCATTGATGTAACATATTTATGTCACTATGACACTGACACCTCTAAAATTTTTATTTTTATTTGTCATTCTATTTTTTTTTTTTTATTAGTCATGGCGCCGTACGATGTTATTTTTATGTTTTTTTTCCTGTGAAAAATTGTTAAATGCTATTTTATGTTTTATGTACATGACATGAGATTGTGTGCGTGCGTGACGTCACCTGCCGGCACTAACGGAAGACTAGCGCTGGTTGTTTACAACTAGCATTATGCTGAGTTGGAGCCGGTTTTTGCCAAGAAACTTACATTTTTTTTAACACTGTTACTGCTAGTAGTTTTTTGGTACAAATAAATTCTTCCTTTCTAAATAACTCTTTTATATCATACAAAACATGAAACTAAAGAATGAAATAGTATTTAATACATTAGCAAACATACCAAACAATTATTTTCGTTTCCTGTAAAGTTTACTTATCTGTACATAGGAGGTGATCATTGTACAACAGTCCCCCCCCCCCCCCCGCCTGTCCGGCGTACCGCGGCGGTCACGTGATCACACATTTAACTAAATAGGTACCGTAAACTGCTCCAACTTTGCCAACTAAGACCAACTTGGCCTAAATCATAAAATACCATTTTGCTTTTGACACATCATCTGTATTTTACTTTTGAAAATGGGGTAAATAACATTACTAAAGTGGCAACCCATTTCGTTTTTTTTTCTGAGGTAACACTGTCATATGAACCGTAATGTGACTACTGCTTTTTTTAGTGAAATTGCTTAGTTAAGGTAATATAGAGTGTAGGTAATATTGCAAACGGTTACTCGAACACAAATTACACAACTTTGCCTAGAGCTAGGGCTGCCACTATGTATTTTAACCGACTTTCGAAAATGAGAATTTTTGACCTCACAATTTGCATGGAATATGTACCTGATTGTTACTTTCGCGTATCTTCGCGTTTTTTACGAAACAATTAACCGTATGTTATTTTAATAATATCGAATATATAAAAATAATATATAAAATATGTATAGTAGGTATTATATTTGTATTCTCTACCCCTGACGCAAAAGGGGGTGTCAATTTGACTGCTATGTGTGTGTCTGTCTGTCTGTCTGTGGCACTGTAGCGCCTAATCGAGTCAATCAATTTTGCTTTGGTGTGGTTTTTTGTTAGAAAGCGTGTCTTCCGGCGCGGGCGGTGGTCTTTAGACACTTCATGTCAAAATCGGTACTTGTATTATAAATAAATATGTTTTCTAATATTTTCGGCAGTGCCTACATGAAGAAATGGGAAAGAAAGGAAGCAGAAGAAAACCTGGCGCCAGGCAATATGCTGACTACTCACAAGAAACTTTGGAGGTTGCAGTGGATTTAGTTAAAAGTCGAGCCATTTCTTCTTATGAAGCTGAAAAACAGTTTGGAATACCGCGACGGACAATTTTAAATAAATGTAAAAACTTACACGACAAGCCCGTAGGGCGACCTCAAGAGCTAGCAATAGACGAAGAAAGGCACATTGCCGAAGTAGTTAACATCGCAGCTGAATTTGGTAGCCCCCTTAGTCTACTTGAATTGCGTATGTTGGTATATAACTACTTGCCAAAAAAATGGAAAGTCAACCCTTTTTAATGGAAAAATGCCTGGTGAACGTTGGGTTCGTAATTTTCTGAAGCGCCATAATTTCACGCAGAGGGCTACACAAAATATCAAAAGAAGTAGGGCCACAAAAAGTGTTGCAGAAATGACCGAGTTTTATAAAAATTTAGAATCTTCAATAAAAGACATCCCTAGTAGCAACATTCTGAATTTTGACGAAACAAACCTTAGCGATGATCCTGGCTCTCAGAAAGCAATTTTCAAAAGAGGTGTCAAACATCCCGAAAGAGTGCTGAACTCTAGTAAGAGCTCCGTGTCCATAATGTTTACCATAACAGCTGACGGTGATTGCTTACCACCATACGTAGTGTACAAGTCGGAACACTTATGGTCCCGCTGGTGTGAGTTTGGTCCATCAAAGCCGCGATATAATCGTACAAAATTCGGATGGTTCGATATGACTTGCTTCGACGATTGGTTTAAAACCATTGTCTTACCATGGGCGGATTCACGTGAGGGCACTAAAGTCATAATTGGAGACAATCTTGCATCACACCTTAGTGTTGAAGTTATCAAACTATGTGAGGAGCGTAATATTCGCTTTGTATTTTTACCACCCAAAAAAAACCACTTGATGTTCCTTGTTTTGGACCAATGAAAAAACGTTGGCGCGAGATTCTGCTGCAATACAAACTTCATAATCAAAATTCAACCACAATAAACAAGTGTCACTTTCCACAATTGTTGCAAGAGCTAATGACAAAAATTCACATGACCCAAGCCACCACAATACGTAGTGGGTTTGCGGCATCAGGAATTTTTCCCCTCGATCCCTCGAGAGTTCTAAAAAAAATTCCAATCACGTCAGAGGAAGACAAAAATAAATTTGATAGTTGTCTTCTGGAATATCTTCAAAAAATAAGGAAGCCAACGAACCAGCCTAGTAAAAAATCAAACAAAAAGCTATCTGTAGAAGCCGGAAAATCAATATCGACAGAAGAAGCAGAAACACATACGATCAACAAAGTAACTGATTTATCAAAAACTCAAGGTGTTGTCGAGACATCGAAATATAAGAAAAGTAAAAAGAAAATTGCAAAGAAAACTAAGATGAACGTAGATCAAAATACAAAATTCCAAGAATTATCACAGCCAGAGTCATTGAAAAATTTATGCACTAAAGTTATAAGAGAGCTCTGGTTATTTGAAGAGAATGAAATAATCGCAAGATTTATACACAATACAGAGAAACACAAAATTCGGTTTACTTAATTGAGCAATTATCTAAAAATGATCCTTCGAATTTGCCATTCATTGCTATGAATGGAAATGATTTGCCATCATGTCTTATGACGAAAAAAATAGAAGAGAGCAAGAAACTAGAAGAATCTTCTATTAAGATATTATCAAACGTAATCTACAAATCTGGAACATCTAAATCAGAGCCCTCTTGGAATAAAAATAATACTCAAAAAAAGGAAATTTCTCCAGATACTACAACTATAACGAAGTCAGTATTGCAAACAAAATTGTTTCCTAAAATTAAAGAAACAAATTACAGAGAAGAAAAAACATTAAAGGTAGAAGAACAAAAAAAAAACAAAAAAAAAAGATTCTGATAGCAGTAGTAACAGGAAGAGGAAAGCTATAACTAATTTGGACTTAAAGAAAGAAAAAACGACACATATAAATATTTCTTGGAAAAGAAAAAAGAAGACAGTTTTTTGTGAAAGTTCTTCCGAGAACTCTTCTATTGAATTTAAAAATAATGACACAGATAGTTCTGATTACGAAACGTTCAATGATTACATATAACTGAATGTCTCATGGAGCATGGAAAGGAAAATTTAGATCCTATGCCTGAGATTCCATTTGGATTACATGATATTGATTTTTCTAAAGAAAATCCCAAATTTAAGGAAGGGGACTGGATTTTGACTCAGTTTTCTACAAAAAAAAGTGTGAAGCATTTCGTTGGGAAAATTATATCATTGAATAATCAAGTACCTACAGTAAAATTTTTAAGGAGGGTGAAAAATTCTAAGCATGAAAAAGGGACTACTTTTAGCTACCCGAAAGTGAATGACGTCTCCACCATACCACATTCGGAAGATGTTATATCACTTCTGCCCGAACTACTAATTTCCCGTCGTGGACAAGTCATATTTAGTGTCGATTTTGCTAAATTAAACATTCAATAAGTGATAGAATAGCAAAGGAAAGAAAGGTGATTTTGGACAAAAAGTACCTAATTTGTGATAATTATGAATAAATAAATAAAAATCCGAAGTAAATTAAAATAATTAGGTAGGTAATTAACACTAAGAAGTTATAAATGATTTAGTTATAAATTTATTTATATCCACTTCTAATTCGTAATATTGATAATCGTATAATTTAAGAATATTTTATCGTACCAAAGACGCTATGCCACCTACTAACTTCTTTTTTTTTTCAGAAATAGATAGCCAAGTGCTTTTTTTAAAGCCTCTTTATAAATTGTTGTCAACTCTTTTCATCGTTACTGAATGTGTTGTTAGTACAAGAAGGTGTATAACGTGTACCTATCTATTGACTTTGTTTTTTTAGCACAAGCTTATTAAGTTTCTCCGATTGTATGGGTCAATTTTCCAGGCAAGCTCAACTTTGCCTAATTTCGAG
The DNA here is from genome assembly GCA_947049295.1 of Ligdia adustata. Taxonomy (NCBI): domain Eukaryota; kingdom Metazoa; phylum Arthropoda; class Insecta; order Lepidoptera; family Geometridae; genus Ligdia; species Ligdia adustata. The sequence continues at coordinate 15,671,706 of OX346218.1, read as the reverse complement.
AAAAAAAAATCTAAGCCGTTTTGAATTGTGTGCAAAGATATTTAACGATCAGACTTTAGCAAGCCTATAAAACAAAGACAAGGTTTTTTGACTCTGCTTTTATTTTGTAAAATAATCTTCTAGGCAAAGTTGGACTTTGCCTACTACTTTGGAAGCTTCTATTTCATTTTATTCAAAGATTTTGAACTATTTGACACCATACAGAATAAGATAAAATGTCTAATATTGTGTATTCGAGCAAAAACACCCAGATAATATACATATTATGGTAAATATCTGCAAAAAACTTGACATCCCGTGCAAAGTTGCAGCAGTTTACGGTATTCTTAAAATAATAAAGTTCTTCAAACTTACATTCCCTCCTTCAGCACTTTAGCAATAAAACTATTTTAATCTTGACTGTTACAATATATTCTTAGACTTTGAATATGAAATTAAATTTCATAATCATGTCATAATTGTTTTTAGTGACCCCGAAGTTACTAGAAACAATTTTTTGCTGGAGAAAGATATAAATACAAAAATATGTTTTATTTCTGATAATCAGAGGTTTTGCTATAGCAGTCAGTAGGTGCAGCAGAATGACCTACCAGTGTACCAAGAGCTTTTACAAATTGGTTTAATCTGTCTCTGTCGCCTGTCACCAGACATGTTGTTGTACCTGTTTCATATCCGACAAAAATATATTTAATTTACTTTTCTGATGTATGATACTATCGATAATGTATCATCGACACGATCGCCATTAGCGGTAAGGCCGCCACGCGTTACACTAGATGTAAAATGTATATTTTCGTATGTTATCACAACACATCACAATACCTGTGGCTCTCCCTCCTTCTCATATACACGACGTGTGACAATACTTAGGGTGTCAGTCTACCAATCAAGATGAACCCTACGTAGGAGAATATTTTGCTAAATTCGAGAAAAAAACATTAGGTTCTCCATATAAAAATTAGTCACATGATCTGTCAAATTGTATGGAGGACGCAATAATTTTTTCTCGAATTTTGCAAAATTTTTACACCTATGGGTTCACTTTGAAGGGTAGACTTACACCCTAAGTATTGTCACACCTTTCTGTTACACGTTGTATATTCATCGAAAGTGCAAATGGCACCGCAGAGAGAGAGAGAGAGAGGTACCGGTCCTCGGTAGAGCGCCGCCTACGCGAGCAGGTCCTGTGCGGGCGCAGGGAGAGGCATCGCGCGGCGCAGGTACCGCACGGCGGTGAGTGCGGCCGCTTCGCGCGACTCGCCCGCGAACGTGAGCGGCGGCGCGGTGGGCGCCAGCGACACCACCCGCAGCGGCGGCAGCGAGTCGCGCGCCAGCTGCTCCCACGTCACCGACAGCGACAGCGCGCTCGCGGCACAGCGCAGCTCCTCCTCCGCGCCGCGCCCGTGACTCACCTCCAGCGCGGCCACGCCCCGCGCCAGCGCCTCCGCGTCTGCACACGCCACACTGTGATCACACCCGCCCACCGTCCGCTGTCTCCTGCATCTATCTAACTATCTCTAGCTACCATGTTGTTTATCAGTCTCCTCATGAAATCTCCATTGCAGTGTGCGATTTCAATATTATATATTAGTGGTGAAATCAGCCGCCATATGGCACCATAAAGAAATAAGACTTATACCTTTTTTGGGGGAAGCCCCGACGAAAAATAATCATCGAGTCTGGATACTAATATGGAAATAACTACGACCTGCGCTCGAGTACCGACATCCAGACAAATGTATTGACATAATATATGTGTGAAAGCAAATTTATAGCGCATCGCGAGTGACGCCCGCGTCGGACGGAACTGATGCGTGGACACACATTTATAAACACGACAGTTCTGGATTAATTTAAAACAAAACAATAGCGGCGTTGTACTACAAGCTACTCGTACAGAATCTAACTACCTACAATGAATTTGAATATAATAGTTTAGCTGCTGGACAATACAAACACACTGACATTAAACAACGTGTGCCAACCGTGACGTAATGGTGCCGATACATGGACGCTCCATATGAGGCTATGTACAACATTCAAGTCGCAGAAAGAGCCATGGCGTGCCATATGCGGCATCAAGCTACTGCACGCTGTAACAGGGTGATCGTGATGAGTGAATGGAATATGTTAGGTAGGCATTGAATATGAATGAGTCGAGCAGGTTAGTGCAGAGCAGGAAAGGCATGCGTTAAGCCAACACAGCGACAGAATGCATGCAAATGGCGATGCTATATGACACGCGCAGACGGAAGTGATTGAAAGCGCGCGGAATACCGAATTGTTGTTGCAGACCGAGGTGGTAGTCGGCGGGGCGCTGCGAGAGCCGCGGGCGCGCCGCGTGCTCTTCGCGCGTCTCGCGGTAACGCTCCATGGCCTTCTCGTGCGCGCGCACCAGCGCCTCCGACTGCAACACGCACCACACTACGTCATCTGACATCTACAATCACGCGCTTCCCGGCCCTCTGTGCGTTTGAACGCGTCTCGATACGGAATTATACTATGGGGAAGCAGTCTGGACGCCTCTTCTTGACGAAGATACAACAATCAAAATGTATTAAGAAACTAGCTTAAAAAACTTATTTAGGTACTAGTAGGAAGCTACCAGTTAGACTGACAGAAATGTTATGTAATTTTAAATCTTTCAGGTAATAATAACAGAGAAAATGATGGTACGGCCGTGTCATTGTTTTTCTCGACTTGGCCAGACAATAGTATAATATTGTAATTAGTATAGGACGTGAGTTCGAGAGCTGCGCATTGTACGCACCTCCACGAAGTCCCCGGTGAGCTTGAGGTTCTCGCGCAGGTAAAGGTACAGCTGCTCGGCTGCGAGCTGGCGCGCCGCCTTCTTGGTGGTGGCAGTGGCGTGTCTCGCGTGCGAGCCGAGCGACGCACGTATCGTGAAGTGACGCATGTGCGGCGGGCCCGCGTCACCCACCAGCTCGTACTCCGCCGCCGGCAGCTTGTATTCCTCGCACAGCTCCTTCAGCAGCGCCACGGAGGAGCGCGGCGCCGGCCCGGGGGGCAAGGGCGCGCCGCCGCCTAACTCCGACGGCACCGGCGCGCCGCCCGCTGCCAGCAGCCGCAGCAGCCCACGTGCGGACTCCTGCTTGGCTTCCTTCTTGGAGCGCGCGATGGCAGTGGCCTGCAGTCCCTGCGCGCGACACACATACTCGAATGTGGCCAGGTGGTGCGGCCCCGACTGGAATAGACCACTCTCCTCTTACTTTACACCACATAGTTTCTAGGTGGACTATGGGCAATACATTTTAATAACCTTAACATTTGGAAATGTCATAGCGTGGATTAGGGGGAAAACAATTAACCTAGTTATTTTAAGGTAGACTACAAGTAAAAGAAAATGTCCCCGGTACACCCAGCTGGACACTGTAGGTGGTCCGCGGACACGGCAGGGACTCTACTCACTCATTATTAACTTACTAGCTTTAGATAGATATTACTACTTAGTACAAACTTCACGTACAAACAGATAGACAGGTGATAAGGAGATGTATTGGTTGTTTACATAATAATACAATTTTAAAATTTGGTTTTTTAACTCTCTTCAAGAAAAGACGAAATTTTCAATAAGAGAATGAGTGAATTCAAACGTAGGCATGTTCCCTAATTTCTTTATGACACTTGGTCGGGGGTTAAAGGTATTCATAGCAAGTACTATATGGCATATTTTTCTGCCAGGGATGAGTCATATTTTAAATTCACAATTATTAATAAAATTTAAAATGTTACAACAAAGTTCAACAATTCTCGCCACGACAGCCAAGGCGTAAACAATTCTAACGACTTGTTCGTAAATATTATTCAAAATACTAAGTTTATAGTTTACTATTTTATAAGTGATGCATATGTGAGTGAAGCCCTCGCATCCGTCTTTGTGATTGTGTAACTACCACAAAAATTCATCCAGGTACCAGTGAGCAGTCAGCAAAAACATTTTGTAAACCTAATAATTACCGTGACCACATCAAACCGCGTGCACTCGTGGTGACTCATCGCATAGCAGCGCTGTCCAACAGAGCGAGCGCCTACGGCTACATCGTCGCAAAGTGCACTTATATGTAATTGCTATAACTTTTACCAACTACCAAGCTTACCAAATTACATTGAATTTTCTGCCTTCTATAACATGGAAAAATATAAGTGTGGTGGCTGTAAAGCTATTATAAGTGATAAAAGGTATATGTGCTGTACTACTTGCAGCCAAAAATACGATCTGCAGTGTGCAAATCTTTCTCCAAAACGATATAAAGGACTGAATGAAGAAAGTAAGCGTAGTTGGAAATGTCAGGAGTGCAAAAGTAAACTACCAAAAATTGATAATTCAAATACGCCGGTACGCACTGTGCCACCAATACCTTATATACCCATAACCTTGGATGAGTCAGTGGGCGAATGCCCCTGGTCTGGCAGTAATGTCACTGTACGGAAGAAGATACCTCTATCATCATCCTCCGCCGGTACCAACTACATAACAGAGGAAAAAATGAAAGAGAAGCTGAAAGCTGATAGGAAAGAGACAAGACAAGTCGTAGAATCGTGCGTCAATGGATTATCTGAACAGATAGACGCTTTAAAGATACAATGCAATGGCTACCAGGAATCCTTGTCTTTTGTGAGTAAGCATTATGATATGATCTGCTCAAGGAACTTACAGATTTGAAAAAGTTGTTTGTGACAAAAACCTCAGAGTTGAAAAGTATTATTGATCAAAACAAGGCTCTCAAGGAGACTATAAACCAGCAATCTATAAGGATAAAAGTTCTAGAGGAAGAAACCTTAAAACAGCAACAATGGTTTAGAATGCATATTGAGGTTATAGGGATTCCTGAACAAAAGAGGTCTCGTCCGTGGTTATTCAGAAACTAACCCAATTCATCCGTGTCCCCATTGAGAGCCATCGGACATTGAATTTGCTCACCGTGAGCAGCCACGACGCTCAGCTAGCTCCAACCGCAAATCGCGCCCTTTTGTCGTCCGACTTAGGCAACGGTCTCTGAAGGATTGCATCGTAGCCTCAGCTCGCAAATACCGAAACCTTAATGCTAGGGACTTAGGATTGGGAGGAGAGACTGATCGCGTATTCATTAATGAGCATCTCACAAGGGATAATAAAATCCTACTGAGTTCATGTAAACAAAAAGCTAGAGAGGCTAATTATAAATTTGTGTGGACAAAAAACTGTCGCATTTACGTTTGACGAAACGAAAACTCGCCTCCCATTCCGATATCGTCGCCCGCCGATATAGTCAAGATTGTGTATTTTGATTATTATTTCCTTTTGCGCTGGACCCGTACCTATACAACCCGTACCTATATCGACACCTATAGCATCAACATTAATAATTTTAACGAACAACGAACCTTTGGGTTTTTGTTTCAATGCATTTTATCACACTATAACTGTAAATACCTCAAATGTTCATAGGTACTTACACATATTTGCTTAAATTTAATTCTTCAGTAATTCTCTTATATATGTTGATACATACCACAATTGTGTATAAACTGTTAACTCAGCCAATAATATTTTTGTGTAGGTTACTAGAAAACATGCCTAAGATCAACTCCTTAAAAAAAAACATTTATCAGTTTTGTTACTTTGATTATCTTTATCATGGCCAACATGAGCAAAAAACTAAAGCTCTTTTATCAAAATGTTAGAGGTCTGAGAAAAAAAGCTAGATACATTTTACAGTGTGAATCTGACATAGTTATGGTAATAGAATCTTGGCTTCACGATGGAATTTTTAACGCTGAACTCTGTAATAGTAAATATGTTGTGTTCCGCAGTGACCGTGGATCACTGGGGGGTGGAGTGATGATTTTATGTCGAACGGAGCTCCAAGTGCGCGTTAGATCAGAATGGGAGAGTAGGAACCCGGTATGTATTTGGGTCACAATACCAACTAAGAATGTAGGTTCTACTAATGACATTCACATTGCTTTAAGTTATATACCTCCTGATTCATTGAGACCCTCTAGAATACGTTCATTGACTGAGATTATATCTTATGTTCGTGGTTGCCATCCGAATGATCATTTCATCGTTGCGGGTGACTTTAACCTTCCGTGTATAGAGTGGTCAACCGGTGATCCTAAAATTCTTAAAAAAGGCCCAATCGAAATACAAAATGTGGCATCAGAACTTTTGTTATATTTCAATTTTATCGGCTTATCTCAATATGATACATTTACTAATGCTAGTATTAATACCCTAGATTTGATATTTTCTGATTCTCCTTTAGATAATAAAAAATCTAGTTTCGCACTAGTTTGTGAAGACAAGGCCCATACAGTTTTGTCTATGACTGCAACTGATATATTAGTGCCTCCTATTAAACCTCGATCTCAGTTTAAATACAAATTCAACCGTGCTAACTTTTCTGATCTGAATAACTCATTTTCAGAGCATGACTGGTCCTTTATTAATTCCGAAATTAATTTAGAAGATGCTATAAGGAAATTCTACTCAGTAATTAACATTGACGATTTTATCCCAAAGGTACGCTCTGGTGGCACTAATGCATACCCTGTATGGTACAGTAGAGATTAAATTAACGCAATTAAGGAAAAAAGTAAAGTGCATGCTGTTTGGAAAAAAAAAATCCTTCTGACTATGCTGATTTCTCAGAATTAAGGAAGAGACAGAAAATACTACAAGAAGAATGCTATACATCATATATAAATTTATTCCAAGATAAAATAAAATCAAACCCTAAAACATTTTGGAGCTATGTAAAATCTAAACGTAAACAAACTATCCCCAGCAGATGACACATGGTTATTGTTCTTTCTCTAGTCCTATTGACATATGTAATGCATTCAATGAATTTTTCAAAGCAAATTTTAGTTTACCTGACCCTTGTAATAATAATCCGTACACCGAAGATAGCTTACACTCAAATCTTATAAATTGCATAACAACAACGCCAAGTGAGGTCCATAAGCTGATTTGTAACCTTGACATAAACAAAGGCAAAGGCAATGATAATTTACCTACTGTTCTTTTTGTAAATTGTAAAAAACACTAGCTGTTCCTATCGCCCTACTGTTCAACAGATGTTTTGATGAAGGTTTGTTTCCGGATATTTGGAAACCAGCTCATGTCGTACCTATTCATAAAATAGGCCTAAAAACATCGATAGAAAACTATCGACCGATTTCAATACTTAACGTACTCAGTAAGTTAATAGAAAAAGTTGTTCATACGCATGTTTACCCGATAATATCATCAGCAATACTTTCTGAGCAGCATGGCTTTATGAAAGGACATTCAACTGCTACTAACTTGGGCGTTTTTATTGATTACGTAGCTACAAACATGGATGGAGGCTCACAAGTTGATGTAGTCTATACAGATTTTGAGAAAGCTTTTGATCGGGTTGACCATATTATACTTCTACCCTACCCTATAGAAATTACCTCAGGAGTCCCACAGGGTTCTATTTTAGTTCCACTTCTATATGCCTGTTATTTATATCATATTATGAAATGTTTTCATTATGCAAGATTTCTTATGTATGCAGACGACACAAAAATATTTATGAAAATTAAAAATCATTCAGATTGTAAAAGACTTCAAAATGATCTTGATAGGCTTGGGGAATACTATAAATTAAATTGTATTGGTGTCAACGTTAGTAAGTGCTGCTTTGTCTCTTTCACGCGTAAGAATAATCCTATAAATCATGTTTATCAAGTAAACGGAGTAAATATCAATAAAGTTGAGCAAGTTCGTGACTTAGGCATATTAATAGATAAAAAACTTACATTTTCAGATCATTGTGCATCAATTGTTAATAAAGCTTATAAGAGCTTGGGATTTGTCTTACGTGAGTAAACCTTTCTCAGATATTTTTTGTATAAAACTTTTTTAACTATTCTTTTGTCAGAAGTAAACTTGAATATTGCAGTACTATTTGGAACCCGCACTATACTGAATTTTTTCAACATCAACATCATTTTGAAAAAATTCAGTATAAATATCTAAAACATTTAAATTACAGAAAATTCTTTGTTTCCCGTGATTAAATCAGATCATGGGAAACAAAGAATTTTAATATCTCTAGTATACGTTAGTATATTAGAGATATTGATAAAATTCAGTATAGTGCGGGTTCCAAATAGTACTGCAATATTCAAGTATATTTCAGACTCTTGTAATTACCATAATTTTACAAGTCTTGAAAACCGCCATACACTTTTAGACATGGCTTTTCTACATGGCATATGTAACGGATATATTGATTGCCCTGAACTTGTCACTGGATATTATGTTTGAAGGCGTCAATTATTCCAACTAGACACACCAAATTGTTTGCTGTCTCACATTCATCTACAAAATATGTGCTTAACTCACTCGTTGGCATACTTCATGGAATTTACAATAAGAGATTTTACTCAACTGACATGTTTTATGATAGTAAGGGAGCTTATAAAAAAGATGTTGTTAAAATACTAGAGGACACTAGAGAGAAGTAGAAGATGTACACATGGATTTTCTATTTATATCAATTATTTTGTTTCTTATTAATTACTTACTAGATGATTATTTTACTACTTAGTAGTTACTTATCTTTAATTAATATTAAGTACTAAGGTTTTGCAAACTATTTACGGGTTCTTTTAATTTTGTTTAAAATGTTAAATTTAGTTACATAAGAAAAACATTATTTGAATTCTTACTTTGGCTGTCTGTTTTAAATGTTTTTTTCTATAAAATTTAAATCCATTATTGGTCATAAGAAAAACATGTTTTTTAAGTTAATTTAATTTAAGGACTGTGGATTTTGTTCAATAAATAAAAATTTCCTATGAGAGTGACTTGTGTTAAGAACTTAACTAGATAAAGCATAAAAGTAAAAAGAATACTGATAATTCACTGACTTACCTCTGAGATGCATTCATACTCGGGAGTCTCCCCAACCTTCATCATCATCTCCTGTAGTATAGTTATAGCAGTCTTCATTATCTTCTAAGGCAACAATGAACTTTACCTGTAAGTGATAAGTCTATTGTAAGGCATCAATAAGTAAATGGTAGTCAACTATGATTATAATATTACATTATTACTTTGTTATCAAAAAGTGAATAAAACAGTTGTTAACAGGACATACAATTAAAACCTAGAGACCAAATATAATTAAGTTTCTATTTTAATCACACTACTAACTACACTGCATTCTATCACCGCCTATTACCACAGGCTTACATTGTCATCATCACAAAACAACTATTGTACTACTATATAATGCATTAAAACCACTAATTTATTTACTTATTGCCTACTCACTGAATAGTTTTCGGTCTTGATTTATACAGTATTCCTCTATGTATATATATCTAACGACCAAGTCGTTGAGTATGTACAATGAACCTATTTTATTCCAATTTTCGGTACCTTAATTTTATCAGAACATACGAAATACAGTTGCAAGCCGATAAAAACAAAAGAGCAGGCAACAGGGGTAGGACACTGACGTTCATATTCAAAATTTTATATAAACGCCCTCTGTTACCTTGCCCCAAAGGTGTCACATTGATGGCGTTATTCTTAATAACGTACTATTTCTATATGTCAATGTCTTATATTGAAATGAAAATCAGCCCGAAGATATTATTTTGTGAAAATAATACGTATTTATGTGTTTTATAATACGAATTGATGTGTTTTGTAGATAAAATGATTGTTTTAGATTATGTGTTCGATTTTTGTGTCAGTTTGTCAATAAAATTATGATTGATGAAATATATTACGAATTTGAAGACGAAATCAATATTGTGTTGTTTGTTTTTAGAAGCCTCTCGTATAAGTGACACTCTAAATACACTTGCCTATATGTTCATTTTATTGCCTAGGTATACAGTATAATAGTAAAGTGTAGTTGAAGTAGGTCCAGCCTGCAGAACTGCACTTTGCTATTATAAAGTATGAAAAAATATCATTTTAATGAATACTTTATATATATATCTATATGTATGTAGGAAGATAGAAAGTGCACACATATTAATTACTGAAACACAGGATACACATATAAAGAGCACTTAGTTTTGGGGCAGACCACCAGATCGCGTCAGACTGACAAAAAAGCGACTTTTGTGGCCTCTCTATTTCATAGTATACAGTACTCCTCTATGGCAGGCAAGCAGGCAGCCGCCCTCATTTTTTTTCTTAAAAGAAAACAAAATGTGAAATATACAAATCAAAGTATTTGTATATTTGCCAGTGTCGAGTTTGTCAATTTTCAAGTTATTAGTCAATAAAGTTAAGTCAAATATTAAGTATTTGATGGTTTGTTGGAACATTTGGATTATCTGTAGATCTTGAGGGGTTTATGGGTAATCTACTAAAATTGTACCACATTATTTCACCACTAAAAACCATCTAAGTATACAATGGTTTTACATAAAAACAATGAAAATGTCTAGAATCTTTGTTTAACAACAAATAAACTCGAAAATTATATTTAACTAAATACAAAAAGAGAAAAATAAACACTTAAGGGGAAGTCCCCAATAGGTAGGTGTAGTTGTATTGTTCGTACGGAACCCTTAGTGCGCGAGTCAGACTCGCACTTTGCTGTTTCGTGATGCAAACCAAATTGTGCACAATCTCCAATAAGACTTAGCAAAGAGATATGAAGAACCAAACATAAAACATGGCAATGTTATTCATGGCTTGCCATGTACATTATAGTCTGTCAATTCGGGGAATAACCTAGATTAGTCAGCGGTAGGACTGATGGTAGCCATTAACAACAAGTTTATTTTAATCAACTTTAAAATCTTCCAAGTGAACCGTTTTTGTTTCCTAGAGTCTACTATGCAGAGGAAAAAGATCTTCATTCAGCAAGGGAATTAGATAGAATCTTCTGCTCGGTAACTCCAATATTTAATACTTTAGGACGGAGCACCACTCATAGTAATAGAACTTAGATAATTTGAAAACTAAATCACAAACTCCAATTTAATTTAAAACGAAGGCCTGTATTACAACATACCGCGTAAATACGTAGATTTCCGAGTTCAAATTGTGTACTTTGCCATAGTTTTTTTTATTTCCAATAACTCAATCACATTAGTTTGTTCTCTCTTCTTGTACTATCATGCTGTGTATTTTAATTTTTTTTAAATTACTTACTTATTTTAAAATATATTTTTTCCCGGTACATGGCTAAGCAAAAACTCATTTGCGAGCTCTATTTTGCAGATTCTATTGATTGTAGTCTCCCAAAAAATCTCTCTACAGATATTTGTAGAGAGATTTATTATATACAGGGGTCGGCACTCGAAGTGTTACCGATTCAAAATGCTGTAATTTTGACAATTTTGTTTCTTTTCTTCTATCTATTCTATTTCTATTCTATCTATCTATATCTATCTATCTATCTATATTATATAAAGCTAAACTACCACTCACTGACTGATTGACAGAATTGTTCTCCTAGAAGGAGTATTGTGGGGGGTTGGCGAGTGGTACTCCTGGATAGGGGAGGGGTATGTGACCTAGGGAAAAATCCGAAAAGTTGCAAATGTGGAACAGACCCTGGAGTACCCCAACGTCCTGGCTAAACTATAACACTTGGAACCCCCCTTTTTGAACAAAAGTTGTAGGAAACCATGAGTCCCTCCCAAAAAATTAAAAAAAAATTGGGGTCACAAACAAAAAAACATCGATCCCATACAAAGTTTTACCGTTAATAACTTCGGAACGGTAAACTTTTTTTAATTAGTGTTCGACCAAATGTCATAGGGAATCGTAAGCGCTACCAACCTAAAATGGTCTGATTGATCCCCTGGGGGTTCAAGTGGGGGATCAAATTTCAAAATGGTCCGAGGGGAATGAAATTTTGGCTCCGGGGGTTTTTGGGGTCGCTGAATTCATTTCTGAAAAAAAATTTTGGAATTTCTTTTTTTTTTTAATAGCTCCCATACAAACTTACGAGCAAGGTGGCGGAGTGAGGCCGAAGGCCGAACGACGGCACCTTGCGAGTCCCCCATCGCACCGGAGCGAGGCCGAAGGCCGAGCGACGGTTCTTGAGATTTTTTCTGAAGGGTTCAAAGTGGGATTCAAACGAGCAAGGTGTCGGAGCGAGGCCGGAGGCCGAGCGACGACACCTTGCGAGTCTCTTCATACCGGAGCGAGGCCGTAGGCCGAGCGACGGTTATTCATTATGATCCCTGAGGATTCAAAGAAGGGATCAAATTTTATATTGGTGCGATTGCGATGAAATTTAAGATCTGGGGGTTTTCAAGGACTCTGATTTCATTTCTGATGAAAGTTTTTGGAATTTCTTTTTTTTTTTAAACCTCTTATACGTATTTACGAGCAAGGTGTTGGAGTGAGGCCGAAGGCCGAACGACGGCACCATGCGAGTTCCTAAGTCACTAAAGCGAGGCCGCAGGCCGAGCAAACTTTTGATGAGCAAGGTGTCATAGCGAGGCCGGAGGCCGAGCTATGACACCTTGCGAGTTCTCAAGTAACTAAAGCGAGGCCGTAGGCCGAGCTAACGGTAGACGAGCAAGGTGTCATAGTGAGGCCGAAGGCCGAGCTATGGCACTTTGCGAGTCCTGAGGGCATTGAAGTGAGGCCGGAGGCCGAACTTCAGTGCCCGACAATAAATCATACAAAAGTTTTATACTGTTCGGTTATCGTGGGTGCTGAAGCGAGGCCGCAGGCCGAGCTTCATTGCCCTGTTGACGATCATACAATGCAACATACAATTTTATACAAAAAAATATTTCTTTGGTAAGTTTTACCCACTTTTCGACTGGACTTGAAAGTTTGACTAATTTTTTCAACTGAACTAAATTTATCTACCTATTTTGAACTGAATTTAAATTTCTCTCACAGAATCCAAATTTAAAATTTTAGAATTTCTATCTCCACCCAACTCCAGACTGAATTGGAGAAATCTACAACATTTCTTAATCAATTTCAAAGTTTTAAAGAAGCCAACTGCAAAACAAATACCTGCCCCACCCAAAAGGTTAAAGGATATAAACGCGGGCCGCATGCGGCCCGCGCAGCCACGCAAATACTAGTCTATATTATATAAAGCTGAACTACCATTGACTCATTGACAGAATTGTTCTCCCAGAAGGAGTTTTGTGGGGTGTTGAAGAGTGGAGCGATTGTATAGAGGAGGGTTAGGGGACCTAGGGAAAAATCCGAAAAGTTGCAAAAGTGGAAGAGACCCTGGAGTACCCCAACGTCCTGGCTAAACTATAACACTTGGAACCCCCCTTTTTGAACAAAAGTTGTAGGGAACCATGAGTCCCTCCCAAAAAAAAAAAAAAAAATTGGGGTCTCAAACAAAAAAACATCGATCCCATACAAAGTTTGACCCTCAATAACTTCGGAACGGTAAACTTTTTTTAATTAGTGTTCGACCAAATGTCATAGGGAATCGTAAGCGCTACCAACCTAAAATGGTCTGATTGATCCCCTGGGGGTTCAAGTCGGGGATCAAATTTCAAAATGGTCCGATGGGGATGAAATTTTGGCTCTGGGGGTTTTTGGGGTCGCTGAATTCATTTCTGAAAAAAATTTTTGGAATTTCTTTTTTTTTTTAATAGCTCCCATACAAACTTACGAGCAAGGTGGCGGAGTGAGGCCGAAGGCCGAACGACGGCACCTTGCGAGTCCCCCATCGCACCGGAGCGAGGCCGAAGGCCGAGCGACGGTTCTTGAGATTTTTTCTGAAGGGTTCAAAGTGGGGTTCAAACGAGCAAGGTGTCGGAGCGAGGCCGGAGGCCGAGCGACGACACCTTGCGAGTCTCATCATACCGGAGCGAGGCCGTAGGCCGAGCGACGGTTATTCATTATGATCCCTGAGGATTCAAAGAAGGGATCAAATTTTATATTGGTGCGATTGCGATGAAATTTAAGATCTGGGGGTTTTCAAGGACTCTGATTTCATTTCTGATGAAAGTTTTTGGAATTTCTTTTTTTTTTTAAACCTCTAATACATATTTACGAGCAAGGTGTCGGAGTGAGGCCGAAGGCCGAACGACGGCACCATGCGAGTTCCTAAGTCACTAAAGCGAGGCCGCAGGCCGAGCTAACGTTTGATGAGCAAGGTGTCATAGCTCGGCCTCCGGCCTCACTATGACACCTTGCGAGTACTCAAGTAACTAAAGCGAGGCCGTAGGCCGAGCTAACGGTAGACGAGCAAGGTGTCATAGTGAGGCCGAAGGCCGAGCTATGGCACTTTGCGAGTCCTGAGTGAAGTGAGGCCGGAGGCCGAACTTCAGTGCCCGACAATAAATCATACAAAAGTTATATACTGTTCGGTTATCGTGGGTGCTGAAGCGAGGCCGCAGGCCGAGCTTCATTGCCCTGTTGACAATCATACAATGCAACATACAATTTCATACAAAAAATATTTCTTTGGTAAGTTTTACCCACTTTTCGACTGGACTTGAAAGTTTGACTTATTTTTTCAACTGAACTAAATTTATCTACCTACTCCGAACTGAATTTAAATTTCTCTCACAGAATCCAAATTTAAAATTTTTGAATTTCAATCACCACCCAACTCCAGACTGAATTGGATATATCTACCTACCTTCTTAATCAATTTCAAAGTTTTAAAGAATAAAACTGCAACACCAATGCACTGTCCTACCCGAACAGGTTAAAGGATATAAACGCGGGCCGCATGCGGCCCGCGCAGCCACGCAAATACTAGTCTTCTATTCTATATTATATAAAGCTGAACTACCACTGACTCACTGACTCATTGACAGAATTGTTCTCCCAGAAGGAGTTTTGTGGGGGGGTGAGGAGTGGAGCGACTATATAGAGGAGGGTTATGGGACCTAGGGAAAAATCCGAAAAGTTGCAAAAGTGGAACAGACCTTGGAGTACCCCAATGTCCTGGCTAAACTATAACACTTGGAACCCCCCTTTTTGAACAAAAGTTGTAGGGAACCAAGAGTCCCTCCCAAAAAATAAAAAAAAAATTGGGGTCACAAACAAAAAAACATCGATCCCATACAAAGTTTGACCCTCAATAACTTCGGAACGGTAAACTTTTTTTAATTAGTGTTTGACCAAATGTCATAGGGAATCGTAAGCGCTACCAACCTAAAATGGTCTGATTGATCCCCTGGGGGTTCAAGTCGGGGATCAAATTTCAAAATGGTCCGAGGGGGATGAAATTTTGGCTCTGGGGGTTTTTGGGGTCGCTGAATTCAGTTCTGAAAAAAAATTTTGGAATTTCTTTTTTTTTTAATAGCTCCCATACAAACTTACGAGCAAGGTGGCGGAGTGAGGCCGAAGGCCGAACGACGGCACCTTGCGAGTCCCCCATCGCACCAGAGCGAGGCCGAAGGCCGAGCGACGGTTCTTGAGATTTTTTCTGAAGGGTTCAAAGTGGGGTTCAAACGAGCAAGGTGTCGGAGCGAGGCCGGAGGCCGAGCGACGACACCTTGCGAGTCTCTACATACCGGAGCGAGGCCGTAGGCCGAGCGACGGTTATTCATTATGATCCCTGAGGATTCAAAGAAGGGATCAAATTTTATATTGGTGCGATTGCGATGAAATTTAAGATCTGGGGGTTTTCAAGGACTGTGATTTCATTTCTGATGAAAGTTTTTGGAATTTCTTTTTTTTAAACCTCTCATACATATTTACGAGTTCCTAAGTCTTTAAAGCGAGGCCGCAGGCCGAGCTAACGTTTGACGAGCAAGGTGTCATAGTGAGGCCGGAGGCCGAGCTATGACACCTTGCGAGTTCTCAAGTAACTAAAGCGAGGCCGTAGGCCGAGCTAACCTTTGACGAGCAAGGTGTCATAGTGAGGCCGGAGGCCGAGCTATGACATCTTGCGAGTCCGGAGGGCATTGAAGTGAGGCCGGAGGCCGAACTTCAGTGCCCGACAGTAAATCAAACAAAAATTAAATACTGTTTGATTATCGTAGGTGCTGAAGCGAGGCCGCAGGCCGAGCTTCAGTGCCCGTTGCTGACCGTACAATGATGTATGATTTTCATCTTTTCATACTAAAAATATTTCTTTTGTAAGTTTTACCCACTATTCGACTGGACTTGAAAGATTGACTTTTTTTTCGACTGAATTAAATATTTTCACCCATTTTGAACTGAATTTAAATTTCTCTCACAGAATCCAAATTTAAAATTTTTGAATTTCAATCTCCACCCAACTCCAGACTGTATTGGAGATATCTACCTACCTTCTTAATCAATTTCAAAGTTTTAAAGAATAAAACTGCAACTAAAATGCTTGAACTAATCCTATAGGTAAAAGGATATAAACGCGGGCCGCATGCGGCCCGCGCAGCCACGCAAATACTAGTCTATATTATATAAAGCTAAACTACCACTCACTGACTGATTGACAGAATTGTTCTCCTAGAAGGAGTATTGTGGGGGGTTGGCGAGTGGTACTCCTGGATAGGGGAGGGGTATGTGACCTAGGGAAAAATCCGAAAAGTTGCAAAAGTGGAAAAGACCTTGGAGTACCCCAACGTCCTGGCTAAACTATAACACTTGGAACCCCCCTTTTTGAACAAAAGTTGTAGGGAACTATGAGTCCCTCCCAAAAAATAAAAAAAAAATTGGGGTCACAAACAAAAAAACATCGATCCCATACAAAGTTTGACCGTTAATAACTTCGGAACGGTAAACTTTTTTTAATTAGTGTTCGACCAAATGTCATAGGGAATCGTAAGCGCTACCAAACTAAAATGGTCTGATTGATCCCCTGGGGGTTCAAGTGGGGGATCAAATTTCAAAATGGTCCGAGGGGAATGAAATTTTGGCTCCGGGGGTTTTTGGGGTCGCTGAATTCATTTCTGAAAAAAAATTTTGGAATTTCTTTTTTTTTTTAATAGCTCCCATACAAACTTACGAGCAAGGTGGCGGAGTGAGGCCGAAGGCCGAACGACGGCACCTTGCGAGTCCCCCATCGCACCGGAGCGAGGCCGAAGGCCGAGCGACGGTTCTTGAGATTTTTTCTGAAGGGTTCAAAGTGGGATTCAAACGAGCAAGGTGTCGGAGCGAGGCCGGAGGCCGAGCGACGACACCTTGCGAGTCTCTTCATACCGGAGCGAGGCCGTAGGCCGAGCGACGGTTATTCATTATGATCCCTGAGGATTCAAAGAAGGGATCAAATTTTATATTGGTGCGATTGCGATGAAATTTAAGATCTGGGGGTTTTCAAGGACTCTGATTTCATTTCTGATGAAAGTTTTTGGAATTTCTTTTTTTTTTTAAACCTCTTATACGTATTTACGAGCAAGGTGTTGGAGTGAGGCCGAAGGCCGAACGACGGCACCATGCGAGTTCCTAAGTCACTAAAGCGAGGCCGCAGGCCGAGCAAACTTTTGATGAGCAAGGTGTCATAGCGAGGCCGGAGGCCGAGCTATGACACCTTGCGAGTTCTCAAGTAACTAAAGCGAGGCCGTAGGCCGAGCTAACGGTAGACGAGCAAGGTGTCATAGTGAGGCCGAAGGCCGAGCTATGGCACTTTGCGAGTCCTGAGGGCATTGAAGTGAGGCCGGAGGCCGAACTTCAGTGCCCGACAATAAATCATACAAAAGTTTTATACTGTTCGGTTATCGTGGGTGCTGAAGCGAGGCCGCAGGCCGAGCTTCATTGCCCTGTTGACGATCATACAATGCAACATACAATTTTATACAAAAAAATATTTCTTTGGTAAGTTTTACCCACTTTTCGACTGGACTTGAAAGTTTGACTAATTTTTTCAACTGAACTAAATTTATCTACCTATTTTGAACTGAATTTAAATTTCTCTCACAGAATCCAAATTTAAAATTTTAGAATTTCTATCTCCACCCAACTCCAGACTGAATTGGAGAAATCTACAACATTTCTTAATCAATTTCAAAGTTTTAAAGAAGCCAACTGCAAAACAAATACCTGCCCCACCCAAAAGGTTAAAGGATATAAACGCGGGCCGCATGCGGCCCGCGCAGCCACGCAAATACTAGTCTATATTATATAAAGCTGAACTACCATTGACTCATTGACAGAATTGTTCTCCCAGAAGGAGTTTTGTGGGGTGTTGAAGAGTGGAGCGATTGTATAGAGGAGGGTTAGGGGACCTAGGGAAAAATCCGAAAAGTTGCAAAAGTGGAAGAGACCCTGGAGTACCCCAACGTCCTGGCTAAACTATAACACTTGGAACCCCCCTTTTTGAACAAAAGTTGTAGGGAACCATGAGTCCCTCCCAAAAAAAAAAAAAAAAATTGGGGTCTCAAACAAAAAAACATCGATCCCATACAAAGTTTGACCCTCAATAACTTCGGAACGGTAAACTTTTTTTAATTAGTGTTCGACCAAATGTCATAGGGAATCGTAAGCGCTACCAACCTAAAATGGTCTGATTGATCCCCTGGGGGTTCAAGTCGGGGATCAAATTTCAAAATGGTCCGATGGGGATGAAATTTTGGCTCTGGGGGTTTTTGGGGTCGCTGAATTCATTTCTGAAAAAAATTTTTGGAATTTCTTTTTTTTTTTAATAGCTCCCATACAAACTTACGAGCAAGGTGGCGGAGTGAGGCCGAAGGCCGAACG
Organism: Ligdia adustata; assembly: GCA_947049295.1. Taxonomy (NCBI): domain Eukaryota; kingdom Metazoa; phylum Arthropoda; class Insecta; order Lepidoptera; family Geometridae; genus Ligdia; species Ligdia adustata. Next base: position 15,653,123 of record OX346218.1, on the reverse strand, counting down.
ACGGCACCTTGCGAGTCCCCCATCGCACCGGAGCGAGGCCGAAGGCCGAGCGACGGTTCTTGAGATTTTTTCTGAAGGGTTCAAAGTGGGGTTCAAACGAGCAAGGTGTCGGAGCGAGGCCGGAGGCCGAGCGACGACACCTTGCGAGTCTCATCATACCGGAGCGAGGCCGTAGGCCGAGCGACGGTTATTCATTATGATCCCTGAGGATTCAAAGAAGGGATCAAATTTTATATTGGTGCGATTGCGATGAAATTTAAGATCTGGGGGTTTTCAAGGACTCTGATTTCATTTCTGATGAAAGTTTTTGGAATTTCTTTTTTTTTTTAAACCTCTAATACATATTTACGAGCAAGGTGTCGGAGTGAGGCCGAAGGCCGAACGACGGCACCATGCGAGTTCCTAAGTCACTAAAGCGAGGCCGCAGGCCGAGCTAACGTTTGATGAGCAAGGTGTCATAGCTCGGCCTCCGGCCTCACTATGACACCTTGCGAGTACTCAAGTAACTAAAGCGAGGCCGTAGGCCGAGCTAACGGTAGACGAGCAAGGTGTCATAGTGAGGCCGAAGGCCGAGCTATGGCACTTTGCGAGTCCTGAGTGAAGTGAGGCCGGAGGCCGAACTTCAGTGCCCGACAATAAATCATACAAAAGTTATATACTGTTCGGTTATCGTGGGTGCTGAAGCGAGGCCGCAGGCCGAGCTTCATTGCCCTGTTGACAATCATACAATGCAACATACAATTTCATACAAAAAATATTTCTTTGGTAAGTTTTACCCACTTTTCGACTGGACTTGAAAGTTTGACTTATTTTTTCAACTGAACTAAATTTATCTACCTACTCCGAACTGAATTTAAATTTCTCTCACAGAATCCAAATTTAAAATTTTTGAATTTCAATCACCACCCAACTCCAGACTGAATTGGATATATCTACCTACCTTCTTAATCAATTTCAAAGTTTTAAAGAATAAAACTGCAACACCAATGCACTGTCCTACCCGAACAGGTTAAAGGATATAAACGCGGGCCGCATGCGGCCCGCGCAGCCACGCAAATACTAGTCTTCTATTCTATATTATATAAAGCTGAACTACCACTGACTCACTGACTCATTGACAGAATTGTTCTCCCAGAAGGAGTTTTGTGGGGGGGTGAGGAGTGGAGCGACTATATAGAGGAGGGTTATGGGACCTAGGGAAAAATCCGAAAAGTTGCAAAAGTGGAACAGACCTTGGAGTACCCCAATGTCCTGGCTAAACTATAACACTTGGAACCCCCCTTTTTGAACAAAAGTTGTAGGGAACCAAGAGTCCCTCCCAAAAAATAAAAAAAAAATTGGGGTCACAAACAAAAAAACATCGATCCCATACAAAGTTTGACCCTCAATAACTTCGGAACGGTAAACTTTTTTTAATTAGTGTTTGACCAAATGTCATAGGGAATCGTAAGCGCTACCAACCTAAAATGGTCTGATTGATCCCCTGGGGGTTCAAGTCGGGGATCAAATTTCAAAATGGTCCGAGGGGGATGAAATTTTGGCTCTGGGGGTTTTTGGGGTCGCTGAATTCAGTTCTGAAAAAAAATTTTGGAATTTCTTTTTTTTTTAATAGCTCCCATACAAACTTACGAGCAAGGTGGCGGAGTGAGGCCGAAGGCCGAACGACGGCACCTTGCGAGTCCCCCATCGCACCAGAGCGAGGCCGAAGGCCGAGCGACGGTTCTTGAGATTTTTTCTGAAGGGTTCAAAGTGGGGTTCAAACGAGCAAGGTGTCGGAGCGAGGCCGGAGGCCGAGCGACGACACCTTGCGAGTCTCTACATACCGGAGCGAGGCCGTAGGCCGAGCGACGGTTATTCATTATGATCCCTGAGGATTCAAAGAAGGGATCAAATTTTATATTGGTGCGATTGCGATGAAATTTAAGATCTGGGGGTTTTCAAGGACTGTGATTTCATTTCTGATGAAAGTTTTTGGAATTTCTTTTTTTTAAACCTCTCATACATATTTACGAGTTCCTAAGTCTTTAAAGCGAGGCCGCAGGCCGAGCTAACGTTTGACGAGCAAGGTGTCATAGTGAGGCCGGAGGCCGAGCTATGACACCTTGCGAGTTCTCAAGTAACTAAAGCGAGGCCGTAGGCCGAGCTAACCTTTGACGAGCAAGGTGTCATAGTGAGGCCGGAGGCCGAGCTATGACATCTTGCGAGTCCGGAGGGCATTGAAGTGAGGCCGGAGGCCGAACTTCAGTGCCCGACAGTAAATCAAACAAAAATTAAATACTGTTTGATTATCGTAGGTGCTGAAGCGAGGCCGCAGGCCGAGCTTCAGTGCCCGTTGCTGACCGTACAATGATGTATGATTTTCATCTTTTCATACTAAAAATATTTCTTTTGTAAGTTTTACCCACTATTCGACTGGACTTGAAAGATTGACTTTTTTTTCGACTGAATTAAATATTTTCACCCATTTTGAACTGAATTTAAATTTCTCTCACAGAATCCAAATTTAAAATTTTTGAATTTCAATCTCCACCCAACTCCAGACTGTATTGGAGATATCTACCTACCTTCTTAATCAATTTCAAAGTTTTAAAGAATAAAACTGCAACTAAAATGCTTGAACTAATCCTATAGGTAAAAGGATATAAACGCGGGCCGCATGCGGCCCGCGCAGCCACGCAAATACTAGTCTATATTATATAAAGCTAAACTACCACTCACTGACTGATTGACAGAATTGTTCTCCTAGAAGGAGTATTGTGGGGGGTTGGCGAGTGGTACTCCTGGATAGGGGAGGGGTATGTGACCTAGGGAAAAATCCGAAAAGTTGCAAAAGTGGAAAAGACCTTGGAGTACCCCAACGTCCTGGCTAAACTATAACACTTGGAACCCCCCTTTTTGAACAAAAGTTGTAGGGAACTATGAGTCCCTCCCAAAAAATAAAAAAAAAATTGGGGTCACAAACAAAAAAACATCGATCCCATACAAAGTTTGACCGTTAATAACTTCGGAACGGTAAACTTTTTTTAATTAGTGTTCGACCAAATGTCATAGGGAATCGTAAGCGCTACCAAACTAAAATGGTCTGATTGATCCCCTGGGGGTTCAAGTGAGGGATCAAATTTCAAAATGGTCCGAGCGAGACAAAATTTCGGCTCCGGGGGTTTTTGGGGTTGCTGAATTCATTTCTGAAAAAAAATTTTGGAATTTCTTTTTTTTTTAATAGCTCCCATACAAACTTACGAGCAAGGTGGCGGAGTGAGGCCGAAGGCCGAACGACGGCACCTTGCGAGTCTCCCATCACACCGGAGCGAGGCCGAAGGCCGAGCGACAGTTTTTGAGATTTGTTCTGAAGGGTTCAAAGTGGGGTTCAAACGAGCAAGGTGTCGGAGCGAGGCCGGAGGCCGAGCGACGACACCTTGCGAGTCTCTTCATACCGGAGCGAGGCCGTAGGCCGAGCGACGGTTATTCATTATGATCCCTGAGGATTCAAAGAAGGGATCAAATTTTATATTGGTGCGATTGCGATGAAATTAAAGATCTGGGGGTTTTCAATGACACTGATTTCATTTCTGATGAATGTTTTAGGAATTTCTTATTTTTTTTAAACCTCTCATACATATTTACGAGCAAGGTGTCGGAGTGAGGCCGAAGGCCGAACGACGGCACCATGCGAGTTCTTAAGTCACTAAAGCGAGGCCGCAGGCCGAGCTAATGTTTGACGAGCAAGGTGTCATAGCGAGGCCGGAGGCCGAGCTATGACACCTAGCGAGTTTTCAAGTAACTAAAGCGAGGCCGTAGGCCGAGCTAACGTTTGACGAGCAAGGAGTCATAGTGAGGCCGGAGGCCGAGCTATGACACCTTGCGAGTCCTCAAGTAGCTCAAGCGAGGCCGTAGGCCGACCTAATGTTTGACGAGCAAGGTGTCATAGTGAGGCCGAAGGCCGAGCTATGGCACCTTGCGAGTCCGGAGGGCATTGAAGTGAGGCCGCAGGCCGAACTTCAGTGCCCGACAGTAAATCAAACAAAAATTAAATACTGTTTGATTATCGTGGGTGCTGAAGCGAGGCCGTAGGCCGAGCTTCAGTGCCCGTTGCCAACCGTACAATGATGTATGGTTTTCATACATTCATATAAAAAATATTTCTTTGGTAAGTTTTACCAACTTTTCGACTGGACTTGAAAGTTTGACTAATTTTTTCAACTGAACTAAATTTATCTACCTATTTTGAACTGAATTTAAATTTCTCTCACAGAATCCAAATTTAAAATTTTAGAATTTCTATCTCCACCCAACTCCAGACTGAATTGGAGAAATCTACAACATTTCTTAATCAATTTCAAAGTTTTAAAGAAGCCAACTGCAAAACAAATACCTGCCCCACCCAAAAGGTTAAAGGATATAAACGCGGGCCGCATGCGGCCCGCGCAGCCACGCAAATACTAGTCTATATTATATAAAGCTAAACTACCATTGACTCACTGACTCACTGATTCATTGACATAATTGTTCTCCCAGAAGGAGTTTTGTGGGGGGTTGAAGAATGGTACTACTGGATAGGGGAGCGTTATGGGACCTAGGGAAAAATCCGAAAAGTTGCAAAAGTGGAACAGACCCTGGAGTACCCCAACGTCCTGCAAAAATGGTAGGGTTTAGGGGGGTGGGGTTCGAACAAAGGTTGTTAAGGACCATGAGTCCCTCCCAAAAAATTAAAAAAAAATGGGTGTCACAGACAAAAAAACATCGATCCCATACAAAGTTTGACCGTTAATAACTTCGGAACGGTAAACTTTTTTTAAATAGTGTTCGACCAAATGTCATAGGGGATCGTAAGCGCTACCAACCTAAAATGGTCTGATTGATCCCCTGGGGGTTCAAGTGGGGGATCAAATTTCAAAATGGTCCGAGCGGAACGAAATTTTGGCTCCGGGGGTTTTTGGGGTCGCTGATTTCATTTCTGAAAAAGAAATTTGGAATTTCTTTTTTTTTTTAATAGCTCCCATACAAACTTACGAGCAAGGTGGCGGAGTGAGGCCGAAGGCCGAACGACGGCACCTTGCGAGTCTACCCTTCGCACCGGAGCGAGGCCGAAGGCCGAGCGACGGTTCTTGAGATTTTTTCTGAAGGGTTCAAAGTGGGATTCAAACGAGCAAGGTGTCGGAGCGAGGCCGGAGGCCGAGCGACGACACCTTGCGAGTCTCTTCATACCGGAGCGAGGCCGTAGGCCGAGCGACGGTTATTCATTATGATCCCTGAGGATTCAAAGAAGGGATCAAATTTTATATTGCTGCGATTGCGATGAAATTTAAGATCTGGGGGTTTTCAAGGACTCTGATTCCATTTCTGATGAAAGTTTTTGGAATTTCTTTTTTTTTTAAACCTCTAATACATATTTACGAGCAAGGTGTCGGAGTGAGGCTGAAGGCCGAACGACGGCACCATGCGAGTTCCTAAGTCACTAAAGCGAGGCCGCAGGCCGAGCTAACGTTTGACGAGCAAGGTGTCATGGCGAGGCCGGAGGCCGAGCTATGACACCTTGCGAGTTCTCAAGTAACTAAAGCGAGGCCGTAGGCCGAGCTAACCTGTTACGAGCAAGGTGTCATAGTGAGGCCGAAGGCCGAGCTATGGCACCTTGCGAGTCCGGAGGGCATTGAAGTGAGGCCGCAGGCCGAACTTCAGTGCCCGACAGTAAATCAAACAAAAATTAAATACTGTTCGATTATCGTGGGTGCTGAGGCGAGGCCGCAGGCCGAGCTTCATTGCCCTGTTGACGATCATACAATGCAACATACAATTTCATACAAAAAATATTTCTTTGGTAAGTTTTACCCACTTTTCGACTGAACTTGAAGGTTTTACTTTTTTTTTCAATTGAACAAAATTTATCCACCTATTTTGAACTGAATTTAAATTTCTCTCACAGAATCCAAATAAAAAATTTTTGAATTTCTATCTCCACCCTACTCCAGACTGAATTGGAGATATCTACCTACCATCTTAATCAATTTCAAAGTTTTAAAGAATAAAACTGCAACACCAATGCACTGTCCTACCCCAACAGGTTAAAGGATATAAACGCGGGCCGCATGCGGCCCGCGCAGCCACGCAAATACTAGTCTATATTATATAAAGCTGAACTACCATTGATTGACTGATTGACAGAATTGTTCTCCCAGAAGGAGTTTTGTGGGGGGTCGGCGAGTGGAGCGATTGTATAGAGGAGGGTTAGGGGACCTAGGGAAAAATCCGAAAAGTTGCAAAAGTGGAACAGACCCTGGAGTACCCCAACGTCCTGGCTAAACTATAACACTTGGAACCCCCCTTTTTGAACAAAAGTTGTAGGGAACCATGAGTCCCTCCCAAAAAATAAAAAAAAAATTGGGGTCACAAACAAAAAAACATCGATCCCATACAAAGTTTGACCGTTAATAACTTCGGAACGGTAAACTTTTTTTAATTAGTGTTCGACCAAATGTCATAGGGAATCGTAAGCGCTACCAACCTAAAATGGTCTGATTGATCCCCTGGGGGTTCAAGTCGGGGATCAAATTTCAAAATGGTCCGAGGGGGATGAAATTTTGGCTCCGGGGGTTTTTGGGGTCGCTGATTTCATTTCTGAAAAAAGTTTTTGGAATTTCTTTTTTTTTTTAATAGCCGCCATACAAACTTACGAGCAAGGTGTCGGAGTGAGGCCGAAGGCCGAACGACTGCACCTTGCGAGTCTCCAATCGCACCGGAGCGAGGCCGAAGGCCGAGCGACGGTTTCATTGATGATTTCTAAAGGGTTCAAAGTGGGGTTCAAACGAGCAAGGTGCCGGAGTGAGGCCGAAGGCCGAGCGACGGCACCTTGCGAGTCTCATCATACCGGAGCGAGGCCGTAGGCCGAGCGACGGTTATTCCATATGATCTCTGAGGATTCAAAGAAGGGATCAAATCTAATATTGGTCCGATTGCGATGAAATTTAAGATCTGGGGGTTTTCAAGGACTCTGATTTCATTTCTGATGAAAGTTTTTGGAATTTCGTTTTTTTTTTAATCCTTTCATACATAGTTACGAGCAAGGTGTCGGAGTGAGGCCGAAGGCCGAACGACGGCACTATGCGAGTTCCTAAGTCACTAAAGCGAGGCCGCAGGCCGAGCTAACGGTTGACGAGCAAGGTGTCATAGTGAGGCCGGAGGCCGAGCTATGACACTTTGCGAGTTCTCGAGTAACTAAAGCGAGGCCGTAGGCCGAGCTAATTGTCGACGAGCAAGGTGTCATAGTGAGGCCGAAGGCCGAGCTATGGCACTTTGCGAGTCCGGAGGGCATTGAAGTTAGGCCGGAGGCCGAACTTCAGTGCCCGACAATAAATCATACAAAAGTTATATACTGTTCGGTTATCGTGGGTGCTGAAGCGAGGCCGCAGGCCGAGCTTCATTGCCCTGTTGACGATCATACAAAGCAACATACAATTTCATACAAAAAATATTTCTTTGGTAAGTTTTACCCACTTTTCGACTGGACTTGAAAGTTTGACTTATTTTTCAACTGAACTAAATTTATCTACCTTCTTTGAACTGAATTTAAATTTTTCTCACAGAATCCAAATTTAAAATTTTTGAATTTCTATCTCCACCCAACTCCAGACTGAATTGGAGATATCTACCTACCTTCTTAATCAATTTCAAAGTTTTAAAGAATAAAACTGCAACTAAAATGCTTGAACTAATCCTATAGGTAAAAGGATATAAACGCGGGCCGCATGCGGCCCGCGCAGCCACGCAAATACTAGTCTATATTATATAAAGCTGAACTACCACTCACTGACTGATTGACAGAATTGTTCTCCCAGAAGGAGTTTTGTGGGGGGTCGGCGAGTGGAGCGATTGTATAGAGGAGGGTTAGGGGACCTAGGGAAAAATCCGAAAAGTTGCAAAAGTGGAACAGACCCTGGAGTACCCCAACGTCCTGGCTAAACTATAACACTTGGAACCCCCCTTTTTGAACAAAAGTTGTAGGGAACCATGAGTCCCTCCCAAAAAATAAAAAAAAAATTGGGGTCACAAACAAAAAAACATCGATCCCATACAAAGTTTGACCGTTAATAACTTCGGAACGGTAAACTTTTTTTAATTAGTGTTCGACCAAATGTCATAGGGAATCGTAAGCGCTACCAACCTAAAATGGTCTGATTGATCCCCTGGGGGTTCAAGTCGGGGATCAAATTTCAAAATGGTCCGAGGGGGATGAAATTTTGGCTCCGGGGGTTTTTGGGGTCGCTGATTTCATTTCTGAAAAAAGTTTTTGGAATTTCTTTTTTTTTTTAATAGCCGCCATACAAACTTACGAGCAAGGTGTCGGAGTGAGGCCGAAGGCCGAACGACTGCACCTTGCGAGTCTCCAATCGCACCGGAGCGAGGCCGAAGGCCGAGCGACGGTTTCATTGATGATTTCTAAAGGGTTCAAAGTGGGGTTCAAACGAGCAAGGTGCCGGAGTGAGGCCGAAGGCCGAGCGACGGCACCTTGCGAGTCTCATCATACCGGAGCGAGGCCGTAGGCCGAGCGACGGTTATTCCATATGATCTCTGAGGATTCAAAGAAGGGATCAAATCTAATATTGGTCCGATTGCGATGAAATTTAAGATCTGGGGGTTTTCAAGGACTCTGATTTCATTTCTGATGAAAGTTTTTGGAATTTCGTTTTTTTTTTAATCCTTTCATACATAGTTACGAGCAAGGTGTCGGAGTGAGGCCGAAGGCCGAACGACGGCACTATGCGAGTTCCTAAGTCACTAAAGCGAGGCCGCAGGCCGAGCTAACGGTTGACGAGCAAGGTGTCATAGTGAGGCCGGAGGCCGAGCTATGACACTTTGCGAGTTCTCGAGTAACTAAAGCGAGGCCGTAGGCCGAGCTAATTGTCGACGAGCAAGGTGTCATAGTGAGGCCGAAGGCCGAGCTATGGCACTTTGCGAGTCCGGAGGGCATTGAAGTTAGGCCGGAGGCCGAACTTCAGTGCCCGACAATAAATCATACAAAAGTTATATACTGTTCGGTTATCGTGGGTGCTGAAGCGAGGCCGCAGGCCGAGCTTCATTGCCCTGTTGACGATCATACAAAGCAACATACAATTTCATACAAAAAATATTTCTTTGGTAAGTTTTACCCACTTTTCGACTGGACTTGAAAGTTTGACTTATTTTTCAACTGAACTAAATTTATCTACCTTCTTTGAACTGAATTTAAATTTTTCTCACAGAATCCAAATTTAAAATTTTTGAATTTCTATCTCCACCCAACTCCAGACTGAATTGGAGATATCTACCTACCTTCTTAATCAATTTCAAAGTTTTAAAGAATAAAACTGCAATGTGAATGTTTGTCCCAACCCTATAGGTAAAAGGATATAAACGCGGGCCGCATGCGGCCCGCGCAGCCACGCAAATACTAGTCTATATTATATAAAGCTGAACTACCATTGACTCATTGACAGAATTGTTCTCCCAGAAGGAGTTTTGTGGGGGGGTGAAGAGTGGTACTCCTGGATTGGGGAGCGTTATGTGACCTAGGGAAAAATCCGAAAAGTTGCAAAAGTGGAACAGACCCTGGAGTACCCCAACGTCCTGGCTAAACTATAACACTTGGAACCCCCCTTTTTGAACAAAAGTTGTAGGAAACCATCAGTCGCTCCCAAAAAATTAAAAAAAAATTGGGTTCACAAACAAAAAAACATCGATCCCATACAAAGTTTGACCGTTAATAACTTCGGAACGGTAAACTTTTTTTAATTAGTGTTCGACCAAATGTCATAGGGGATGGTAAGCGCTACCAACCTAAAATGGTCTCATTGATCCCCTGGGGGTTCAAGTCGGGGTTCAAATTTCAAAATGGTCCGAGGGGAATGAAATTTTGGCTCCGGGGGTTTTTGGGGTCGCTGAATTTATTTCTGAAAAAAAATTTTGGAATTTCTTTTTTTTTTTAATAGCTCCCATACAAACTTACGAGCAAGGTGGCGGAGTGAGGCCGAAGGCCGAACGACGGCACCTTGCGAGTCTCCCCTTCGCACCGGAGCGAGGCCGAAGGCCGAGCGACGGTTCTTGAGATTTTTCCTGAAGGGTTCAAAGTGGGGTTCAAACGAGCAAGGTGTCGGAGCGAGGCCGGAGGCCGAGCGACGACACCTTGCGAGTTTCTTCATACCGGAGCGAGGCCGTAGGCCGAGCGACGTTTATTCATTATGATCCCTGAGGATTCAAAGAAGGGATCAAATTTTATATTGGTGTGATTGCGATGAAATTTAAGATCTGGGGGTTTTCAAGGACTCTGATTTCATTTCTGACGAAAGTTTTTGGAATTTCTTTTTTTTTTTAAACCTCTCATACATATTTACGAGCAAGGTGTCAGAGTGAGGCCGAAGGCCGAACGACGGCACCGGGCGAGTTCCTTAGTAACTAAAGCGAGGCCGTAGGCCGAGCTAACCTGTTACGAGCAAGGTGTCATAGTGAGGCCGGAGGCCGAGCTATGGCACCTTGCGAGTTCCCAAGTAACTAAAGCGAGGCCGTAGGCCGAGCTAACCTGTTACGAGCAAGGTGTCATAGTGAGGCCGAAGGCCGAGCTATGGCACCTTGCGAGTCCGGAGGGCATTGAAGTGAGGCCACAGGCCGAACTTCAGTGCCCGACAGTAAATCAAACAAAAATTAAATACTGTTTGATTATCGAAGGTGCTGAAGCGAGGCCGCAGGCCGAGCTTCAGTGCCCTTTGCTGACCGTACAATGATGTATGGCACCTTGCGAGTACCCAAGTAACTAAAGCGAGGCCGTAGGCCGAGCTAACCGTTAACGAGCAAGATGTCATAGTGAGGCCGAAGGCCGAGCTATGGCACCTTGCGAGTTCCCAAGTAACTGAAGCGAGGCCTTAGGCCGAGCTAACCTGTTACGAGCAAGGTGTCATAGTGAGGCCGAAGGCCGAGCTATGGCACCTTGCGAGTCTGGAGGGCATTGAAGTGAGGCCGCAGGCCGAACTTCAGTGCCCGACAGTAAATTAAACAAAAATTAAATACTGTTTGACTATCGAAGGTGCTGAAGCGAGGCCGCAGGCCGAGCTTCAGTGCCCGTTGCTGGCCGTACAATGATGTATGGTTTTCATACAAAAAATATTTCTTTTGTAAGTTTTACCCACTTTTCGACTGGACTTGAAAGTTTGACTTTTTTTTTCAATTGAACTAAATTTATCTACCTATTTTGAACTGAATTTAAATTTCTCTCACAGAATCCAAATTTAAAATTTTTGTATTTCTATCTCCACCCAACTCCAGACTGAATTGGAGAAATCTACAACATTTCTTAATCTATTTCAAAGTTTTAAAGAATCTAACTGCATTTTAAATGCTTGACCTACCCCAACAGGTTAAAGGATATAAACGCGGGCCGCATGCGGCCCGCGCAGCCACGCAAATACTAGTCTATATTATATAAAGCTGAACTACCATTGACTCATTGACAGAATTGTTCTCCCAGAAGGAGTTTTGTGGGGGGGTGAAGAGTGGTACTCCTGGATAGGGGAGCGTTATGTGACCTAGGGAAAAATCCGAAAAGTTGCAAAAGTGGAACAGACCCTGGAGTACCCCAACGTCCTGCAAAAATGGTAGGGTTTAGGGGGGTGGGGTTCAAACAAAGGTTGTTAGGGACTATAAGCCCCTCCCAAAAAATTAAAAAAAAATGGGTGTCACAGACAAAAATACGGCGATCCCATACAAAGTTTGACCCTAAATAACTTCGGAACGGTAAACTTTTTTTAATTAGTGTTCGACCAAATGTCATAGGGGATGGCAAGCGCTACCAACCTAAAATGGTATGATTGATCCCCTGGGGGTTCAAGTCGGGGATCAAATTTCAAAATGGTCCGAGGGAGATGAAATTTTGGCTCTGGGAGTTTTTGGGGTCGCTGAATTCATTTCTGAAAAAAGTTTTTGGAATTTCTTTTTTTTTTAATAGCTCCCATACAAACTTACGAGCAAGGTGGCGGAGTGAGGCCGAAGGCCGAACGACGGCACCTTGCGAGTCTCCCCTTCGCACCGGAGCGAGGCCGAAGGCCGAGCGACGGTTCTTGAGATTTTTTCTGAAGGGTTCAAAGTGGGGTTCAAACGAGCAAGGTGTCGGAGCGAGGCCGGAGGCCGAGCGACGACACCTTGCGAGTCTCTACATACCGGAGCGAGGCCGTAGGCCGAGCGACGGTCATTCATTATGATCCCTGAGGATTCAAAGAAGGGATCAAATTTAATATTGGTGCAATTGCGATGAAATTTAAGATCTGGGGGTTTTCAAGGACTCTGATTTCATTTCTGATAAAAGTTTTTGGAATTTCTTTTTTTTTTTAAACCTCTCATACACATTTACGAGCAAGGTGTCGGAGCGAGGCCGAAGGCCGAGCGACGGCACCTTGCGAGTTCCCAAGTCACTTAAGCGAGGCCGTAGGCTGAGCTAATGTTTGACGAGCAAGGTGTCATAGTGAGGCCGAAGGCCGAGCTATGACACCTTGCGATTTCTCAATTAACTAAAGCGAGGCCGTAGGCCGAGCTAACGTTTGACAAGCAAGGTGTCATAGTGAGGCCGTAGGCCGAGCTATGACGCCTTGCGAGTTCTCAAGTAACTAAAGCGAGGCCGTAGGCCGAGCTCATCATTGACGAGCAAGGTGCTTAAGTAACTGAAGCGAGGCCGTAGGCCGAGCTAATTGTTGACGAGCAAGGTGTCATAGTGAGGCCGAAGGCCGAGCTATGGCATTTTGCGAGTCCGGAGGGCATTGAAGTGAGGCCGCAGGCCGAACTTCAGTGCCCGACAGTAAATCAAACAAAAATTAAATACTGTATGATTATCGTGGTTGCTGAAGCGAGGCCGCAGTTCGAGCTTCAGTGCCCGTTGCCGACCCTACAATGATGTCTGGTTTTCATACTTTCATGCAAAAAATATAACTTTGGTAAGTTTTACCCACTTTTCAACTGGACATGAAAGTTTGACTTTTTTTTCGACTTAATTAAATATTTCCACCCATTTTGAACTGAATTTATATTTGTCTCACAGAATCTAAATTTAAAATTTTTGAATTTCAATCTCTACCCAACTCCAGACTGAATTGGAGATATCTACCTACCTTCTTAATCAATTTCAAAGTTTTAAAGAAGCCAACTGCAAAACAAATATCTGCCCCACCCAATAGGGTAAAGGATATAAACGCGGGCCGCATGCGGCCCGCGCAGCCACGCAAATACTAGTCTATATTATATAAAGCTGAACTACCATTGACTCATTGACAGAATTGTTCTCCCAGAAGGAGTTTTGTGGGGGGTCGGCGAGTGGAGCGATTGTATAGAGGAGGGTTAGGGGACCTAGGGAAAAATCCGAAAAGTTGCAAAAGTGGAACAGACCCTGGAGTACCCCAACGTCCTGGCTAAACTATAACACTTGGAACCCCCCTTTTTGAACAAAAGTTGTAGGGAACCATGAGTCCCTCCCAAAAAATAAAAAAAAAATTGGGGTCACAAACAAAAAAACATCGATCCCATACAAAGTTTGACCGTTAATAACTTCGGAACGGTAAACTTTTTTTAATTAGTGTTCGACCAAATGTCATAGGGAATCGTAAGCGCTACCAACCTAAAATGGTCTGATTGATCCCCTGGGGGTTCAAGTCGGGGATCAAATTTCAAAATGGTCCGAGGGGGATGAAATTTTGGCTCCGGGGGTTTTTGGGGTCGCTGATTTCATTTCTGAAAAAAGTTTTTGGAATTTTTTTTTTTTTTTAATAGCCGCCATACAAACTTACGAGCAAGGTGTCGGAGTGAGGCCGAAGGCCGAACGACTGCACCTTGCGAGTCTCCAATCGCACCGGAGCGAGGCCGAAGGCCGAGCGACGGTTTCATTGATGATTTCTAAAGGGTTCAAAGTGGGGTTCAAACGAGCAAGGTGCCGGAGTGAGGCCGAAGGCCGAGCGACGGCACCTTGCGAGTCTCATCATACCGGAGCGAGGCCGTAGGCCGAGCGACGGTTATTCCATATGATCTCTGAGGATTCAAAGAAGGGATCAAATCTAATATTGGTCCGATTGCGATGAAATTTAAGATCTGGGGGTTTTCAAGGACTCTGATTTCATTTCTGATGAAAGTTTTTGGAATTTCGTTTTTTTTTTAATCCTTTCATACATAGTTACGAGCAAGGTGTCGGAGTGAGGCCGAAGGCCGAACGACGGCACTATGCGAGTTCCTAAGTCACTAAAGCGAGGCCGCAGGCCGAGCTAACGGTTGACGAGCAAGGTGTCATAGTGAGGCCGGAGGCCGAGCTATGACACTTTGCGAGTTCTCGAGTAACTAAAGCGAGGCCGTAGGCCGAGCTAATTGTCGACGAGCAAGGTGTCATAGTGAGGCCGAAGGCCGAGCTATGGCACTTTGCGAGTCCGGAGGGCATTGAAGTTAGGCCGGAGGCCGAACTTCAGTGCCCGACAATAAATCATACAAAAGTTATATACTGTTCGGTTATCGTGGGTGCTGAAGCGAGGCCGCAGGCCGAGCTTCATTGCCCTGTTGACGATCATACAAAGCAACATACAATTTCATACAAAAAATATTTCTTTGGTAAGTTTTACCCACTTTTCGACTGGACTTGAAAGTTTGACTTATTTTTCAACTGAACTAAATTTATCTACCTTCTTTGAACTGAATTTAAATTTTTCTCACAGAATCCAAATTTAAAATTTTTGAATTTCTATCTCCACCCAACTCCAGACTGAATTGGAGATATCTACCTACCTTCTTAATCAATTTCAAAGTTTTAAAGAATAAAACTGCAACTAAAATGCTTGAACTAATCCTATAGGTAAAAGGATATAAACGCGGGCCGCATGCGGCCCGCGCAGCCACGCAAATACTAGTCTATATTATATAAAGCTGAACTACCATTGACTCATTGACAGAATTGTTCTCCCAGAAGGAGTTTTGTGGGGTGTTGAAGAGTGGAGCGATTGTATAGAGGAGGGTTAGGGGACCTAGGGAAAAATCCGAAAAGTTGCAAAAGTGGAAGAGACCCTGGAGTACCCCAACGTCCTGGCTAAACTATAACACTTGGAACCCCCCTTTTTGAACAAAAGTTGTAGGGAACCATGAGTCCCTCCCAAAAAATAAAAAAAAAATTGGGGTCTCAAACAAAAAAACATCGATCCCATACAAAGTTTGACCCTCAATAACTTCGGAACGGTAAACTTTTTTTAATTAGTGTTCGACCAAATGTCATAGGGAATCGTAAGCGCTACCAACCTAAAATGGTCTGATTGATCCCCTGGGGGTTCAAGTCGGGGATCAAATTTCAAAATGGTCCGAGGGGGATGAAATTTTGGCTCCGGGGGTTTTTGGGGTCGCTGATTTCATTTCTGAAAAAAGTTTTTGGAATTTTTTTTTTTTTTTAATAGCCGCCATACAAACTTACGAGCAAGGTGTCGGAGTGAGGCCGAAGGCCGAACGACTGCACCTTGCGAGTCTCCAATCGCACCGGAGCGAGGCCGAAGGCCGAGCGACGGTTTCATTGATGATTTCTAAAGGGTTCAAAGTGGGGTTCAAACGAGCAAGGTGCCGGAGTGAGGCCGAAGGCCGAGCGACGGCACCTTGCGAGTCTCATCATACCGGAGCGAGGCCGTAGGCCGAGCGACGGTTATTCCATATGATCTCTGAGGATTCAAAGAAGGGATCAAATCTAATATTGGTCCGATTGCGATGAAATTTAAGATCTGGGGGTTTTCAAGGACTCTGATTTCATTTCTGATGAAAGTTTTTGGAATTTCGTTTTTTTTTTAATCCTTTCATACATAGTTACGAGCAAGGTGTCGGAGTGAGGCCGAAGGCCGAACGACGGCACTATGCGAGTTCCTAAGTCACTAAAGCGAGGCCGCAGGCCGAGCTAACGGTTGACGAGCAAGGTGTCATAGTGAGGCCGGAGGCCGAGCTATGACACTTTGCGAGTTCTCGAGTAACTAAAGCGAGGCCGTAGGCCGAGCTAATTGTCGACGAGCAAGGTGTCATAGTGAGGCCGAAGGCCGAGCTATGGCACTTTGCGAGTCCGGAGGGCATTGAAGTTAGGCCGGAGGCCGAACTTCAGTGCCCGACAATAAATCATACAAAAGTTATATACTGTTCGGTTATCGTGGGTGCTGAAGCGAGGCCGCAGGCCGAGCTTCATTGCCCTGTTGACGATCATACAAAGCAACATACAATTTCATACAAAAAATATTTCTTTGGTAAGTTTTACCCACTTTTCGACTGGACTTGAAAGTTTGACTTATTTTTCAACTGAACTAAATTTATCTACCTTCTTTGAACTGAATTTAAATTTTTCTCACAGAATCCAAATTTAAAATTTTTGAATTTCTATCTCCACCCAACTCCAGACTGAATTGGAGATATCTACCTACCTTCTTAATCAATTTCAAAGTTTTAAAGAATAAAACTGCAACTAAAATGCTTGAACTAATCCTATAGGTAAAAGGATATAAACGCGGGCCGCATGCGGCCCGCGCAGCCACGCAAATACTAGTCTATATTATATAAAGCTGAACTACCATTGACTGACTGATTGACAGAATTGTTCTCCCAGAAGGAGTTTTGTGGGGGGGTAAGGAGTGGAGCGACTGTATAGAGGAGGGTCATGGGACCTAGGGAAAAATCCGAAAAGTTGCAAAAGTGGAATAGACCCTGGAGTACCCCAACGTCCTGCAAAAATGGTAGAGTTTAGGGGGGTGGGGTTCAAACAAAGGTTGTTAAGGACTATGAGTCCCTCCCAAAAAATTAAAAAAAAATGGGTGTCACAGACAAAAAAACGCCGATTCCATACAAAGTTTGACCCTTAATAACTTCGGAACGGTAAACTTTTTTTAATTAGTGTTCGACCAAATGTCATAGGGAATGGTAAGCGCTACCAACCTAAAATGGTCTCATTGATCCCCTGGGGGTTCAAGTCGGAGATCAAATTTCAAAATGGTCCGAGGGGGATGAAATTATGGCTCCGGGGGTTTTTGGGGTCGCTGATTTCATTTCTGAAAAAAGATTTTGGAATTTCTTTTTTTTTTTAATAGCCGCCATACAAACTTACGAGCAAGGTGTCGGAGTGAGGCCGAAGGCCGAACGACGGCACCTTGCGAGTCTCCAATCGCACCGGAGCGAGGCCGAAGGCCGAGCGACGGTTTCATTCATGATTTCTAAAGGGTTCAAAGTGGGGTTCAAACGAGCAAGGTGCCGGAGTGAGGCCGAAGGCCGAGCGACGGCACCTTGCGAGTCTCATCATACCGGAGCGAGGCCGTAGGCCAAGCGACGGTTATTCCATATGATCTCTGAGGATTCAAAGAAGGGATCAAATGTCATATTGGTCCGATTGCGATGAAATTTAAGATCTGGGGGTTTTCAGGGACTCTGATTTCATTTCTGATGAAAGTTTTTGGAATTTCTTTTTTTTTTAAATCTCTCATACATATTTACGAGCAGAGTGTCGGAGTGAGGCCGAAGGCCGAACGACGGCACCATGCGAGTTCCTAAGTCACTAAAGCGAGGCCGCAGGCCGAGCTAACGTTTGTCGAGCAAGGTGTCATAGTGAGGCCGAAGGCCGAGCTATGACACCTTGCGAGTTCTCAAGTAACTAAAGCGAGGCCGTAGGCCGAGCTAACGTTTGAAGAGCAAGGTGTCATAGCGAGGCCGAAGGCCGAGCTATGACACCTTGCGAGTTTTCAAGTAACTAAAGCGAGGCCGTAGGCCGAGCTAACGTTTGACGAGCAAGGTGTCATAGTGAGGCCGGAGGCCGAGCTATGACACCTTGCGAGTTCTCAAGTAACTAAAGCGAGGCCGTAGGCCGAGCTAACGTTTGAAGAGCAAGGTGTCATAGCGAGGCCGGAGGCCGAGCTATGACACCTTGCGAGTTCTCAAGTAACTAAAGCGAGTCCGGAGGGCATTGAAGTGAGGCCGCAGGCCGAACTTCAGTGCCCGACAGTAAATCAAACAAAAATTAAATACTGTATGATTATCGTAGGTGCTGAAGCGAGGCCGCAGGCCGAGCTTCAGTGCCCTTTGCCTACCGTACAATGATGTATGGTTTTCAATTTTTTCATACAAAAAATATTTCTTTTGTAAGTTTTACCCACTTTTCGACCGGACTTGAAAGATTGACTTTTTTTTCGATTGAATTAAATATTTCCACCCATTTTGAACTGAATTTAAATTTCTCTCACAGAATTCAAATTTAAAATTTTTGAATTTCAATCTCCACCCAACTCCAGACTGAATTGGAGATATCTACCTACCTTCTTAATCAATTTCAAAGTTTTAAAGATATAACTGCAAATTAAATGCACTGTCCCAACCCTATAGGTTAAAGGATATAAACGCGGGCCGCATGCGGCCCGCGCAGCCACGCAAATACTAGTCTATATTATATAAAGCTGAACTACCATTGACTCATTGACAGAATTGTTCTCCCAGAAGGAGTTTTGTGGGGGGGTGAAGAGTGGTACTCCTGGATTGGGGAGCGTTATGTGACCTAGGGAAAAATCCGAAAAGTTGCAAAAGTGGAACAGACCCTGGAGTACCCCAACGTCCTGGCTAAACTATAACACTTGGAACCCCCCTTTTTGAACAAAAGTTGTAGGAAACCATCAGTCGCTCCCAAAAAATTAAAAAAAAATTGGGTTCACAAACAAAAAAACATCGATCCCATACAAAGTTTGACCGTTAATAACTTCGGAACGGTAAACTTTTTTTAATTAGTGTTCGACCAAATGTCATAGGGGATGGTAAGCGCTACCAACCTAAAATGGTCTCATTGATCCCCTGGGGGTTCAAGTCGGGGTTCAAATTTCAAAATGGTCCGAGGGGAATGAAATTTTGGCTCCGGGGGTTTTTGGGGTCGCTGAATTTATTTCTGAAAAAAAATTTTGGAATTTCTTTTTTTTTTTAATAGCTCCCATACAAACTTACGAGCAAGGTGGCGGAGTGAGGCCGAAGGCCGAACGACGGCACCTTGCGAGTCTCCCCTTCGCACCGGAGCGAGGCCGAAGGCCGAGCGACGGTTCTTGAGATTTTTCCTGAAGGGTTCAAAGTGGGGTTCAAACGAGCAAGGTGTCGGAGCGAGGCCGGAGGCCGAGCGACGACACCTTGCGAGTTTCTTCATACCGGAGCGAGGCCGTAGGCCGAGCGACGTTTATTCATTATGATCCCTGAGGATTCAAAGAAGGGATCAAATTTTATATTGGTGTGATTGCGATGAAATTTAAGATCTGGGGGTTTTCAAGGACTCTGATTTCATTTCTGACGAAAGTTTTTGGAATTTCTTTTTTTTTTTAAACCTCTCATACATATTTACGAGCAAGGTGTCAGAGTGAGGCCGAAGGCCGAACGACGGCACCGGGCGAGTTCCTTAGTAACTAAAGCGAGGCCGTAGGCCGAGCTAACCTGTTACGAGCAAGGTGTCATAGTGAGGCCGGAGGCCGAGCTATGGCACCTTGCGAGTTCCCAAGTAACTAAAGCGAGGCCGTAGGCCGAGCTAACCTGTTACGAGCAAGGTGTCATAGTGAGGCCGAAGGCCGAGCTATGGCACCTTGCGAGTCCGGAGGGCATTGAAGTGAGGCCACAGGCCGAACTTCAGTGCCCGACAGTAAATCAAACAAAAATTAAATACTGTTTGATTATCGAAGGTGCTGAAGCGAGGCCGCAGGCCGAGCTTCAGTGCCCTTTGCTGACCGTACAATGATGTATGGCACCTTGCGAGTACCCAAGTAACTAAAGCGAGGCCGTAGGCCGAGCTAACCGTTAACGAGCAAGATGTCATAGTGAGGCCGAAGGCCGAGCTATGGCACCTTGCGAGTTCCCAAGTAACTGAAGCGAGGCCTTAGGCCGAGCTAACCTGTTACGAGCAAGGTGTCATAGTGAGGCCGAAGGCCGAGCTATGGCACCTTGCGAGTCTGGAGGGCATTGAAGTGAGGCCGCAGGCCGAACTTCAGTGCCCGACAGTAAATTAAACAAAAATTAAATACTGTTTGACTATCGAAGGTGCTGAAGCGAGGCCGCAGGCCGAGCTTCAGTGCCCGTTGCTGGCCGTACAATGATGTATGGTTTTCATACAAAAAATATTTCTTTTGTAAGTTTTACCCACTTTTCGACTGGACTTGAAAGTTTGACTTTTTTTTTCAATTGAACTAAATTTATCTACCTATTTTGAACTGAATTTAAATTTCTCTCACAGAATCCAAATTTAAAATTTTTGTATTTCTATCTCCACCCAACTCCAGACTGAATTGGAGAAATCTACAACATTTCTTAATCTATTTCAAAGTTTTAAAGAATCTAACTGCATTTTAAATGCTTGACCTACCCCAACAGGTTAAAGGATATAAACGCGGGCCGCATGCGGCCCGCGCAGCCACGCAAATACTAGTCTATCTATATTATATAAAGCTGAACTACCATTGACTCATTGACAGAATTGTTCTCCCAGAAGGAGTTTTGTGGGGGGGTGAAGAGTGGTACTCCTGGATAGGGGAGCGTTATGTGACCTAGGGAAAAATCCGAAAAGTTGCAAAAGTGGAACAGACCCTGGAGTACCCCAACGTCCTGCAAAAATGGTAGGGTTTAGGGGGGTGGGGTTCAAACAAAGGTTGTTAGGGACTATAAGCCCCTCCCAAAAAATTAAAAAAAAATGGGTGTCACAGACAAAAATACGGCGATCCCATACAAAGTTTGACCCTAAATAACTTCGGAACGGTAAACTTTTTTTAATTAGTGTTCGACCAAATGTCATAGGGGATGGCAAGCGCTACCAACCTAAAATGGTATGATTGATCCCCTGGGGGTTCAAGTCGGGGATCAAATTTCAAAATGGTCCGAGGGAGATGAAATTTTGGCTCTGGGAGTTTTTGGGGTCGCTGAATTCATTTCTGAAAAAAGTTTTTGGAATTTCTTTTTTTTTTAATAGCTCCCATACAAACTTACGAGCAAGGTGGCGGAGTGAGGCCGAAGGCCGAACGACGGCACCTTGCGAGTCTCCCCTTCGCACCGGAGCGAGGCCGAAGGCCGAGCGACGGTTCTTGAGATTTTTTCTGAAGGGTTCAAAGTGGGGTTCAAACGAGCAAGGTGTCGGAGCGAGGCCGGAGGCCGAGCGACGACACCTTGCGAGTCTCTACATACCGGAGCGAGGCCGTAGGCCGAGCGACGGTCATTCATTATGATCCCTGAGGATTCAAAGAAGGGATCAAATTTAATATTGGTGCAATTGCGATGAAATTTAAGATCTGGGGGTTTTCAAGGACTCTGATTTCATTTCTGATAAAAGTTTTTGGAATTTCTTTTTTTTTTTAAACCTCTCATACACATTTACGAGCAAGGTGTCGGAGCGAGGCCGAAGGCCGAGCGACGGCACCTTGCGAGTTCCCAAGTCACTTAAGCGAGGCCGTAGGCTGAGCTAATGTTTGACGAGCAAGGTGTCATAGTGAGGCCGAAGGCCGAGCTATGACACCTTGCGATTTCTCAATTAACTAAAGCGAGGCCGTAGGCCGAGCTAACGTTTGACAAGCAAGGTGTCATAGTGAGGCCGTAGGCCGAGCTATGACGCCTTGCGAGTTCTCAAGTAACTAAAGCGAGGCCGTAGGCCGAGCTCATCATTGACGAGCAAGGTGCTTAAGTAACTGAAGCGAGGCCGTAGGCCGAGCTAATTGTTGACGAGCAAGGTGTCATAGTGAGGCCGAAGGCCGAGCTATGGCATTTTGCGAGTCCGGAGGGCATTGAAGTGAGGCCGCAGGCCGAACTTCAGTGCCCGACAGTAAATCAAACAAAAATTAAATACTGTATGATTATCGTGGTTGCTGAAGCGAGGCCGCAGTTCGAGCTTCAGTGCCCGTTGCCGACCCTACAATGATGTCTGGTTTTCATACTTTCATGCAAAAAATATAACTTTGGTAAGTTTTACCCACTTTTCAACTGGACATGAAAGTTTGACTTTTTTTTCGACTTAATTAAATATTTCCACCCATTTTGAACTGAATTTATATTTGTCTCACAGAATCTAAATTTAAAATTTTTGAATTTCAATCTCTACCCAACTCCAGACTGAATTGGAGATATCTACCTACCTTCTTAATCAATTTCAAAGTTTTAAAGAAGCCAACTGCAAAACAAATATCTGCCCCACCCAATAGGGTAAAGGATATAAACGCGGGCCGCATGCGGCCCGCGCAGCCACGCAAATACTAGTCTATATTATATAAAGCTGAACTACCATTGACTCATTGACAGAATTGTTCTCCCAGAAGGAGTTTTGTGGGGGGTCGGCGAGTGGAGCGATTGTATAGAGGAGGGTTAGGGGACCTAGGGAAAAATCCGAAAAGTTGCAAAAGTGGAACAGACCCTGGAGTACCCCAACGTCCTGGCTAAACTATAACACTTGGAACCCCCCTTTTTGAACAAAAGTTGTAGGGAACCATGAGTCCCTCCCAAAAAATAAAAAAAAAATTGGGGTCACAAACAAAAAAACATCGATCCCATACAAAGTTTGACCGTTAATAACTTCGGAACGGTAAACTTTTTTTAATTAGTGTTCGACCAAATGTCATAGGGAATCGTAAGCGCTACCAACCTAAAATGGTCTGATTGATCCCCTGGGGGTTCAAGTCGGGGATCAAATTTCAAAATGGTCCGAGGGGGATGAAATTTTGGCTCCGGGGGTTTTTGGGGTCGCTGATTTCATTTCTGAAAAAAGTTTTTGGAATTTTTTTTTTTTTTAATAGCCGCCATACAAACTTACGAGCAAGGTGTCGGAGTGAGGCCGAAGGCCGAACGACTGCACCTTGCGAGTCTCCAATCGCACCGGAGCGAGGCCGAAGGCCGAGCGACGGTTTCATTGATGATTTCTAAAGGGTTCAAAGTGGGGTTCAAACGAGCAAGGTGCCGGAGTGAGGCCGAAGGCCGAGCGACGGCACCTTGCGAGTCTCATCATACCGGAGCGAGGCCGTAGGCCGAGCGACGGTTATTCCATATGATCTCTGAGGATTCAAAGAAGGGATCAAATCTAATATTGGTCCGATTGCGATGAAATTTAAGATCTGGGGGTTTTCAAGGACTCTGATTTCATTTCTGATGAAAGTTTTTGGAATTTCGTTTTTTTTTTAATCCTTTCATACATAGTTACGAGCAAGGTGTCGGAGTGAGGCCGAAGGCCGAACGACGGCACTATGCGAGTTCCTAAGTCACTAAAGCGAGGCCGCAGGCCGAGCTAACGGTTGACGAGCAAGGTGTCATAGTGAGGCCGGAGGCCGAGCTATGACACTTTGCGAGTTCTCGAGTAACTAAAGCGAGGCCGTAGGCCGAGCTAATTGTCGACGAGCAAGGTGTCATAGTGAGGCCGAAGGCCGAGCTATGGCACTTTGCGAGTCCGGAGGGCATTGAAGTTAGGCCGGAGGCCGAACTTCAGTGCCCGACAATAAATCATACAAAAGTTATATACTGTTCGGTTATCGTGGGTGCTGAAGCGAGGCCGCAGGCCGAGCTTCATTGCCCTGTTGACGATCATACAAAGCAACATACAATTTCATACAAAAAATATTTCTTTGGTAAGTTTTACCCACTTTTCGACTGGACTTGAAAGTTTGACTTATTTTTCAACTGAACTAAATTTATCTACCTTCTTTGAACTGAATTTAAATTTTTCTCACAGAATCCAAATTTAAAATTTTTGAATTTCTATCTCCACCCAACTCCAGACTGAATTGGAGATATCTACCTACCTTCTTAATCAATTTCAAAGTTTTAAAGAATAAAACTGCAACTAAAATGCTTGAACTAATCCTATAGGTAAAAGGATATAAACGCGGGCCGCATGCGGCCCGCGCAGCCACGCAAATACTAGTCTATATTATATAAAGCTGAACTACCATTGACTCATTGACAGAATTGTTCTCCCAGAAGGAGTTTTGTGGGGTGTTGAAGAGTGGAGCGATTGTATAGAGGAGGGTTAGGGGACCTAGGGAAAAATCCGAAAAGTTGCAAAAGTGGAAGAGACCCTGGAGTACCCCAACGTCCTGGCTAAACTATAACACTTGGAACCCCCCTTTTTGAACAAAAGTTGTAGGGAACCATGAGTCCCTCCCAAAAAATAAAAAAAAAATTGGGGTCTCAAACAAAAAAACATCGATCCCATACAAAGTTTGACCCTCAATAACTTCGGAACGGTAAACTTTTTTTAATTAGTGTTCGACCAAATGTCATAGGGAATCGTAAGCGCTACCAACCTAAAATGGTCTGATTGATCCCCTGGGGGTTCAAGTCGGGGATCAAATTTCAAAATGGTCCGAGGGGGATGAAATTTTGGCTCCGGGGGTTTTTGGGGTCGCTGATTTCATTTCTGAAAAAAGTTTTTGGAATTTTTTTTTTTTTTTAATAGCCGCCATACAAACTTACGAGCAAGGTGTCGGAGTGAGGCCGAAGGCCGAACGACTGCACCTTGCGAGTCTCCAATCGCACCGGAGCGAGGCCGAAGGCCGAGCGACGGTTTCATTGATGATTTCTAAAGGGTTCAAAGTGGGGTTCAAACGAGCAAGGTGCCGGAGTGAGGCCGAAGGCCGAGCGACGGCACCTTGCGAGTCTCATCATACCGGAGCGAGGCCGTAGGCCGAGCGACGGTTATTCCATATGATCTCTGAGGATTCAAAGAAGGGATCAAATCTAATATTGGTCCGATTGCGATGAAATTTAAGATCTGGGGGTTTTCAAGGACTCTGATTTCATTTCTGATGAAAGTTTTTGGAATTTCGTTTTTTTTTTAATCCTTTCATACATAGTTACGAGCAAGGTGTCGGAGTGAGGCCGAAGGCCGAACGACGGCACTATGCGAGTTCCTAAGTCACTAAAGCGAGGCCGCAGGCCGAGCTAACGGTTGACGAGCAAGGTGTCATAGTGAGGCCGGAGGCCGAGCTATGACACTTTGCGAGTTCTCGAGTAACTAAAGCGAGGCCGTAGGCCGAGCTAATTGTCGACGAGCAAGGTGTCATAGTGAGGCCGAAGGCCGAGCTATGGCACTTTGCGAGTCCGGAGGGCATTGAAGTTAGGCCGGAGGCCGAACTTCAGTGCCCGACAATAAATCATACAAAAGTTATATACTGTTCGGTTATCGTGGGTGCTGAAGCGAGGCCGCAGGCCGAGCTTCATTGCCCTGTTGACGATCATACAAAGCAACATACAATTTCATACAAAAAATATTTCTTTGGTAAGTTTTACCCACTTTTCGACTGGACTTGAAAGTTTGACTTATTTTTCAACTGAACTAAATTTATCTACCTTCTTTGAACTGAATTTAAATTTTTCTCACAGAATCCAAATTTAAAATTTTTGAATTTCTATCTCCACCCAACTCCAGACTGAATTGGAGATATCTACCTACCTTCTTAATCAATTTCAAAGTTTTAAAGAATAAAACTGCAACTAAAATGCTTGAACTAATCCTATAGGTAAAAGGATATAAACGCGGGCCGCATGCGGCCCGCGCAGCCACGCAAATACTAGTCTATATTATATAAAGCTGAACTACCATTGACTGACTGATTGACAGAATTGTTCTCCCAGAAGGAGTTTTGTGGGGGGGTAAGGAGTGGAGCGACTGTATAGAGGAGGGTCATGGGACCTAGGGAAAAATCCGAAAAGTTGCAAAAGTGGAATAGACCCTGGAGTACCCCAACGTCCTGCAAAAATGGTAGAGTTTAGGGGGGTGGGGTTCAAACAAAGGTTGTTAAGGACTATGAGTCCCTCCCAAAAAATTAAAAAAAAATGGGTGTCACAGACAAAAAAACGCCGATTCCATACAAAGTTTGACCCTTAATAACTTCGGAACGGTAAACTTTTTTTAATTAGTGTTCGACCAAATGTCATAGGGAATGGTAAGCGCTACCAACCTAAAATGGTCTCATTGATCCCCTGGGGGTTCAAGTCGGAGATCAAATTTCAAAATGGTCCGAGGGGGATGAAATTATGGCTCCGGGGGTTTTTGGGGTCGCTGATTTCATTTCTGAAAAAAGATTTTGGAATTTCTTTTTTTTTTTAATAGCCGCCATACAAACTTACGAGCAAGGTGTCGGAGTGAGGCCGAAGGCCGAACGACGGCACCTTGCGAGTCTCCAATCGCACCGGAGCGAGGCCGAAGGCCGAGCGACGGTTTCATTCATGATTTCTAAAGGGTTCAAAGTGGGGTTCAAACGAGCAAGGTGCCGGAGTGAGGCCGAAGGCCGAGCGACGGCACCTTGCGAGTCTCATCATACCGGAGCGAGGCCGTAGGCCAAGCGACGGTTATTCCATATGATCTCTGAGGATTCAAAGAAGGGATCAAATGTCATATTGGTCCGATTGCGATGAAATTTAAGATCTGGGGGTTTTCAGGGACTCTGATTTCATTTCTGATGAAAGTTTTTGGAATTTCTTTTTTTTTTAAATCTCTCATACATATTTACGAGCAGAGTGTCGGAGTGAGGCCGAAGGCCGAACGACGGCACCATGCGAGTTCCTAAGTCACTAAAGCGAGGCCGCAGGCCGAGCTAACGTTTGTCGAGCAAGGTGTCATAGTGAGGCCGAAGGCCGAGCTATGACACCTTGCGAGTTCTCAAGTAACTAAAGCGAGGCCGTAGGCCGAGCTAACGTTTGAAGAGCAAGGTGTCATAGCGAGGCCGAAGGCCGAGCTATGACACCTTGCGAGTTTTCAAGTAACTAAAGCGAGGCCGTAGGCCGAGCTAACGTTTGACGAGCAAGGTGTCATAGTGAGGCCGGAGGCCGAGCTATGACACCTTGCGAGTTCTCAAGTAACTAAAGCGAGGCCGTAGGCCGAGCTAACGTTTGAAGAGCAAGGTGTCATAGCGAGGCCGGAGGCCGAGCTATGACACCTTGCGAGTTCTCAAGTAACTAAAGCGAGTCCGGAGGGCATTGAAGTGAGGCCGCAGGCCGAACTTCAGTGCCCGACAGTAAATCAAACAAAAATTAAATACTGTATGATTATCGTAGGTGCTGAAGCGAGGCCGCAGGCCGAGCTTCAGTGCCCTTTGCCTACCGTACAATGATGTATGGTTTTCAATTTTTTCATACAAAAAATATTTCTTTTGTAAGTTTTACCCACTTTTCGACCGGACTTGAAAGATTGACTTTTTTTTCGATTGAATTAAATATTTCCACCCATTTTGAACTGAATTTAAATTTCTCTCACAGAATTCAAATTTAAAATTTTTGAATTTCAATCTCCACCCAACTCCAGACTGAATTGGAGATATCTACCTACCTTCTTAATCAATTTCAAAGTTTTAAAGATATAACTGCAAATTAAATGCACTGTCCCAACCCTATAGGTTAAAGGATATAAACGCGGGCCGCATGCGGCCCGCGCAGCCACGCAAATACTAGTCTATATTATATAAAGCTGAACTACCATTGACTCATTGACAGAATTGTTCTCCCAGAAGGAGTTTTGTGGGGGGGTGAAGAGTGGTACTCCTGGATTGGGGAGCGTTATGTGACCTAGGGAAAAATCCGAAAAGTTGCAAAAGTGGAACAGACCCTGGAGTACCCCAACGTCCTGGCTAAACTATAACACTTGGAACCCCCCTTTTTGAACAAAAGTTGTAGGAAACCATCAGTCGCTCCCAAAAAATTAAAAAAAAATTGGGTTCACAAACAAAAAAACATCGATCCCATACAAAGTTTGACCGTTAATAACTTCGGAACGGTAAACTTTTTTTAATTAGTGTTCGACCAAATGTCATAGGGGATGGTAAGCGCTACCAACCTAAAATGGTCTCATTGATCCCCTGGGGGTTCAAGTCGGGGTTCAAATTTCAAAATGGTCCGAGGGGAATGAAATTTTGGCTCCGGGGGTTTTTGGGGTCGCTGAATTTATTTCTGAAAAAAAATTTTGGAATTTCTTTTTTTTTTTAATAGCTCCCATACAAACTTACGAGCAAGGTGGCGGAGTGAGGCCGAAGGCCGAACGACGGCACCTTGCGAGTCTCCCCTTCGCACCGGAGCGAGGCCGAAGGCCGAGCGACGGTTCTTGAGATTTTTCCTGAAGGGTTCAAAGTGGGGTTCAAACGAGCAAGGTGTCGGAGCGAGGCCGGAGGCCGAGCGACGACACCTTGCGAGTTTCTTCATACCGGAGCGAGGCCGTAGGCCGAGCGACGTTTATTCATTATGATCCCTGAGGATTCAAAGAAGGGATCAAATTTTATATTGGTGTGATTGCGATGAAATTTAAGATCTGGGGGTTTTCAAGGACTCTGATTTCATTTCTGACGAAAGTTTTTGGAATTTCTTTTTTTTTTTAAACCTCTCATACATATTTACGAGCAAGGTGTCAGAGTGAGGCCGAAGGCCGAACGACGGCACCGGGCGAGTTCCTTAGTAACTAAAGCGAGGCCGTAGGCCGAGCTAACCTGTTACGAGCAAGGTGTCATAGTGAGGCCGGAGGCCGAGCTATGGCACCTTGCGAGTTCCCAAGTAACTAAAGCGAGGCCGTAGGCCGAGCTAACCTGTTACGAGCAAGGTGTCATAGTGAGGCCGAAGGCCGAGCTATGGCACCTTGCGAGTCCGGAGGGCATTGAAGTGAGGCCACAGGCCGAACTTCAGTGCCCGACAGTAAATCAAACAAAAATTAAATACTGTTTGATTATCGAAGGTGCTGAAGCGAGGCCGCAGGCCGAGCTTCAGTGCCCTTTGCTGACCGTACAATGATGTATGGCACCTTGCGAGTACCCAAGTAACTAAAGCGAGGCCGTAGGCCGAGCTAACCGTTAACGAGCAAGATGTCATAGTGAGGCCGAAGGCCGAGCTATGGCACCTTGCGAGTTCCCAAGTAACTGAAGCGAGGCCTTAGGCCGAGCTAACCTGTTACGAGCAAGGTGTCATAGTGAGGCCGAAGGCCGAGCTATGGCACCTTGCGAGTCTGGAGGGCATTGAAGTGAGGCCGCAGGCCGAACTTCAGTGCCCGACAGTAAATTAAACAAAAATTAAATACTGTTTGACTATCGAAGGTGCTGAAGCGAGGCCGCAGGCCGAGCTTCAGTGCCCGTTGCTGGCCGTACAATGATGTATGGTTTTCATACAAAAAATATTTCTTTTGTAAGTTTTACCCACTTTTCGACTGGACTTGAAAGTTTGACTTTTTTTTTCAATTGAACTAAATTTATCTACCTATTTTGAACTGAATTTAAATTTCTCTCACAGAATCCAAATTTAAAATTTTTGTATTTCTATCTCCACCCAACTCCAGACTGAATTGGAGAAATCTACAACATTTCTTAATCTATTTCAAAGTTTTAAAGAATCTAACTGCATTTTAAATGCTTGACCTACCCCAACAGGTTAAAGGATATAAACGCGGGCCGCATGCGGCCCGCGCAGCCACGCAAATACTAGTCTATCTATATTATATAAAGCTGAACTACCATTGACTCATTGACAGAATTGTTCTCCCAGAAGGAGTTTTGTGGGGGGGTGAAGAGTGGTACTCCTGGATAGGGGAGCGTTATGTGACCTAGGGAAAAATCCGAAAAGTTGCAAAAGTGGAACAGACCCTGGAGTACCCCAACGTCCTGGCTAAACTATAACACTTGGAACCCCCCTTTTTGAACAAAGGTTGTTAAGGACCATGAGCCCCTCCCAAAAAATTAAAAAAAAATGGGTGTCACAAACAAAAAAACGTCGATCCGATACAAAGTTTGACCCTTAATAACATCGGAACGGTAAACTTTTTTTAATTAGTGTTCGACCAAATGTCATAGGGAATCATAAGCGCTACCAACCTAAAATGGTCTGATTGATCCCCTGGGGGTTCAAGTCGGGGATCAAATTTCAAAATGGTCCAAGCGGGACGAAATTTTGGCTCCGGGGGTTTTTAGGGTCGCTGAATTCATTTCTGAAAAAAGTTTTTGTAATTTCTTTTTTTTTTTAATAGCTCCCATACAAACTTACGAGCAAGGTGGCGGAGTGAGGCCGAAGGCCGAACGACGGCACCTTGCGAGTCTCCCCTTCGCACCGGAGCGAGGCCGAAGGCCGAGCGACGGTTCTTGAGATTTTTTCTGAAGGGTTCAAAGTGGGGTTCAAACGAGCAAGGTGTCGGAGCGAGGCCGGAGGCCGAGCGACGGCACCTTGCGAGTCTCCCATCACACCGGAGCGAGGCCGAAGGCCGAGCGACGAATTCATTGATGATTTCGAAAGGGTTCAAAGTGGGGTTCAAACGAGCAAGGTGTCGGAGCGAGGCCGGAGGCCGAGCGACGACACCTTGCGAGTCTCTTCATACCGGAGTGAGGCCGTAGGCCGAGCGACGGTTATTCATTATGATCCCTGAGGATTCAAAGAAGGGATCAAATTTTATATTGGTGCGATTGCGATGAAATTTAAGATCTGGGGGTTTTTAAGGACTCTGATTTCATTTCTGATGAAAGTTTTTAGAATTTCTTTTTTTTTTTTTAATCTCTCATACATAATTACGATCAAGATGTCGGAGTGAGGCCGAAGGCCGAGCGACGGCACCTTGCGAGTTCTCAAGTAACTAAAGCGAGGCCGTAGGCCGAGCTAACGTTTGACGAGCAAGGTGTCATAGTGAGGCCGAAGGCCGAGCTATGGCACTTTGCGAGTTCGGAGGGCATTGAAGTGAGGCCGGAGGCCGAACTTCAGTGCCCGACAATAAATCATACAAAAGTTTTATACTGTTCGGTTATCGTGGGTGCTGAAGCGAGGCCGCAGGCCGAGCTTCAGTGCCCTTTGCCTACCGTACAATGATGTATGGTTTTCATACTTTTATACAAAAAATATTTCTTTGGTAAGTTTTACACACTTTTCGACTGGACTTGAAAGTTTGGCTTATTTTTTCAACTGAACTAAATTTATCTACCAATTTTGAACTGAATTTAAATTTCTCTCACAGAATCCAAATTTAAAATTTTTGAATTTCTATCTCCACCCATATCCAGACTGAATTGGAGAAATCTACAACATTTCTTAATCAATTTCAAAGTTTTAAAGATTACAACTGCAAATTAAATGCTTGACCTAATCCTACAGGTAAAAGGATATAAACGCGGGCCGCATGCGGCCCGCGCAGCCACGCAAATACTAGTCTATATTATATAAAGCTGAACTACCATTGATTGACTGATTGACAGAATTGTTCTCCCAGAAGGAGTTTTGTGGGGGGTTGAAGAGTGAAGCGGTTGTATAGAGGAGGGTCATGGGACCTAGGGAAAAATCCGAAAAGTTGCAAAAGTGGAAAAGACCCTGGAGTACCCCAACGTCCTGCAAAAATGGTAGGGTTTAGGGGGGTGGGGTTCGAACAAAGGTTGTTAGGGACCATGAGTCCTTCCCAAAAAATTTAAAAAAAATGGGTGTCACAGATAAAAAAACGTCGATCCCATACAAAGTTTGACCGTTAATAACTTCGGAACGGTAACCTTTTTTTAATTAGTGTTCGACCAAATGTCATAGAGGATCGTAAGCGCTACCAACCTAAAATGGTCTGATTGATCCCCTGGGGGTTCAAGTCGGGGATCAAATTTCAAAATGATCCGAGCGGGACGAAATTTTGGCTCCGGGGGTTTTTGGGGTCTATTAAATTTATTTCTGAAAAAAAATTTTGGAATTTCTTTTTTTTTTTAATAGCTCCCATACAAACTTACGAGCAAGGTGGCGGAGTGAGGCCAAAGGCCGAACGACGGCACCTTGCGAGTCCCCCATCGCACCGGAGCGAGGCCGAAGGCCGAGCGACGGTTCTTGAGATTTTTTCTGAAGGGTTCAAAGTGGGGTTCAAACGAGCAAGGTGTCGGAGCGAGGCCGGAGGCCGAGCCACGACACCTTGCGAGTCTCTACATACCGGAGCGAGGCCGTTGGCCGAGCGACGGTTATTCATTATGATCCCTGAGGATTCAAAGAAGGGATCAAATTTTATATTGGTCCGATTGCGATGAAATTTAAGATCTGGGGGTTTTCAAGGACTCTGATTTCATTTCTGATGAAAGTTTTTGGAATTCCTTTTTTTTTTTAAATCTCTCATACATATTTACGAGCAAGGTGTCGGAGTGAGGCCGAAGGCCGAACGACGGCACCATGCGAGTTCCTAAGTCACTAAAGCGAGGCCGCAGGCCGAGCTAACGTTTGACGAGCAAGGTGTCATAGCGAGGCCGGAGGCCGAGCTATGACACCTTGCGAGTTCTCAAGTAACTAAAGCGAGGCCGTAGGCCGAGCAAACTTTTGACGAGCAAGGTGTCATAGCGAGGCCGGAGGCCGAGCTATGACACCTTGCGAGTTCTCAAGTAACTAAAGCGAGGCCGTAGGCCGAGCAAACTTTTGACGAGCAAGGTGTCATAGTGAGGCCGGAGGCCTCACTATGACACCTTGCGAGTTCTCAAGTAACTAAAGCGAGGCCGTAGGCCGAGCTAACGTTTGACGAGCAAGGTGTCATAGTGAGGCCGGAGGCCGAGCTATGACACCTTGCGAGTACTCAAGTAGCTCAAGCGAGGCCGTAGGCCGAGCTGATGTATGACGAGCAAGGTGTCATAGCGAGGCCGGAGGCTGAGCTATGACACCTTGCGAGTACTCAAGTAACTTAAGCGAGGCCGGAGGCCGAGCTAATTATTGACGTGCAAGGTATCATAGTGAGGCCGAAGGCCGAGCTATGGCATCTTGCGAGTCCGGAGGGCATTGAAGTGAGGCCGCAGGCCGAACTTCAGTGCCCGACAGTAAATCAAACAAAAATTAAATACTGTTTGATTATCGTAGGTGCTGAAGCGAGGCCGCAGGCCGAGCTTCAGTGCCCTGTTGACGATCATACAATGCAACATACAATTTCATGCAAAAAAATATTTCTTTGGTAAGTTTTACCCAGTTTTCGACTGGACTTGAAAGTTTGACTTTTATTTTCAACTCATTGATAAATTTCCACCTAATTTGAACTGAATTTAAATTTCTCTCACAGAATCCAAATTTAAAATTTTTGAATTTCAATCTCCACCCAACTCCAGACTGAATTGGAGAAATCTACAACATTTCTTAATCAATTTCAAAGTTTTAAAGAATTTAACTGCAACATAAATGCTTGACCTATTCATATAGGTAAAAGGATATAAACGCGGGCCGCATGCGGCCCGCGCAGCCACGCAAATACTAGTCTATATTATATAAAGCTGAACTACCATTGACTGACTGACTGACTCATTGACATAATTGTTCTCCCAGAAGGAGTTTTGTGGGGGGTTGGCGAGTAGTACTCCTGGATAGGGGAGGGGTATGTGACCTAGGGAAAAATCCGAAAAGTTGCAAAAGTGGAAAAGACCTTGGAGTACCTCAACGTCCTGCAAAAATGGTAGGGTTTAGGGGGGTGGGGTTCGAACAAAGGTTGTTAAGAACCATGAGCCCCTCCCAAAAAATAAAAAAAAAATCGGGGTCACAAACAAAAAAACATCGATCCCATACAAAGTTTGACCGTTAATAACTTCGGAACGGTAAACTTTTTTTAATTAGTGTTCGACCAAATGTCATAGGGAATGGTAAGCGCTACCAACCTAAAATAGTCTGATTGATCCCCTGGGGGTTCAAGTCGGGGATCAAATTTCAAAATGGTCCGAGCGGGACGAAATTTTGGCTCCGGGGGTTTTTGGGGTCCCTGAATTCATTTCTGAAAAAAAATTTTGGAATTTCTTTTTTTTTTTAATAGCTCCCATACAAACTTACGAGCAAGGTGGCGGAGTGAGGCCGAAGGCCGAACGACGGCACCTTGCGAGTCCCCCATCGCACCGGAGCGAGGCCGAAGGCCGAGCGACGGTTCTTGAGATTTTTTCTGAAGGGTTTAAAGTGGGGTTCAAACGAGCAAGGTGTCGGAGCGAGGCCGAAGGCCGAACGACGGCACCTTGCGAGTCTCCCCTTCGCACCGGAGCGAGGCCGAAGGCCGAGCGACGGTTCTTGAGATTTTTTCTGATGGGTTCAAAGTGGGGTTCAAACGAGCAAGGTGTCGGAGTGAGGCCGAAGGCCGAGCGACGGCACCTTGCGAGTCTCCCCTTCGCACCGGAGCGAGGCCGAAGGCCGAGCGACGGTTCTTGAGATTTTTTCTGAAGGGTTCAAAGTGGGGTTCAAACGAGCAAGGTGTCGGAGCGAGGCCGGAGGCCGAGCGACGGCACCTTGCGAGTCTTATCATACCAGAGCGAGGCCGTAGGCCGAGCGACGGTTATTCCATATGATCCCTGAGGATTCAAAGAAGGGATCAAATTTTATATTGGTCCGATTGCGATGAAATTTAAGATCTGGGGGTTTTCAAGGACTCTGATTTCATTTCTGATGAAAGTTTTTGGAATTTCTTTTTTTTTTTAAAACCTCTCATACATATTTACGAGCAAGGTGTCGGAGTGAGGCCGAAGGCCGAACGACGGCACCATGCGAGTTCCTAAGACACTAAAGCGAGGCCGCAGGCCGAGCTAACGTTTGACGAGCAAGGTGTCATAGCGAGGCCGGAGGCCGAGCTATGACACCTTGCGATTACTCAAGTAACTAAAGCGAGGCCGTAGGCCGAGCTAACCGTTAACGAGCAAGGTGTCATAGTGAGGCCGAAGGCCGAGCTATGGCACCTTGCGAGTTCCCAAGTAACTAAAGCGAGGCCGAAGGCCGAGCTAACGGTTGACGAGCAAGGTGTCATAGTGAGGCCGGAGGCCGAGCTATGACACCTTGCGAGTTCTCGAGTATTTAAAGCGAGGCCGTAGGCCGAGCTAATTGTCGACGAGCAAGGTGTCATAGTGAGGCCGAAGGCCGAGCTATGGCACTTTGCGAGTCCGGAGGGCATTGAAGTGAGGCCGGAGGCCGAACTTCAGTGCCCGACAATAAATCATACAAAAGTTATATATTGTTCGGTTATCGTGGGTGCTGAAGCGAGGCCGCAGGCCGAGCTTCATTGCCCTGTTGACGATCATACAATGCAACATACAATTTCATACAAAAAATATTTCTTTGGTAAGTTTTACCCACTTTTCGACTGGACTTGAAAGTTTGACTTATTTTTCAACTGAACTAAATTTATCTACCTTCTTTGAACTGAATTTAAATTTTTCTCACGGAATCCAAATTTAAAATTTTTGAATTTCTATCTCCACCCAACTCCAGACTGAATTGGAGAAATCTACAACATATCTTAATCAATTTCAAAGTTTTAAAGATTACAACTGCAAAACAAATACCTGCACCAACCCTATAGGTAAAAGGATATAAACGCGGGCCGCATGCGGCCCGCGCAGCCACGCAAATACTAGTCTATTCTATATTATATAAAGCTGAACTACCATTGACTGACTGATTGACAGAATTGTTCTCCCAGAAGGAGTTTTGTGGGGGGGTGAGGAGTGGAGCGACTGTATAGAGGAGGGTTATGGGACCTAGGGAAAAATCCGAAAAGTTGCAAAAGAGGAATAGACCCTGGAGTACCCCAACGTCCTGCAAAAATGGTAGGGTTTAGGGGGGTGGGGTTCAAACAAAGGTTGTTAGGGACCATGAGCCCCTCCCAAAAAAAAAAAAAAATAGGTGTCACAAACAAAAAAACATCGATCCCATACAAAGTTTGACCGTTAATAACTTCGAAACGGTAAACTTTTTTTAATTAGTGTTCGACCAAATGTCATAGGGAATCGTAAGCGCTACCAACCCAAAATGGTCTGATTGATCCCCTGGGGGTTCAAGTCGGGGATCAAATTTCAAAATGGTCTGAGCGGGATGAAATTTTGGCTCCGGGGGTTTTTGGGGTCGCTGAATTCATTTCTGAAAAAAAATTTTGGAATTTCTTTTTTTTTTTAATAGCCGCCATACAAACTTACGAGCAAGGTGTCGGAGTGAGGCCGAAGGCCGAACGACGGCACCTTGCGAGTCTCCAATCGCACCGGAGCGAGGCCGAAGGCCGAGCGACGATACCTTGCGAGTCTCATCATACCGGAGCGAGGCCGTAGGTCGAGCGACGGTTATACTATGTGATCCCTGAGGATTCAAAGAAGGGATCAAATTTTATATTGGTCCGATTGTGATGAAATTTAAGATCTGGGGGTTTTCAAGGACTCTGATTCCATTTCTGAGGAAAGGTTTTGGAATTTCTTTTTTTTTTAAACTTCTCATACATAATTACGAGCAAGGTGTCGGAGTGAGGCCGAAGGCCGAGCGACGTCACCTTGCGAGTTCCTAAGTCTCTAAAGCGAGGCCGCAGGCCGAGCTAACGTTTGACCAGCAAGGTGTCATAGCGAGGCCGGAGGCCGAGCTATGACACCTTGCGAGTTCTTAAGTAACTAAAGCGAGGCCGTAGGCCGAGCTAACGTTTGACGAGCAAGGTGTCATAGTGAGGCCGGAGGCCGAGCTATGACACCTTGCGAGTACTCAAGTAACTAAAGCGAGGCCGTAGGCCGAGCTAAAGTTTGACGAGCAAGGTGTCATAGTGAGGCCGAAGGCCGAGCTATGGCAGCTTGCGAGTCCGGAGGGCATTGAAGTGAGGCCGCAGGCCGAACTTCAGTGCCCGACAGTAATATCAAACAAAAATTAAATACTGTTTGATTATCGTGGGTGCTGAAGCGAGGCCGCAGGCCGAGCTTCAGTGCCCTGTTGACGATCATACAATGCAACATACAATTTCATACAAAAAATATTTCTTTGGTAAGTTTTACCCACTTTTCGACTGGACTTGAAAGTTTGACTTTTTTTTCGACTGAATTAAATATTTCTACCTACTCTGAACTGAATTTAAATTTCTCTCACAGAATCCAAATTTAAAATTTTTGAATTTCAATCACCACTCAACTCCAGACTGAATTGGAGATATCTACCTACCTTCTTAATCAATTTCAAAGTTTTAAAGAATAAAACTGCAAGTTAAATGCACTGTCCTACCCCAACAGGTTAAAGGATATAAACGCGGGCCGCATGCGGCCCGCGCAGCCACGCAAATACTAGTCTATCTATATTATATAAAGCTGAACTACCATTGACTCATTGACAGAATTGTTCTCCCAGAAGGAGTTTTGTGGGGGGGTGAAGAGTGGTACTCCTGGATTGGGGAGCGTTATGTGACCTAGGGAAAAATCCGAAAAGTTGCAAAAGTGGAACAGACCCTGGAGTACCCCAACGTCCTGGCTAAACTATAACACTTGGAACCCCCCTTTTTGAACAAAAGTTGTAGGAAACCATCAGTCGCTCCCAAAAAATTAAAAAAAAATTGGGTTCACAAACAAAAAAACATCGATCCCATACAAAGTTTGACCGTTAATAACTTCGGAACGGTAAACTTTTTTTAATTAGTGTTCGACCAAATGTCATAGGGGATGGTAAGCGCTACCAACCTAAAATGGTCTCATTGATCCCCTGGGGGTTCAAGTCGGGGTTCAAATTTCAAAATGGTCCGAGGGGAATGAAATTTTGGCTCCGGGGGTTTTTGGGGTCGCTGAATTTATTTCTGAAAAAAAATTTTGGAATTTCTTTTTTTTTTTAATAGCTCCCATACAAACTTACGAGCAAGGTGGCGGAGTGAGGCCGAAGGCCGAACGACGGCACCTTGCGAGTCTCCCCTTCGCACCGGAGCGAGGCCGAAGGCCGAGCGACGGTTCTTGAGATTTTTCCTGAAGGGTTCAAAGTGGGGTTCAAACGAGCAAGGTGTCGGAGCGAGGCCGGAGGCCGAGCGACGACACCTTGCGAGTTTCTTCATACCGGAGCGAGGCCGTAGGCCGAGCGACGTTTATTCATTATGA
Organism: Ligdia adustata; assembly: GCA_947049295.1. Lineage (NCBI taxonomy): Eukaryota > Metazoa > Arthropoda > Insecta > Lepidoptera > Geometridae > Ligdia > Ligdia adustata. Next base: position 15,615,366 of record OX346218.1, on the reverse strand, counting down.
TCCCTGAGGATTCAAAGAAGGGATCAAATTTTATATTGGTGTGATTGCGATGAAATTTAAGATCTGGGGGTTTTCAAGGACTCTGATTTCATTTCTGACGAAAGTTTTTGGAATTTCTTTTTTTTTTTAAACCTCTCATACATATTTACGAGCAAGGTGTCAGAGTGAGGCCGAAGGCCGAACGACGGCACCGGGCGAGTTCCTTAGTAACTAAAGCGAGGCCGTAGGCCGAGCTAACCTGTTACGAGCAAGGTGTCATAGTGAGGCCGGAGGCCGAGCTATGGCACCTTGCGAGTTCCCAAGTAACTAAAGCGAGGCCGTAGGCCGAGCTAACCTGTTACGAGCAAGGTGTCATAGTGAGGCCGAAGGCCGAGCTATGGCACCTTGCGAGTCCGGAGGGCATTGAAGTGAGGCCACAGGCCGAACTTCAGTGCCCGACAGTAAATCAAACAAAAATTAAATACTGTTTGATTATCGAAGGTGCTGAAGCGAGGCCGCAGGCCGAGCTTCAGTGCCCTTTGCTGACCGTACAATGATGTATGGCACCTTGCGAGTACCCAAGTAACTAAAGCGAGGCCGTAGGCCGAGCTAACCGTTAACGAGCAAGATGTCATAGTGAGGCCGAAGGCCGAGCTATGGCACCTTGCGAGTTCCCAAGTAACTGAAGCGAGGCCTTAGGCCGAGCTAACCTGTTACGAGCAAGGTGTCATAGTGAGGCCGAAGGCCGAGCTATGGCACCTTGCGAGTCTGGAGGGCATTGAAGTGAGGCCGCAGGCCGAACTTCAGTGCCCGACAGTAAATTAAACAAAAATTAAATACTGTTTGACTATCGAAGGTGCTGAAGCGAGGCCGCAGGCCGAGCTTCAGTGCCCGTTGCTGGCCGTACAATGATGTATGGTTTTCATACAAAAAATATTTCTTTTGTAAGTTTTACCCACTTTTCGACTGGACTTGAAAGTTTGACTTTTTTTTTCAATTGAACTAAATTTATCTACCTATTTTGAACTGAATTTAAATTTCTCTCACAGAATCCAAATTTAAAATTTTTGTATTTCTATCTCCACCCAACTCCAGACTGAATTGGAGAAATCTACAACATTTCTTAATCTATTTCAAAGTTTTAAAGAATCTAACTGCATTTTAAATGCTTGACCTACCCCAACAGGTTAAAGGATATAAACGCGGGCCGCATGCGGCCCGCGCAGCCACGCAAATACTAGTCTATATTATATAAAGCTGAACTACCATTGACTGACTGATTGACAGAATTGTTCTCCCAGAAGGAGTTTTGTGGGGGGGTGAGGAGTGGAGCGACTGTATAGAGGAGGGTTATGGGACCTAGGGAAAAATCCGAAAAGTTGCAAAAGAGGAATAGACCCTGGAGTACCCCAACGTCCTGCAAAAATGGTAGGGTTTAGGGGGGTGGGGTTCAAACAAAGGTTGTTAGGGACCATGAGATCCTCCCAAAAAAAAAAAAAAATAGGTGTCACAAACAAAAAAACATCGATCCCATACAAAGTTTGACCGTTAATAACTTCGAAACGGTAAACTTTTTTTAATTAGTGTTCGACCAAATGTCATAGGGAATCGTAAGCGCTACCAACCCAAAATGGTCTGATTGATCCCCTGGGGGTTCAAGTCGGGGATCAAATTTCAAAATGGTCTGAGCGGGATGAAATTTTGGCTCCGGGGGTTTTTGGGGTCGCTGAATTCATTTCTGAAAAAAAATTTTGGAATTTCTTTTTTTTTTTAATAGCCGCCATACAAACTTACGAGCAAGGTGTCGGAGTGAGGCCGAAGGCCGAACGACGGCACCTTGCGAGTCTCCAATCGCACCGGAGCGAGGCCGAAGGCCGAGCGACGATACCTTGCGAGTCTCATCATACCGGAGCGAGGCCGTAGGTCGAGCGACGGTTATACTATGTGATCCCTGAGGATTCAAAGAAGGGATCAAATTTTATATTGGTCCGATTGTGATGAAATTTAAGATCTGGGGGTTTTCAAGGACTCTGATTCCATTTCTGAGGAAAGGTTTTGGAATTTCTTTTTTTTTTAAACTTCTCATACATAATTACGAGCAAGGTGTCGGAGTGAGGCCGAAGGCCGAGCGACGTCACCTTGCGAGTTCCTAAGTCTCTAAAGCGAGGCCGCAGGCCGAGCTAACGTTTGACCAGCAAGGTGTCATAGCGAGGCCGGAGGCCGAGCTATGACACCTTGCGAGTTCTTAAGTAACTAAAGCGAGGCCGTAGGCCGAGCTAACGTTTGACGAGCAAGGTGTCATAGTGAGGCCGGAGGCCGAGCTATGACACCTTGCGAGTACTCAAGTAACTAAAGCGAGGCCGTAGGCCGAGCTAAAGTTTGACGAGCAAGGTGTCATAGTGAGGCCGAAGGCCGAGCTATGGCAGCTTGCGAGTCCGGAGGGCATTGAAGTGAGGCCGCAGGCCGAACTTCAGTGCCCGACAGTAATATCAAACAAAAATTAAATACTGTTTGATTATCGTGGGTGCTGAAGCGAGGCCGCAGGCCGAGCTTCAGTGCCCTGTTGACGATCATACAATGCAACATACAATTTCATACAAAAAATATTTCTTTGGTAAGTTTTACCCACTTTTCGACTGGACTTGAAAGTTTGACTTTTTTTTCGACTGAATTAAATATTTCTACCTACTCTGAACTGAATTTAAATTTCTCTCACAGAATCCAAATTTAAAATTTTTGAATTTCAATCACCACTCAACTCCAGACTGAATTGGAGATATCTACCTACCTTCTTAATCAATTTCAAAGTTTTAAAGAATAAAACTGCAAGTTAAATGCACTGTCCTACCCCAACAGGTTAAAGGATATAAACGCGGGCCGCATGCGGCCCGCGCAGCCACGCAAATACTAGTCTATATTATATAAAGCTGAACTACCATTGACTCATTGACAGAATTGTTCTCCCAGAAGGAGTTTTGTGGGGGGGTGAAGAGTGGTACTCCTGGATTGGGGAGCGTTATGTGACCTAGGGAAAAATCCGAAAAGTTGCAAAAGTGGAACAGACCCTGGAGTACCCCAACGTCCTGGCTAAACTATAACACTTGGAACCCCCCTTTTTGAACAAAAGTTGTAGGAAACCATCAGTCGCTCCCAAAAAATTAAAAAAAAATTGGGTTCACAAACAAAAAAACATCGATCCCATACAAAGTTTGACCGTTAATAACTTCGGAACGGTAAACTTTTTTTAATTAGTGTTCGACCAAATGTCATAGGGGATGGTAAGCGCTACCAACCTAAAATGGTCTCATTGATCCCCTGGGGGTTCAAGTCGGGGTTCAAATTTCAAAATGGTCCGAGGGGAATGAAATTTTGGCTCCGGGGGTTTTTGGGGTCGCTGAATTTATTTCTGAAAAAAAATTTTGGAATTTCTTTTTTTTTTTAATAGCTCCCATACAAACTTACGAGCAAGGTGGCGGAGTGAGGCCGAAGGCCGAACGACGGCACCTTGCGAGTCTCCCCTTCGCACCGGAGCGAGGCCGAAGGCCGAGCGACGGTTCTTGAGATTTTTCCTGAAGGGTTCAAAGTGGGGTTCAAACGAGCAAGGTGTCGGAGCGAGGCCGGAGGCCGAGCGACGACACCTTGCGAGTTTCTTCATACCGGAGCGAGGCCGTAGGCCGAGCGACGTTTATTCATTATGATCCCTGAGGATTCAAAGAAGGGATCAAATTTTATATTGGTGTGATTGCGATGAAATTTAAGATCTGGGGGTTTTCAAGGACTCTGATTTCATTTCTGACGAAAGTTTTTGGAATTTCTTTTTTTTTTTAAACCTCTCATACATATTTACGAGCAAGGTGTCAGAGTGAGGCCGAAGGCCGAACGACGGCACCGGGCGAGTTCCTTAGTAACTAAAGCGAGGCCGTAGGCCGAGCTAACCTGTTACGAGCAAGGTGTCATAGTGAGGCCGGAGGCCGAGCTATGGCACCTTGCGAGTTCCCAAGTAACTAAAGCGAGGCCGTAGGCCGAGCTAACCTGTTACGAGCAAGGTGTCATAGTGAGGCCGAAGGCCGAGCTATGGCACCTTGCGAGTCCGGAGGGCATTGAAGTGAGGCCACAGGCCGAACTTCAGTGCCCGACAGTAAATCAAACAAAAATTAAATACTGTTTGATTATCGAAGGTGCTGAAGCGAGGCCGCAGGCCGAGCTTCAGTGCCCTTTGCTGACCGTACAATGATGTATGGCACCTTGCGAGTACCCAAGTAACTAAAGCGAGGCCGTAGGCCGAGCTAACCGTTAACGAGCAAGATGTCATAGTGAGGCCGAAGGCCGAGCTATGGCACCTTGCGAGTTCCCAAGTAACTGAAGCGAGGCCTTAGGCCGAGCTAACCTGTTACGAGCAAGGTGTCATAGTGAGGCCGAAGGCCGAGCTATGGCACCTTGCGAGTCTGGAGGGCATTGAAGTGAGGCCGCAGGCCGAACTTCAGTGCCCGACAGTAAATTAAACAAAAATTAAATACTGTTTGACTATCGAAGGTGCTGAAGCGAGGCCGCAGGCCGAGCTTCAGTGCCCGTTGCTGGCCGTACAATGATGTATGGTTTTCATACAAAAAATATTTCTTTTGTAAGTTTTACCCACTTTTCGACTGGACTTGAAAGTTTGACTTTTTTTTTCAATTGAACTAAATTTATCTACCTATTTTGAACTGAATTTAAATTTCTCTCACAGAATCCAAATTTAAAATTTTTGTATTTCTATCTCCACCCAACTCCAGACTGAATTGGAGAAATCTACAACATTTCTTAATCTATTTCAAAGTTTTAAAGAATCTAACTGCATTTTAAATGCTTGACCTACCCCAACAGGTTAAAGGATATAAACGCGGGCCGCATGCGGCCCGCGCAGCCACGCAAATACTAGTCTATATTATATAAAGCTGAACTACCATTGACTCATTGACAGAATTGTTCTCCCAGAAGGAGTTTTGTGGGGGGGTGAGGAGTGGAGCGACTGTATAGAGGAGGGTTATGGGACCTAGGGAAAAATCCGAAAAGTTGCAAAAGAGGAATAGACCCTGGAGTACCCCAACGTCCTGCAAAAATGGTAGGGTTTAGGGGGGTGGGGTTCAAACAAAGGTTGTTAGGGACCATGAGCCCCTCCCAAAAAAAAAAAAAAATAGGTGTCACAAACAAAAAAACATCGATCCCATACAAAGTTTGACCGTTAATAACTTCGAAACGGTAAACTTTTTTTAATTAGTGTTCGACCAAATGTCATAGGGAATCGTAAGCGCTACCAACCCAAAATGGTCTGATTGATCCCCTGGGGGTTCAAGTCGGGGATCAAATTTCAAAATGGTCTGAGCGGGATGAAATTTTGGCTCCGGGGGTTTTTGGGGTCGCTGAATTCATTTCTGAAAAAAAATTTTGGAATTTCTTTTTTTTTTTAATAGCCGCCATACAAACTTACGAGCAAGGTGTCGGAGTGAGGCCGAAGGCCGAACGACGGCACCTTGCGAGTCTCCAATCGCACCGGAGCGAGGCCGAAGGCCGAGCGACGATACCTTGCGAGTCTCATCATACCGGAGCGAGGCCGTAGGTCGAGCGACGGTTATACTATGTGATCCCTGAGGATTCAAAGAAGGGATCAAATTTTATATTGGTCCGATTGTGATGAAATTTAAGATCTGGGGGTTTTCAAGGACTCTGATTCCATTTCTGAGGAAAGGTTTTGGAATTTCTTTTTTTTTTAAACTTCTCATACATAATTACGAGCAAGGTGTCGGAGTGAGGCCGAAGGCCGAGCGACGTCACCTTGCGAGTTCCTAAGTCTCTAAAGCGAGGCCGCAGGCCGAGCTAACGTTTGACCAGCAAGGTGTCATAGCGAGGCCGGAGGCCGAGCTATGACACCTTGCGAGTTCTTAAGTAACTAAAGCGAGGCCGTAGGCCGAGCTAACGTTTGACGAGCAAGGTGTCATAGTGAGGCCGGAGGCCGAGCTATGACACCTTGCGAGTACTCAAGTAACTAAAGCGAGGCCGTAGGCCGAGCTAAAGTTTGACGAGCAAGGTGTCATAGTGAGGCCGAAGGCCGAGCTATGGCAGCTTGCGAGTCCGGAGGGCATTGAAGTGAGGCCGCAGGCCGAACTTCAGTGCCCGACAGTAATATCAAACAAAAATTAAATACTGTTTGATTATCGTGGGTGCTGAAGCGAGGCCGCAGGCCGAGCTTCAGTGCCCTGTTGACGATCATACAATGCAACATACAATTTCATACAAAAAATATTTCTTTGGTAAGTTTTACCCACTTTTCGACTGGACTTGAAAGTTTGACTTTTTTTTCGACTGAATTAAATATTTCTACCTACTCTGAACTGAATTTAAATTTCTCTCACAGAATCCAAATTTAAAATTTTTGAATTTCAATCACCACTCAACTCCAGACTGAATTGGAGATATCTACCTACCTTCTTAATCAATTTCAAAGTTTTAAAGAATAAAACTGCAAGTTAAATGCACTGTCCTACCCCAACAGGTTAAAGGATATAAACGCGGGCCGCATGCGGCCCGCGCAGCCACGCAAATACTAGTCTATATTATATAAAGCTGAACTACCATTGACTCATTGACAGAATTGTTCTCCCAGAAGGAGTTTTGTGGGGGGGTGAAGAGTGGTACTCCTGGATTGGGGAGCGTTATGTGACCTAGGGAAAAATCCGAAAAGTTGCAAAAGTGGAACAGACCCTGGAGTACCCCAACGTCCTGGCTAAACTATAACACTTGGAACCCCCCTTTTTGAACAAAAGTTGTAGGAAACCATCAGTCGCTCCCAAAAAATTAAAAAAAAATTGGGTTCACAAACAAAAAAACATCGATCCCATACAAAGTTTGACCGTTAATAACTTCGGAACGGTAAACTTTTTTTAATTAGTGTTCGACCAAATGTCATAGGGGATGGTAAGCGCTACCAACCTAAAATGGTCTCATTGATCCCCTGGGGGTTCAAGTCGGGGTTCAAATTTCAAAATGGTCCGAGGGGAATGAAATTTTGGCTCCGGGGGTTTTTGGGGTCGCTGAATTTATTTCTGAAAAAAAATTTTGGAATTTCTTTTTTTTTTTAATAGCTCCCATACAAACTTACGAGCAAGGTGGCGGAGTGAGGCCGAAGGCCGAACGACGGCACCTTGCGAGTCTCCCCTTCGCACCGGAGCGAGGCCGAAGGCCGAGCGACGGTTCTTGAGATTTTTCCTGAAGGGTTCAAAGTGGGGTTCAAACGAGCAAGGTGTCGGAGCGAGGCCGGAGGCCGAGCGACGACACCTTGCGAGTTTCTTCATACCGGAGCGAGGCCGTAGGCCGAGCGACGTTTATTCATTATGATCCCTGAGGATTCAAAGAAGGGATCAAATTTTATATTGGTGTGATTGCGATGAAATTTAAGATCTGGGGGTTTTCAAGGACTCTGATTTCATTTCTGACGAAAGTTTTTGGAATTTCTTTTTTTTTTTAAACCTCTCATACATATTTACGAGCAAGGTGTCAGAGTGAGGCCGAAGGCCGAACGACGGCACCGGGCGAGTTCCTTAGTAACTAAAGCGAGGCCGTAGGCCGAGCTAACCTGTTACGAGCAAGGTGTCATAGTGAGGCCGGAGGCCGAGCTATGGCACCTTGCGAGTTCCCAAGTAACTAAAGCGAGGCCGTAGGCCGAGCTAACCTGTTACGAGCAAGGTGTCATAGTGAGGCCGAAGGCCGAGCTATGGCACCTTGCGAGTCCGGAGGGCATTGAAGTGAGGCCACAGGCCGAACTTCAGTGCCCGACAGTAAATCAAACAAAAATTAAATACTGTTTGATTATCGAAGGTGCTGAAGCGAGGCCGCAGGCCGAGCTTCAGTGCCCTTTGCTGACCGTACAATGATGTATGGCACCTTGCGAGTACCCAAGTAACTAAAGCGAGGCCGTAGGCCGAGCTAACCGTTAACGAGCAAGATGTCATAGTGAGGCCGAAGGCCGAGCTATGGCACCTTGCGAGTTCCCAAGTAACTGAAGCGAGGCCTTAGGCCGAGCTAACCTGTTACGAGCAAGGTGTCATAGTGAGGCCGAAGGCCGAGCTATGGCACCTTGCGAGTCTGGAGGGCATTGAAGTGAGGCCGCAGGCCGAACTTCAGTGCCCGACAGTAAATTAAACAAAAATTAAATACTGTTTGACTATCGAAGGTGCTGAAGCGAGGCCGCAGGCCGAGCTTCAGTGCCCGTTGCTGGCCGTACAATGATGTATGGTTTTCATACAAAAAATATTTCTTTTGTAAGTTTTACCCACTTTTCGACTGGACTTGAAAGTTTGACTTTTTTTTTCAATTGAACTAAATTTATCTACCTATTTTGAACTGAATTTAAATTTCTCTCACAGAATCCAAATTTAAAATTTTTGTATTTCTATCTCCACCCAACTCCAGACTGAATTGGAGAAATCTACAACATTTCTTAATCTATTTCAAAGTTTTAAAGAATCTAACTGCATTTTAAATGCTTGACCTACCCCAACAGGTTAAAGGATATAAACGCGGGCCGCATGCGGCCCGCGCAGCCACGCAAATACTAGTCTATATTATATAAAGCTGAACTACCATTGACTCATTGACAGAATTGTTCTCCCAGAAGGAGTTTTGTGGGGGGGTGAAGAGTGGTACTCCTGGATAGGGGAGCGTTATGTGACCTAGGGAAAAATCCGAAAAGTTGCAAAAGTGGAACAGACCCTGGAGTACCCCAACGTCCTGGCTAAACTATAACACTTGGAACCCCCCTTTTTGAACAAAGGTTGTTAAGGACCATGAGCCCCTCCCAAAAAATTAAAAAAAAATGGGTGTCACAAACAAAAAAACGTCGATCCGATACAAAGTTTGACCCTTAATAACATCGGAACGGTAAACTTTTTTTAATTAGTGTTCGACCAAATGTCATAGGGAATCATAAGCGCTACCAACCTAAAATGGTCTGATTGATCCCCTGGGGGTTCAAGTCGGGGATCAAATTTCAAAATGGTCCAAGCGGGACGAAATTTTGGCTCCGGGGGTTTTTAGGGTCGCTGAATTCATTTCTGAAAAAAGTTTTTGTAATTTCTTTTTTTTTTTAATAGCTCCCATACAAACTTACGAGCAAGGTGGCGGAGTGAGGCCGAAGGCCGAACGACGGCACCTTGCGAGTCTCCCCTTCGCACCGGAGCGAGGCCGAAGGCCGAGCGACGGTTCTTGAGATTTTTTCTGAAGGGTTCAAAGTGGGGTTCAAACGAGCAAGGTGTCGGAGCGAGGCCGGAGGCCGAGCGACGGCACCTTGCGAGTCTCCCATCACACCGGAGCGAGGCCGAAGGCCGAGCGACGAATTCATTGATGATTTCGAAAGGGTTCAAAGTGGGGTTCAAACGAGCAAGGTGTCGGAGCGAGGCCGGAGGCCGAGCGACGACACCTTGCGAGTCTCTTCATACCGGAGTGAGGCCGTAGGCCGAGCGACGGTTATTCATTATGATCCCTGAGGATTCAAAGAAGGGATCAAATTTTATATTGGTGCGATTGCGATGAAATTTAAGATCTGGGGGTTTTTAAGGACTCTGATTTCATTTCTGATGAAAGTTTTTAGAATTTCTTTTTTTTTTTTTAATCTCTCATACATAATTACGATCAAGATGTCGGAGTGAGGCCGAAGGCCGAGCGACGGCACCTTGCGAGTTCTCAAGTAACTAAAGCGAGGCCGTAGGCCGAGCTAACGTTTGACGAGCAAGGTGTCATAGTGAGGCCGAAGGCCGAGCTATGGCACTTTGCGAGTTCGGAGGGCATTGAAGTGAGGCCGGAGGCCGAACTTCAGTGCCCGACAATAAATCATACAAAAGTTTTATACTGTTCGGTTATCGTGGGTGCTGAAGCGAGGCCGCAGGCCGAGCTTCAGTGCCCTTTGCCTACCGTACAATGATGTATGGTTTTCATACTTTTATACAAAAAATATTTCTTTGGTAAGTTTTACACACTTTTCGACTGGACTTGAAAGTTTGGCTTATTTTTTCAACTGAACTAAATTTATCTACCAATTTTGAACTGAATTTAAATTTCTCTCACAGAATCCAAATTTAAAATTTTTGAATTTCTATCTCCACCCATATCCAGACTGAATTGGAGAAATCTACAACATTTCTTAATCAATTTCAAAGTTTTAAAGATTACAACTGCAAATTAAATGCTTGACCTAATCCTACAGGTAAAAGGATATAAACGCGGGCCGCATGCGGCCCGCGCAGCCACGCAAATACTAGTCTATATTATATAAAGCTGAACTACCATTGACTGACTCACTGATTGACATAATTGTTCTCCCAGAAGGAGTTTTGTGGGGGGGTGAAGAGTGGAACGACTGTATAGAGGAGGGTTATGGGACCTAGGGAAAAATCCGAAATGTTGCAAAAGTGGAACAGACCCTGGAGTACCCCAACGTCCTGGCTAAACTATAACACTTGGAACCCCCCTTTTTGAACAAAAATTGAAGGGAACCATGAGTCCCTCCCAAAAATTAAAAAAAAAATTGGGGTCACAAACAAAAAAACATCGATCCCATACAAAGTTTGACCGTTAATAACTTCGGAACGGTAAACTTTTTTTAATTAGTGTTCGACCAAGTGTCATAGGGAATCGTAAGCGCTACCAACCTTAAGTAGTCTGATTGATCCCCTGGGGGTTCAAGTCGGGGATCAAATTTCAAAATGGTCCGAGCGGGATGAATTTTTGGCTCCGGGGGTTTTTGGGGTCGCTGAATTCATTTCTGAAAAAAATTTTTGGAATTTCTTTTTTTTTTTAATAGCTCCCATACAAACTTACGAGCAAGGTGGCGGAGTGAGGCCGAAGGCCGAACGACGGCACCTTGCGAGTCCCCCATCGCACCGGAGCGAGGCCGAAGGCCGAGCGACGGTTCTTGAGATTTTTTCTGAAGGGTTCAAAGTGGGGTTCAAACGAGCAAGGTGTCGGAGCGAGGCCGGAGGCCGAGCGACGACACCTTGCGAGTCTCTACATACTTATTCGTATACTACATACTTATACGAGGTTATTCATTATGATCCCTGAGGATTCAAAGAAGGGATCAAATTTTATATTGGTCCGATTGCGATGAAATTTAAGATCTGGGGGTTTTCAAGGACTCTGATTTCATTTCTGATGAAAGTTTTTGGAATTTCTTATTTTTTTTAAACCTCTCACACATATTTACGAGCAAGGTGTCGGAGTGAGGCCGAAGGCCGAACGACGGCACCATGCGAGTTCCTAAGTCACTAAAGCGAGGCCGTAGGCCGAGCTAACGTTTGACGAGCAAGGTGTCATAGTGAGGCCGGAGGCCGAGCTATGACACCTTGCGAGTTCCTAAGTCACTAAAGCGAGGCCGTAGGCCGAGCTAATGTTTGACGAGCAAGGTGTCATAGTGAGGCCGAAGGCCGAGCTATGGCACTTTGCGAGTCCGGAGGGCATTGAAGTGAGGCCGGAGGCCGAACTTCAGTGCCCGACAATAAATCATACAAGTTATATACTGTTCGGTTATCGTGGGTGCTGAAGCGAGGCCGCAGGCCGAGCTTCATTGCCCTGCTGACGATCATACAATGCAACATACAATTACATACAAAAAATATTTCTTTGGTAAGTTTTACCCACTTTTCGACTGGACTTGAAAGTTTGTCTTTATTTTAAACTGAATTAAATTTAACCACCAATTTTGAACTGAATTTGAATTTCTCTCACAAAATCTAAATTTAAAATTTTTGAATTTCAATACCCACCCAACTCCAGACTGAATTGGAGATATCTACCTACCTTCTTAATCAATTTCAAAGTTTTAAAGAATTTAACTGCAACTAAAATGCTTGACCTATTCCTATAGGTAAAAGGATATAAACGCGGGCCGCATGCGGCCCGCGCAGCCACGCAAATACTAGTCTATATTATATAAAGCTGAACTACCATTGACTCACTCACTGACTCATTGACATAATTGTTCTCCCAGAAGGAGTTTTGTGGGGGGTTGTAGAGTGGAATACCTGTATAGAGGAGAGCTATGGGACCTAGGGAAAAATCCGAAAAGTTGCAAAAGTGGAACAGACCCTGGAGTACTCCAACGTCCTGGCTAAACTATAACACTTGGAACCCCTCTTTTTGAACAAAGGTTGTTAGGGACCATGAGCCCTTCCCAAAAAATTAAAAAAAAATGGGTGTCACAGACAAAAAAACGTCGATCCCATACAAAGTTTGACCTTGAATAACTTCGGAACGGTACACTTTTTTTAATTAGTGTTCGACCAAATGTCATAGGGAATGGTAAGCGCTACCAACCTAAAGAGGTCTGATTGATCCCCTGGGGGTTCAAGTCGGGGATCAAATTTGAAAATGGTCCGAGGGGGATGAAATTTTGGCTCTGAGGGTTTTTGGGGTCGCTGAATTCATTTCTGTAAAAAAATTTTGGAATTTCTTTTTTTTTTTAATAGCTCCCATACAAACTTACGAGCAAGGTGGCGGAGTGAGGCCGAAGGCCGAACGACGGCACCTTGCGAGTCCCCCATCGCACCGGAGCGAGGCCGAAGGCCGAGCGACGGTTCTTGAAATTTTTTCTGAAGGGTTCAAAGTGGGGTTCAAACGAGCAAGGTGCCAGAGTGAGGCCGAAGGCCGAGCGACGACACCTTGCGAGTCTTATCATACCGGAGCGAGGCCGTAGGTCGAGCGACGGTTATTCATTATGATCCCTGAGGATTCAAAGAAGGGATCAAATTTTATATTGGTGCGATTGCGATGAAATTAAAGATCCAGGGGTTTTCAAGGACTCTGATTTCATTTCTGAGGAAAGTTTTTGGAATTTCTTTCTTTTTTTAAACCTCTCATACATATTTACGAGCAAGGTGTCGGAGTGAGGCCGAAGGCCGATCGACGGCACCTTGCGAGTTCATAAGTCACTAAAGCGAGGCCGCAGGCCGAGCTAACGTTATACGAGCAAGGTGTCATAGCGAGGCCGGAGGCCGAGCTATGATACCTTGCGAGTTCTCAAGTAACTAAAGCGAGGCCGTAGGCCGAGCTAACGTTTGACGAGCAAGGTGTCATAGTGAGGCCGAAGGCCGAGCTATGGCACTTTGCGAGTCCTGAGGGCATTGAAGTGAGGCCGGAGGCCGAACTTCAGTGCCCGACAATAAATCATACAAAAGTTATATACTGTTCGGTTATCGTGGGTGCTGAAGCGAGGCCGCAGGCCGAGCTTCATTGCCCTGCTGACGATCATACAATGCAACATACAATTTCATACAAAAAATATTTCTTTGGTAAGTTTTACCCACTTTTCGACTGGACTTGAAAGTTTGACTTATTTTTTCAACTGAACTAAATTTACCTACCTACTCTGAACTGAATTTAAATTTCTCTCACAGAATCCAAATTTAAAATTTTTGAATTTCGATCACCACCCAACTCCAGACTGAATTGGAGAAATCTACAACATTTCTTAATCAATTTCAAAGTTTTAAAGAATAAAACTGCAACACCAATGCACTGTCCTACCCCAACAGGTTAAAGGATATAAACGCGGGCCGCATGCGGCCCGCGCAGCCACGCAAATACTAGTCTATATTATATAAAGCTGAACTACCACTGACTGACTCACTCACTCATTGACATAATTGTTCTCCCAGAAGGAGTTTTGTGGGGGGTTGTAGAGTGGAACTCCTGTATAGGGGAGCGTTATGGGACCTAGGGAAAAATCCGAAAAGTTGCAAAAGTGGATCAGACCCTGGAGTACCCCAACGTCCTGGCTAAACTATAACACTTGGAACCCCCCTTTTTGAACAAAAGTTGTAGAGAACCATGAGTCCCTCCCAAAAAATAAAAAAAAAATTGGGATCACAAACAAAAAAACATCGATCCCATACAAAGTTTGACCGTTAATAACTTCGGAACGGTAAACTTTTTTTAATTAGTGTTCGACCAAATGTCATAGGGAATCGTAAGCGCTACCAACCTAAAATGGTCTGATTGATCCCCTGGGGGTTCAAGTCGGGGATCAAATTTCAAAATGGTCCGAGGGGGATGAAATTTTGGCTCCGGGGGTTTTTGGGGTCGCTGAATTGATTTCTGAAAAAAAATTTTGGAATTTCTTTTTTTTTTTAATAGCTCCCATACAAACTTACGAGCAAGGTGGCGGAGTGAGGCCGAAGGCCGAACGACGGCACCTTGCGAGTCTCCCCTTCGCACCGGAGCGAGGCCGAAGGCCGAGCGACGGTTCTTGAGATTTTTTCTGAAGGGTTCAAAGTGGGATTCAAACGAGCAAGGTGTCGGAGCGAGGCCGGAGGCCGAGCGACGACACCTTGCGAGTCTCTTCATACCGGAGCGAGGCCGTAGGCCGAGCGACGGTTATTCATTATGATCCCTGAGGATTCAAAGAAGGGATCAAATCTAATATTGGTCCGATTGCGATGAAATTTAAGATCTGGGGATTTTCAAGGACTCTGATTCCATTTATGAGGAAAGTTTTTGGAATTTGTTTTTTTTTTTAAACTTCTCATACATATTTACGAGCAAGGTGTCAGAGCGAGGCCGAAGGCCGAGCGACGGTTATTCATTATGATCCCTGAGGATTCAAAGAAGGGATCAAATTTTATATTGGTGCGATTGCGATGAAATTTAAGATCTGGGGGGTTTCAAGGACTCTGATTTCATTTCTGATGAAAGTTTTTGGAAAATCTTTTTTTTTTTAAACCTCTCATACATATTTACGAGCAAGGTGTCGGAGTGAGGCCGAAGGCCGAACGACGGCACCATGCGAGTTCCTAAGTCACTAAAGCGAGGCCGCAGGCCGAGCTAACGTTTGACGAGCAAGGTGTCATAGCGAGGCCGGAGGCCGAGCTATGACACCTTGCGAGTTCTCAAGTAGCTCAAGCGAGGCCGTAGGCCGAGCTAACGTTTGACGAGCAAGGTGTCATAGTGAGGCCGGAGGCCGAGCTATGACACCTTGCGAGTACTCAAGCAGCTCAAGCGAGGCCGTAGGCCGAGCTAATGTATGACGAGCAAGGTGTCATAGTGAGGCCGAAGGCCGAGCTATGGCACTTTGCGAGTCCTGAGGGCATTGAAGTGAGGCCGGAGGCCGAACTTCAGTGCCCGACAATAAATCAAACAAAAATTAAATACTGTTTGATCATCGTGGGTGCTGAAGCGAGGCCGCAGGCCGAGCTTCAGTGCCCGTTGCCGAGCGTACAATGAAGTATGGTTTTCATACTCTCATGCAAAAAATTTAACTTTGGTAAATTTTACCCACTTTTCGACTGGACTTGAAAGTTTTACTTTTTTTTTCAATTGAACTAAATTTATCCACCTATTTTGAACTGAATTTAAATTTTTCTCACAGAATCAAAATTTAAAATTTTTGAATATATTCTCCACCCAACTCCAGACTGAATTGGAGATATCTACCTACCTTCTTAATCAATTTCAAAGTTTTAAAGAATAAAACTGCATTTTAAATGCTTGACCTTACCCTATAGGTAAAAGGATATAAACGCGGGCCGCATGCGGCCCGCGTTTATATCCTTTCTATCCTTCGCGCAAGGTGTCATAGTGAGGCCGGAGGCCGAGCTATGACACCTTGCGAGTTCCTAAGTCACTAAAGCGAGGCCGTAGGCCGAGCTAATGTTTGACGAGCAAGGTGTCATAGTGAGGCCGAAGGCCGAGCTATGGCACTTTGCGAGTCCGGAGGGCATTGAAGTGAGGCCGGAGGCCGAACTTCAGTGCCCGACAATAAATCATACAAGTTATATACTGTTCGGTTATCGTGGGTGCTGAAGCGAGGCCGCAGGCCGAGCTTCATTGCCCTGCTGACGATCATACAATGCAACATACAATTACATACAAAAAATATTTCTTTGGTAAGTTTTACCCACTTTTCGACTGGACTTGAAAGTTTGTCTTTATTTTAAACTGAATTAAATTTAACCACCAATTTTGAACTGAATTTGAATTTCTCTCACAAAATCTAAATTTAAAATTTTTGAATTTCAATACCCACCCAACTCCAGACTGAATTGGAGATATCTACCTACCTTCTTAATCAATTTCAAAGTTTTAAAGAATTTAACTGCAACTAAAATGCTTGACCTATTCCTATAGGTAAAAGGATATAAACGCGGGCCGCATGCGGCCCGCGCAGCCACGCAAATACTAGTCTATATTATATAAAGCTGAACTACCATTGACTCACTCACTGACTCATTGACATAATTGTTCTCCCAGAAGGAGTTTTGTGGGGGGTTGT
Organism: Ligdia adustata; assembly: GCA_947049295.1. Taxonomy (NCBI): domain Eukaryota; kingdom Metazoa; phylum Arthropoda; class Insecta; order Lepidoptera; family Geometridae; genus Ligdia; species Ligdia adustata. The sequence continues at coordinate 15,599,093 of OX346218.1, read as the reverse complement.
AGAGTGGAATACCTGTATAGAGGAGAGCTATGGGACCTAGGGAAAAATCCGAAAAGTTGCAAAAGTGGAACAGACCCTGGAGTACTCCAACGTCCTGGCTAAACTATAACACTTGGAACCCCTCTTTTTGAACAAAGGTTGTTAGGGACCATGAGCCCTTCCCAAAAAATTAAAAAAAAATGGGTGTCACAGACAAAAAAACGTCGATCCCATACAAAGTTTGACCTTGAATAACTTCGGAACGGTACACTTTTTTTAATTAGTGTTCGACCAAATGTCATAGGGAATGGTAAGCGCTACCAACCTAAAGAGGTCTGATTGATCCCCTGGGGGTTCAAGTCGGGGATCAAATTTGAAAATGGTCCGAGGGGGATGAAATTTTGGCTCTGAGGGTTTTTGGGGTCGCTGAATTCATTTCTGTAAAAAAATTTTGGAATTTCTTTTTTTTTTTAATAGCTCCCATACAAACTTACGAGCAAGGTGGCGGAGTGAGGCCGAAGGCCGAACGACGGCACCTTGCGAGTCCCCCATCGCACCGGAGCGAGGCCGAAGGCCGAGCGACGGTTCTTGAAATTTTTTCTGAAGGGTTCAAAGTGGGGTTCAAACGAGCAAGGTGCCAGAGTGAGGCCGAAGGCCGAGCGACGACACCTTGCGAGTCTTATCATACCGGAGCGAGGCCGTAGGTCGAGCGACGGTTATTCATTATGATCCCTGAGGATTCAAAGAAGGGATCAAATTTTATATTGGTGCGATTGCGATGAAATTAAAGATCCAGGGGTTTTCAAGGACTCTGATTTCATTTCTGAGGAAAGTTTTTGGAATTTCTTTCTTTTTTTAAACCTCTCATACATATTTACGAGCAAGGTGTCGGAGTGAGGCCGAAGGCCGATCGACGGCACCTTGCGAGTTCATAAGTCACTAAAGCGAGGCCGCAGGCCGAGCTAACGTTATACGAGCAAGGTGTCATAGCGAGGCCGGAGGCCGAGCTATGATACCTTGCGAGTTCTCAAGTAACTAAAGCGAGGCCGTAGGCCGAGCTAACGTTTGACGAGCAAGGTGTCATAGTGAGGCCGAAGGCCGAGCTATGGCACTTTGCGAGTCCTGAGGGCATTGAAGTGAGGCCGGAGGCCGAACTTCAGTGCCCGACAATAAATCATACAAAAGTTATATACTGTTCGGTTATCGTGGGTGCTGAAGCGAGGCCGCAGGCCGAGCTTCATTGCCCTGCTGACGATCATACAATGCAACATACAATTTCATACAAAAAATATTTCTTTGGTAAGTTTTACCCACTTTTCGACTGGACTTGAAAGTTTGACTTATTTTTTCAACTGAACTAAATTTACCTACCTACTCTGAACTGAATTTAAATTTCTCTCACAGAATCCAAATTTAAAATTTTTGAATTTCGATCACCACCCAACTCCAGACTGAATTGGAGAAATCTACAACATTTCTTAATCAATTTCAAAGTTTTAAAGAATAAAACTGCAACACCAATGCACTGTCCTACCCCAACAGGTTAAAGGATATAAACGCGGGCCGCATGCGGCCCGCGCAGCCACGCAAATACTAGTCTATATTATATAAAGCTGAACTACCACTGACTGACTCACTCACTCATTGACATAATTGTTCTCCCAGAAGGAGTTTTGTGGGGGGTTGTAGAGTGGAACTCCTGTATAGGGGAGCGTTATGGGACCTAGGGAAAAATCCGAAAAGTTGCAAAAGTGGATCAGACCCTGGAGTACCCCAACGTCCTGGCTAAACTATAACACTTGGAACCCCCCTTTTTGAACAAAAGTTGTAGAGAACCATGAGTCCCTCCCAAAAAATAAAAAAAAAATTGGGATCACAAACAAAAAAACATCGATCCCATACAAAGTTTGACCGTTAATAACTTCGGAACGGTAAACTTTTTTTAATTAGTGTTCGACCAAATGTCATAGGGAATCGTAAGCGCTACCAACCTAAAATGGTCTGATTGATCCCCTGGGGGTTCAAGTCGGGGATCAAATTTCAAAATGGTCCGAGGGGGATGAAATTTTGGCTCCGGGGGTTTTTGGGGTCGCTGAATTGATTTCTGAAAAAAAATTTTGGAATTTCTTTTTTTTTTTAATAGCTCCCATACAAACTTACGAGCAAGGTGGCGGAGTGAGGCCGAAGGCCGAACGACGGCACCTTGCGAGTCTCCCCTTCGCACCGGAGCGAGGCCGAAGGCCGAGCGACGGTTCTTGAGATTTTTTCTGAAGGGTTCAAAGTGGGATTCAAACGAGCAAGGTGTCGGAGCGAGGCCGGAGGCCGAGCGACGACACCTTGCGAGTCTCTTCATACCGGAGCGAGGCCGTAGGCCGAGCGACGGTTATTCATTATGATCCCTGAGGATTCAAAGAAGGGATCAAATCTAATATTGGTCCGATTGCGATGAAATTTAAGATCTGGGGATTTTCAAGGACTCTGATTCCATTTATGAGGAAAGTTTTTGGAATTTGTTTTTTTTTTTAAACTTCTCATACATATTTACGAGCAAGGTGTCAGAGCGAGGCCGAAGGCCGAGCGACGGTTATTCATTATGATCCCTGAGGATTCAAAGAAGGGATCAAATTTTATATTGGTGCGATTGCGATGAAATTTAAGATCTGGGGGGTTTCAAGGACTCTGATTTCATTTCTGATGAAAGTTTTTGGAAAATCTTTTTTTTTTTAAACCTCTCATACATATTTACGAGCAAGGTGTCGGAGTGAGGCCGAAGGCCGAACGACGGCACCATGCGAGTTCCTAAGTCACTAAAGCGAGGCCGCAGGCCGAGCTAACGTTTGACGAGCAAGGTGTCATAGCGAGGCCGGAGGCCGAGCTATGACACCTTGCGAGTTCTCAAGTAGCTCAAGCGAGGCCGTAGGCCGAGCTAACGTTTGACGAGCAAGGTGTCATAGTGAGGCCGGAGGCCGAGCTATGACACCTTGCGAGTACTCAAGCAGCTCAAGCGAGGCCGTAGGCCGAGCTAATGTATGACGAGCAAGGTGTCATAGTGAGGCCGAAGGCCGAGCTATGGCACTTTGCGAGTCCTGAGGGCATTGAAGTGAGGCCGGAGGCCGAACTTCAGTGCCCGACAATAAATCAAACAAAAATTAAATACTGTTTGATCATCGTGGGTGCTGAAGCGAGGCCGCAGGCCGAGCTTCAGTGCCCGTTGCCGAGCGTACAATGAAGTATGGTTTTCATACTCTCATGCAAAAAATTTAACTTTGGTAAATTTTACCCACTTTTCGACTGGACTTGAAAGTTTTACTTTTTTTTTCAATTGAACTAAATTTATCCACCTATTTTGAACTGAATTTAAATTTTTCTCACAGAATCAAAATTTAAAATTTTTGAATATATTCTCCACCCAACTCCAGACTGAATTGGAGATATCTACCTACCTTCTTAATCAATTTCAAAGTTTTAAAGAATAAAACTGCATTTTAAATGCTTGACCTTACCCTATAGGTAAAAGGATATAAACGCGGGCCGCATGCGGCCCGCGCAGCCACGCAAATACTAGTCTTCTTCTTCTATATTATATAAAGCTGAACTACCATTGACTCATTGACAGAATTGTTCTCCCAGAAGGAGTTTTGTGGGGGGGTGAAGAGTGGTACTCCTGGATTGGGGAGCGTTATGTGACCTAGGGAAAAATCCGAAAAGTTGCAAAAGTGGAACAGACCCTGGAGTACCCCAACGTCCTGGCTAAACTATAACACTTGGAACCCCCCTTTTTGAACAAAAGTTGTAGGAAACCATCAGTCGCTCCCAAAAAATTAAAAAAAAATTGGGTTCACAAACAAAAAAACATCGATCCCATACAAAGTTTGACCGTTAATAACTTCGGAACGGTAAACTTTTTTTAATTAGTGTTCGACCAAATGTCATAGGGGATGGTAAGCGCTACCAACCTAAAATGGTCTCATTGATCCCCTGGGGGTTCAAGTCGGGGTTCAAATTTCAAAATGGTCCGAGGGGAATGAAATTTTGGCTCCGGGGGTTTTTGGGGTCGCTGAATTTATTTCTGAAAAAAAATTTTGGAATTTCTTTTTTTTTTTAATAGCTCCCATACAAACTTACGAGCAAGGTGGCGGAGTGAGGCCGAAGGCCGAACGACGGCACCTTGCGAGTCTCCCCTTCGCACCGGAGCGAGGCCGAAGGCCGAGCGACGGTTCTTGAGATTTTTCCTGAAGGGTTCAAAGTGGGGTTCAAACGAGCAAGGTGTCGGAGCGAGGCCGGAGGCCGAGCGACGACACCTTGCGAGTTTCTTCATACCGGAGCGAGGCCGTAGGCCGAGCGACGTTTATTCATTATGATCCCTGAGGATTCAAAGAAGGGATCAAATTTTATATTGGTGTGATTGCGATGAAATTTAAGATCTGGGGGTTTTCAAGGACTCTGATTTCATTTCTGACGAAAGTTTTTGGAATTTCTTTTTTTTTTTAAACCTCTCATACATATTTACGAGCAAGGTGTCAGAGTGAGGCCGAAGGCCGAACGACGGCACCGGGCGAGTTCCTTAGTAACTAAAGCGAGGCCGTAGGCCGAGCTAACCTGTTACGAGCAAGGTGTCATAGTGAGGCCGGAGGCCGAGCTATGGCACCTTGCGAGTTCCCAAGTAACTAAAGCGAGGCCGTAGGCCGAGCTAACCTGTTACGAGCAAGGTGTCATAGTGAGGCCGAAGGCCGAGCTATGGCACCTTGCGAGTCCGGAGGGCATTGAAGTGAGGCCACAGGCCGAACTTCAGTGCCCGACAGTAAATCAAACAAAAATTAAATACTGTTTGATTATCGAAGGTGCTGAAGCGAGGCCGCAGGCCGAGCTTCAGTGCCCTTTGCTGACCGTACAATGATGTATGGCACCTTGCGAGTACCCAAGTAACTAAAGCGAGGCCGTAGGCCGAGCTAACCGTTAACGAGCAAGATGTCATAGTGAGGCCGAAGGCCGAGCTATGGCACCTTGCGAGTTCCCAAGTAACTGAAGCGAGGCCTTAGGCCGAGCTAACCTGTTACGAGCAAGGTGTCATAGTGAGGCCGAAGGCCGAGCTATGGCACCTTGCGAGTCTGGAGGGCATTGAAGTGAGGCCGCAGGCCGAACTTCAGTGCCCGACAGTAAATTAAACAAAAATTAAATACTGTTTGACTATCGAAGGTGCTGAAGCGAGGCCGCAGGCCGAGCTTCAGTGCCCGTTGCTGGCCGTACAATGATGTATGGTTTTCATACAAAAAATATTTCTTTTGTAAGTTTTACCCACTTTTCGACTGGACTTGAAAGTTTGACTTTTTTTTTCAATTGAACTAAATTTATCTACCTATTTTGAACTGAATTTAAATTTCTCTCACAGAATCCAAATTTAAAATTTTTGTATTTCTATCTCCACCCAACTCCAGACTGAATTGGAGAAATCTACAACATTTCTTAATCTATTTCAAAGTTTTAAAGAATCTAACTGCATTTTAAATGCTTGACCTACCCCAACAGGTTAAAGGATATAAACGCGGGCCGCATGCGGCCCGCGCAGCCACGCAAATACTAGTCTATATTATATAAAGCTGAACTACCATTGACTCATTGACAGAATTGTTCTCCCAGAAGGAGTTTTGTGGGGTGTTGAAGAGTGGAGCGATTGTATAGAGGAGGGTTAGGGGACCTAGGGAAAAATCCGAAAAGTTGCAAAAGTGGAAGAGACCCTGGAGTACCCCAACGTCCTGGCTAAACTATAACACTTGGAACCCCCCTTTTTGAACAAAAGTTGTAGGGAACCATGAGTCCCTCCCAAAAAATAAAAAAAAAATTGGGGTCTCAAACAAAAAAACATCGATCCCATACAAAGTTTGACCCTCAATAACTTCGGAACGGTAAACTTTTTTTAATTAGTGTTCGACCAAATGTCATAGGGAATCGTAAGCGCTACCAACCTAAAATGGTCTGATTGATCCCCTGGGGGTTCAAGTCGGGGATCAAATTTCAAAATGGTCCGAGGGGGATGAAATTTTGGCTCCGGGGGTTTTTGGGGTCGCTGATTTCATTTCTGAAAAAAGTTTTTGGAATTTTTTTTTTTTTTTAATAGCCGCCATACAAACTTACGAGCAAGGTGTCGGAGTGAGGCCGAAGGCCGAACGACTGCACCTTGCGAGTCTCCAATCGCACCGGAGCGAGGCCGAAGGCCGAGCGACGGTTTCATTGATGATTTCTAAAGGGTTCAAAGTGGGGTTCAAACGAGCAAGGTGCCGGAGTGAGGCCGAAGGCCGAGCGACGGCACCTTGCGAGTCTCATCATACCGGAGCGAGGCCGTAGGCCGAGCGACGGTTATTCCATATGATCTCTGAGGATTCAAAGAAGGGATCAAATCTAATATTGGTCCGATTGCGATGAAATTTAAGATCTGGGGGTTTTCAAGGACTCTGATTTCATTTCTGATGAAAGTTTTTGGAATTTCGTTTTTTTTTTAATCCTTTCATACATAGTTACGAGCAAGGTGTCGGAGTGAGGCCGAAGGCCGAACGACGGCACTATGCGAGTTCCTAAGTCACTAAAGCGAGGCCGCAGGCCGAGCTAACGGTTGACGAGCAAGGTGTCATAGTGAGGCCGGAGGCCGAGCTATGACACTTTGCGAGTTCTCGAGTAACTAAAGCGAGGCCGTAGGCCGAGCTAATTGTCGACGAGCAAGGTGTCATAGTGAGGCCGAAGGCCGAGCTATGGCACTTTGCGAGTCCGGAGGGCATTGAAGTTAGGCCGGAGGCCGAACTTCAGTGCCCGACAATAAATCATACAAAAGTTATATACTGTTCGGTTATCGTGGGTGCTGAAGCGAGGCCGCAGGCCGAGCTTCATTGCCCTGTTGACGATCATACAAAGCAACATACAATTTCATACAAAAAATATTTCTTTGGTAAGTTTTACCCACTTTTCGACTGGACTTGAAAGTTTGACTTATTTTTCAACTGAACTAAATTTATCTACCTTCTTTGAACTGAATTTAAATTTTTCTCACAGAATCCAAATTTAAAATTTTTGAATTTCTATCTCCACCCAACTCCAGACTGAATTGGAGATATCTACCTACCTTCTTAATCAATTTCAAAGTTTTAAAGAATAAAACTGCAACTAAAATGCTTGAACTAATCCTATAGGTAAAAGGATATAAACGCGGGCCGCATGCGGCCCGCGCAGCCACGCAAATACTAGTCTATATTATATAAAGCTGAACTACCATTGATTGACTGATTGACAGAATTGTTCTCCCAGAAGGAGTTTTGTGGGGGGTTGAAGAGTGAAGCGGTTGTATAGAGGAGGGTCATGGGACCTAGGGAAAAATCCGAAAAGTTGCAAAAGTGGAAAAGACCCTGGAGTACCCCAACGTCCTGCAAAAATGGTAGGGTTTAGGGGGGTGGGGTTCGAACAAAGGTTGTTAGGGACCATGAGTCCTTCCCAAAAAATTTAAAAAAAATGGGTGTCACAGATAAAAAAACGTCGATCCCATACAAAGTTTGACCGTTAATAACTTCGGAACGGTAACCTTTTTTTAATTAGTGTTCGACCAAATGTCATAGAGGATCGTAAGCGCTACCAACCTAAAATGGTCTGATTGATCCCCTGGGGGTTCAAGTCGGGGATCAAATTTCAAAATGATCCGAGCGGGACGAAATTTTGGCTCCGGGGGTTTTTGGGGTCTATTAAATTTATTTCTGAAAAAAAATTTTGGAATTTCTTTTTTTTTTTAATAGCTCCCATACAAACTTACGAGCAAGGTGGCGGAGTGAGGCCAAAGGCCGAACGACGGCACCTTGCGAGTCCCCCATCGCACCGGAGCGAGGCCGAAGGCCGAGCGACGGTTCTTGAGATTTTTTCTGAAGGGTTCAAAGTGGGGTTCAAACGAGCAAGGTGTCGGAGCGAGGCCGGAGGCCGAGCCACGACACCTTGCGAGTCTCTACATACCGGAGCGAGGCCGTTGGCCGAGCGACGGTTATTCATTATGATCCCTGAGGATTCAAAGAAGGGATCAAATTTTATATTGGTCCGATTGCGATGAAATTTAAGATCTGGGGGTTTTCAAGGACTCTGATTTCATTTCTGATGAAAGTTTTTGGAATTCCTTTTTTTTTTTAAATCTCTCATACATATTTACGAGCAAGGTGTCGGAGTGAGGCCGAAGGCCGAACGACGGCACCATGCGAGTTCCTAAGTCACTAAAGCGAGGCCGCAGGCCGAGCTAACGTTTGACGAGCAAGGTGTCATAGCGAGGCCGGAGGCCGAGCTATGACACCTTGCGAGTTCTCAAGTAACTAAAGCGAGGCCGTAGGCCGAGCAAACTTTTGACGAGCAAGGTGTCATAGCGAGGCCGGAGGCCGAGCTATGACACCTTGCGAGTTCTCAAGTAACTAAAGCGAGGCCGTAGGCCGAGCAAACTTTTGACGAGCAAGGTGTCATAGTGAGGCCGGAGGCCTCACTATGACACCTTGCGAGTTCTCAAGTAACTAAAGCGAGGCCGTAGGCCGAGCTAACGTTTGACGAGCAAGGTGTCATAGTGAGGCCGGAGGCCGAGCTATGACACCTTGCGAGTACTCAAGTAGCTCAAGCGAGGCCGTAGGCCGAGCTGATGTATGACGAGCAAGGTGTCATAGCGAGGCCGGAGGCTGAGCTATGACACCTTGCGAGTACTCAAGTAACTTAAGCGAGGCCGGAGGCCGAGCTAATTATTGACGTGCAAGGTATCATAGTGAGGCCGAAGGCCGAGCTATGGCATCTTGCGAGTCCGGAGGGCATTGAAGTGAGGCCGCAGGCCGAACTTCAGTGCCCGACAGTAAATCAAACAAAAATTAAATACTGTTTGATTATCGTAGGTGCTGAAGCGAGGCCGCAGGCCGAGCTTCAGTGCCCTGTTGACGATCATACAATGCAACATACAATTTCATGCAAAAAAATATTTCTTTGGTAAGTTTTACCCAGTTTTCGACTGGACTTGAAAGTTTGACTTTTATTTTCAACTCATTGATAAATTTCCACCTAATTTGAACTGAATTTAAATTTCTCTCACAGAATCCAAATTTAAAATTTTTGAATTTCAATCTCCACCCAACTCCAGACTGAATTGGAGAAATCTACAACATTTCTTAATCAATTTCAAAGTTTTAAAGAATTTAACTGCAACATAAATGCTTGACCTATTCATATAGGTAAAAGGATATAAACGCGGGCCGCATGCGGCCCGCGCAGCCACGCAAATACTAGTCTATATTATATAAAGCTGAACTACCATTGACTGACTGACTGACTCATTGACATAATTGTTCTCCCAGAAGGAGTTTTGTGGGGGGTTGGCGAGTAGTACTCCTGGATAGGGGAGGGGTATGTGACCTAGGGAAAAATCCGAAAAGTTGCAAAAGTGGAAAAGACCTTGGAGTACCTCAACGTCCTGCAAAAATGGTAGGGTTTAGGGGGGTGGGGTTCGAACAAAGGTTGTTAAGAACCATGAGCCCCTCCCAAAAAATAAAAAAAAAATCGGGGTCACAAACAAAAAAACATCGATCCCATACAAAGTTTGACCGTTAATAACTTCGGAACGGTAAACTTTTTTTAATTAGTGTTCGACCAAATGTCATAGGGAATGGTAAGCGCTACCAACCTAAAATAGTCTGATTGATCCCCTGGGGGTTCAAGTCGGGGATCAAATTTCAAAATGGTCCGAGCGGGACGAAATTTTGGCTCCGGGGGTTTTTGGGGTCCCTGAATTCATTTCTGAAAAAAAATTTTGGAATTTCTTTTTTTTTTTAATAGCTCCCATACAAACTTACGAGCAAGGTGGCGGAGTGAGGCCGAAGGCCGAACGACGGCACCTTGCGAGTCCCCCATCGCACCGGAGCGAGGCCGAAGGCCGAGCGACGGTTCTTGAGATTTTTTCTGAAGGGTTTAAAGTGGGGTTCAAACGAGCAAGGTGTCGGAGCGAGGCCGAAGGCCGAACGACGGCACCTTGCGAGTCTCCCCTTCGCACCGGAGCGAGGCCGAAGGCCGAGCGACGGTTCTTGAGATTTTTTCTGATGGGTTCAAAGTGGGGTTCAAACGAGCAAGGTGTCGGAGTGAGGCCGAAGGCCGAGCGACGGCACCTTGCGAGTCTCCCCTTCGCACCGGAGCGAGGCCGAAGGCCGAGCGACGGTTCTTGAGATTTTTTCTGAAGGGTTCAAAGTGGGGTTCAAACGAGCAAGGTGTCGGAGCGAGGCCGGAGGCCGAGCGACGGCACCTTGCGAGTCTTATCATACCAGAGCGAGGCCGTAGGCCGAGCGACGGTTATTCCATATGATCCCTGAGGATTCAAAGAAGGGATCAAATTTTATATTGGTCCGATTGCGATGAAATTTAAGATCTGGGGGTTTTCAAGGACTCTGATTTCATTTCTGATGAAAGTTTTTGGAATTTCTTTTTTTTTTTAAAACCTCTCATACATATTTACGAGCAAGGTGTCGGAGTGAGGCCGAAGGCCGAACGACGGCACCATGCGAGTTCCTAAGACACTAAAGCGAGGCCGCAGGCCGAGCTAACGTTTGACGAGCAAGGTGTCATAGCGAGGCCGGAGGCCGAGCTATGACACCTTGCGATTACTCAAGTAACTAAAGCGAGGCCGTAGGCCGAGCTAACCGTTAACGAGCAAGGTGTCATAGTGAGGCCGAAGGCCGAGCTATGGCACCTTGCGAGTTCCCAAGTAACTAAAGCGAGGCCGAAGGCCGAGCTAACGGTTGACGAGCAAGGTGTCATAGTGAGGCCGGAGGCCGAGCTATGACACCTTGCGAGTTCTCGAGTATTTAAAGCGAGGCCGTAGGCCGAGCTAATTGTCGACGAGCAAGGTGTCATAGTGAGGCCGAAGGCCGAGCTATGGCACTTTGCGAGTCCGGAGGGCATTGAAGTGAGGCCGGAGGCCGAACTTCAGTGCCCGACAATAAATCATACAAAAGTTATATATTGTTCGGTTATCGTGGGTGCTGAAGCGAGGCCGCAGGCCGAGCTTCATTGCCCTGTTGACGATCATACAATGCAACATACAATTTCATACAAAAAATATTTCTTTGGTAAGTTTTACCCACTTTTCGACTGGACTTGAAAGTTTGACTTATTTTTCAACTGAACTAAATTTATCTACCTTCTTTGAACTGAATTTAAATTTTTCTCACGGAATCCAAATTTAAAATTTTTGAATTTCTATCTCCACCCAACTCCAGACTGAATTGGAGAAATCTACAACATATCTTAATCAATTTCAAAGTTTTAAAGATTACAACTGCAAAACAAATACCTGCACCAACCCTATAGGTAAAAGGATATAAACGCGGGCCGCATGCGGCCCGCGCAGCCACGCAAATACTAGTCTATATTATATAAAGCTGAACTACCATTGACTGACTGACTGACTCATTGACATAATTGTTCTCCCAGAAGGAGTTTTGTGGGGGGTTGGCGAGTAGTACTCCTGGATAGGGGAGGGGTATGTGACCTAGGGAAAAATCCGAAAAGTTGCAAAAGTGGAAAAGACCTTGGAGTACCTCAACGTCCTGCAAAAATGGTAGGGTTTAGGGGGGTGGGGTTCGAACAAAGGTTGTTAAGAACCATGAGCCCCTCCCAAAAAATAAAAAAAAAATCGGGGTCACAAACAAAAAAACATCGATCCCATACAAAGTTTGACCGTTAATAACTTCGGAACGGTAAACTTTTTTTAATTAGTGTTCGACCAAATGTCATAGGGAATGGTAAGCGCTACCAACCTAAAATAGTCTGATTGATCCCCTGGGGGTTCAAGTCGGGGATCAAATTTCAAAATGGTCCGAGCGGGACGAAATTTTGGCTCCGGGGGTTTTTGGGGTCCCTGAATTCATTTCTGAAAAAAAATTTTGGAATTTCTTTTTTTTTTTAATAGCTCCCATACAAACTTACGAGCAAGGTGGCGGAGTGAGGCCGAAGGCCGAACGACGGCACCTTGCGAGTCCCCCATCGCACCGGAGCGAGGCCGAAGGCCGAGCGACGGTTCTTGAGATTTTTTCTGAAGGGTTTAAAGTGGGGTTCAAACGAGCAAGGTGTCGGAGCGAGGCCGAAGGCCGAACGACGGCACCTTGCGAGTCTCCCCTTCGCACCGGAGCGAGGCCGAAGGCCGAGCGACGGTTCTTGAGATTTTTTCTGATGGGTTCAAAGTGGGGTTCAAACGAGCAAGGTGTCGGAGTGAGGCCGAAGGCCGAGCGACGGCACCTTGCGAGTCTCCCCTTCGCACCGGAGCGAGGCCGAAGGCCGAGCGACGGTTCTTGAGATTTTTTCTGAAGGGTTCAAAGTGGGGTTCAAACGAGCAAGGTGTCGGAGCGAGGCCGGAGGCCGAGCGACGGCACCTTGCGAGTCTTATCATACCAGAGCGAGGCCGTAGGCCGAGCGACGGTTATTCCATATGATCCCTGAGGATTCAAAGAAGGGATCAAATTTTATATTGGTCCGATTGCGATGAAATTTAAGATCTGGGGGTTTTCAAGGACTCTGATTTCATTTCTGATGAAAGTTTTTGGAATTTCTTTTTTTTTTTAAAACCTCTCATACATATTTACGAGCAAGGTGTCGGAGTGAGGCCGAAGGCCGAACGACGGCACCATGCGAGTTCCTAAGACACTAAAGCGAGGCCGCAGGCCGAGCTAACGTTTGACGAGCAAGGTGTCATAGCGAGGCCGGAGGCCGAGCTATGACACCTTGCGATTACTCAAGTAACTAAAGCGAGGCCGTAGGCCGAGCTAACCGTTAACGAGCAAGGTGTCATAGTGAGGCCGAAGGCCGAGCTATGGCACCTTGCGAGTTCCCAAGTAACTAAAGCGAGGCCGAAGGCCGAGCTTACGGTTGACGAGCAAGGTGTCATAGTGAGGCCGGAGGCCGAGCTATGACACCTTGCGAGTTCTCGAGTATTTAAAGCGAGGCCGTAGGCCGAGCTAATTGTCGACGAGCAAGGTGTCATAGTGAGGCCGAAGGCCGAGCTATGGCACTTTGCGAGTCCGGAGGGCATTGAAGTGAGGCCGGAGGCCGAACTTCAGTGCCCGACAATAAATCATACAAAAGTTATATATTGTTCGGTTATCGTGGGTGCTGAAGCGAGGCCGCAGGCCGAGCTTCATTGCCCTGTTGACGATCATACAATGCAACATACAATTTCATACAAAAAATATTTCTTTGGTAAGTTTTACCCACTTTTCGACTGGACTTGAAAGTTTGACTTATTTTTCAACTGAACTAAATTTATCTACCTTCTTTGAACTGAATTTAAATTTTTCTCACGGAATCCAAATTTAAAATTTTTGAATTTCTATCTCCACCCAACTCCAGACTGAATTGGAGATATCTACCTACCTTCTTAATCAATTTCAAAGTTTTAAAGAAAATAACTGCAGTGTGAATGTTTGTCCCAACCCTATAGGTAAAAGGATATAAACGCGGGCCGCATGCGGCCCGCGCAGCCACGCAAATACTAGTTCTATTTCTATTTCTATTTTCTATCTATATTATATAAAGCTAAACTACCATTGACTGACTCACTGATTGACATAATTGTTCTCCCAGAAGGAGTTTTGTGGGGGGTTGGTGAGTGGTACTCCTGGATAGGGGAGGGGTATGTGACCTAGGGAAAAATCCGAAAAATTGCAAAAGTGGAACAGACCCTGGAGTACCCCAACGTCCTGGCTAAACTATAACACTTGGAACCCCCCTTTTTGAACAAAGGTTGTTAAGGACCATGAGCCCCTCCCAAAAAATTAAAAAAAAATGGGTGTCACAAACAAAAAAACGTCGATCCGATACAAAGTTTGACCCTTAATAACATCGGAACGGTAAACTTTTTTTAATTAGTGTTCGACCAAATGTCATAGGGAATCATAAGCGCTACCAACCTAAAATGGTCTGATTGATCCCCTGGGGGTTCAAGTCGGGGATCAAATTTCAAAATGGTCCAAGCGGGACGAAATTTTGGCTCCGGGGGTTTTTAGGGTCGCTGAATTCATTTCTGAAAAAAGTTTTTGTAATTTCTTTTTTTTTTTAATAGCTCCCATACAAACTTACGAGCAAGGTGGCGGAGTGAGGCCGAAGGCCGAACGACGGCACCTTGCGAGTCTCCCCTTCGCACCGGAGCGAGGCCGAAGGCCGAGCGACGGTTCTTGAGATTTTTTCTGAAGGGTTCAAAGTGGGGTTCAAACGAGCAAGGTGTCGGAGCGAGGCCGGAGGCCGAGCGACGGCACCTTGCGAGTCTCCCATCACACCGGAGCGAGGCCGAAGGCCGAGCGACGAATTAATTGATGATTTTGAAAGGGTTCAAGGTGGGGTTCAAACGAGCAAGGTGTCGGAGCGAGGCCGGAGGCCGAGCGACGACACCTTGCGAGTCTCTTCATACCGGAGTGAGGCCGTAGGCCGAGCGACGGTTATTCATTATGATCCCTGAGGATTCAAAGAAGGGATCAAATTTTATATTGGTGCGATTGCGATGAAATTTAAGATCTGGGGGTTTTTAAGGACTCTGATTTCATTTCTGATGAAAGTTTTTAGAATTTCTTTTTTTTTTTTTAATCTCTCATACATAATTACGATCAAGATGTCGGAGTGAGGCCGAAGGCCGAGCGACGGCACCTTGCGAGTTCTCAAGTAACTAAAGCGAGGCCGTAGGCCGAGCTAACGTTTGACGAGCAAGGTGTCATAGTGAGGCCGAAGGCCGAGCTATGGCACTTTGCGAGTTCGGAGGGCATTGAAGTGAGGCCGGAGGCCGAACTTCAGTGCCCGACAATAAATCATACAAAAGTTATATACTGTTCGGATATCGTGGGTGCTGAAGCGAGGCCGTAGGCCGAGCTTCATTGCCCTGTTGACGATCATACAATGCAACATACAATTTCATACAAAAAATATTTCTTTGGTAAGTTTTACCCACTTTTCGACTGGACTTGAAAGTTTGACTTATTTTTTCAACTGAACTAAATTTATCTACCAATTTTGAACTGAATTTAAATTTCTCTCACAGAATCCAAATTTAAAATTTTTGAATTTCTATCTCCACCCAACTCCAGACTGAATTGGAGATATCTACCTACCTTCTTAATCAATTTCAAAGTTTTAAAGATTACAACTGCAAAACAAATACCTGCCCCAACCCTATAGGTAAAAGGATATAAACGCGGGCCGCATGCGGCCCGCGCAGCCACGCAAATACTAGTCTTCTATCTTCTTCTATTCTTTCTATATTATATAAAGCTGAACTACCATTGACTGACTCACTGATTGACATAATTGTTCTCCCAGAAGGAGTTTTGTGGGGGGTCGGCGAGTGGAGCGATTGTATAGAGGAGGGTTAGGGGACCTAGGGAAAAATCCGAAAAGTTGCAAAAGTGGAACAGACCCTGGAGTACCCCAACGTCCTGGCTAAACTATAACACTTGGAACCCCCCTTTTTGAACAAAAGTTGTAGGGAACCATGAGTCCCTCCCAAAAAATAAAAAAAAAATTGGGGTCACAAACAAAAAAACATCGATCCCATACAAAGTTTGACCGTTAATAACTTCGGAACGGTAAACTTTTTTTAATTAGTGTTCGACCAAATGTCATAGGGAATCGTAAGCGCTACCAACCTAAAATGGTCTGATTGATCCCCTGGGGGTTCAAGTCGGGGATCAAATTTCAAAATGGTCCGAGGGGGATGAAATTTTGGCTCCGGGGGTTTTTGGGGTCGCTGATTTCATTTCTGAAAAAAGTTTTTGGAATTTCTTTTTTTTTTTAATAGCCGCCATACAAACTTACGAGCAAGGTGTCGGAGTGAGGCCGAAGGCCGAACGACTGCACCTTGCGAGTCTCCAATCGCACCGGAGCGAGGCCGAAGGCCGAGCGACGGTTTCATTGATGATTTCTAAAGGGTTCAAAGTGGGGTTCAAACGAGCAAGGTGCCGGAGTGAGGCCGAAGGCCGAGCGACGGCACCTTGCGAGTCTCATCATACCGGAGCGAGGCCGTAGGCCGAGCGACGGTTATTCCATATGATCTCTGAGGATTCAAAGAAGGGATCAAATGTCATATTGGTCCGATTGCGATGAAATTTAAGATCTGGGGGTTTTCAAGGACTCTGATTCCATTTCTGAGGAAAGTTTTTGGAATTTCTTTTTTTTTAAACCTCTCATACATAATTACGAGCATGGTGGCGGAGTGCGGCCGAAGGCCGAGCGACGGCACTTTGCGAGTTCCTAAGTCACTAAAGCGAGGCCGTAGGCCGAGCTAACGTTTGACGAGCAAGGTGTCATAGCGAGGCCGGAGGCCGAGCTATGACACCTTGCGAGTTCTCAAGTAACTAAAGCGAGGCCGTAGGCCGAGCTAACGTTTGACGAGCAAGGTGTCATAGTGAGGCCGAAGGCCGAGCTATGGCACTTTGCGAGTCCTGAGGGCATTGAAGTGAGGCCGGAGGCCGAACTTCAGTGCCCGACAATAAATCATACAAAAGTTTTATACTGTTCGGTTATCGTGGGTGCTGAAGCGAGGCCGCAGGCCGAGCTTCAGTGCCCTTTGCCTACCGTACAATGATGTATGGTTTTCATACTTTTATACAAAAAATATTTCTTTGGTAAGTTTTACCCACTTTTCGACTGGACTTGAAAGATTGACTTAATTTTTCAACTGAACTAAATTTATCTACCTACTTTGAACTGAATTTAAATTTCTCTCACAGAATCCAAATTTAAAATTTTTGAATTTATATCTCCACCCAACTCCAGACTGAATTGGAGAAATCTACAACATTTCATAATCAATTTCAAAGTTTTAAAGAAGCCAACTGCAACAAAAATGCTTGACCTAATCCTATAGGTAAAAGGATATAAACGCGGGCCGCATGCGGCCCGCGCAGCCACGCAAATACTAGTCTATCTATCTATCTATTCTATTTCTATATTATATAAAGCTGAACTACCACTCACTGACTGATTGACAGAATTGTTCTCCCAGAAGGAGTTTTGTGGGGGGTTGGCGAGTGGTACTACTGGATAGGGAAGCGTTATGGGACCTAGGGAAAAATCCGAAAAGTTGCAAAAGTGGAATAGACCCTGGAGTACCCCAATGTCCTGCAAAAGTGGTAGGGTTGAGGGGGGTGGGGTTCGAACAAAGGTTGTTAGGGACCATGAGCCTCTCCCAAAAAATAAAAAAAAAATAGGTGTCACAGACAAAAAAACGTCGATCCCATACAAAGTTTGACCGTCAATAACTTTTGAACGGTTAACTTTTTTTAATTAGTGTTCGACCAAATGTCATAGGGGATGGTAAGCGCTACCAACCTAAAATGGTCTGATTGATCCCCTGGGGGTTCAAGTCGGGGATCAAATTTCAAAATGGTCCGAGTGGGATGAAATTTTGGCTCCGGGGGTTTTTGGGGTCGTTGATTTTATTTCTGAAAAAAGTTTTTGGAATTTCTTTTTTTTTTTAATAGCCGCCATACAAACTTACGAGGAAGGTGGCGGAGTGAGGCCGAAGGCCGAACGACGGCACCTTGCGAGTCTCCCCTTCGCACCGGAGCGAGGCCGAAGGCCGAGCGACGGTTCTTGAGATTTTTTCTGAAGGGTTCAAAGTGGGGTTCAAACGAGCAAGGTGTCGGAGCGAGGCCGGAGGCCGAGCGACGACACCTTGCGAGTCTCTTCATAGCGGAGCGAGGCCGCAGGCCGAGCGACGGTTATGCATTATGATCCCTGAGGATTCAAAGAAGGGATCAAATTTTATATTGGTGCGATTGCGATGAAATTTAAGATCTGGGGGTTTTCAAGGACTCTGATTTCATTTCTGATGAAAGTTTTTGGAATTTCTTTTTTTTTAAACCTCTCATTCATATTTACGAGCAAGGTGTCGGAGTGAGGCCGAAGGCCGAACGACGGCACCATGCGAGTTCCTAAGTCACTAAAGCGAGGCCGCAGGCCGAGCTAACGTTTGACGAGCAAGGTGTCAAAGCGAGGCCGGAGGCCGAGCTATGACACCTTGCGAGTTCTTAAGTAACTAAAGCGAGGCCGTAGGCCGAGCTAACGTTTGACGAGCAAGGTGTCATAGTGAGGCCGGAGGCCGAGCTATGACACCTTGCGAGTTCTCAAGTAACTAAAGCGAGGCCGTAGGCCGAGCTAACGTTTGACGAGCAAGGTGTCATAGTGAGGCCGGAGGCCGAGCTATGACACCTTGCGAGTACTCAAGTAGCTCAAGCGAGGCCGTAGGCCGAGCTAATGTTTGACGAGCAAGATGTCATAGTGAGGCCGAAGGCCGAGCTATGGCACTTTGCGAGTCCGGAGGGCATTGAAGTGAGGCCGGAGGCCGAACTTCAGTGCCCGACAATAAATCATACAAAAGTTATATACTGTTCGGTTATCGTGGGTGCTGAAGCGAGGCCGCAGGCCGAGCTTCATTGCCCTGTTGACGATCATACAATGCAACATACAATTTCATACAAAAAATATTTCTTTGGTAAGTTTTACCCACTTTTCGACTGGACTTGAAAGTTTGACTTATTTTTTCAACTGAACTAAATTTATCCACCTATTTTGAACTGAATTTAAATTTCTTTCACAGAATCCAAATTTAATTTTTTTTAATTTCAATCTCCACCCAACTCCAGACTGCATTGGAGAAATCTACAACATTTCTTAATCAATTTCAAAGTATTAAAGAAAATAACTGCTACTAAAATGCTTGACCTAATCCTATAGGTAAAAGGATATAAACGCGGGCCGCATGCGGCCCGCGCAGCCACGCAAATACTAGTTTTATTTATAAACTTCAATACATTTAAAATTAAAAAGAAATAATTATTGCTCGATGTGGCCACCTTTAGCGCGGATAACAGCATCGAGTCTGTCCGAGAAGGCTTCACACGCTGCATGAATGTGGTCTGCTGATATTTTGTTCCATTCTCGGCGAGGAGCAATATTTAAGGCGTCGACTGTCTCATATTTTTTGCTGACACTTTGGCTTCTAGAATTGAGCATATGGAAAAATCCATTGGGTTTAAGTCCGGCAAATATGGTGGCCATTGTTGCGAAGAAATGAAGCTCGGAACTTTTTCTTGCAAAAAAATTTGGGTTTCACGGGCTTTGTGGGATGGTGCCGAGTCTTGCTGAAACGTCCAATGGTTTCTACCGAATTTCTTACGTGCCCAAGGTAACATAGCATCGTTTAAAATCTTTTCACGGTAGATTTGCTGGTTTATCTTTGCACCCTGCTCAATGAAAACGAGAGGTGAAAGTCCCGTAGCAGTTACAGTAGTTAGGTTTTCACCGGTTCTGGCTCACCGGATCCGGAACCTCCTAAAAAAACAAGCGTCGGTTCGACCTCGCCACAAAAAAAAGAAGTTTGGTGTCTTTTCCTAGGTATTCGGGGTCGCTGAATCGATCTGTTGCATTAAATTTTTTGATATCTTGCACGGATCGCGAGATAGGTAACCGATTTAAAGAGCTCCACTTCATTGCTAATCGCCTATTGATAACCTGATTGTTTCCTAATCACCGAGTGAACTCGGCGTGCCATTGTTTGTTAATCACCTCTGACGCATACCTGAAGCTTATTAGCTTATTAGGATGTTCTAGTAAAACAACATTTTTGGATTGATCACAAACCTTTATTTTCTTTAAAATAAGTACAAAATAGTTTGTATAAAAATATATCGTTATTTATTTTATTGCTACTGAATAATTTAATAAAATCCATAATTGTATTTCCATAAAATTTGTTATAAAGATATGTTATACAATATTCTCCGCAAACTGATGTAAAATCATCTTGTAATCTATACCTATTAAAATCCCACTGCTTCGAATTTCTGTTCAAGAAATCCCTATGATATCCTGTAGGTGGTCGTCCATATGAATCAAAATACTCACAAAACCTATTTTTATCTATGTGTATGGCCACCCAATGAGAACCTGGCATGCTGTCGGTGTCCAAATTGCTTATCAGATACGTTGGAACTTTAACGTGTAGGGGTAACCTGTTTGCTGCATATACATTTTTTTTGTAAAGTAGGATGGATTCGAGAGTTCTGGCTCACCCAAAAATCCGTTCTGGCTCATGCCGTTTCAGCGATACGATGAACCTCATCGCCTAAAAAAAAGTGCCAAAATGGGGGTTTTCGGGGTTGCCCGATCGACAGGTGCTATCCGTTATGAGCTATTTCATCTGGTTCAGGAGATAAGTTTTTCATTTCAGGAGCTACAGTTCCCCTCATTAACACAATCTCTATTCTCTATTGTTCTCTAATCACCCTATCCTCGTCGTATGCTTATTGTTCCTTTTTATTTCGTTAGCGCTCGTCACCACCAAAAATAAGAACTACTATTACGATTTTAACAGCTTTATTTCTTAAAATGTAATCCTAAACATGCTGTATAACAATATATCGTTTAAAATGGTTTCATTTTCGCTAAACATTTTTGTAAAATGTAACATACTCTTGCTATAAAATATGTAGTACAAGTATACCAAGCAGTATTCGCCACATACAGAGGTCCAATCATTTTATATTCTCTTGCTATTAAAATCCCACACCCTACAGTTTATATTCAATAAAGTCATCTCTAAAGTTAATAAGTTTTTCCATCTTAGTTTACAAACAAACTACAAGTTAAATAGCAAACAGAAAACAACCACACAACAAAATATAAAAAATACAAATTTACAAAAAACGGCGTATAATATTTTCTAACGGTTTTTTTAATCTATACAATTTTAAGGAAATTGGCACGGATTCGGCGTTTCCCCGTTTTCTTGAAACTATTCTAAGTCTCTAAGCTAACTAACACATATTCTAACTAATTTTCTACTCTAACATTTAACTATTTTAAAGTACTTACAGTTTAACCCGGTTTAATAACTTTACTTCACTTTTTTCATGATTACTTCCATTGCTTAAACTTTCCATCAGAAAGCGCAACATATGTATACAATAACATTTTGCCAGTCTAGAAGCAAAGATGCTTCGCTCGTTCGGTAAATAAAATATGGTATACTATGGATCAAGATCACTTTAGGTGTCACGTTCGCAGCTCTCTGGTGCGGGCGGTTGGGACGCTCTGAATAAAGATATCGGTTGCGTAGTTCGTCGACTTTCTCGGAGCGTAAAATACCTAAACGCCCAAACGTTAGAGCGCTCATAAGGTAGCTCCGCCGTCACATCAGCCTATTACGTATTCCGTGGTAACAGGAAGTTAAGACAGTACAAATAGAGTAATTCCAAGCGTGTCGGCAAAAAGGACAGTAAATTCAATAGTAACTATCGGCTATACGTTACGGAACAAAAAATCGGTAGCTCTGTCTCTTTCATTTACATCGACATTGTAAATCTCTTTCCTTGTTATAGTGTGACTGAGATGGCTTGTACCCGTCGTCTATTTCTTTCTTTGTCTAGGCATATATTAAATCATAATCATAATTTATTATTGCATAACAGACATAACAGTACAGAAATTGGTCTTAATGTAGAATTCTTAGCGTTTCAACAGTATTGTCCTTGCGAACATACAATAATTCATATTATATAAATTTTATTATACAACTTAAATCTAACTCGCAAATTATTATTGAGAAGAAAATTTATGCTTATGTCCAGATAAAATAACTAATACAAATTACACCTACGGTACAACTACATACAAGGGTGTCGACCGTAGAATTATAATGTGTTGACGCGAGCAGCGAGTGTCCCACGTCATAGAATAAGTAATAGTACTCAACACCAAGCCGCCCCATCTTCCACGGAACAATTGTCATTCGGATGCCGTCAGATCTAGGGCATGCAATACCGGTACTATTTCCAATACCAGTATTGGTTTCGGTATTGGGGCCGGTATTCGTGATTTAACTTATCGCAGTGTACAAAATTACCAAATATTTCCATCTTATTTACGCAAATAAGTGATTTTTGCGTTTTTGTTGTGTAAATTTTGAAATTTGTGACGAGTGGTAAAATATATAGAACAATATGACCATTGGAGTCAATCTAGAATACAAAAAACATTTGAGGGTTGCCAGAATTCCACTACAATTCACAGTAACTAGATATTTTTACACACAATAAATTAAGCAACTGATGCATGTTTTATAAATACATAATATTAACCAACTCATAAATCTTGGAATTTATGGTGGACTGGATACAGCTGCAGCAGGGAACAGCGCACGAAACGTGACTTCGTGATGTGGTAATTATAAATAAAATACTACATTTATTGATAACTCGAGGAACAGCGTCTATTTTACATAAGTGCGGTTGACAGGTCGAAGCGGAAGAGAGAAGACATCTTTTTAAATTGTGTTACAATAAAAAAAATATACATGTGTCATATAAATTTCCTACAATAAATACATAATATAATTTTTTTTTTGGTAGAAGTACTCCGTCTTGCCCGAAATTGAAACGAGTTTGTATGCTTTCGATAGATGTTTTTATACAGATAAATAAAACCCTTGTTGTCTTTTTTAGTAATGATTGTGTTCTCAGGCATTATCAATAATTCTATGAATAGAATCAGATCTATTGTCATTAGGCGTTGTGGTAAGAATAGGCCTTTTTCTGTGTCTGCCCTTTTTTAGCTTTTAATGAAGCTCAATGTTCTCTTAATATTCATATTATGTTAACTGTATTTAAGATTTTTATCTTTTTTAGTGTATAATAACTTTATATATATTTAAAGTTTTCGACGGAGAGTTAACATGATCATATAAACTAGATATTTATAATCTACAAGTTCTAGCAAAGTAAAATTTATGTAATCGTGTTAACTCTCCATCTGGATCTTTAAATTCAAATGATGAGCATGATAGAGAGCTAAAGAAATGCAGACAGAGAAAAATAAAGATGAAATGCACACGATCCCATGTTTCTAGAAAAATAGATGACTATGATTAGTGCTCATATAACCGCAGGTGCGTGAAGCTATTCCATTGAGTCTTTATGAACCTCTAGATAGTTGACCCCATGCAGACGTGAGTAACTTTGGCTCTCAAGTTAGATGGAGAATTTTTTTTTAAATCCCAAATAACGTATTAAATACCACTATTTTAGTACGGTATTTTTTCTGTTTTGCAGTACCGCTAATACCGGTATTGAGCTTTCAAATACCGGTATTGAAATTGCCTCCTGGATTCATGCCCTAGTTGGATCTCTTATAATCTCTACGCACGAGACCACTCGGTTCTAGAATAGCCTTGCTATTAGTTAGCGGTGGTAAAACAAGTGTCCGATTTATAATTGACCTACAAGCGCGCTCATGTAATGAGGTAAACCAAGTAGTGTGGGTGTCCGCTATAAAAGGTACTCTTTGGTTTCCGCGACACCGGCATCGTGCCGAGTTTGGTTTGGAGTATTAGTTGTTAACGTGGTCTTATAAGATAAATATCTTTTTATCCTTTTTTCTTTAAACTACATGTCCTAGTGAGTTAAATTGAAATAGAGGACCAATAAACACCTAATTACCTCTAGAAAAGATTAAGGAACAATTTTAGATCGGTGGAACGAGAATACATTGGGGTCCCCGTAACGTTATTCATAATTATACATAGATTGTATTAGAAGGAACGTATGTATAGACGAGACAAACTATACCGACATGTAGCAGTAAGGACTTATTCAGAGTTCAGATATCATCAGTGTCATGTCAGGGATATGTGGAGTACGGGAGGGAATGTGCAGAGCTAACGAGTAAGAACTAACATTTATTGAGTAATAAAACGAAGCAAGTGATATGAGAAATAACGTATTTATTAATCGGTTACAAGATAACGGTTAGGTTATAATTCGGGTAGTGCAGCGCTTGCCAGCGAGGCTAGTGCGGACGTGGGCGGGGTCGGGGACAGGGGCGGGGGCGCGAGCACACGGGGCACAGGATGCGCGCGCGAGATGGGCACCCGCCGCGCGTCGGCAGCTGCTTGGGCCGCAGCAGTTCTACTAGCTCGAACATGGTCAGTAGGAACATGTAGGTAAAGATGAGCCACGCCGTGTAGAGCAGCAGGTGTGCGGTGAGCCGGCGCGAGGGCCACAGCACCACGCGGGGGGCAGGCGCCAGCGCGTCCTGGGCGGGCATGGCGCGCGCTCAGCACTCGAGCCCGGCGCGCCGCCGCAGCGAGCGCCGCCCCCAGTACAGCAGCTGGTGCACCAGCAGGATGCACGAGTACACTATCAACACGCGCACCACCAGGCACACAGTGAGCGTGCCCGCGTCCGCGCATGGCTCTCCGCCGGCTGATTCTCTGTCCATGCCACCACGCACCACCATCAATGGTCCCGCGAGAGCATTCTAACATACTATACACTATTACTTCTCATATTATTTTTATATTTATTTCGTTGTTCCGATAGTGTATGATCTAACAGTAGTGACAGATGATATGAAGGAATGCTGTCATATCTTTGTCAACATAGATCCGATATTACGTACGTTTAAGGTTCAATTACATATATTTTTCTAAACTATTTTCTACCAATTTCAAAAAAGGAATAGTTTGCCGAATTGAGTACCTCTGAAGTAGTAGGTACTTCAGAGGTTTGAAATTGATATTTTATTTTCATATTATTTTTGTTTACATGTGCATACGACAAAGATAACACATACCTAGTAACCCTCGCTAGGAGGGTACTATCATCCTTGGTGCTACCCAAACTACCCATATTAAAATTCAGTCCAGCAGTTAAGGGTTTAAAAACAACTGAGTAATTATTTTCTTAGTTTGATATTGAATTGATTTAATTATTATTCAGGGCTCACAAACAATTATTAAACTACCTTTGATCTAAATTGAGGAGAATAGATATCCATCCTTGGTTAAGGGTAACCAAGGATGGATGTCTATTCTGCCAGGGGGCAGCGCTATAGGTACTCGAGTGCGGCGATTCTCCTTCATTGTGGTACATTTGCCACTAGTAGGCTATTCAAATGTTGCCGCACCTTCTGACCTCTGCATTTCGATACCCACCAAAAGAAAGTACGCACAAAAGAAAGTAAAATAATAAGTATATTATAGAATTAAAAATCTAAATCAGAAAAAAATCTATATCTTACGAAAAGGGTAGAGAAGATGAAAAATCGAGAAGTGATTACATTTGTTATAAACATGTTCAGTAAGATACCTATACAATAACGTTTGTTCTAAGCCAGTTCCGTAAGCTTTCTGATCTCAAATAATGTAATCAATGAAAACTTACATATGTAGGTATTTCTAGTAATCAAGATACATTGGATTCCAAAAACAACTGCACAGTTTCTAAACAATTTGTATTCTCATCACAAATAAATACAACTAGCTGTGCCCCGCGGTTTCACCCACGTAGTTTCACATTGGATTATCGATATAATGGAGGAACTACTTTTTTGAAGTGTGTTAAAAAGTAGCCTATGTTCTTCCCCGGGGTCCACCAGTCTACCAGTGTACCAAATTTCATCCATATCGGTTCAGTGGTTTTGTCGTGAAAGCGTAACAGACAGACAGACAGAGTTACTTCCGCATTTATAATATTAGTTAGAATATATACAAATCTAAATATAATAATATATATAAGACTATTTGTAAAAAAATTTGAATTGTTGCGTGTGCGTGTGCGTGTGCGTGTGCGTGTGTGACTCGACGAAAACTGTACTAGCGCCATTTCAATGTAACAGTAGTTCTTTATCCTCGGCCCGCAATGTTTAATTTGTTGTTCAATAGAGGAGCAAGCGTCCACATGAGTCATGACTCGATGTCTGATGATTGTCAGTTGTTTACGTGTGACGTCACAGTGTTTACGTCCCGCCAGCTACCAGCTGGAACTCACCAGCACATGTTTGTTATACGAACTAGTGAACGTCTCGCCAGCGCCAGTGTACCATCACATACACTTTATTTTTTATAGGATTGTAAATATTAGGAGAAGTCGTTTCTCAAAGGCTGAACGTAGCAGAACATGCTGGAAGGGAGAGCAATAATAGCACCTTATTGTGATAAGGTGAATGAAACACGACGGCGCGGCGCAGCGTTCAACTCACGACTGAGCTTATTAGTAACATGTTGGTAGATATCACAAGTTGAGTGAAGGTATTGCACCCCACGCTACGCTTGCTACGAGAACACATACTTTACACTTATTGCACGAGTATATGTCATTATGTACCTGTGACGGACACAGTAACTGTACATACCTACAATGATTAATAAAAATTGGATTTAACTTTGCATTTATTATAAAACATTATATAATCCAAATGAATTTAACTTTGATATTAATTCAGAGAGAAGGACAGATCGGGACTGAGCATAGAGGTTCCTTAATTGTTCCACTATGAAACCTCAATCATAACAGCGATTGTAGAAGTGCTCTTTGTTATGATGCTATAGCGAAGCTTCCGTGTGAGCTAAGTGACAGGCGTTCGTAGTGCTGCGTGAGGTTCTGAAGGTGTAGAACCAGAGATGTCAGCCAGCCGCCAGCGGTTGCCGCTGCCGATGTGCCGGCCGCCGGACGCCGGCCCCGGCCCCGGCCCCGGTCCCGGGGGGCAGGTGGTGGCGCAGGGTTGAAGGGCCGCGAGGTGAACGACCGCCGCACGCGAGCTTTTTCACGTGATACGATTAGCGTCGCGAACTAGGTCACCGGAACACTGCACCGCGCCCCTCCTCGCCCCGCCCCCGTCCCCTGGCCCCGTGTGTGGCTGCACCCCCCGGCACCGAGTCACGGCTTCCGAACGTCGCTGACGAGCCCGATACGGGCATGCTTCTTATCGCCACAGCCACCACCACCCGCGCCCGCGCCCGCTTGCCACCGATCATCTCCACCGCAAACTTCAAACAATACTCGTCGCTACTCGCTAGTAACTTGTGTCCTTACTAAGACACTGACTGTGAAGATGGTTTGTTTGTCCTTATATCTCGCAGCAACCAACCTTAACGGATCGATTTGATATTGCGCGTAGATGAGAAGTAGAAGTGTGGCGCTGCGCTGCCATTGAACATACTTCACTCGTACTCGTAGGTGTACAGGGCTACTGGCTAGAGGTGTACTAAACCCAAAGGGGGTCACTATACTCATCTGAAGGAACATTTTTACACTGTATACAACTCTGAATGCGAAAAAAAAACTTTTCCATACATGCTGTAGACAACCGATTAACTCAAGTTGTAAAATCTGTCGCCAAGCACCTAATGATTTGTTCCGGCAGCCTTCCTTGAGAGCCAGTGTATTCTAGACTAATCATGTTCCATCTAGGGCTACAGTATCGCTGACTTCCGTGGTCGTGCGAACTTGTGGTCAAATGCCTAGCTGTGTGAGATAAAAAAAAACTTTTTGTATGGAACAGTTGATTTTTTTTCTCGTATTCAGAGTTGTTTTCATTGTGAAAGTTGTTCCTCAGGATGAGTATAGTGACCCCCTTTAGGCTAACCAATAACCCTGTATAGGCGCGGTAAATATAAATGGAACTGCTTCTTTGTTGATGACGCAGCAGGGTGCTGCTGCTGCTGCTGCTTATTAAACGAGACAATAAGAGACAGCTGAAGTGGAAGGACGTTTATCTCGTGAGGATAATGGTGTGTCAGGCGCGGGCGTTTGGCGGGCGGCGGGGGAGGGTCGCACAACAATCATAGTGATAAATCAAAGAAGGCGAAAGGTGTCGCTAAGTACCTCGGTCTCGGTACAATTGACTGGCGGCAAGGGCGGCGCGCGGCGCGGGACACACAGGGCGGCCGGACATCACCTTTCATCAATCCGAAATACTATTATAATAATTTCTTCTGTGAAGATATAATCTCTTACTTTCATAAATACAATGCTAAGTAAAAAAATATATAGTAACCTATTATATATAAGCAAGCCTGCCGCCGCGCGCGACTGCTGTCTCAACCCACATCCGTACCGTAGGAGGAGATCATTTCATGCAGATAGCTGATGGAGAAATATTCGATTGTTACAATATGAGCTCCTCTGACGTCATACATTATTTTCCTATGTAGGTATGTATATATAGCGTAGTAGCGTGATGTTCATGGCTCATTAAACCGCCTTCATCTTTAATGAGCATTTATTTTACACATAAGTAACGAACATAACAGGTATCTGATAATGATTTGTTACATTCATTAAATCTGTAATGCTTGTTGTTGTACTTACCTATCGGTTATATCACCGTTGTTACTACTCGTATCACCATGTTACAGGTAAGTATGTAGTGGTGGTTCCCTTTTCCAGGCGAATTCACCTTTACAATGTCCTGTCACCGGTCTTTATCTATGGAGATAGCCTTTACACCCCATTGTCCAAACTAAGAGTAATGTATTTTGCATGTGTCTTTCAGACCCTCTACAGTCGATAGTGTGATGCCGTAGTGCGAGGTGCAGATCTCTTTGCTTGTAGATGTTCATACGCTATACTACGAGGTAACATCCCGTGGTTTCACACGAAACTTTCTGTAGTTGTGTTTTTGTGAAGTCGCTTTTAACTAGTTCTAACCGCTATTTATAAGTTGGTGTTGGTATATAATTGTAGGCTCTCTCTCTCTCTCTCTCTCTCTCTTGCTCCCTGTTTATGCACTTGCAGTAAGTTATAAGCTAATTGATTTGCATCGTCCTCGAACCGTTAAGTACAGGGTTTTCGGTTAGGTTAGTTACTGAGCCGAAAGAGGGTGATTATACTTATCCTAAGGAACGACTTTCACTGATGCGTATAGTGATCCCCTTTCGGCTTAGTACACCCACCCCTAATCGATAACCCTATATAAGAGATGCTTCATCGATATGGAGTTACAGTTTCAAATTCGTGCTTTGGTGTTAAGTCTCACAATGACATGGTGTCCTACCGATGGTGAAGTGACACAGACTGGTACTTGTATTAAGGAATTCTGACCGAGCTAACTTGTTTGTAAATATATTTTTTGGCCTAAGTGAGCTCAAAAATTGTTTGTAGTTTTCTATTGTATGAAGGCTGTCGAAATAAAATAAATAACTCGTTTCCATTACTTAGACTAGATATCAAGGCAACGATAACCTTTTTACCGGCAAACGGCCTAATAGCGAGAAACGTTAACCAACATTTTAAGAGATTCTCGCTAGATGGATCAAGGGTTAGATGCAGAGGGCGGTGATCCTCGAGACGGCACGTATTGTTAGGAGGTTCCTCTCTTTGTAGTCCCTACCACCAGTAGTTTGGCTCCTACCCCGCTGCTGGTATAATGCTGGTTATAATATTTATTGTTTTATCTTAATATTGTAAAAAACTTAGATTTAAGAAATAAAATGAATACGTGCATATACTTGACGACCTGTTGAGGCGGAAGCGTAGGTATATACGAGAACACAAATACCCAAACAAGTTCCCAAACAATATGAAATTTTTGACAAATCCCTAGTCAGCACCCAGAGGATAGGAACAACAACACTACTTTGAATATTATTATGTACATGTGATGTGGACGAAACTATTTCGATTTTCCAATAACTACTCTAATAAGACATGAAACTTACGGGCAGGGGTACCAGTCTGTTATTGCTTTGATATTGTATTGTATTTGCTTTGCTTCAGAATAACGATTACATTGTATCGTTATGGTCGTTTAGATCAAAGTTAGTATTCAAAATGAATATTTGCAGACAACCGACTCTATCAATATCTAATTTATGGCGCAATGCAATCGTAATTCTGAAACAATTGAAATAACATATTCGGGGAGCTTTATTTATTTTGAAAGTTTAGTAAGTTCTTTGCCTCTCAAGCAGTTCGATCTCGGGTTCACGGATGCACTTCTGGAAGTCTTTCTTATGTGCAGCCCTCACATACAACTAAATACCACTCGCTGTAGCGGAGAAGGAAAACATTCAGCTATCCAGCCTGACAGAAGCTGTAAGAAAGGGTACCTACCACACGCAGTGGGCCAGCGCGTGTGGTAGACAATACAACGCGTTGCGCCCCTTCTTGGAGCCGTATACTCTATATGCTATTACATAACAGAATACATGCTCCAACTTAAAAACTAAGTGGTGTAAATATGTATTACCTAAAAAAAGGCTTATAATTATGGAACCATTCTGATTTTCATTCCCGCTATATCAACCAACGCACGGCGTTAAAAGTTACTACGGTCTAGCATAAAACTATTCTAGTCGTATTCGTATGAAACAGTCTTTACGTCTCCATTGCTCCGTGATAAAATTTCCTACATAAAATTAAAAAATTGCATCAGAGGAAACACTCAAAACTCTACAAATCGCCTCAAATAGGTAGTTTACATCGAGAAGCTTTTAGAGCTATTTCAGTGTGTGAGTCAGGAGATTGTGAATAAATACAGTATGTGTACATGAGCCGGAGCACCTGCCACCCGCAGTCACCCAGTCACGGACATCATTGATGTACCTACAGCCACCGCCGCCGCGCCGCCGCCGCGCCGCCGCCGCGCCGCCAAGCTCAACAGCTCAAGAAAATTAAGCTAATTACGAGTCGAGTTAATTACTTGTAGAAAAATGGGGGAAGTAATCGTGCGTCGATTAGTAGGTCGCAATGTAGTGGCGTTTAGTAGTACAGTGTAGCCCGTTAAAGATCAAAAGAGTCGAGTGAATGAGTTGCAGTCGGACAGTGAAGTGTGCGACGGAGGGCGGGCGCGGGGCTCGGGCGGGCGGAGGGTGAGGGGCGCAGGGCGGGCGGGCGGCAGTGCGCGGCGCGCGCGGGTGCCGACCAGCCGCCCGCCTGCACCGCGCCGCACCGCGCGCCCCACGTGCCGCCCGAGCCCACAACCCTCGCGTGCTGTGTCCGCGCGCGCCCGGAGCCCGGAGCCCTGTCCCGTGGGATCTTCAACCCCTCCGCGCTGCTCTCCGACCCCGGGGATCACACTCATCACACCGATTAACGCTAATGGTACTGTTCTCTTCACTACCATATATTTCGACCGTCGTCAGGTAAACTAGGAAATAAAGTAGGTGATTCATTTAAAAGTTTTACGAGACCGTTGATGTTTCGATGAATTTATGATTTTGGTCGGGCTGCTTTATTTTTGTATTAGATTTACGATGGTTCGTGCTGTTGTCTTAAGGCGGTAGTACCAGGTCGGTACTGAGGTGGTGGAGGTGGTGTTCCGGTTGTGGGTCATCGCCCTGCAGCGGCACACTTCTGCAAGCGGCGGCACCTCGAGTTAAGTGACAGAGTGACGGACACTTTGCACGAGTTTTATAAAGTTTACGTCACTGGAGCGGCACAAGCCGACTCCATTAATTCCATCGAGACGAACAAACAACAGCTGGCATCCCAGCCCGCAGTCCGCGGCCCAGCGCCGCCGGCTGCTCAGCGCGAGCGGGCGGGAACCCTCTGAAGAACTTAATCAATTTGCTATACAAAATTAACTTGCAAGACTTTTGTTCTCTTCGTCTAAAAAGTTTTGTTCATTTCGCTACAGGATTTCTTGAGTTGTTCTTGTTAGATGATAGTCAATATTTTCGTTTATATGAACCACTTATTTATCTATATAGGTACAGTTACATAAGTTTCACTAATAGTCAATCACAAAATTATATTTCCAAGCATTTTTATCGCCATTTCGTATTGATAGAGTAAGTACCTACCTAATTGCTCTACTCGTACATGGCTGATTGATAGAATCGTTCGCGGTGATCACTTTCGATTTCATCACATGTTTGACATATTCGTTAACGATATGAACATAGATCTTGATATTTACGTTTAGTAGATAAAAGTTCGCTTCGTCTTCTTGGTTCACCAATACTCAAGAGTCATTTTCTCCCTTCGTTGATGAAAAAATTCAAAATTTCATGAATACATCTGGCCGATTGCTCGAAATTATTGTTTATTTGTCTTTTCGTTCCAAAATTTACGTATAATTAACGTTGTTGTCCACTGTGGCAACACAGTGAGCTCCTTGAGAGTCTGGACAACATCATAAAGGACACATTGATTACGGTTTTGAATGTTGATATGGATTACAGAACATGGAGAACTGCTAATGCTAGGTACGCGTAGCAGTACCTTAGATAGCATGTTTTTCTTATTGCTTGCATATCAGAAGTTCAAGTGTTTTAAATGACGGTGTACCTACGTACATGTAATGCCAGATCAAGTGCATAGAAAAATGTAGAATGTGATCAAAACTAGATACGAAGATATATTTCTATTGCATAATGTATCCACCCACAGGGTATTTCGAGCTACTATTCTACAAGTATACAGGTGGATCAATTCGCTTGTTGATCTTAGAACCTACAGGCACAAACGGGAAATGGAATT
Source organism: Ligdia adustata (assembly GCA_947049295.1). NCBI lineage: Eukaryota > Metazoa > Arthropoda > Insecta > Lepidoptera > Geometridae > Ligdia > Ligdia adustata. Next base: position 15,566,835 of record OX346218.1, on the reverse strand, counting down.
AGTTATCTACCTAATCCCATTCCCTCCCGGAGGCTAGGTATCGCTTCCCCGTATAATCAATCCAGTTATATCATAACCAGGTCAGCACGAGCCACCTCTGTAGGTCCATATCTATGTGTTATATCGTCCGGATGAACGATGTAAACAATGTGTCTTCATTTCACCTGGTAGATAATATCATCTCGACGAAGTGACTCGACATAATTGGTATCATTTGTTTACGTTGGTTGTTGTACCTCCTGATGTGAAGGGCCGCACTGGCGACGGAAATTGGCTCGCTTTGATGAAAGTTCACCACCAACCCAAACACAACATCAAAGCTGCTCTACTCTCGTTTGAATAGCCAATTATTATATATTTACTTTACTATTTGTCGAAATAGTTAGTTAGGTATTCGTTGCCTAGTTACTAGCAAGGTTGTTACGCGAGTCTCGTGTTGTATGTGCTGTTAACAAGCCTCGTTCCTTCATTACAATGTTGTCTAGTTCGGCAGCTTTGACTTACCTACTTCTCGACGAGTACGTACCTATCTAATAGATACTCCAGTAAGGTATATTTTGAACAAACTACAACAAAAATACTTAATTAAGTTTTCTTACAGAATATATCCTTATTTAATTTTGAAAAATTATGATTAATCTCGAACAATAAAAGTTGTATCCTTGTAGGCTTCATTCTGCGAACGCGAGACGTAGCTTGGCGGCTGATGTTCCGGGAGCGAAATGAGTTAGCATTTTGCATGAATATGCATGAGCTATAACAGTCCGGTTTCGCACACAACTTAATTTAGGCGTAGAAATTATGTTAGAAGAATTATGTTATGTTACTTCTACGTGAACTGGTGGCACAGAAATGACAAGCTACGGAATGAATATTTCGGAAAATATTATGACTAAGTACATGTAAAGGAGTAAATCCTGACGGGCTAATATTCGCTAGGAATCAATATAGAGCGTAGACCACTGAAAAGAAAAGATTTATGAAACAGGCGTTTAATATTGAAAAATACGAATAGATAAAGTACTGCCGTATGAGAATGCGAAGCATAATGAGTCATATTGTGTGCCTACATACATATAGGTACATTACTTTCGTTAGGTACCGTTCCTTGAAGTAAAACAGCCGCAACCTTACCTACCTCCAACTAGTTTGTTCAAATAGGCACAAGAGTCAGAACGACACGCAATGGAGCCGACATGTACATTGTAGAGAGGAGGGTTGCGCTCGTACTCGTATTGTTAGTGTTTGTTAGTAGAAGTAAAGTAAAGCTCAAAGTTTAGCAATAGCTAAACTTTGAGCTTTACTTCTTTCTTCACACGCACCGTTAAAATTGTTTCTACTACTTTGTTCAAGTCAGTTTTAATAAACAATTGACTTGTCGTTTTATTTTAAATTTTAACAAACAGCAGGCTGATGCTTTAACAATTATTATAATTTATTTGTATGTTGACGCAGTGGGTACACGGGGAAACAGGAATTAACCTTACGCCAACCGGTGGGTGAAGCCAGGGGGTGCACGGTTCGTGAATCTTTTATTTCTCTTCTTTTGATAGCGCGATTTGATTAATTGGCAGCGTCAAGTTAATCATATTTCAAGTAATTAATGAATCAGGTTAAGTCAAATACCGAGTATTAATAAGTCATCGTGGTTAAGTCAAAATCACATCATGTACCCTTGTAAAGCGGTGGAGACTTCACCAGAGTTTCCAGAGATTTTCCGCGAACACGAAAACCGCGATTATTCCTTCTCTATATTGCTTGCCATAATGGTTAATAATCCACCAGTATTATTCATTAAAACTTGGAGAATCACTAGTTTTGCATTCAATCACAGACAGAGACGCCAATTTTTCAGCGAACGCGGAAAATACCCGTCGCGAATCTTGTATTCCATAGAATCAAGAATCCTAAAATGGTGTCAATGAAAAGATGTTCTTAGCGTTCTTTTGCTTCGATGGAGTCGAACAAACAGTTTGTGATCATCAGACTTTATTGTTCTCACTGTTATTGTGCTTTTGAATCTATTCAGTGTATTAAGGTATAAATAGAGTATTTTTAACTTTTAATAGGTAGTTTTATTTAATTTTTCTTTATTTAGCGACAAGACCGCCATTTTATTTTTGTATTAGTTCTTTGATGTATATCTTTGAGGGGACAATAAAGAATGCTTGTAAAATATTGTAGGCTGGTATCAAGGTTCTAAGAACAGCATCGTAGCGACCTCTAACTTGTGCTTAGGTCATTGTAGGTACGAGTTTAGTATAAACTGCTTTGTTAATTAGATGAGATAATTTTGCATTTAAATCGGGTGATTTTTATTTGTCTTATTACAAGTACACCTAAATATAATATCTTATCGAAAGGATCCCGAAAGACATAATATTAATAAATTCGGAAGAAAGTTTGAAGCTGGATCACGAATAAGAGTTATATGAGCGGTTCCTTGTGCAGAGGGTACCGGCGCGCGGCGTGGACAGGCCGCTTGCCTCATCCCAGCCTCTCCACCAGGAGCGGTCAGGAATTTCACTTCTAATGTTATTTGCGACGAAATTGTTTTAATGAAGTTTGACTCATACTGATAATGTTTAGAAGAAATCGATATTATTTAGGCGATAAGCTACCGTCAGTACTACCGTTCTAACAACGTCTTCTATATGTACTCTGAATTCTACTACACATAATATAGAGTTTTATATCCACTTGTTGGACTGCTTTCATTGATTTCCCGTTTCAGTCTGATATTATACTGGTAACGTGATCGTAATTGTATCGTAGTCACGTTTTGATATGGAGATGTTCCTTGCAAGCCACCCGGTGACCGGAGTGTCGCGCCCCGCACTCGGCAGCGGCGCGCCCACCCATACAATCAATATAAATTAATTTGATACCTACTTATTAGTGAACTCCAGCGAGCCACTTTATCAGATCACTACTCTAATATTATAGCCAATCTATGATGGAACAGAGAACTACGCTAGAGCTTTTATATCTAAACCAGTACCTACATAGCAACTATACCTATAGATCTCGAGGTCTAAGCTACACCGTGATGACGGATATACATTATTACATTCTTACATACATACATTCTTCGTGATCCTGTAACGTGATTTGTGTCAATTGTGTCAAGTCGAGAGCGCGCCGCCTCAGCGTTCCTCCATCGCCCCCCCCCCTCACCCCTCGACCGGCGGCTCCGCTCTCCCCTAGCAACACAATAAATCGGATTCGAGTAATTTCAATGAGCACGTGCCTACATAATTTAACGAGACAACCGCTCGCGTCTACACGTCCATTCACAAACACATTTTAACGACGCAATTTCAATAAACGAGGAGCTTTGAACTCCCTCGCGCACTTTCAGAGAGAAGGAGCTGGACGACATCGGCACCTGCGAGACTAACGCTAGTAGCGAGCGACATGCGGAACTCTGCCCCCGGCCCCGGCGCCGGTGCACGGTGGTAGCGCGGCTCGACGGCCGGCGGCGCGCTGGAGGCGCTGCGCCGGCACTCGCGGCAGATCGCCGCGCGCCGCGTCCGCCGCGTGCAGGTGCGTACCCGCACCGTGGTGGCGGCGCGCCCTCTGTGCCGCCCACCTGGCTCCAGCTCGACACTCTACACTCCAGACGCGTACGTGTGACGCTCGCTCGTTTGTTTCAGTTCACGGAGCGGACGCGGGATGGCGCGCGCGGCGACGGCGCCGGTGAGTGCTGACCGTAGGCCGGTGCCGCTGCCGGCTCTCAGGGCCGCCTCCGCCGCCTCCGCCGCCCGCCCTCGCTAAATATATCCCGTCCGCATTGCAACGCGGTGAATAGTGCGTGCGGGGCGTGCGGCGCCGGCGGTGCACCTCGCGGCGCGGCGGTGCCCGCTCGCTCGCTTGCTCGCTCACCGCGCCCGCGCATGTTCACAGAGAGCGGAGGCTCCGACATGTCCGGCGGCAGCGGCGGCGGCTCCGGCAACGAGGGGCGCCGCCCCTCCACCTGCCGTGTCGAGATGGGCGCTCTGCTGGCGCCCGAACCGCGCCCGCTCGACAACAAAGTTAAGGTATATGACATTATAACGTTTCACGAACGATCATTTCGCACGTACCTACCCGCACTCCCCTGTACTGTAACGGCGCACATTTAATTTTCATGACATTTAATTAATTGAATAAAACAGCTAGTTAGTGTAGAAAGTTTTGTTTGTTTACCTCGAGGCGGGCGCGAGGGCAGCGCGCGGGCGGCGGGTCCGGTCGAGCGCGCGAGTTCTCTGTGGATAATTAGATCGTCGGCGCGCGGTAACGACTCTATTACTCCTATATCCGGCTCGTGAGGATACTTGTGATGATCTAAGTAGCCGCGCCCGCTGTCTGCACTGTTACTGTGCAGTGTCGTACTCGACAACACAAGTGAGCGTTCACCTCCCGCTGTCTATATAACGGGTACTCTGAGATTAGATGACACAATACATTTTTCAGGTAATATTTGTTCAAGTGCGGCCCTGGCGTGTCGCGAATTCGTAATCTTTCCATTCTACTACATTCTACACTAACATTAACTCTTATGCATTGTTAATCAAAGGATGAAGTCGACAAGAGGCGCACAAGCGATCGTTTAGATCCCGCTAAGCTCCGAGTATAGTAGGCACGAGTACGAGTAGGTATCAATGTGATATGAACTTCGCTTCGGTTGTAAGGTTAGCATGACGAGAGAATTCACTATCTAAACAAATTTATTAGTAATTTTTTAACATCTGGTTTCGGCGTTTTAATGCATTCGTGTTAGTCAAACTTTGCCGTAAATTGGTGTAAGTTTGCGCGAGAATTAAAAGAATAAGTACGTTGTCTTGTGCCGCCAGTGCCTACTAACGCGGCCATTCGTCTTAAACGAAGGCGTCGTATCGATCTGTTGTCTCATACAGTCGCCGCTCGAGGCTCGAGGCTCGGGCGGCACTCTGCTACAACAAACGTGCCTCCAACCGATCAATAAAACAATGAAAAGAGCCTTCAATTTACACTATGTAGGTATATAGGTGAGTAAAGCTCACGACTGTTCAGAATCGGAACTCGGTTCGAGTAAACATTTACACGAGCGTCGGACAAGCCGGGGCGGTTCGTCTGCGAGCTCGGGGAACAGGGGCTGTGCCGGCACGCGCGGCACCGGCGGCATGCGAGCGGCCGCTGGTGGCGGGCACGCGGCAGTAGAGCCGCGCGACCCATTTGCATAATGAGCGACTGGTCGTCGGGCGCGCGCCACTCGCCGCCGACATGTGACCTACATCAGCTTTTTATCGCGCCTCATCGAATCATAGATAATCGACGCCCTGTCACACCACACTAGCGCCATGTCGCCTGGCTATACTCGTACTGCTACCATGCGTTCATTATTTTCCTTTCTGTAAGATTCTGCACGACCGCCTTGTATTACAGGGACGACACGCCTTCTATCCGGAGCTTTGTTATTTTACTACTACTTTGGAACTTACTTTCCGAAATATTTTACTTACAGTCAACACATGAACTTTTTTGTATAACACTACAACTTGAAGCTCCTAAGTTATGTTGCGGTACAAAGTGGTCGCTACACGACGAACTGACTATTAAGTTTCAGCGTTCACTTCTAGTTCAATTACTGATCGCTCGTTTAGGATTTTTGTCAATTATTTGTCCGCTCAGTATTTCCGTTAAAATCGGAGATATTTATTCTGGTGGTTATAAACGGTCATCGGTCGAGGGATATGTCAAGATCCTGAACATAACTCACTTTCAGAGGTCACATTAGATAAGCGCTTTAAGAAGGAACCGCATCGATGTGGGTTTATAGATACGATACGAGAATGGGATATAGGTAATGTATGTATCCAATATGTACATATATAAGAAGGACCGGACGTTAATTAAATTTATTTGACATATAAGGCAATGTATAGACATCGACCGTCAGGTACTCGTAGCAGGACCGTTTTGGCAATATTGATAAGTACCGAGCGTGACCAATATTTGCGTAAGTAGAGCTTAATGTGTCTCGGGACGACGGAGGGCACGGCACGGACACACGGACAGGACGACGTGGGGACACTCGGGGGAGACATTTCATTAGCGGAACAATTCCCACAGCGGGGAGCTATGGAGTTATTCAGTCGCGACACCGCGCACTGGCCGCTGTCGGCCAGCGTACTCGTCTACTATACTATAACATGTGACGTTGTACAGAGACATAGCATCCACGGGATGACGGAGGAGGAGAACGTGGTGCGTCCGCACCAGGAGATGGCGGTGCTGACGCTGGAGGAGAAGAAGTACCTGCTGGGCGTGGAGCGCGGCGACGTGGCGGGGACGAGGCGCGTGCTGCAGCGCGCCAGAGACCAGCGCCACGTGAACGTGGACTGCGTCGACCCGCTGGGCCGCAGCGCGCTGCTCATGGCCATCGACAACGAGAACCTAGAGATGGTGGAGCTGCTGCTGGAGTTCGGCGTAGAGACGCGCGACGCGCTACTGCACGCCATCTCCGAGGAGTTCGTGGAGGCCGTGGAGGCGCTGCTCGACCACGAGGAACGCACGCGGACGCCCGGCGAGCCCAACGTGAGTATCCACACCCCACATAACTACCACTCACACTCGACTCACACCTGACTGTCACACTAGGATGAGCCACTTCACCGACATGTACAGGGATGATGAACTAGCATTCTCTTTAGGAAGGCTTCTGATCATATCCAACAACTTTCGTTCTAGGACTTTTGAAAATTCGTAAGATCGCAATAGAGTGTACACATTCCTTAGACTTGCTGAGAAGGAATAGTTTCCTAAAAAATATTAAATTGAAAATATACTAGTAACAGACCCTCCCGTCCGGATGACAAATGGCCGAAATACCTAAATCCGAAACATCTTGCGAAGCAGTTTAGCCCGAAAATGGGCCGACGTAATAAAAATAAAACATAACAAATGTGAGGGCATAAAGCCGAGGAAGTCTCCACGTCGACGCGTTACGCTATACTTTCTGATCCCTAACGAAGACATTCTGTGTATTAAATGTCGGACAATCTTTATGTTCTTGCCGTCCTTTACTAATGCTTACGAGAACTATGATACTCGTAGGCACATAAACGGTTTTATAGATAATAACATAACTAACAATATTTGTTACATTTGTGGTAAAGTAGGTAAGTCGGCGCGGCGCAGAGTAGGCGAGTGACTTCGCGAGAGTTGCGCTACTGCGGTCACAGCTGTAGGTACCTTCTGTAGTGAACGAGGGAGGCGGGAGGCGGGAGGACTTCGAACTTAGAGAGAAAGTCGCACAACTTTTACCAACTTGTTTCGTTATTAAAACGTCGACTAAGGACGATTTAGACGTTATTGAATAAAGTTTTGTCGAGTTGTTTGGGTACTTAACTAAGTACAACAAACTTTTCGTTTCTAAGTATTTATCGATTTGCCTAATGAGTTTTTAGATTCAAACATCAAGTAAGGAAAGATCGGTAGTATCGGCGTGCGTAGACAAGGTAGAGTGATGAGATGCCATGTGCAGAGCTGGGAGGCGCTGCCGCCGGAGACGGCCACGTTCACGGCGGACATCTCCCCGCTGATCCTGGCGGCTCACCGCGACTCGTACGAGATCATCAAGCTGCTGCTGGACCGCGGCGCGGCGCTGCCGGTGCCGCACGACGTGCGCTGCGGGTGCGACGAATGCGTGCGCTCGCGCCGCGAGGACTCGCTGCGACATTCGCGCTCGCGCATCAACGCGTATCGCGCCCTCGCTTCGCCCTCGCTCATCGCGCTCTCCTCCAAAGACCCCATCCTCACCGCCTTCGAGCTCTCCTGGGAGCTGCGCCGCCTCTCCGCCCTCGAACACGAGTTCAAGACCGAGTACCAGGAGCTGCGCGCGCAGTGCCAGGAGTTTGCCACGGCGCTGCTCGACCACACGCGTACCTCGCACGAGCTGCAGGTGTTGCTCAACCACGAGACAGGCGCTCCGCAGGCGCCGCCGCCGGAGCCCGGCGCGCCCGAGCGCATGCGCCTCTCGCGGCTCAAGCTCGCCATCAAGCTGCGCCAGAAGAAGGTGAGTACATAGCGGACGCCAGCTGTTCTCTCTCTCTCTGAGTATATGTCTGACAGGGACGGATGTCGTTGTAGTTCGTGGCGCACCCGAACGTGCAGCAGCTGCTAGCGTCCATCTGGTACGAGAGTGTGCCGGGGTTTCGGCGCAAGAACATGTTACTGCAGGCGGCGGAGATGGTGCGCATCGGCGCGCTGTTTCCACTGTACGCGCTGGCGTACCTGGCGGCACCGCACTCCGCGCCCGGCCGCACGCTGCGCAAGCCCTTCATCAAGTTCCTCTGCCACTCAGCCAGCTACTTCATGTTCCTATGTGAGTCCACCCGTAGGAACCTACCAAATGTATCAATGAATTCGGCCATTATTAGCGTAATTACATTCTTGATAAGCTGCTTTTTACTAAATCTCTTGTGTTTTCATGTTTTATTTGCAGAGCTACAAATCAAAAGAAAGACTTCTTGAAGAAAGAACCTCTCCTGATGATGCCTTGTGCTAAGTCGAAGAATTTAGAGATTGACAAAAAGAGAATTAGTAAGATGAAAAAAAAATTATAGTAAGATAAGGTGTGGAGAAAATGAAATACATACCCTGGTTATTTTTAGATTTGTCGAATCGCTCTGAAACAAAAAAAACCTGGATTACACTAGAGAGATTCAGTAACTAACAAACTATCGCACAATGAGTTGATTTACAGATTAGTCTGTCATCAAATTCACCGCCTGTATGTGTTGCAGTCCTGCTGATCCTGGCGTCGCAGCGCATAGAAACGGAGCTGCTGTGGGGCTCCGGGTCGGGCCCGAGGCCGCGCGAGGCGCCGCATGCGGAGCCGCTGTCCCGACGCGGCGCTCCGCCCTCGCTAGTTGAATGGCTCATCCTGGCTTGGGTCAGCGGTCAGTATCACTATACTATTAACACAATGTTATTTAATATACTACGCACAGTTAATAACATTAATCTAAAGTAAAGTAAAGTAAAGTAAAGTAATATTTATTGACCTTTAAATAACGTTCGTTACAGGCAAGTCTTATTACATTTGAATGAATAATTACTTAAACAATTTAACTTACAAATCTCATTTATATACGATTACTTAATATTAGTTCTTAGTTTAATAGTTCTCATGACAAATATTAACATTAAAATTGCTTTGTTTAGTTATTATTAATATTTTATAATGGTTGTTTGTTACACAAGAACGATGATTCTACAAGCTGCATTGACATATATTCGCTGAGTTTATAAAAAGGATTGCTTTCAAAAAAATACTTCAATTTTTGTTTGAATGTAATAAAATTGAGATCCATTACACTATTAGGTAATTTATTATACATCAGTATTTTAGTATAAAGCCCCTGCTTCTTACATTTAGCTAATCTATTTATTGGTAGGATTCGCCCTTTTTTATTATTGCGTGAAATTCTTTTTTCCGGTATTTCCCTATCCTCGTGTACTTCTAATAAACAACTATAAATATAAAGTGATATAACTGTCATTATTTTATCTTTTATAAAGTGTTTTCTCGCAGGACTACGTTTTTTCAAACCGTTAATTGTTCTTATAGACTGTTTTTGACATTTTAAGACTTTTATGATATCTTTAGCATTTCCCCAAACAGTAATAGCGTATCTTATAATAGAATGCACGTAGGCATAATAGACAGAGATGAGCGACTTTTTATCTAGTAATGGCTTAAGTTTAAATAAAGCATAATTACCACTTGCCATTTTCTTGCAAATTTTATCGATGTGAGATTTATGACTAATAGTGTTATCAATTGTATAACCTAGAAATATATTTGTTTTACTAATGGAATTCCCGAAAATACCTAACTTTGACTGATACTGCATAGAGATGGTTTTATCAGAGTTAAGAACAATTCCATTTGCGTCAAACCATTCCTTTAACAATTCCATAACGATACTAATTTTATTTTTTAAATTATGTATACATTTGTCTCTGATACCTACATGTGTGTCATCTGCAAATAAATTTATGTGAGCCCAACTTGGCAATGCATTGGTAATATCATTAATATATATCAAAAATAAGATGGGCCTAAAATAGAGCCCTGTGGTACTCCAATTGACATCCTAACTTCTGTAGAAATTTGTTCATTAATCGAGACAATTTGACTACGGTTCTGTAAGTAAGTTATCATCATATTTAATTCATGACCTTGAAATCCGTAATATTGCATTTTTAAAATCAATATATCGTGCCTCAAACAATCAAAAGCTTTTGAAAGATCACAAAAGATACTTGCACATTTATTTGACGTATCTAAGGATTCTAGAACGTAATATACTACTTTTCTTATAGCCATTTCTGTTGAGCGGCCTTTTCTGAATCCAAACTGTGACATTGTAAATAAATTATTTTCTTCAAAGTATTTAACAATTCTCGATTTAATAATAGCTTCTAAAATTTTTGATAAAGTTGGCAAAATGCAAACGGGTCTATAATTACTAATATCCTCTATATCCCCTTTTTTAAAAAGTGGGATTACCCTACCCGGTTTCAATACGTCGGGAAATATTCCGTCAGTTAAACATGAGTTTAAGACAATTAATATTAATTCAAATAAATTATCGTTATTTATTATTAGGTTCCGTAAAGTCTTAGTACTCATATCATAAATATCTAACGTAGGTTTTTGCTTCATGTTAACTACTACCTTTTTGAGCTCAGTATAATCTACTGGTCCGAATGAAATAGATGTTAACGGTTTACTACAGTAATCTAAATACTTTTTACAATCATCCGCGTCAATTTCTAGATTACAAGTTAACGTATGAGCTATGTTGCGAAAAAAATTATTAAATAGAGTAGCAATTTTTTTAGATTCTGTAATACTTGCTCCGCTTTCGGTTTTTACTGATTTTATTCTATTACTTGTATTGCGTCGCGTATTTTGACCTGACTGTTCGTTTATAATTTTCCAAGATTCTTTAATTTTATTTTTTGATTTTTCTATTAGCATGACTGAACGTATATTTTGGCGAGCAATACCTACATAATAACGGATCCCTGTTCATTTGACGTCATCCACTGCGATCGCACGATAAGGGCTCTCTCACGGTTTTCAAGTCAGCGGGATAACATAACGATCCGCGTACCTTTTGTCTTGTATTATCGAGATATGCAGTCAAGCGGGCCCTTATTTTAACCTGTTGAAGTTTGTTTAGTAATAACGTGTACTATTTTAAATTCCATTGATATTTTATAAATCATAACCCAAAACTGTGGTGTTATTATAATAAACTAAGAACAAATATTTCAAGATTGTCACATGCATTTTGTAACACGAATTTTTCAGTAAATAACTATTAATTATAAATTTAAAAAAAACATGTTCATACGACATGTTCCAATTTGAAACTGCGTCATAACTGACGATTGAACTTAAGCGGCCGTTGCCGCGTTGTATTGCCTAGAGTTAGCGATGAAACAAGTAAAACAAAGGTTAGTAATTTGACAGTCGCCGCTTAAACTATGGCAAAACTTAACGAAGATTGCTAACCCTTGTCAGATATGATTTAATAATTTATTTCACTTGTTTCGTCCCTAACTTTAGTCGATGCCAGGGCGAAAGTACGGCCTCAGAAATACACAACTTTACTCAAGTCCTTATTGAATTGCACATGTTGTAGGATGTACCGTATAGGTACTCGTACAATTGGTTGCCGGAAGACAAGTTGTGAAGACGCTCGCGCTGTTTCAACTCTTCAAAGCGCATTCAAAGCTCGTCTAAAACGCTGGCTTATCGAGGAAGTGGTCTATGATTTTGACGAATTTTACGGGATTTAAATTATTGAGACGACTATTGTCAAATGTTTTTAATTTATTCTAAGTAAGAACTTCCTTACTTATTCGATTCATTTTTAGGAAAATGCTCATTTTCTAGTTTATTATTAAACACTAATTGTGACTTTTCTTGTAAATTACAATTACCAATAAATAAATATGAATATAATAAATATTTTCACTACCCATTTTCTCATCATGACATACGAGTAGCTCCAACGATAAGAAGATCGTACATACAATTTGGCCATTTCACGCCTAGTTTAATCAAACAACAACTTTATATTAAAGAAAATATAGTATCTGGAATACTATTTTTGTTTCTGGACCACCGTTATATCGAGTGTCATTCTCTGTAATGTGATCTCGCAGGCGAGGTGTAACGTCACGTGATGTATAAGTAGGTGTGTTGGTGCGCAGGTCTGATCTGGAGCGAGGTGAAGCAGCTGTGGGACATGGGTCTCCGCGAGTACGTGCACGACATGTGGAACGTGATAGACTTCGTCACCAACTCGCTGTACGTCGCCACCGTCGCGCTCAGGATCGTCTCTCACTTCCAGGTACCTACGCCATATTACACTTACTCTTTCAGCTGGATAAATATTTATTTATAATCAATCTATTATTATACAAATTCTAATGAGAATTCTCACTCTTGTGTTGATTGTCGGCTCTTAATCGTCTCGAACCAAAACGAATAGGTCATGTGATTGCAGGAAAAAACTAACCTCACTAATACATCCGGCTCGAAGGACTAAAAGCTGTATTACAGTTAGTGTTAAGTCGAGAGCAAAAGTTAATGTACGATACAAACTCAATGATAGTCGTTCTAACACTGATTTATTTTCATGCAGAATCTACCTCTGAAGTATGTTTTATGAACGTAACGAGTGAGAGAGTATATGTTGTACTCGTAGGTCCGTCGCGAGATGTCGATGGGTCTGCAGTGGAACCAGCCGCGTGAGAAGTGGGACGCGTGGGACCCCATGCTCCTCTCCGAAGGTCTGTTCTCTGCCGCCAACATCTTCTCGAGCCTGAAGCTGGTGTACATCTTCAGCGTGAACCCGCACCTGGGTCCGCTGCAGGTGTCGCTGTCGCGCATGGTGCTGGATATACTCAAGTTCTTCGTGCTCGATATACTCGTCATATTTGCGTTCTCGTGCGGTCAGTACACTACCTACTCGCTCTTACCACTCACCTCACTACTCACACGTGGCACTTTGCATTACTCCCTACTCACCTCACGTACAGGTGCATTCATACTAGTTGTTTAGTGAACTGTTATGGTAGGTTTTTGTCACAATTTTAAGACTTCTTCTTGACCAATTTTCTTTTTTTCATATCTATTATTTAAGCTAGTGTTCCGTCCGCGTTAGTATTAAAAAAGTCGGCCGATTAATGTCGCCATAACAAATTTTTCATATTCATATTCATTTATTTCAGCAACACACATAAATAATCATTATTCGTAATAACATTTATATGGACCCTGTTTAAGTTACATGTTAGGGTGTAGCTTAATATTAAACAGTTTCTTTATGTTCACTGAAATACTACTTACCCCAATCCAAACTACTAGACTAAACACCGATAAATAAAATAAATCGAAGATACTATAGATGGTCACATCAGCATGCACCCCCATCTTAACTACCGCTACTTCTAAATCTTTAAATTCCATGCTATCAATCTAGGAATAGAAAACCCGTCATCTGTGTGCTCTACATTCAGCAGAATTTCAAAGTTGACAACTTTCCTCCTACTCGTAGTGCTGAAGCAATTAAACTTGAGAAATGTTCGGAAGTTTCGTTTATTTATCGGAGACGAGTTGGCAATCAATCGGTTCGATAAAGTTCGCGCGGGTTCTTATTAGCGACACGATGCGACGGCGACGGTGATTGCTATCGGTTACAAGATTAATTATTTATTGAAAGTGATTAAAACAAATACGAACCTCTGAAACAGTTACCGTGATTTATTTACTTAGTGCAGAATCTTTGTCCTGAACAGCTGAATGAAGGCGAGAGATCGATTTATCTGTCCCGAAACATAAGTCTCGGTTACGAGTATCCCGTTTGTCAATAAATCACTGAGTGTTAGAAGAATAACAGACAATTCGTATAATTCCTCAGAGTTAATGGATCGTTATGATGACGTATTGGAAAACACTTCATTAAAATTTGCAGACTGAATGAAAAACAAACATTTCATTGGAACGATTTCAGTAATGTGCAGCACCAAATCCGTCGGCCGTCGGCTCGCATAAACAAGTTACAAATCCATTATAAAGTGTATTAGACACCTACGCGTAAATACCAACAGGCTCAACAAATAAACAGACGCAACGATGGGTCAATAGATAGAGTTTAACCTTCACATGGCTGTACTCGTATCCAGGAGTCGGCGTTAATGATTACTTGTGCCGGCTACACTGATGTTATACGAGTAGCGACCAATCAGCATTTACTCATTTGGTCTCTCTCATGCATGGCTCCTAGCAGGATGCAGGCCGTGGTTTACAACGCTGACCGGGGGTTCATGCTAATTTTCGAAGGGTTTTCATATCTTCACCGGCAAGGCAGCTTATCCAATGATGTTTCTCTTCATCGTTAAATAACGTGACAATAATTATAATCTTTATAAATGAGTGAGAAGCTCAAAAGTGTATCAATCTGGCGAATCAGTGGTGTGTGTTTTACAGGTCTGAACCAGCTCTTGTGGTACTACGCAGACATGGAGAAAAAGAAATGCGCGACGAGCAACGCGCCCGTACAGGCCAACGGCACGCTGCCCGACCCTGACGCCTGCGTCGTCTGGAGACGCTTCGCCAAGTAATACCAAACTTTCTAGCTGCTAACTACGTACAATGTGGTCCATCGCGGATAACACTTGTCAAACCAAGTGGTTCCGAATTCGCAGTACACGATTAAACGACATTTTTTTCAGTAAAAACAGTCTGGGCAGGTCCGACCCCGTGCTTTGTTAAGTTTGATCTCTGATGTAGATGTAGCACAATACGTGCATTGTACTTTTGTACAAAGTCAGTAGCGAGTGCAAATAATTCACAGTACAGCTGACTTCTTGTACTACTGACAACATTACCTTTTGGAAAGTGTTGGAAATTCGAAAACCATTTTGAAATTAATAATGTAATGAAGAGTTCATACCAAAAATAGGTACCAGATTTTTTTATCCACTTTCTTCCGAGGCGAGGTATTTCCAAAAACTTGTTTTTTTCCTATTTATGCTAAGACCTATGTCATCTGTTTATCTATGTATATAGATAAACAGATGACAGCATCTGAGAACCATACCAAAACAAACAACAAAAATACAGATAATTACCTAATTATAGCATTTCTTTACGAGATTTTGACGAGAAAAAAATTATGATGAACTTTTCTTATATTATCAAAAATCTCTAAAAACGTACTCATTAAGTACATTATAATTAAAATAAATAAATAGGAGAAAGTAACTACGTCATTTTTCATTTCTCGTTTCATTATTGTAGTAAAAATGAGGGTTTAAAAATTTTAAATGTTGTCAATTTGCAGTGTGGGCGTTCCGTATTGTTTCCTTGTCCCAGAACATATGTTAATTATAATGTCGATGGTCTACCATCGTGCAATAAATTATTTATGACACATCACAAGCTTTGAGAGTCTCTCAAACATTATGGTCCGAGTATTTATGCCTCACTTGATAGCTTAATGGTACGAGTAGTTTTTGATAAACTATTATGTAACATTTCTTGACTTGTTCATGTTTTTGGTGCTCACTTAATTATATCGGAGCATGTGTTCCTTCGAGTTCTGCACACACTACTCATTTTGATATATTATCATCTGGCAATCGTTAGGTGTTAATATAATAATAATGCACTGTAACTGCACACGTACTCGTAATGACACACTTCATTGTTATTACAATAAACACGTGCAGTAGAGCGGTAGAGCGGTAGAGCGCGGCGCGGCGCGGCGCCGGTGGTGGGGGATATACAACGACACCAACAGTTTTGTTTACTCGTCTGTTTTCAATCGAACACCACCTCCACACCCAGACACACGGACACACGGACGGGTTGTAGAACAGCTCTAGCGACGTTATTGGTGATCAGTGAATCAGTTACTGTTCGCCGAATGCGCGCATTACCATAAAGCCTGTCGTTACCTCCGACCGTCGGCCGGCGGCTGTTGGCGCGCTGCCATCTCCGTGCCGTTACGCGATTTCGCCGAATACGAGTTTCATGTCTTTATTATACTCGCCGAATATTATTATGGATAATGTGCCGTGCGACGCAGCTATTATGCCGACGGAGGTAATAAAGAACCCGCGCAGAGACGGTCGGTAACCGGGCTCGACACGAGCTTCCTCCATGTATAGCTACTTACACCGATCGTTGCTATGTGTGCAGTTTGTTCGAGACGATGCAGACGCTGTTCTGGGCGGCGTTCGGTCTCGTGGACCTCGACTCGTTCGAGCTGGAAGGCATCAAGATCTTCACGCGATTCTGGGGCATGCTCATGTTCGGCACGTACGCCGTCATCAACGTCATCGTGCTGCTCAACCTGCTCATCGCCATGATGAATCACTCCTACCAGCTCATATCGGTGCGTAGTCTCACCCTTCTCCCCCGCCCCGGCCGGTCCCACCCGTGCTCACCCGCGTGCGGTCGTTGCAGGAACGCGCCGACGTGGAGTGGAAGTTCGCGCGCAGCAAGCTGTGGATCAGCTACTTCGAGGAGGGCGGCACGGCACCTCCGCCCTTCAACGTGCTGCCCTCGCCGAAGTCCATCTTGTACGCGTACAGCTGGCTGCAGCGTCGCCTTTGCAGCCAGACACGCGCAAAGCGCGAGCACCTGCGCACCATCCGGGTAACCGCTCACTCCCACTGCCGCTACAGCAGCATCAGTTAGTTCCTCGATCTGATCGTACACGTCTGTTCACAGCGGAAGGCGAAGCAGGCAAACGAGCGCGACTTCCGCTACCAGGTGAGACTTTCGTCTTCGGAGTGACTCTATCGTAGGAACGTCGTGGGAGCTAATTTAAGTGTACGTGCGCGTGTTGCAGGCCATCATGCGCAACCTGGTGCGGCGGTACGTGACGGTGCAGCAGCGACGCGCCGAGTGCGGCGGCGTCACTGAGGACGACGTCAACGAGATCAAGCAGGACGTCAGCGCCTTCCGCTGCGAGCTCGTGGAGATACTGCGCAACTCCGGCATGAACACGTCTACCGCTAACGCGGGCGCGCCCGGCGGCGGCGGCGGCAAGAAGAACCGACAGAAGGTGAGGCGGATGCGGGGCGAGGGAGGTTGAGTTGGGAGGCTGACGTGACGGGTGTGTATTGTGTCGCAGGAGCGGCGCCTGATGAAGGGGTTCAACATCGCGCCGGGCGGGCAGCTCGCGCCCGTTGACGAGTTCTTCGCGTCGCTGCACCACGAGCACGGGGGGCACGGCGCGCACCACGCCTCGCTGCAGGCGCTGCTGGCGGGCCGCCTGCGCACCAGCCAGTCCTCGCTGTCGGACGGCGGCACACAGTCCCACGGTGGCACAGCGCGCCGCAAGCCCTCCGGTCACAAGCGCCGCTGGAACACTATCATCGACGCAGCACGAGCTGCGCGAGTTTCGCGCTTCATCGGCCGCTCGCGCTCCGAGGACTCGGTGTGCGAGCACACGCGCGCCTCTGCCTCGCCCTCCGATCGCTCCGACTCGGGCTCGGACGAGCGTCGCAGCCCCGAGCGCCGCGCGCAGCCTCTGCGTCCGCTGTCCGCGCTCGCGGCGCTCAAGCGCAAGCGTAAGAAGTTCTCGGACTCGCGACGGTCGGAGGCGGCGGCGGGCGAGGCGCTGCAGCGCGCCAGCTCGGTGCCGGCGCGTGTGCCCGCGCCCCCCGCGGCCCGCGCGCCACCCCCCGCGCCCACACTCTCTCCCTCCACCACGACGGAGAGCGTGGCGGCGCGTGGCGGGTCGCGGGAGCCGCTGCTAGCCAGCCTCGATGACGACGCGCACAAGGTAGAGTCGCGCGGCGGCAGGTTGGGCGGGTCCCGCGGTAGCAGGGCGCACTCGAGCCCCGTGTTTGTATTGCAGCAGGAGGCGTGCGGTCAGTGCGGCGTGGAGACGAGCGGTGGCGCGGGAGGCGGCGGGGTCGGAGGTGCGGGGCCCGCCGGGGAAAGCGCCAGCCTGGACGGGGGCGGCGGAGAGGGCGGCGCGTGCGGCCGGTGCGCCGCGCTGGCGCGGCTGGCGGGCGTCACTCCGCTGCACGGACACGCGCCGCACCACTCCGCCGGCTGGCTGTAGCCGCCCCTCCCTGTGTCGCGACACATCGTACTGATTCTTCTATAAGTTGTGGAGCGCTGAGGGTGTCGATGATGTTCTCACTTCCGGTCGTTGGATCGATCTACGAATTCTAAATTCCATGTGATGTAATCCGACTAGAGGGCCTTTCTAATGATAATTATTTTACTGTAGGTTTCGCGTTTAGGACAATGCATGTATTTCGCTCGCACCTATAGATAAGTGTACCCGTGTGGTGGTAGAGCGAGCGGACGCACGCTTCTCACAGCTCACAGGAGCGCGCGTGCACATACACACAAACACACACATAATGTAATAGATATCTACTCGTACTCGTATGTTCAAATTGCCTATTTTGCCTGACGATCTTACCTGATCGAAACAATAGTAAGACATTCAAACAATTTGCGAACCGTCGGTCGTTACCTAGCAGATGGATAAAATCCGATATTTACCTACCTTACCTATACTTAATTATACCTAATTTAGTACGATTATTTGTAATACATGTCGACATATCTCACCAGCTCGTATCTGATGCGAGCCGTTAGTTACTACAGTGTACGATGTAAACACGATCGCTGGACGATGTTTCACTCGTACATGTAACACATACAAAGTCACTGGGATCATGCAGACATACATAACGAACGTGCAATGTGTACTCAATGTGCGGAGTGCACCAGGGAGCTACTCTGTCCCCGACGTTCTACTTACTATACATTACTACATATTGTTATACAATCAAATAGACAAATATATTATATTTAATATACACCATATTATAATTATTACGTTAGACTATTCGTAGTAGTTTCCTAATAGGTACATTAACGAAGACATATTTTATCGAACACCAATTAGATAAGTAGATACAAACGAAATTTTAACGTAGATAGAATACTTGTTAGCGAGTAAGGAACTATTTTATATACGCATCTAATTATACTATCCAATAGCTACTCGTATGTACTCGTCACAGAGAGGCTCCAAGAGAAAACAATCTTAACGAAATGTAGAGAACTCTCATAATTATTCATTTGTATGGCGTTTTCATGGTACCTATTTATAACTAACGCATGTTTTATTAATTGTGTTGTGCGAGAAGTGCCATCGTTGTGAACACGAACGACTTATTCATCCCTGATGAAGTTCACTGAATGTGAATGAAACTGTAGTTGGGCTTTTCCAAAAATCAGGCAGTTATGAGTGAAATCACAAAATGATACTTATTTAGATTAAATCATGCTGAACATATTGTTTAAGAAGACGGAGTATCACTTGTACCTGATTGTTGTAACGGTCCAACTATAGTTTCGTTCACATTCGGTGAACTTCATCAGGTATGAAAGAGTCGTTCGTGTCTTCAACGATGACACGTCTCGCACTGCTTTTCTAAATAAAACATGTCGAGAAGTCAGTTCGTCTTTTGACGAAAGGAAATATATTGGTTCTGCGAACGATGACAAAGCTAACAATAATTGTCGTAGCTTGCATACTCGTATCATAGCTAGCACTAGCTGGCTAGCTGACCAGCTGTTCAAAAAAACGTATCTTTGAAACCAAACACATTATGAATAGATGTGTATTCATATTCACCAAGCAAACGGTCCAATAGTTGAAGTAATGTAATAGTCACGAATGAACGTTTTCTCTTAGAGCCGCCCGCGCCCTCACTCTACAGATAACTATTAGCTAAGGGACGTAATGTAAGTGATTATGTAATAAGTAATACATTGATGTGTTCCAGAATGTTTTCCAATAAGTTACTGAACGGCGCACATATGTACCTACTCGTATGTATAGCGGTACTTTAAGTGTAACTATATGAAACAGGGATTTTACGCGTCACGGACGCACCCCGCGCCACCCCGCCATCATAGCGCGCCCTGAGCGTCTACTTGTATACCACTATAGAGACAAACAAGATATTATCACAGTAGTAAAGTCGCAGCCGAACACACTACATTAGATGCAAGGTCCCTTGTAGGTGGTGGATGTAACGCGAGCGCGCGACTTTCGACGCGCGAGTTACATTTCAAGATTCAAATTGTATGAGATACCATTCTTTTACTGTTCACTTCGTTTAGATTTTTTACTGCTGAATATTTAACAGTTTTTGAGATATATTGTTTAATAAGACTGGTTTTCCCTCGTACCTGATTGTTGGAAAGGTCCAACTATAGTTTTGTTTACATTCGGTGAACTTCATCAGGGATGAAATGATCCGTGTCTTTAACGATGACACGTCTCGCTCTCAACTATACCTAATACAAACAATACCTACTATCAAACTATAGTTGGACCTTTCCAACGATCAGTTACGCGTGACAAGCAGTCTTCTTAAACAATATGAACCAAACACGAGTTAGTATTCTAATTAAAAAAGTTTTTGAAATGTTAACTTTATTAATATTACTGTGTATCATATTAGTTCATTGCTAGAATATCTACATTCAGCGCAGATGACGTCGCGTGCTCGCGGTTACAAACAAACAAACCACCGCCCGGCGTTATACAGGGTTATTGGTTAGTGTTGTACCAGGCCGAGAGGAGTCACTGTACTCATCCTATGGAACAACTTTTACAACTCTGGCACAACTCTGAACTCAAGTAATCAAAATCAACGTCTTACATATAGGCGACGACCAATTAAATGTTTCTGTAAAACGGCTGATGCTTTTTCATGAGTTCGGTGTTGTTCCTCAGGATGAGTATAGTGACCCTTTCGGCTCAGTCCCCCCCTAGCGGATAATGTGTATAGTGTTGTATCGGCTCAATATCTGGAGCACTAATAGAGTGTTTACATTTCCCGGCTGCGGAGTAAAGTAGGACAAACGAATCATTAAACGTTGTTTAACGATATAACCAGAGTTCGCATATTTACACACGCACCGACACGGAGATATCTACAATATAGTTTTGTACATTTTATCGTTTGGGTATTTATAGTAACCGAGACAAGGAATCAAACGAGCTATATGTAATGTTAGCTAGTGGCGCCGCACGACACGATACGGCACGTAGTGGCAGCACGCACGTGCACGTGCACGTGGGCGGACATGCCTTCGAGCCGGGTTCTTATAAGCAAGGAGACTGGATACTTACCCGCTATATTCAAGAGCATTTATTTAAAAAAACCAATGTCAAATAATATAAAAAAATATGTAGGTATATAACACATAAGCGATATGATTCGCCCGCGAGCGTCCTCGAGCTGTTCTGTTCAGTAATACTGCGAGTGTCTGTCCAGTATCCGTTGATATATACCTACTCGTATTAGTCCAGTCCGCCGCGCCGAGTGAAGTGCAATGTCCAGTGTCCCGGCCGGCGGCCCCCGTACATGTCCGCTCACAGGCCTATGTACCTATGTAGAAGCGTAGAGTAATCGTTGGTGCGAGCCGCACTCATATCGTCCTCCCTCCCTCCCCCCGCGGCGCGCGCGCGTCGCTCCACCGCCCCGCCGCCCCGCCGTCGTTGGAACCGACACACATTAACAACATATGTTACATTATAGGTATTGACACAAATGTGGCACTCAAGGAACCGTGCTTGGACAACGACCTAGAGTAGGTATGCATGGAGTGTCCCGCGCTCGTCGAGCCACGCGCTCTCGAGAGTGCTTCTCTGGCATGAGTCGTATCACAACCTTACCTTAAAGCCTTGTAAACACAGTTGAACGTTCTCTATCAGAGTTCATACGAAACTATTTAAGACTACTACACTACGTATTTTTATAACTGATAATAATTAAATCTTTTATGGCCTAAACATAATCTACGTATTTACAATAGTCACACACACACACACACACACACATGACGTGTGTGTGTGTGTGTGTGTGTGACTATTGGATATGAATAAAAATTATCGGTGACCAAATAAAATGGTACTGAAATAATTGAAGGGGCTGAAGCCTAAATGAATCAGTAATGTCTGAAGCACATCCGTACTGGCGCTGGCGGTGTAGATGTCCGTCTGTCTGTCGCGTCACTTGTCCCGACTGTATCACTAGTTGCGACGTTCCAGCGAACACGCGAGCTACTCGTACAGTCAGTCGGTCCTGGCGCGGAGGACCGCGAGCGACGCGCGCGCTGCGCCTCCATACTGATCGATTATATTTTGTAAAGATTGTTATTTATTTATACATTGTATTTGTATATAACGGTGCGAAGTTTAATAAAATAAGCACTACTTATATAAACGTGTTCGTTTATTTACCTACGAGTACATACCGTACCTCAGTCACCCCGCCGTACGTTCAGCTCGTGAGATCCTCAGGGTTACATTCAACTCTACTTCAAGGTGGAGGTGGAGGTACATATAACATTCAAATCAGCCCTCTCATCTCCGTGAAAATAGGTAAAATAAAAAAGTCGAATTGATTACCTCCTCTTTTTCGGACGTTAAAAAATGTGATTCATACAGGCAGTTGACATTTGATAGCAGTTTATGTAATCCGGGCTATCGGCTAGAGTTAAGCATGAAAGCAGTGAAAACAAGAGCAAGCAAGCTAACTTTAACAGCGTTGGAGCGGAAACCGAGTTTACATGTTCTTGTTTTCACCTCTTTCATGTGTAATTCTAACGGTGTGTTCCGGGAGCCTACCTTGAGAGCCAGTGTATTACAGACTAGGCATGCTCCATCTAAGGCTACAGTATCGCTGACTTCCGTGGTCGTGCGAATTTGTGGTCAAATGCCTAGCTGTGTAGGTTAAAAAAAACAGCAGAAAGCCTTACTGTGTCATGACGATATCAGGTCGATTTTAATGTTCCTTTATAATATTTCGTACTTTATTAATATTTTTTGTTGTTATTATTGGCCGAGGTGCGGTTATGCAGTTTTA
This sequence comes from Ligdia adustata, assembly GCA_947049295.1. NCBI lineage: Eukaryota > Metazoa > Arthropoda > Insecta > Lepidoptera > Geometridae > Ligdia > Ligdia adustata. Next base: position 15,543,858 of record OX346218.1, on the reverse strand, counting down.
AAATTTAAAAAATGGTATCCATGAGCGTCAGCTCACCCGTGTCCATGTTCTGAAGTAAGCTACTCGTATTATACGAGTATGGGACAATAAATGAAACACATACATTCCGGTCGTGCTTTATGTTCATTATAATGTATGTCATGAGTCAACTATATGAGTTCTACTGGCTAACAAACATTATCCCGCATTACATCACAGACTAACATATTTATATATTTATATATATTAACTTATATTTAATCATTTTCTATAAATTAGAATCTCTATTTGGGTATAGTTATTATAGGCTAAGATGAAAAATGCAATTTATCAAGTACATATTGATACCCACTAGTAAGCGCTCTGGTTAGCGAGGTACTGGAGTAAGAACGCACGAATATGTTATATTATCATTGTGTGTTTATGAATAAAGCTATTTATTGTATTTTTATTTAATGTTAATTCTTTTAGCTTGTTTCTCAATGACGATCACAAGTTAGAAGAAGCCGCCGATCATATAATGTGCTCCACAGTTGCTTTAAATTTGAATAGGTAAACTAAGATAGCCTCATTTTGAAACAAGTTTACAAGTTATTTGTATGGAGTAGCAGTAGCGAGACAGAAGGTTCTTTAACGTCTACAGAATTATTTATTTATGTATAGTGACGTATCATTACACTAACGCTGAACTAAGTATCACAAAGTGTTCATATATAATACATTTTATTTACATAACTAATGGCAGATACTTTGGTATAACGTCACACACAATAATAGTTCATTTGAGTAATTAGACAGAGAGAAGTACCTAATGTAGAAAGATGGTATTGAATAGAGAGAACGGGATAGGTTGGGCTTAAAGTCTTTGTTGGCTTGTTCATTGAACACGATGGCAGGTAGGAAAACAGTGGAAAGTTTATAGAAGCAGGAATGAACTGTGTCGTTGTAGGGTTGAGACAACAAGAACGTGATAACGTAGTGAGAGCATGTGAGTGAGTAGTGAGAGCGTGTGAGTGAGTAGTTAGTGGTTGGTTATAGGTTTGCTGGGTCGATGGGTGTGAACTCTTTGTCGGTGGGTGAGCGCACGGCGAGCAGCACGCGGCCCGCGCGCGCTGTAAGCAGCACGGCGCTGCCGCGGCCCAGCGCGCCGCGCTCCGCCGCCAGCGCTATCTGGTTCACCACGCGACGTTCCACCTACACATGTGCACACACATACACACAGTGAGTCCTACGTGCTCCACGGTGGACACACAGAGGAGGTCCAACTCAGGTTATCAATTTTGGCTTATGTACAAAAAACTATCGTGTAAATGCCATTCGTATCAATCTTCTTGTATGTATAAAGAAGTAAGTGCTGACTGACTGATACTTTCTAGAAATCAACGTAGACACTAAGCCGCTGAACCTAAAGGCATTACATTATTTAGTATTCAAATTAGCCGCGGGCAACGCCGCGGGTGACAACTAGTATATTATGTTTCTAGAAATAAGATGAATGGAAATATAAACTAAATAAAATATTTCGACTTTTGCACACAAAATTTCACAGTTGAGTCTCTCTAACGAATGTCTCTCGCGCTCGCACCGCTTCCGTCCGGTGTGTCCGTGTGTCCGGTGTGTCCGTATGTCACTATGTGTATGTATCACTCCATACCTAAATGTATGTACGATTCTGGAAATTGAGCAAAATGAACACATTTTTCTTAGCAATTGTTTCTCGTCAACCCGTGACCTTGGCAAGATCTCATGAACTTGGGATGCAGATACAGGCGGGCACGGTACCTCATGCTTGATGGAGCGCGCGCCGTAGTGCAGCTGGTAGCCGTCAGCGAGCGCGCCGAGCACGCCGCCCTCCCAGCGCAGCTCCACGGCGTGTCGCGCGCGCGCCGCGCTCGCCCATCGCGTCAGCTCGCGCGCCACCAGCGCCAGCAGCTCGCTGCGGGAGAACGGCAGGAAGTACACGATCTCGTTGATGCGACCGAGGAACTCGTCGCGACCGAAGTGACGCTTCAGGATCGGACGCACCACCTCGTCCTGCGACACACACACACACGACACCTTGATAATATATTTACATTTCAATGTGCAAAAAGTGATCAAGTTTCAAATAATTAAGTTTAGATTTAGATCTTAATAACGTAGACGAAAAGGCAACGTTAGCAAAGTATCAAAATCCAGTAAATTATAGTTAAACTGGGTTCCGTTGCATATAGGTTTCAATGGAAATGAAGCAGTCAATTATTTTAAAAACTTAATGTTCTATATAACTTTTATTATTTGTGCCCTTCTTACACTACTGAATCTCCTCGCATATACATATGTAAGTTGTAATAATCATGTTCAGTACAGAACGAACCTTGAAGTGTCTAGACACCTCGAGCGTTTCTTCTGCGGGCGTGTCTTGTTCGTCGCCCGGCGTCAAGTACTCTTCGTTGACAATGTTGCTCAAGTCTGCAATACAATATTTTGTTTGTTTACTAATGTCCACAAGTTAACATTCGTTAACGTATCAGACTACTACTAAGCCTTTGATTTTCGCCTAAAGATCATGGCTGTGAATTTCGAGAATTTACTTATATTTTAAGAATTAAAAACGTGCCAATAGTGTTAGTAGGTTTTGTCAAACTGTTTTAAGCAGTTGTGTTTGTAGCATAGTCTCTGTAGTCTTGTCTCTTAACGATTACAATATAAAGTTTGAAGTATTATAGATAAAAAGTACGTACGAGCGGAGATGATATAACACTTCATACCCCACACGTACGTTTAAGTAAGACGCTGCTGTGCTGCTTGCAACGTCGCATTTCAAGTGAACGCTCACGTTTGAGTTGACTACGCGACGCGAACTATCTCGCGACTTTATATGTGAGCTTACACCGATAGAGTCATTGAGAGACACTCTCGTTACAGAGCAGTAAGTAAATACATGTGTTAAGTAGTAGGTACCTGTGTCGTGGGGCGGAGTGTTGTCGTTGTGCGTACGTCGCTGTGCGCGGCGCAGCTCCTGCTCGCGGCGCAGCTGCATGCCGTAGTGTGCGATCTCGTCCGCCGCCAGGTTGGACGTCATCACGAATATCGCGTCCTTGCACTCGATCAGCTTGCCCTTGCCGTCCGTCAGACGACCCTGACGAACACAATACGTTACTGCAGCGGACGATAGGATAAGTAACGTTTCCCAACAGGTGGGTCTTAAAATGAATGAATGAAGACGAAGATTATGTCCATGTTGTACCCGTACCGGTAGTTGTTGGGAACGACACTCTCGAAGTTATTGATCACCATAACTACCTCGGACAGATTGTGCAGTTAGGCAGATCCAACTTCGACAAAGAGGTCGCCCAAAGAATCCAACTCGTATGGGTCATTGACATAAGTTATAAGTATGGACCGGTGATAATAGGTAAACACGAGAAGATACTCCTTTGAATGCATAGTATAAGTCTAAGTAGTAAATACGTTACTAGAGAGAGATAGTGAATGTTGGAAATGCAAGAAAAAAATAGACCGCAGCCGATCTTTCAAATGGCTGCATTTTCTATGACGTGTCAACTTTTAAGTTTCTAACTTCAAATTTATACGTCATTAGGGATGTTAGTAATAGCATAACCGATCCGGCACAAACAATATATTGTTTTCGCCAGGAATCGGTTATGAATCGAGCTTAACAAATAAAAACGGAAATTATACATTCTGCTTATATATTTTAACGTACATACGTACTATATTAAAATAAGAAATATTAATTAGCCTTTTAATAACGTTCGTTACAGGCACATCTTGTTACATTTGAATTATAAACTAAATAAAAAATAAAACTTTTATATGTAGGTACAGAGTTACTGGTAACCAACGCTTTACATATAACTTATACATATATATGTAACGAATAACATCTGTTCTAAGCTTCTTTTTTTACGAAACTGTGGCGTAGATCACCTTTGGTCGTCGCGAAGCCAACACCGCCGTGTTCCAAAAGCATGACTATTGCTTTTGGACTGGACAGATCGAACTGTACAAGATTTTCCAAGTCTACGTCACATGAATGAGTAGCTGTGTGGTACCGGTTCTCGACTCTCGATCAAGAGACCCGGGTTCAAACCCTGACATGGTATTGTACTTTTGGGAGTTTTGAAGAAAGTTCTAGAGAATTCTGGACCAAATGGAATAGAAAGTACGGGACGGAAGAGGTGTGAGCGAGAGGAGAATAAAGTTAAAAGATGGAGTAATGTTTTGAATTTCAAACCCTAATTCGATGCGATTTTGTCGAGCTCAGGGAAATATATGCCGTACATTGAACGGCCTACGGCAAGTTTCAGTTTTGCGGTGAAAATAAGAAGAAGAAGAAAAAGAAGAAGAAGGAAAAGGAAAGGAAAAAGTGAAGTGCGGTGAAGTGTAAGTCCAGTGCCGTAGTGACTGTGTACCGGTACCGCGCCGGCACTGTGACGAGAGATCGGTGAGTGTTGTGGGCGCGCAAGTGACAGTGACGTATTCGTAACGAAGTGACGTTTCCGCGAGTGACGATAAGGCCGTGCTAAGGACAGTGCAAGGTGACAGTGATTATCGGAGCGCGCGCCAGTTTAAGTGTCGTTTCCGCGGGTGGACAGTACCGCAACCGGTAACGCGCGTGGAACTGAGTCGTAGCCCCGCACCCCGCGCTGGGAAATCGGCGAGTTACATCTGCGACCGCGTTATTTCCTGCCGACCACTCTATACGTGTGAGTACCTGTGCTGTAAATAAAGGCACGAAAACGAAAGTTGTCTTTGTTTCCTATCCCCGAACCCGTTCCCCGTAACAATATCTAATGATAGACACACTCACAATAGCTTCAAAACACTAGTTATCTGTTACCCTGTTTGTAAAAATATAAACTACTTAAAGACTTATTAAACTTGATAAAAAGCCGGTTAACAATCAACATGTATTTCGCATCCGTCGATTGATTGTATCCGGTCAATCTATTGGTCTGATTGACCGGATACGACCTCCACTCTAATATGCTGACGTTAAACAGGAACCGCGTTGCTCTTGGCAACAAGACGAATGTTATCTCTGTCGCACTTAAGAGCAGTATATACTATCTATCTCATTCTTTAGTGTCACCGTAATATGACAACTAGAAAACAATGGTTTTTATGTTTATTTTTAGTAGCTACAAAATATAGTAAGATATCTATAATTACGCGTCAAATGTGATGCCTGAAGCTTTATGGTGTCTTTTGGAGTAGTTTTTGCGCATTGGGAAAGCACAAGAAGGCATTATTTCGGCAGTTATCCGCTCTCATCGAATTTTGACTTGCGACTCGCACGTTCGGAAGACGGGGATCGAATGAAGCGTAAGTGATATAAAGTGTATCACTTTGTTTAAAACATGGGCGCTTAACAAATTGTGAGCTTATGGCTTAACAAATGGCGCGACACGTGCGTGACAATGAATGCTATCGTTCGAAGGTAAATGTGCAACTCTAGTAAGGTATCCATAAGTTACTAGGTCTGTTAACTTAATTGCTAATCGAAAGGAGGCTAACCATAACTCGGAAAAAAATATTGCTGTTGTTATTAACTGTGTACACAAAGAGCTAATATTGAAAAAAATACATATCTACTACATAATTGAGAGTTATTAAATATCCAGAACATCTCAAATTATACGGTACATGTTCATCAATCTTAACCTAGAATTTAACTATACAAAGGAGGACATATACTTACGGCGCGCGATCGTTTCTAATTAAAACAAATTGCTGCTTATTGTTATTCGTTATCATTAACGAATGAATATTGAAAAAACAATGAAACTAATAGACTTTATGTAACAAACCAATATAAGCTAACTAAGTCTAAATTGTCCGAATAAGAAATTGACCTACACTTAGTTACATGTGCGTAGACCTAAATCACGTATTTACTGTATTGAACATCACTAAATATAAACATATTCCTAACTGTGGTATAGAGAAAAAACTTTGGGACTTTACCTAGTCTGAAAACCCTTTTCAGAGCGGAATAAAAGTAGAAACAAAAAATGAATACAATATTAAAAAAAACTTCTGTAAGCATTACTGTGAAAAAAGCTAATTCTATTTGCCTATTCTAACCCATAACCAATCTTAACCTAAGCATGAAAAAAACCGCTTTGTTCGTTTAATACTTAAATAACACATGCGCAACTTAATAACGCCGATCATTTTTGTCTTCCGGAATGGATTTGTTTCTTCTATTGGTGAGGATGATTTGCCTTTTCCAGCTTTATTTGTAGTCGCTGAGGCACATCATAGGCGTCAAGTATGGGTGAAGGCAAAAAGCGGCTCGAGATGAGCTGGGGGTAACGAGTTCTGTGGGCATGTTGTGAGCAGGCAGGTTGCGACGGCGACGATGCTTCGCTCGACGTCGCCGTCGCGACATTCGACAACACCAAGGCTGCTCTGACTCTGGATCTGACGGCCTAGCGATGGCCTGCGATCACATCCCTTACATATTTTACGTAAATCAAAAGCGATGAGTTTAGGTGATACGGCAGGTGACGCACTGACAATGGAGGTATGTACATGTATACCTCGTCGAAGAGCTGCAGCAGCACGGTGAGCACGTCGGGGTGCGCCTTGTCCACCTCGTCGAACAACACGACGGCGTCGCGGCGGCGGCACAGCGCGCGCGTCAGCTGCCCGCCCTCCTCGTGCCCCACGTACCTGCGCACCACCACCACTCGTTACACCAACAACACACCACTGTGTCTGTCTGTCTGTCTGTACGCACTCACCCCGGCGGCGCGCCGATGAGCTTGGCGACCTCGTGCTTCTCCTGGTACTCGGACATGTCGAGGCGGATGAAGGCGCCGGGCTCGTCCGCGTGCATGTACCGCGCCAGCTGCTTCGCTAGCTCCGTCTTGCCGATGCCGGAGCTGCCTGCACGCACACCACACATACAAACAAATCTACTCACAACAATTATTACATATATATGTAGAATGCAGTGGATACATGACTGACCCAGGAACAAGAAGACGAGCGGATGTTCGTCGTCGGCCCAGCCGTTCTCCTTGCGGCGCACGGCGGCCGCTACCGTCTCTATCGCCGCCTGCTGGCCCACTATGAACTGCTTCAACCTGGTTCACAACTATTATATCAACAAATTTTCTAACGCATACTTTTGATATTAATAGAGCAATCAATAATTCCTAAGATCTGTGCTGTTCAATCTCACAATATACAAATTAAAATTGAAACCAAGCATTAAAAACTGTTTCATCTAATCCCTATATAGTGAGAGTGCACAGAAACACCTAGGCCATCATTTTATATCGTCCGCCATATTAGATATAGGACGACTACATTTATTAGAAATCACGTGTGTTGGGACTTCTCCCAACTTTCCAGTCGTAAATCAGCGGCCCCAGACAAACAGAAGTAATGGCTGCTGACGGGGACGCCAGTTTGCAGATGATTCTCCTAACCCCAATATGTTTTTAACCATTATAGTGTAGTGTACCTCTGTTCGAGCGGGAACCGACGTCGCTCCTCCGCCGCGGCCTCCTCGGCGGCCGCCTCCCAGCGCCGCGTGTGCTGCACGATCAGCTCCCGCGTGGGGCTCGCGTCGCGCGCGTAGTGCAGCGCGCGCCGCCCCGCGTGGTCGCGCACCGTGGGGTCCGCGCCGCCCTCTGCAACCCAACACACACGCTACGTGACACACGAGCACGACACCGCCCGACCGAGGCAGGAGGGACTGTCACCTAGCAGCAGGGTCGCGACGTGCGCGGAGTCCGCGAGCGCGGCGTAGTGCAGCGCCGTCCAGCCGAGGAAGGAGGCGCGCGCGTTCATCCCCGCGCAGAACTCCTCCTCGCGCCGCTGCAGCACCTCCAGCGTGTGCACGCCGCTGTGGGACGCGACACTCGACGCGCCGCCGTACCTGCACACATACTTACTCATAACATTTTATATATATTTTCATTTCCTCGCAGCGCGCATGTCACAAACTCAGGCATTACAAGATGTGGAAGTCGTCATCACATCTAACATACTTATCAGGTAGGTCTGGTTTAGCTCCCATCTTCAGCAGCTCCTGTACAGCTTTGGGCTGGTCGTTGGCTGCTGCAGTCATGAGTGCAGTCCAGCCGAGCGGGTGGCGCTGGTCTGCCACACTCTCAGCCTCCTTGCCAACGCTGGCAGTACCATTGGCACTGGCTGCCAGGATCTCCAGTTGCCTGAACAAAGAGACTTCAAATAAAGCACCACAACATATCATTAATCATACTTTTATTATAATCACAGTGTTCCTCTCCTGTCACTATTCATTATGTTAAAGCACAATATTAGTGATTATTTAAGTAATAAGCAAGCAGTTTACATGATCCTTGAACTATTAAGAACAATCAAAGGTCAGCACTTCCATTGTTTCTGTTCATCTTTATTCTTGCTTTTCTCCCATCAAGCCCCTGAACTAGTGCTGGCTACTGTCACCCAATTAATTTAACATCATCACATTGGGGACGTGTGACTAACAACTTGCCGCAGATTTTCCTAACATTTTGTTTACATAAACAACATAATAAAACATGTAGTTTATTAGAGTACAGTCTCCCGAGATGTTCCACAACATCACAATAACAACATGCACTTGAATTGGTAATAAAGTACCATTAAATGCTACTTTATTACACATTCAACTATTAAAACTGACAGTATTTTATGTGATGTTATTAGTAGGTAGATATAATAGTAAATGATTGCCATACCTGTGCAGTTCTGGTATGTTTCCCATCTGAGCAGCTTTGAAGAATCGCTTCTCTGAAAATACATTTTCAGCAAATAAAACAACTGCCATGGCTTTATACAACTAGATTAATTTAGGAACGACAAGTTTATGAATTTGGTTCTAAACACTCATAGGGATCTTATTATTTACAATCGCTGAAAGACATTTTAATTAACGCAATATTATTGTAAATGTAAGTAAGCCGATGTTACATGAAGATAGATAGTAAAACGAGGTAAAGGGTACCATTAAAGCCATCAGCGGCAAGTAGCGCGACAGCCAGCGAGCCGGCGCCCATCACGAGCCGGACGGAGAAGGGCCGCGAGCCGCGCTCCCGGCGCCGGCTCTCGCGCCACACGCAGTCTCCGGCGGCTGCCACCCGCCGCGGCGCCACGCACGCCAACCGCGTCGCACGCCGCAGCACCTTCACCAGCTCCACACCGGGCCTCACACTTCCTGACATCTTTCAAATCAACTTCAACTGATAATTTTTAACTTTCTATTCTTGAACGGCTTATTATTGCAGATTCTGTGATGTAAGGAGCACGACGACTGTATACATTTTTTAAGGTTTGGAAGTACAGATTCAGTTGAAATTTCTACTAACTCATTTTTAATAATTTTCCGGAGTTATAAAGAAAAATCAGCTGGTCGGTCGGTCTGTGTTTGGTTGGATGGAGTTGGGAGGAAATCAATAATGTCCAACCAGATATTGTACGAACAATAAAAGATTCCATAATGTAAAGAGCCCCGGCCAGGCCAGTTTACATGATACCATAAATACGTTACGTTACTCATACATCAAATATATAAAAGAAATCTTACATTAAGTGTCACAAGTGGTTTCCTTACTGTTAAAAGCGATATCTTTCAAGATATTTTTGTACACTATGAAGTAACCAACTGATGCAGGTTTCATTAATACATAATATAATTCACATCTTATTTCATTTTTTGGTAGACTTGACAAAAGACACCATCTTAGCCGAAAATGAAATATTCCTTGTGATAATAATCCGTCTGTACATAATCTATCGGGGTGTGTATTCTACAAACATATCTCGATTGAGTGATCGCCGAATTTCCGGTAAGCTCCATACTTCTCAGCGCGGATTCAGCGCTCACGTAAATAAGATACGGTTACTGGATCGCCCTGCTGCTATTTTTTGGTGTTGTTAGCCATATAGTTTTTATTTAAAAAGGTATTCGTCCGGTAGTTAGTTTTGTAGATAAGAAAATATACGATAGCAACTCACAAGACTTGGTGTTGAAAAATAAATATTACTATATTTATATATGGTAGGTAGTATTGGCCAGTCAATATAAACATAAAACCATATTATGAATCCGTATGGTACGGCCGATATTGTTTGCTATTAAAATTGTTGTACACTTCTACAAAATATTAGGCGTGCTTTACCAGTTCAGCAGGTTCATATTTTTTATTTATGATTCCTATATTCCAGCCAAAATAGCCCACTCTTTAGTTAGCTTCATTAATCAGCTTCTAAAATATCAGCTCTATTAATTATTATCAAACCATATAGACATAAAGGAAAACTATAGTCGTCTACTAACCATTTCCTTTGTATGAATATGGTCTGATATTAACATTGAAATCAAAATCTAGCCAATAACATATTGGCAATTTGTTTTTAATTATTTGACGTCTTCAAATGTCCCAAACAAATGCGATGTATGTATAATCTACATGATGAGTCAAGTTTTCATACAATGATACTTGTAGAGAGAATATACGTAGTATTATTATAATGTACAATGTTTGTAGTTAGAGAATCTTTGTAGCTGTACATTATCATTTTATCAGTCAGATCCGCTGTCAATGTCAATGTCATGCATCTTTTATTTATCTATACGTTTGCGGTTTGCTGGCTGAGTTTTTTCAAGTTTCGTGTGTGTATGTTGTTTTGCTCAGCAAAAACCTATTCAGTAAACATAAACATTATTTTTTATTTAACATTTTGTATTTGTATTTCTGTACGTCCAAGATAACAGGGGTGAAAATATACGGCTGTAGAAGTACTACTTCATCGTACGTAGTTATTCGATCCAACCACTTTGCTGAATTAGTTTTGATAAGGTTCATTATGCAGATTAGTGAGCTGGGCTTTCATTTAAATTGCTAAAAAACTAGAACATAATTGTGTGTGCCTTTTGTTGAAGAATATGTACCTACAATTTTAGCGAGAGTATCAAACTTAATTTTTATGTTATCGCTTATCGGTGAGTATATTTCATGTTCCAGTCAAATCCAGTGATGAGTTTGCGACGGAGCTTGTTCCGGTTGCTCCGGCTCCGGAACCTGTTGCTGGCGACTGTAGCGCTGGTGTTCCTGTATCTAGTGAGAGCTCTCAGCCAGCTCCAGCCCACTGAGGACAAGGGCTCCATCCCTCTAGCAGTGTTACATCCACCACTGGGACCGGATGTGCACAACAGCATGAGTGACGAAAGTATGGCATTTCAAATGAAAAGCAGAAAGGTCAGTTGATTTTTTAAGAATAATAAAATCTATTTTTCTTTTAATATTAGGTAAATAAATTAATGATGATGATTATATAGCCTACTTATGGCTAGTAAGTAATTTAAATTTACCTATGTATTTAATACAGTAAAGTCTTGTAGAATTTGTTTGTGTTAATCAATATTATATCCATTTTAAACCACTTGGATTTTAAGTTATTTGAGTGAAACATTCATGTTTTAGCATTACTTATCTATAGTTAGTTTGATGGCTCACTTGAATTCCTGTTGTATGCTACACTGCACGGCGCTGAATAGATAAGAACATGTTTAGAGGAAGAGCTTATCATAATGTATGTTATGTACAAGTTTAAATTAATGTACCTATATTTTGTCCACAAACACAGAAAAGAGACTGGCACAACTATACACAGATAAACTATGAGAAAACAAGGACAGGTTAGTATTAATATTTTAGCTAAATTGTGCATGTTTTATTCAGGATCAGCTGGGCTGCTAACAGCTAACAAAACCCTAGCTAGGAAATTCTGAGCTAACAAAAGCCACAAAAATATTCTCTCCATAAGATATTCCAAGTTAAATTAATTAAAATAAAGTAAGTTTTAAATAACTTGTGAGGAATAACTGGAGGAATATTGTCCGTAATACATAGTAAACACAGTGCAATGTATATCAACATGTGTCATTCTGGTCCGTCTATTGCACTGCGTCCAAGTTCATGAATTTATTTTACACTGTTCCCAATACAGCTTAAGTAAGTTCTTTCTAAAAAATATATATTTTTATTATGATTAGACTTGTTTGTAACTTAACTATCAGAAGTATATCATTTGTTAACTGAATAATTCTGCCTCAGGTTAGTTAATATATATATAATGTCCAGGTATGGGCGAGCAAGGCTTGCCTGCACATTTACCCAAAGAAGAAGCCGACATTGAAGAACAGCTGTACTCTGTAAACGGGTTCAATGGAGCACTGAGCGACAAGATCCCACTGAACCGCTCCTTGCCAGACATCAGACACCCGCTGTGTGCTAACAAGAAGTACTTCGAGGAGTTGCCCACTGTCAGCGTAGTGGTGCCCTTCCACAATGAGCACTGGAGTACACTGCTGCGGACGGCTTACAGCGTGCTGTATCGCTCACCAGAACATCTCATCAAGGAGATCTTCCTGGTGGATGATGCTAGTACTAAAGGTATGGATCAACCATTATTGTCTGTTCCATCAAGGTCTCTAGGTTTATTCATTAATAAATAATTTCAGTGAAATTACACACTTGACTTATGTTCGAAAGCTGCAATTCCCTCACAATGTTTTCTTCACCATTGAAATGTAAAGGCCCTACAGAGGCAGTTAATTATGGTCAGTACATTAGTGAAAAACTCTGCTTTGGAGATTTTGGTTTTGAAGTGCAGCTTGAACCAACACCCTCTCTCTTGACACACAAGGAGTTCACCAGCTCGCTCTTTTCTTTCTACATCTTATTTTTCAGTGCTACTGCTATGTAAATATAAACACTTCAATGGTTTTCCAGTGAATTATATATATATATATATATATATATATACCAAATCAGCATATTTTTATTTCATGTGATCATATTCGTAGTATTACATATATTTGGTTCAATATTTTTGCTGCTCAAGTGTTGCGGCGAAATAAAATAGTTGTTTTGTTATCAGCGTGTGCGGTGCCGCGCGCCCGTAGCGCACTTACTTTATGCAAAGTAACTGGATTGTAAATGTATATTAAAATATTTTTGTGATAACAAACAAGCTTCAACTTGAGGACAAATTCAATTGTAACAGTATTTGAATGTTTTGTAGTTTGAAGTATTTACTAGCTATTGTATGTATAAACATGTAAGAGTAGTTTGAGCTGGTCTACTCCGGCCCGTGTGTAGAGAACACATACAGCTTTTATACTTTTAACTAGATATTTATCAAAACTTTTTTATTTAGAAAAATACTAACGCGTGTTTGGATCATGTTGTTTAAGAAGACGGGTTTTCTGTGTATCTGATTGTTGAAAGGTCCAACTATAGTTTGATAGTATTGTTTGTAGTAGGTATAGTTGAGAGCGAGACGTGTCATCGTTGAAGACGCGAACGGCTGATTTCATCCCTGATGAAGTTCACCGAATGTGAACGAAACTATAGTTGGACCTTTCCAACGCGTGAAAACCCGTTTTCTTAAACAATATTATAAAAACTTGTACATTGATCGGCCTTATTGCTAAAAAAACGATATTTACAAAACAACCTTTTATTCAGCATAGACTTGGGACATCATTACTCATGTAATATAGCTCCACTGGGTAAACAAATAGCTCGAGTTAGTAAATACTAAGTCGTACATAACAATTAGTCGCGCATGCTAATTGTGTGAGTGTGACCTTACTGCAACAGCCTGTGTCTTACACTCAATGCAAACATAGCGCCTGATGTACTCGTATGTACACTCCTTGCGTGGCTAATGTACGAGTACCTACCTACCGACACGACATGACGAACTTGTTTATGTGTACTTTACATTATTATGTTTAAATTGAGCTATAAAATGAAATTAGTATATAGATGATGAGGTTCCAGTACATTTATAATTATATTACTCGTATGTTCACTGATGTGAAAGTCAAAAGGACAATTAGTGTAAGCAGTAATTTCTTCATCTAATTCGAAAGATTGACCCATAGTGAAACTTTTGGAACAGTACATGAACAACAGTCTTATTGCTTAGAACCGATATTTTTCGGACAACCTTTGTAGAAATGTTGTACCTATATTATTTGAGCACACTGATGGGTTTGATAGCCAACAGTGTGCGGAAACGGACTGATTAGATAAATATCGTATAGACTATCAGTAAAGCTATTTAGATTAATCTGATTTGGAATCACTTAAAATATTACGAATATTTGCGACACGCAATAATATTAATGTGAGTAATATCAATAGAAAGTTTATATAATTTGATTTATTGTTGATGATGATATTTGGAATTGAGAGATAATGTCTGGATACTAAAAACCTTGATACTAATATCCACGGCTGTTGGCTCCCTACTACCTGCTGTCCTATTACAGACAATCAGTTGCCTGCAGGTGTACGAATAAGGTTGGAATATGAATGATAAGAAGACGCAAGGGACCTCAACCACGTGACTTATTTACTTCAATTTTTAACCCCTCCTTTAGTTATTTTTTTTTGCAAACAAATTGTTAAAAATAACTGTGTTAGGTGCTCTCATGTGCAGCAGTGTTGCCAAATGTTCGTTTTGAAGGTATAACATACATGTAGCCCCGACATGCAGCTGTTTTGTGTTTAAGCAAATCTATAAAGTGTGACAACATGTTATCTATCGCTTTTCTATTAATGTTATGTTACGAGATAATCGCAGTTGAAGACGTACTCGTATAACTTAGTTCAGCGTCAACTCGTCGCATTAGGATTAAATCTAAGTCGAATACTCGAGAGAGATCGAGTGTATAACGTGAAACGATTTTGTGAGATAAACCAATTGATAAGGTGTGCAAATTGAGTTGAATGAAGTCACTACTGAGTGATAGCGTATAGTATCAGGTGTTGTTATCGAGTTGGTATCAATCCGTCTGTTCTTTGCCGACTCAGAGGCTAGCAACAGTTGTGTAATACGTATCAGGCGTCGTAACAAATTAGCCATGGTTCTGTATACTTCTAGATTCAACCGATTTGTCCCGTCCCCCCCTCCTTCCGCGCTAGTATGTTTGAGTGTTGGTGCTCGCGTAAAGGAATTTTTAGTTAGTAGTTTAAAAAAAATAACAATTTTTCCAATATAGAGGAGGAACTCAATTTCATTGATTGTATTGTCACAGCGACGCAGACATAGTGATATGAAAAAAATATTTTTTCATAACTTCACACCATGGTCCATTTTAATTTATTACTGGTTTTTAAATTAGAATAACTGAAAAATGGTATCTGTAATATTGTAATTATTTAATATTTGAACGACGTACGTAGGTAAATAAAATGTTAAAAAACCTTAAAAATAAAATTAAAAATCTTGAATGTCAATTAATTTTACAGAACTTTCCACAGTCGGGCTGAGAGATGTTACAATATTATCCACAAATACTTTTTTTAAATGAACATAATTTCAGCACGTTATATACATATTTAAATTTTTTTTTCTTCAGAAATGTGTTCAGTATTGGATATAGATAACGCTGTTAAAATTGAGTTCAATTAAAATAAAGAAGTGGTGTAAAGCTACCGAAACACAGTGAATAGCTACCGCAACACAGGGAATAGCTACCGCAACACAGGGAATAGCTACCGCAACACAGGGAATAGCTACAGCAACACAGGGAATAGCTACCGCAACACAGGGAATAGCTACCGCAACACAGGGAATAGCTACCCCAACATGGAATGCTAGCGCGGTAGCTAGAGGCGTTATTATTATTTTTAAGAAACTCGATTTTATTAAAATATTCCAAAAATTGTTCCAAATCGTATTTTTTTTTATTGAGAGTCTATTCAACACCTAATTTCATAATTCCCTTCCTTCAACACCTAATTTCATGTAATCTGTTGTTGCAGATTTCCTAGGCGCCAAGCTAGAGTCGTACCTCGCGAAGGAGATGGGCAAGGTGTCGGTCATACGTCTGTCGAGTCGCAGCGGGCTCATAGCGGCGCGGCTGGCGGGCGCACGGCGAGCCACCGGGGACGTGCTCGTGTTCCTGGACTCGCACACCGAGGCCAACGTCAACTGGCTGCCACCGCTTCTGGGTCAGTACCACTCTACCACTCGCTCACCTTGCAGTCAGGTGCATTGAGCCAGAGTCGACGTCATCGCGTGCGTGGCGAGCGGTCGGGCGTAGGGCGACACGTGACGAGGTAGAATGGACGCCATTTAAATAAACATTTTGAAAAGACACGACAATGACACTTTTGACGAATATGAGAAATTATTAGACTTTTCCATTGTTTAAATTTAAGAGAAAACCCTTATTAGAAAACAAAATGAGTGAATAGTGTTTACGAATACGAGTTTTCACTTGTACCTGATTGTTGTAAAAGTCCATTCCAACTATAGTTTCGTTCACATTCGGTGAACTTCATCAGGGATGAAGTGAGTCGTTCTTGTCTTCAACGATGACACTTCTCGCCCTTGCCCATCTTCTTAATTATTATGATGCAACACGCATTAGTTTTTTGAATAAAAATGAGTGTCAATGAGTGAGCTCGTTCCATTGTTTAGTTTTAGTATTGTTTTAGATCCCATAGCGGCGGATTGGCACACGGTGGTGTGTCCCTACATAGACGTGATAGCGTACGACACGTTCGAGTACCGCGCGCAGGACAACGGAGCGCGCGGAGCCTTCGACTGGGAGCTGTTCTACAAGCGCCTGCCGCTGCTGCCGCGGGACGAACGGAACATGCCCGAGCCCTTCCCGTGAGTGCACACTCCACATCGTCCTCACCATCCTCCACTACTGCTCTTACCAATGAGTGACTGACTACCTATGCCTATGCAAGAGAATCAATGTTTTTTAAGTTTGGTTAAAATAAAAAGTTCAAGATGCAAGTAAACACAAAAAGCGTAAACTCCAATGTGTCAGTCATGTGCAGACCGAGCGATTTGGTGTTCGTGTCGGTGTGAACAGGGTGTGCGTTGTGTGTCAGGTCCCCGGTGATGGCTGGCGGGTTGTTCGCCATATCGCGCGCGTTCTTCTGGCGGCTCGGCGGGTACGACCCCGGGCTCGACATCTGGGGCGGCGAGCAGTACGAGCTCAGCTTCAAGGTATGTCTGCCAGCGTGTTAGTAGACGATTGGACGACTTGACTTTTTGGAGCGTCAGTGAAGACTTCGGATATCGGCTATTTATATGTGAACATATCGTTGTGTTTAGATCTGGCAATGCGGCGGGCGCATGGTGGACGCGCCGTGCTCCCGCGTCGGACACATCTACCGCAAGTTCGCGCCCTTCCCCAACCCCAACCACGGAGACTTCGTGGGCAAAGTACGAGTACATATACGACAGATTTTTGTGTATATTTGTTTACTGATAAATGGTTTGAATGTATGTCGTTGTGGTCGCAGAACTACCGGCGCGTGGCGGAGGTGTGGATGGATGAGTTCGCGGAGCACGTGTACCGCCGCCGGCCGCACTACCGTACCATCGACCCCGGAGACCTCTCCGAGCAGAAGGCGCTGCGCGAGCGGCTCCACTGTAAACCGTTCAAGTGGTTCATCACACAGGTATACACGATACTCATTGACGGACACCATTCCAGCATAGCGTTTGTGAACCAATTCGAATTGTTGAAACGATTCCAGAGTAAACTATATTTTATGTTATCAATTGTCAAACACTATAAAGGAAAACAATGGAAAGATGCTGGAAAGAAGATCTGTTAGCCTGTGCTGGATGAAGTACATATGGGAGTTGTTGACTCTGATCTGTTCTATGTCGAAATGGCCATTTTGGTACAATCCAATTGTAATTCTGAGACAATTCAAATAACAGACTTGACCACCTGCTTACTGTCTGTATCCTCTTTCCTGATATCTTGTACCCTTTGTGTATTGGGTTGTTTATTTATTGAACATTTGAGGCTGCTGTTTTGGCTAAACAAGTTATTCGCCAGTGATTCTCTCGCGTTATGTTAAGTTTGAAACTGAAACATATTCATTGTAAAACTTTATATTCTTTCCCCTCCGAAGATTCCCAATGAATTTTGTTAATTGTTACACACTTTTTTCTGGATATACATTTGGGTTTTGTATTCGCGGGTCGCATATGTTAGTGAACAGTTGGTTGTCGCAGATAGCGTTCGACCTAACAGCCAAGTACCCGCCCGTGGAGCCGGGTGCGTTCGCCAGCGGGCGCGTGCGCCCCGCGAGCGCGGCCGCCTACTGCGTGGACTCGCACCACGGCGCGCAGATGGACAAGCTACAGCTGAGGAAGTGCAGCGCTGCCAAGGAGAAGGAGTTCATCTTCTCCTGGCACAAGGACATCAGGTCAGGGCTATGCTTATGTTGTACTCAGGCAGCCTTCAAGTTCAAATATCCATTTGCCTCGTGGGTATCATTTATCATTACGGCGCACAGATGGACAAATTACGACTTAACCGAGAACAAGTTCCCAGCACAAAAGTCTATTGTTACCAGGCCTGGGCCTATATGGAATATACTGTCCTTGATGACGGCTTGATAAATACCAGTCATAGGCCTTGGACTCGAGACAGACAGAGAACCGAGCAAAAAGTTCATTGCTTTTGTAAAATTGGTGAGTAAAAATACTGCAAAGCTTGGACCTACTTCGTCAAGTTGTAAGCTTATCTGCTCTTTGCCAGATTTTCTAGAATTTGACCTTATGTTTCTACCACTATACTTATTTATTTATTTTTCCTTATTGTTTATACTACTAAAATATAGATGTACTTACCAATCGTTTTACTTCTTCATTCATTTAACCAACATTAGAAGAACCTACCTTTCATTGTATTCACGAAAAAACGTTTGTTAAATGTTTAGCGTAAGGTTTATATCGCTAGATATTAGTAGGTATGCGTAAAAATTCCCAACCTCATCGTTGCTTACCGTCAGATTGAAGGTCAAACGTTGCCTGTTCTGTTCTGATACAACAACAAACAAACAAACAGTTTATAGACAGTTACAGTAGGTTCGTGTTCGCTTCCAATAAAGGTGGAACCCCCCGGGTAACCCTTTCCTTCTATCCACGTAATATGACTATGTGTTGTATGACGTGCAGGAGCTCTGGTCGCGGCATGTGCTGGGACCTGCCCGAGGCCGCTCCGCGCAGCCCCGTGCGGCTCTACTCCTGCCACCTGGGCGGCGGGAACCAGCTCTGGAGGTACATGCTGGTCTGTATCTCTACTTGTACGCAAACATATCTATATAATAAACATCTTTTAACGACCACTCAATGTAGTGGTCGTACTTTGTTACCTTTGGAGCGCCGCAAATAAACTGCATTGCTGTCACTTTACTAGGCAATACGGCATCGTAAGCAAATCTGTTTTTCTTAATAAATGATGGTGAAAACTGTTATTGCTTGCTATTTGTCCAGCGTACTGGACTATGGACTAGACACCTTTAACAGAAGGCCCGCGTTGAGCACTGGAGTGGATCGGTTGATAGGATGAAACTGGAAAACGTCGGGTGCTTGTTCTGCCAATGGCTGGTGGATCGATGCGGTGGAGTTTTGTGACCATTCTTACCTAATAGTAATTAATTTAGTATTGTATTGTTGCAGCAAACGAAGCAGATAAAGCACAGCAACTCTGACAACTGCGTGGAGCACTCGCTGGCCCCGCCCGCCCTCTACATCAACAAGTGCGACCCACAGAGTGACTCGCAGCGGTTCCACGTGGACCATGTCGACCTGGTATGAAGTTATTTCTCATTTATTAATATAATACAGGATAAAAAGTAGCCCATGTGTTATTCCAGGGTCTAAGCTATATCCGTAACTCATTTTATCCGAATCCGTTTAGTGGTTTTTTGCGTGAAAGAGTAACAAACATACACACATACATACTTTCGCGTTTATAATATTAGTAAGATAACAAGCAGTACTTTCACAAAGAGACGACATGTGGCCGTGAACAACCCTCAGGGCTAGCCCGAGCGTTGGATAAGTTACTTATTATTCAACTTCGAGAGTCATCATTTCAAATTCAAAGACAGCTTTTTATACTCACCGAGCTTACATCAGATAACAATAGATGGCATTAGTATTCTAATTAAATTGAAATGACGTTTTCTCTGGCCAATGAAATACCCGTCCGTTGTCACGCCGTGTCAATGGAGCCTTCTTCAAGGCACGGGCTAGAGCATCCATCTCTGTTGAAGCAGTAGGCTCTGATATAACCACAGCTATCGTTGTTTGCGCGGCTTCCACCTCTGGTGCTGCCACACTTCGTATCCCCATCTCTTGCGACACGTAGTACCACCAGCACGTGCCACTCTCGCGCACCACGTGCTATGTGAGGCAGATGCCATACAATATTACCACACACTTTTTGTATTTTTGTATTGTGCTAAAGTAAATTTACTGTCTGTTTCAACATTGTCGTCTTAATTGCTACTCAATATTTTTTATAAATAATATACTTTCGGTTGATCGCAACTCGCCTGATGTATAGAGACGATGCGGCCTAGGAAGTGGCACGCTTGCCTAGGAGAAACAGATTTACTAGCAATTTGAAAAGATCGAGATTGTAGTTATCGAGAAATAGAGAACCCGGCAGCGAATTCCACAACCTAGCTGTTCGCACAATAAAAGTGGACGCAAAGCGTTTAGTGAGTGCGTGAAATCTCTTGCCATATAGCGGTGGCGTCTTGCAGTATCGCTACTAGTTCGATTGTAGAAAGGAGATGCTGAAGTTAAATTATGTAACTCCTGAGGCACACTCTCCAAAATGTATCCGATAAAAAATCGATAGGCCTAGCCACGTTTCGACGATGCTCAAGGCTTTGAAATTTATATTTAGCTAGATCATAGTTACCTATAAGTTTCTTAGCTCTCCTCTCGACAGACTCCAATGCTTCAAGCTGATATTTAGTTGAGTCATCACAAAGATGCGACCCACTCCATCGAAACGAACGAACTCATGCTTGTTCCGACGTAAAGTACCGCCGCACTACAGAGCTAGTTTTAGCAGCTTTAGACTTAATGAACGTGACGAAATCAGCGCGACTACTAATAGCTCAAGGTGTCTGTTAGAGGAATGGACACATTTCGAAAAGCATGGGTCAGCTGGAATGGCCTCCTTTTGGCTGAAAAAAGAGACACGCCTGCGTCTTAGCTGCGTTGAATTTGACCCGATTGGCATCGCCGCAATCGGAGACTGCCTTGAGGGACAAATTCAATCTCTCGACCATGGCTTCTCTAAGCGCACGCGGGGAAGTTATGTTGCTCTCAACGATCGTTTCCTCTCTCAAGTTGTTTTGTAATTTCAAAATATTCGTAAATACGAGTAATACGAATATTGTGTTGTCTGTTTGCGTAGATACATACGAGTTAGAGCATATCAGGCACTAACAGGATTACACTAGGATAGTATGTTTCGATTGCTAAATAGCTTTGCATTGCAATGAACTTTCGTTTACTTGGGTATTTCATTGTTTTGAAGGACATGATGTCGCGGTGGAGCGAGATGAAAGAACGCGTCACGGGACCTCTCGAGCCCTGGATACAGTAACCGCAATGTGTCTCAACAAGAATGCCACTCGCGGTCACCTCGCTCACACACTTGTCATGACTTGTGGTGAGTGACACCTTCTGTCGTTTCTGGTTTTCACTTTCATACACTGAATTTGTAGAAATACGACAATTTAAAGCATTTAGAGTGCTATGCCTATAGAGGCTAAAAAGCTGGATGAATCATTGAAATGTAATGTTTAAATATATTTCTTGTGAGTTGATATCGCCTACTGTGTAATACTAGTCAATATATCGCATATTGGTTTGTGCGATGTCTAATTATTGCTATGATTTTGTTATTTTTTTGATAGAAGGAGGGTTATTTTTACTAGAATGTATGTATATTTGTTAGGCTCGCCCTAGAGCTGCAACGGCTGTCATGAGTGACAACGTGAGTGGTGTCAATAGATTATTCTTCACCTTCAGGTGGTCAGAGGCTATACTGGCTGCATCCCGCGATTTCACTTGTTAGGATACGTGGCTCTAAAGTTCGTGCAGTCAGGTTTTTTGAAGTCACTTTTAACCACTTGTTTTGTACATTCATCTTTCATAAAACTGAGAATGTAGCGATTCACTTGAAGAGGCTAATGATGCTTTTAGATATTAAATAAAGTATTGTAAAGCTTATCGTTAGTTCTGTAGGACTAGGTAGGTACAACTCTAGGACGAAATTTGAGAGCTTTTGCTGTGATAGGCATTGTGTAGAGAAACCAAGATAATAATAAATATATCATTAAATGATAGTATTGCAAAATAAAATGTTAGTGCGTCTGTACTCGTGCGAGTACTAACTGAGTTGGAAAACACACTTATTTTTTAAATAAACTCCTTTCGATCTTCACTAAAATATATTTTGGTATATATATTCAAATTGTTTTGCATTTATATGAAATGATGATAGATTTATTCATTTAATTATTTGTGATTGCACGCGTCAAGTGAGCACTGCACGCGTCAAGTGAGCACTGCACGAGTGTTGTAAGTTAGTGTAGAGATGAAATATATCTCACTGATATTGTGTTACATATTTGCTAATTATATTTATATGTGTACTTCTCCGTCCAATTTTGTATTTACTCAAAACGTTTACTCTCAAAGTCAATTATACTAAAATATATTTTCTGCCAACTGTTCGCATATTAGAAATTCGTAAGACATCCAATTATATTTATGCAATAACTTTACAATTATTTTTTTATTTTGTTTTATCTTTATTACCTAGCATTATATTTTGCTTATATGTGAATAGTATTTAAGGTACATTATTAAGGTTGCGTTCCAAAACCAATTGCCTTCAGCAGAGTGAAATTAAAATTTTAATTATGTTTGGAACTAGGTTTGTAAGGGTGAATATCACGCGAAGCGAATTGTTTTTTGGAACGACGCAGCAGCTTTACCTTGAGGTTTGCCATTTGTAAGATTTGATAGCATACATAAAGCTTATTTAGCATATTTGTGGCTCCATCAGTAAAGAGTGTATTAAGCTATAAATAAATAATATTACTAAACAAAAGTTTTAGAAGTAGGTAGTTATGGAATAGCTGTAATTATTTGGCGGTATTTTTGTGGTGGGATTATGTTGCCCAATAAAAAATATAAACCATTATTGTCTGCGTACTTCTCTTCATAACAGGCTAATGAGTTTTATATAAATCTAGCGTACTTTATAATTCCTTAAATTAACTTGTCACTTAATCTTAAATACATTATTAATATTATCTGTCAAATCTGTCAGTCAAATTAAACTTTAATTTCAAATGGCTCGAATATATAACCTCTACCGAGACTAGCATATTTTCGCCGTTTTTGCTGTTCGGCTGAATAAGCCGCCGCCCCTTGTGTCAAAGGAAGATTAGATGGCGCTAATGAGTCACACATGTCGCGGCTAGCAATCTGGGCACGCTGCTCTCTGGTGGTGGGATGGAGCATTGGTATTATCTGTAGATGTTAAATGGTCTATAGGTAATCTTTCTGCTATTTTTTTTGTTGTTGTTAGTCATTTTGTTTATGTTAATAAAACTTTGATTCTCCAGGGAGAAATATGTAAAATGTCAGGTGGAACTTTACCAAAAGGTAGGCGTTTCAAAGCACCAAGTGAAATGTTTACTAATTGAACCGGTATCCGGTAACCGGACGAAATTTTACTCTCTACCGAGTAAAACTCACGTGTTATGGAACGCAACCTAAATGTTTGTATGCCATATTCATTGAAATGTGAGTGTTATAAGAAGTCATTTGTGTTTGTGTGCAATTACTTGTACAAGCAATTATAGAATAAGTTGGATAATTCTAAATAATATACATAACTCCTTAGAATATGTCTAGTAGGTATATAGTGAAATGTAATCGATATAATTATTATTTATTTGACGTGACTGAGCTATTGATCATACTTGAGTCTTAGCGAATCAGAAATTATTTTGGGAATAACATCGAGAAGTTCATTATAAAGGTGCTTGTAGGACTTTCAAAAGACATTATTAATATATACTCTACTTTTTCCTCCCGGGTTTATACTCAATCTTCAATACAAACAGTTTTTTGAGGTTTTTTATTTTGTATGTTATATTTTTCCTCAATACGTTCACGACTGTCTACTACATTGTCCAATATCTGAACTTTGTTGGGATCGGATTATAAAAAAATGGATGTTAGTGTTATGTGGCTAGTTACTCGTATGTGGTTTGCATTTAGACAGGTGTGTACGTATGTATGTGCTATCGGACTACTTTAGGACGCTGCTCACTATTCTATAGATTTTTTCCCTATGGCACAAGGAAAACTCGTAAGAGGCTTTCCTTGATATTATTATAATCTAGTCTAAGCCTAAGGCCAATAAGTAACTTTAGTTTAACTTAATCGTCTACAAAATGATGTCTCTAAGAATTTGTCCATCGGCACTTTTCTTATTACAGTTGTTAAGGCGAAAGCACTTTGTTCGTGTGTTCTTTATTAAGTCTTTGCCCTTTCACTATTATATTTTACTTTGATTATTTTACAAAAAATATTACAAATAATATCACAAAAATATTTTTTAGTCAAAATAAAATAAAATTACAATTAAATGCACGTCAGCAATCAAATAGCCAGCCTTTGATTGTACCTGGTGCAAAAGTACCCATCACACTGGCTGCATTGCCCTTCTGGATAGCAATGGCAAGTCTTTGCACCAGGTACGACCCTGAGCGGGGGTCTCCAGATTTTTCCCTAATTCTGCGCCCCATTTCTGTCATAAATATTTTCGTTTCACTGCCCCAACTGCCCATTGTCTCCACCGCAAAGGGCACAAATAAATACTGCACCCCTAAGGCCGCATAGTTACTGCGCTTCTTGTCAGCTGCATCTTCAGCGGCTGCGGCGGGAGAAAGGACAGTACGACCGAGGTGACTGGGAGCGACAGTGCTGCCGCACGTGGCGTCCCAAATAAGGCACTTGCCGTTTTGCCATGGCACCAAAGTCATACCGTCCGGTCTCTTTCCATCAGATCTGCTAAGGCCGGGCGGCTATTTTACTTTTATAAAACACTACACTTACTCGAACGGTTTAGTTTTTTATAGTGTTTTGGTTATTCTAGAGATTATAATACAAATGTACGTTTATCCAGCGAACATTGGCTCTGGCAACATTAGCCGATATAAGTAGATATTATAATTATATTGTATTTAAATAATGATTTATTACAAAATGCATAGTGACAATGAGTACCTACTCGTGCCTAACTAATTAACGTGCAGTTGTGAATCTTATGGTTGGAGTTATTTGAGCAAGTCCTTCATTATAGTGAGACCTGGGTTTCGTTTCATTATTCCGCATGTACTGAACGTTTTAGTTCTCAAAAGGACCAATAAGACAATAACTGTCTTGTGAATAAGCACGTTTTAACTTAGAATATCTTTTGTCTTGTTGTATCCAATGTAGAACGTCACGCGCCAAAACAAGACAAATGACGGTTAAAGTTGAGACGCGTATGTTAATAAGGCTGTATGTGTTCAGCTCTCGTTTGTCCGGTCACATACATACATACATACATACATACCCCAGTGTTGAAATTATTGTAGATACATATAGTTGTATAATGTTGTTCAAGTTTGTGTGTTCGTGTTCGAGTACTCGTAAGCATTGCGTCGTAAAGTGACATATCACTAGTTTTGTACTTAATTAAGTTGTACTTAAAGTTATTATTATGTTGTGTAATAAACTATTTTTATAATTTCCAAGTGTTAGTTTCATTATTAGATAGCTCTAAGGTTGTTTAGGATATGCGCGGTGATTGTTGGTAATTCGTAATATTGAAAGACAATAAGACAGACAGACAGACAGTGAGCAATATGTGCGTCGCGTACGCGAAACTTTCGTCAATACGCGCTAAAAAAACAAAATGTTTTACCGTGGTACATACCAATAGATCGTATCATCAATGGTATCATATCCTTGTCCTTATCCGTTTCTAACCTGTATGTACAGAGTGAACAATTACTGCACTACTACCTAACAACAAAAAATAATATTTGCCATGTTACCAACGATGTAATGGTTCAATGGCAAAGAACCATTCTTCAATTGCTATATAGAGACGTAGTTAATACGTGCAAGATTCGTCTCTTACATGGGTTGTCTATTGTTTGCTCGGAAGATATAAGCAATAATACTCATATGCCCGACTTTTACTTGCTCGAATTGTATGTTTACCATAAAATTCATGTAACATTCTCTTGTTTGTCCGTACATTAGATTCCGTAACGATACGAGAGCCATTTCATTCAATAATACTATTGCAATAATATTATTTAGCAGAATATTTCAACGTTCGAACGAATTTATACTAAATTTTTTTCAAATATATCCAGCCTTTCTAGAACTCTTCACCGGACGCTGTCGGGGCACGCTCGCTTCGCTCGCTGGGCTCGTGCGTTGTATCTCATGTTCTAACCCAACCTAAACTTATTGTTCATTTAGTTTAACCAATTTTAGGTATTTTTTCTAGAAGCAATTTCGATGGTAAATGATGTTATGGAATATGATTATTACGGCTTACAATGATGATAGGAAATGATGTTATTGAAATTGACTCTATGGGATGTTTCTAGCATATGATTAATATAATAAACAATGAGGACATAATAACATTATGAGAAACAATATTATGTCTGTTGACTAGCATAGCAGATGAAATTTGGCAAATGAAATACTTACAAACGGGTGTACTCCCATTACATGACATGATTCTGTAGACAATTATTTTGTTTTTTTTTATAAGTCACTACAAAGACGGTTATGTTTTTTGATTGTTAGTCGATTTCTCAGAGACGGCTAAACCGTTTTTTGTTTGAACGGGTCTCCCCGAGGGGTCCCAATTATTTTTTTCTAAATCGATCCAGAGGTTTGTTTTTAAATCAATATAACTGTAAAACTATAACTATATACTTAATATATATAACTTTATGTACCCATAACTTGTTAGGTAATGCTCTACCGGCGTCTGTCGCCTTTTTAAAATAAAAAAGTTTTTGTTGGAATAAAACAAAGGCGTTAATTTAATGTTTTTTTATTACATATTCCATTAGAATAGTTTCTATATTTCATTATTGTACATGCTTACATGTGTGAGTGGGCAGGCCGCTATCAGGGCTACCGGCGCGAGCGACCGCGGCGAACAACTACTAGCAGTCATCACATAACTACATCTGTCACTGTCCCTCCTCTAGCACACGCTACTAGGTATGAGAGTGACAGAGCTAGTTTTGAAAACAAGTCTGCTGGTGCTCAACGCTTTTTTGGCTTATGAGTATTGTGGTAATATTTGACAGGAATGCTAACATCACAGGGTATCAAATAATTATTTTTCGATGAGAGTCTATTTCACATACAGTTTCATGCACTATTGGCAGGTAACAAAGATATTATGTGATGTGAAATACGGTTTTGTAGTTATTATAAATAGGAAAAATGAAAAAACAATTAGTCAGAGCATAGTTCGACAGCAAACTTGTCAGAAACTACTACAAGAGCTCAATACAATCTAACTTAGACACAATTCAATGATACAGTATGGTCTGGTCTGATTAGTGTTGCCAGTTTCATGTTTGGTTGCCGCGGTCGGCCGGCTCGGGGAGCTCTCTAACCAAACTCTATAAGCTGAGTGTGAGCGTGAGGGAGCGCGCTGGGCCTCTTACGTCACACTACGCTACGATACCTTACCGGTTTATATTATAAATAATTCAAGCGTAAAGATATGTACAATATTTTTACAGATTACATCGTTAAGTACCTATTTACAAATTAGAGTTCTTTATACATCATAAAAAGAGAACTATTACCGCTCGAAATATCACCGCGAAATCATAAACCTACGTTCACGATACATAATATACTTTATCGATATATTAATTTTAAATTAAAAATTACATCTTATGAATACTAAATAAAGATTAAGACGTATTACATTACAATGTATTGCTTCGTTTAGTCACATTTTGCAAAAATATCACGTTCTTGCTCGGCGCGGCGCGGTGCGAGGTTGCCCGAGGGCGAGGTTGCTCGTGACCGCGAGGTTGCCCGCGACCGCGACGCGCCCTATACTTTATCAATTTAGTAAAAAATATCATCCACATATCACTCAGTCACTATCGTTACATTAGTACTCTAACACAGAATAGACACCACAATTTAAATGATACACATTCATGGACATATACTATAAAATATCTACTTTTTATTACAAATTTTTAAGCTTCTCGCTGAACTATCATTACCCAGAGGAAGTTAGATATTGACTGCCACTATTCCGATGTACAGCTGTGGGTACTCACCTACCCGAGACCCGACTACACGGTGAACGGTGTTATATTATAGTATTGTATTTAAACATCGGAGGGCAGCCCTATTTACATACATAGAAAGTAAAAAAAGTCAGTCTCAAAAAAACACGTGTGTTTGTGATAAGTCAGCGAAAAGTCCGCCCTAACCTGTACTGTAATGTACTGTAATGTAACATGTAACCTAATGTTCGATTATTGCACAACACTGCAGAATGTACGTATCGCCGTTGTCTGTTACCTTAGTACTTATATGTAAGTAGGGGCCGCTAGCTGCTAGCTACGAGAACAGTAGTATAGTATAGTAGGGCGCACCGGGGGCCGTCCCCCGGCAGCTGCAGTGACTCACACACGTCTCTAGGGATACCAAACGATAATAAAGTATTGCTTAAATAGTATTGCGAAGTGAGAAGACCTTAGGTCTAACATTAATAAAACAAGGAACGACTACAAGAATAAAATATTATTACTTCTCATTATTTACAAATACCTAAAATACGGGTAGAACGAAATATTTGGCTAAAACGTGATAGGAATACATACATGGGTCGCGTGATAAACGATACGAATCTAACCGAGCTACGGTAATATGACCGTGATTATAGGATTAAAAGTCGTAAAAACTTGCTTCGTTCAAAAATAATATCAAAGTGAGATTGTAAAATTGTGATCGCGTTTGAGTATTTTGGTTCGGTTCGTTCATTATTGTGCTCCTCGCGAGCTCCGCGTCGAACTACTCGGTACCCTGTGAGTTCGATCGAGACTCGCTTCCGTCCGACGCGGGGGAGACGGTCAACTGTTGCGAGACACTACAAGGGGACGATCGCCTAAGTACAACAAGCAACGCGACTACCGCTCACAACTCCATCCCGTCCCTCATCGACTCGCTCTTACTTTCCCGTTCAGTCCTAGAGAAACTTAGAAATACCGATCACAGGAGCTCGACCGTCGACATCTCAGTCCTTTAAAACAAAATCTCGCGGCTTGCGTCTCACGAGCGGTGTCGCGCGCGGCCACTCTTTCTCCGCTTGCGTCGCGAGTCGCGCACGAACACGATATTGGCGGGGTCGTCCGCGAGCGCCGGGTAGCGCGCCAGCGAATGGACGTCGCGCGCCGCCCACCCGTCCACCACACCGTGCGAGATGAGCTCCTCCTTCTCCTCCTCGGTCCAGGCGGCGCGTCCCTCCCAGCCGGCGGCCACTAGCGCCTTCTCCCGCTCCCAGGCGCGCGCCGCCGCCCGCTTGTGCGCGTGCTTCAGCAGCTTGATGCGCTCTTGCGCCGGCTCCACGCCGTAGCGCAGCACGATCACCGCCTGCGCCGAGCCCTTGCCCACCGCGTGCACGCGCACCTGACGTAACAAAACAAATCCACGGTTACTCTCCATTACATCGATGACGTAGCTTACGTATCCGTAATATCGTCGCTTTCACTACAAGTATACTGTTCATATTAAAAAACACGACATGCTACAACAGGACAAACGCATACAAATGAAGAATCTATTCACCTCTGAGCCTTGATCGTTGGTCTCGTCTTGCGATACGTTAAATTTCCCGGAGAGCCGCCTGAGCTCCTCCATATCGTCTCGTATCTTGAGCGAGTTGTCCTTGACGAAGTAGAAGACGTCCTGGTCGTGTATGCTGAAGTGCACGTCCAGGAAGTGCGAGTTGTTGAAGACGGTGGTGATGACGTCCTCTACGACGCTGTTGGCGCCGTCCGCGACGCTGATGAAGGCCTTCCCCTCCACGCGGGAGATAAGCACGCCCTCGCCGAAAACGCCGCGCTTGTACGACACGCGCGGGAGCAGGTTGCGCGTGATCGGTTCCATCTTCAGTAGCGGCGTCGGGACGAACTCTATGTCGGCCAGTTTGTCGTTCACCTGGAATGGAACGTTCGTCTTTTATTAGCTTGTAATGGAAAGTAACGTATCCAATATCACCCAACATTTGTTTTACAGACAATTTGCTGACGATGTGGCATAAAATTTAGCAAGCTTGATAAGAGATTTGCTCACTCGCGACTCAAATCAATTAACTGTTAAACACTGTTAAGCTACTTCGCTTCTTTCAGATCAAAAAATACTACTATACTCGTACATAGACTAGCCAAACACAAGGCATTTGTATGTTCTTGTTGCAAACGACGCATACGACTGTCAAAAATCCTGACTTTGGCTACAATTTGATTTTGAGATTTGACAACATCATCTGCTTACCTTTTCTATGATGCATTGCAGTCCAGACATGACACCGAAGTCAGGTGCGAGCTGCGCGGCGGTGACAGAGGTTTTCGGCTGGAAGATCATGTCGGTGATGTACTTGGAGCCCATCATCTTATTGAGGTCGTACCCGTACAGCTGCAGCCAGCTGCTGAGGGTCGTCATGTACGGTACGTTCTGGTTCTTGTTCACGGGGTCGTTATTCTTGAATCGGTAAATGAAGATATCAGTGGGGAGACTCAGCTTGGTCGCGAGGTGCTCCCAGCTCGGAGTCATCCACTGCCCGACAACAGGATCGTACAGCCTGTTCTCCAAATACACGAGGTTCGTATTGTAATCGAGGATCCCTCCGTGGAAGTCTACGGGAACGTAGAAACCAGGGTTAGTGTCCTTCACTATTTTTCCGAACGGACTGCGTTTGATTTCCTTTATGATCTCTCCGTTGACATCGAAGACTACCAATGGAGAGCCGTTGTGGTCGGTAGCCACGTAGTATCTGAGGTCTTCCGTCTCTATGCAGGTGAGATAGTCTCTCTGGTCGTACAGGAACCGGACAGTCTTTTCAGTCTTCGGGTAGTGCATGTGCGTGATGAGGTTTGGAGTCTGAGGGTTCGTGTAGAAGAACTGAGTGATGTTACCCTTGTCGTCCTTCCAGGCCACGAGTCTACTTCTGTCGTCATAGTAGTACCACATTTGGAACTTATCCCTCTCTAATGCATGGACAAATTGTCCTCTGGAGTTGTATCGGTACTTCTGCTCTCCCCGCCTGATGACGAAACCTCTACCATCGTAGCTGCTGAACTCCACGTCGCCGTATTGAACCACTCTATCACCAATATCGTACCCCAGGTACCGCTTCTCTCCGTGGTCGATCACTCCAATGACGTTACCGTTCTCATCGTAGTTATACTTCCAGTCGTCCTCAGAGCCGATCACTTCCATCAGGTGTCCGTCGTAGTTATAACTGATTCTAGCCACCGAGGACGTATCTCCGATCATCATTTTTTTCGTTTTGATTCTATTTCTAACGTCGTATTCCAGTTCCAATCGGAACACGTCGAAAGCCTTGATGTTTATGAGCACAGTTTTGATTCTGCCGTGGTCGTCATAATCGGTTATAGTGAAATACTGCTTGCTAGTGTCCTGCATCACAGATCTATTGAACGTATTCCTATATATTCTCAAGTCGCTGACGGCTTCCAGAATACCGAGATTTTGGTTATATTTCAGCCTCAGTTGTGGCATTTCCTTGCTATTTATGTTCGCATCAATTGTCGAAAGCCTCGCGTTGCCGTCGTATTGATACTTGATGTGGGCGTTGTTGAGGCCACTCTTCGAGTTAAACTTAATTTTTTCGTCCTTCAGTATTCCAGCATGGTACTTGTAATCTTGTTTCAGTTCATAATCAGGATCAGTTATTTCCACATTCTTTACGAGATGACTGTTATCGTGATACACGTACCGTATTGCCGAAGCTCCGGCTAGAACGGTTTCTAACTTTCCAGTACTATCGTAGACGTAAAGTATTTTACCTGATTGGTGTGGGAAGATTTTCGCTAATATGTGTCCGTCATCATTGTACAGGATTTCGTACGGGTGCCTGTTCATCGGTGAGAAGTACTGGTATTTGAAGTAGCCAAGGGATGTCATAAGAGCAAACGTATGGATGTGACCTCTAGGAGTCGTCAAGTTTTGAAGAGCGCCCGAATCGTCGTAGTCGAGAAGATAGTCGCTTCCTCTAGGCGTTGTGACCTTCAGCGGCAGACTGGTGAACATATCTCTGAAAGAATACGCCAGTGAAGAGCCGTCTCCGTATCGAATCTCGTGTAGTCTGCCTGCTCTGTCGAAGCCGTATGTCTCATTCAAATCACCCCAGCTCCACCTGGTCAGCCTATTGAACCTGTCATATTCGAGTTCTACTTCGGCAAATATTTCATTTCTCGGGCCCCACTTGACTGGCCTCGCAGTTCGGTCGTAAGTCACATTTAACAGTTCTACCTTGTCATCCATAAACACGGCGACGGTCGAAGAGTCTCGGTCGTATTCGAGGGTCAGTAAGTTCTCGCCGTTCACTCGCAGCTTGCGTCCGATTTGGGCGACAGCTTTGGCGCCTTTGCCCTTGTTAGACGTCAGTCGTCGTAAGAAGTAACGCCACTCGAATCTGTTTGCCAAGTCACCGCCAACTTCGGTCCTCTGCTTTGCCGGTACCGGGTAGCTTTCACCCAGGATTGGATCGATTTCGGAAAGTATCGTGTACGGGACAGTGTCCGTGGAGATAATGTGTCCCCAAGGCATGCTAGTAGAAATGCTGCCATCGGTTGAAATTATCGTCTTCTTTTCGGCTTCTCCTACTTTAGTATTTACTGATGAGCCCTTTATCAGAATGGAAATCGGTTTTCTGTTGTTTTCGCTTACTTTCACGGTCGCTCCTTTGATACTTAAGTCGAAAGTAAGAGTGATGATCCTTCCAGTAGGGGTCACGGCTGAAGTGAGCCTTCCGAACTCGTCGTACTTGTATATAAAACTTCTGCCAGTGCTGTCGTATTTTGCTTTCAATAGGCCGGTCGTCCCGTGGT
This sequence comes from Ligdia adustata, assembly GCA_947049295.1. Classification (NCBI taxonomy): domain Eukaryota; kingdom Metazoa; phylum Arthropoda; class Insecta; order Lepidoptera; family Geometridae; genus Ligdia; species Ligdia adustata. The sequence continues at coordinate 15,510,805 of OX346218.1, read as the reverse complement.
AGTCGAATGTCATGTTGAAATTGTCTGGGGTTCTAAGTTCTTGAAGCATTTTCATTCTGGACATTTTCAACCTACACTTTTGACCTTTGGTGTTTTCGATGGAGTTTACTAAGCTCGAGTAGTCACGAAGAAGGAACACTTTATTTCCAGCGGCGTCAGTGACCGTACTGAGTTTTCCATTGCTAGTGTTCACTGTGTATGTAAAGACGTAGTTGTTCTCGCCTGTAAGAATATTTTTCGTCATGATATGTTGGCCGAACCTATTGAAGATGTAAATTTCCTGCGTATCGGGCGAGTAAATGGTATATTCCCGAGTTCCGCTGGCATCCGGGATGCTCGCCATTACAGACCGAATCCTGTAATTTGCTTGGTCCGCAATATGGACGATACCATCTGGACTAACTATCACAGCGGAGATGGTGTTGAATTTTGAATTAGAAGCCAAGAAATGGTCTGCTTCGAAGCAATCACAGCCTCTCTCCAAGCAGTTGCATTTTGACTCCGCTCCCGCGTACAAGGAAATTTTGCCATCAGTGGTGATCAGTCTCACCCTGTTGATTCTTTGAGAGTCGCTTTCTGCGACATAGAGGTCGCCGGCAGCTCCGAACGCTATACTTTGTGGCATGACTAGAGTAGCGTACGTCGCAAGTTCCATGTCGTATCCAGTCAGAGGAGACGGGCAGTGCAACGGTCTCCCTGCTATTACTTTGACTCTACCGTCGGGCGCCATTTGAAGGATCATATGATCGTCGATTATGTGAAGACTGTTATCGAGAGGATTAATAGCCAGTTCAGTTGGCCACCTCAGGTGAACTTCCTCGACGCTGAGTGTGCCTTCACAAGGGATGGGTTTCCAGTGAGCTCGGTGCATGTGGTTACCGATTACGGTTGTTATGATTCCATCTCTGTCTACCATTCTGATATTGGTGCCGTCGGCGAAATACAAAACATTATCGATAGAGACTGCGACCCCTTTGGGATATGCTAGTTTGGCATCTCTAGCGAGAGCTCCATCGCCGCAGTGGGCCTCGTCTCCGGGCAGGCATCTCTCTCCCGAGCCGACTACGGTTTCCCAATTGCGCTCGGGGTCAGAAAAGTCTTCAGTGTTGCGGACCTTGATGATCTGATGCGACTCGGGGTCGGAAATGTATAGCGTGCCGTCCAGCGGGGATAGCGCCATGTGGTAGCGATATGATACTCGCGTAGCACTGGAAGATAAAACAAAATACATTAAAACAATGAAAATTTAACTAACTGGACAATATTTAGTCATAATTTGCGAAAAACTTAGAATAAAGTTGCGACTATACAGTAATAAAAATGAACAAGATATGATTTTGTACTTACTTGAGTTTGACTACTGTGCGCACGGTCCCGTCAGTGTTGATCTTCCGCACAAGGTTGAAGTCTCCCACAAAGATAGAGCCATCGGGAGCCGCCGCCAGCGCCACCGGTGCCAGCAGCCGCTGCCGGGTAGCAGTGCCGGAGCACTCGGACCCGCACTCCAGCTCCCTCTGCCGCCCGTCGCCCATGGTTGTGATTATCAGACGCGGCTTGTGCTTCAAGTAAATGTTTGCACCATCACCTTTTTGTAGGATACCTGAAAAGACAAAAAAGAGTTATACTCATTTTAGAACATTAGAGGTTGTCTAAAACTTGATCGTAAGATGTGATACCTTACCTTCGTGGAAGTTGTATCTATGATGAATATCCAAATTCCAACCTCCGACATCAGATATGCTCATGTCATGACCGCTGAGCTTAGTCGTCTGCACGTTCCAAATGATATCCTTACAATCCGTATACTGGTAGCCAACTTTGACCAGCGCCGTCGTGACTCCGTACACTCTCTGTCTGTAGACGTTCAGTCTGTTCCATGGGTACGTGAACTTGATGACAGGATCAGCTTCAAACGTCTTCTCGAACAGAATGCCTTCGATAGTGATGCGGAGGTGGATTAGAGCGAGCGTCGGAGGAACCTTTTCCGGAGTTAGCTGCAGCTGAATGGTGGAGAGGTAGCCGGCGGCACGAGAGCTGTGGTACACCAAGTTAAGGCCGGTGCCGGGTATCTGAAGACTTTCTTGGACCACCTGGTAAAATAATATTCCATTGTATACTAACAGTATAGTATTAGTATACGAGCTTTCACCGCGACTGTGAATAACGGATTACTTTCATTGCATAGGATATGAAAAAAAAGTTTTACTCCTATACCTGAGACTCTGCGAGTATGGCGCTCTTATCAGGACAGGCGCCTTGGAAGCCATGTTTCCAGGTGGCCAGCACCACGGGCTTCATGGCGTCGTAGTCGTGCGCCAGGCACGCCTGCGGAGGACCAGCGCCAGACTTCTCGTCCGCCGTCGTCATCGTCACCTCGTCGATTATCACAACCTGATGATACAACACACACTGATTACACACTCGTTATTCGTGCCAGTGACAGCAATAAACATGTGTCTTAAATTGGCATCATCGTCTGTTTGCCATTTTATGTCGGTTACCTTACCTTTGGTTAGCGTAATACGATTATTATATCCGCGTTCACTGCGCTTCTCACCGTGGCGCAGTAATTTCATTGTAGTTAAGATTTTAATGAAGCTATTATTAACTAGCGAGTCACACTTAAGTCCTTATTGGTTGTAAATAATACCGATTAACAGCTCTTTTAATATTTAACTGTTGAGTTTCGTGCACGTGAATGAGTAACTCCTGCGAGTTTTAATGGTCGCCATACGAGTACGCTCGCAGAGCGGCACGATTATAAATGTCTCGTCTGGGCTCGAATCAGCGGGAAATAAACTTTAAAACGAAATAATTGAGTCGTAAAAAGTGTAATGCCGCTTTAATCGCCACTTCGCATGTTTGCTCCGCGAAAAAACTTTAAATAGCTTCATACGAAGTTTGGTTAAGTCGTCGCCGTCGGGTTATTAAAGAGGCGAGTGTATCTAGATCCAGGCTAATGATGTGAGCTAACTTATTTACTGGCTCCTAAATTACTTACTAGATGGAAACTTGAGAACTCTGCAGACATGTTATTGACGTTAGTTGGTGAATACCGAAGGTTATATACACCTACCGAAGCGAACAATTTACATTTGAAATGTGAATATTAAATCTTTAATTTATGGAATATTAAGTTTTGTTCTAAGTTTTTCGTAGGCTTTTTACTTATACATTAATTCGCTAACTCAACAAACCACGAGAACAATCGAATAGATACATCTGCTTAATATTATTATTCATTATACAACGATATGTAGAACGAAATTTCGGTAGAATAGTGGGATAGAACTGTAATAAGCCAAAATAAGATGACTTGACTTCCTTCTTACATATACTTCAAGCCTGTACTTATCTGTATCTTTGAGATCAACAGAAATTCAACAAAAAGATTTCTATATATTTTTCTAAGCCGACAGCACTGTATCGTCATCACCCAGTAGATCTATAAGAGTGATATGACAATCAATCCAGTGAACACTAACCTCATTCCACGGCACGAAGACGACCTGCGAGGATCGCTTGAAGGGCGCGCGTCCGAAGTGCAGCGTGACAGCTCCTCCGCCGTTGACCAGCAGGTCGAACCAGCCGTCCTCGCGGGTCAACGTGAACCCTTCCAGCGGGGTGGAGGTGGACACGCGCACTCCCACTAGCCCCGAGCCCAGTGACGTCACTACGCGCCCGCGGAGCACCGCCGACCGGCTGCAACACCCACATCTTACTTAGATACTGGTGCTTCCTCGGCGTCGACATCAGGATTGATTGGAAGCAGATATGTTTTGGGCAATTTGGGAGAAATTTATATTGCGTTAAAGTAACGGGAGTCCTTTTGAGTGTAAAAGATAAGTCTGAATGAGATGCAACTGCATTCGACCGTTTCGATGGCAATTGGTTTGGTTGAAGGTTTCGAGATGAATTGAATGGTAAGTGCTTAAAATACGGTGATATTATCCATTCGGGAATCAGTATATCTACTGAAAATTCTAGAGGGTTCCATACCGGACGGTAACAATCTGATGGTGCTATAGAGTGATGGTACGGGTGTAATCTAATTCAGTAATATCTTAATGTTAACCTCTAAAATTGCACGATTATTTCGAATATCCTACAGTAATCGGGGTTTGCTCCAAGTCTACATTAATGATCTACACCTCTACACCCTCCGGGAATACTCACAGACCAAACTGTCAAACAGATGTATTGTAAATACATACTATAAATAAAAAGCGTAACACAAGTTCACAGGACACAATGAGGTAACACACGCTACGACTAATATATCGAACGACATGCATATACGAGTACATACAGATACTACAATATTATATGCCAATAAATAGAATATACATAGTATAGTTAATACGTCTACTTATATAATACATGAACACGTTATAGGGTGGGGGCACATTAGGTCCACATGACAGTTCTTACCTCGTGTTGAAGTGGTTCCAAAACATACTGCGCAGCGTTAGAAAACCGAGAGAAATGACAAACAATGAGTTATCATCATTAATATTGTTAATTTAGAAGGAGTTCAGTTTATAGAGCATGCAAGTGCCGATCGTAGCGGACTCGCGGCCTTCTCGCCCACGGACAATTTCTTAAGGAGCGCGTCTGCGTCAAAGCTAAATAATCACTTAGGATTTTGGGAAAAATTGAAGAATTAACGACATTTAGTGACAGTAAAAAATACAATTGCTTAAAATATTGTTATACAGAAAAGCTGTTAAATTAAATGGGTCTTCTTTGAAAGAAATATAATAAAATTGATCAAACTGTCAGAATTGTACCTTTAGAAAATATCGTTTTAGATGTTTTTGCCAATTTCATTTTTTTTCTTACAAAAACAAAGGGAATTTAAAAAATATCTCATTCGTTTTTGTAGATTAATGTAATTTTTGTATCGTCATTCGTTGTACTGAATCCTTGAGTATTGTAAGTCCTATGACCTACCTATTATTTCGCAGACGTGCCCCTTAACACACGTAAGAAAATAAAGGAAGAAAAGCGTCGTGTTAAAAATCTTATTAAATAAAACATTAGGATCGACTGGGGCACAACATTGCGTACTTCATATAACAGATAATTTTATTCATAGTTCGTTAGTCAGTGTTAGACATTTACCTAGCATTTTCGACGATTCGTCAACTCATTACATAACTGTTGACGGAGCTGTGTGAATTTAAATGGTCTATTATTTTGAATTCAATGATGTGGCTCTGTTATTGTCCGTAATGATTTAACGAACCGTGTGATTCAGTATATAGAGTTATATAAACCAGCAAACATGAAGCCCGGGACCGACCTTTCGTTGAAGGTCTCCTGTTTGGCGTAGTTCTGGAGGCTACCCTCGTCGATGAGGAACTTCATCCGTTCGAAGAAAGAAGCGGTGATGGCGGGCGGCTGCTTGCGGAGCAGGATGTCGATGGGCTTGGGAGAAGACACGCACAGCTGACTGCCCTTGCACGCGGCGCTGGCGCAGCACTCCGGGTCCTCGCAGTCCACCAGCCCGTCTGTGGAACAACACATACAACACCATCGGGTTTAGCGAAACAACAGTTTAGAAGGAGTTCGTACAACAATTATAATTAAGTGATAGTGAAATATTCAACATATGGCCCGACTTGTTCCTGCAAGTGTTGACCACATCCACCCGTTCCATATGGCTTAGAAAATTACAGGTTCGTACCGTCACTTTCAAACTTAATACTTTATTTGCTACTGATACTCGTAGCATGTTATTCGTCGCGTATATCAGCATGCAAAAGTTTCATATCCATCATCATTATTTTCTTTTGCATTATTACTATTATTTAATTTGGGCTGTTGTGTTGACATCAGTTAAAACTCACCTTTATCATTATCTTTTCCATCGTCGCATATCTGTTCCTTGAGCGTAGTACAGTCGGGTCCGTCCCAGCCGTCGAAGCACTTGCACTCCCAGCGTCCGTCGTTGGCGACGCGGCAGTTGCCGTGTCCAGCGCAGCCGCGCGGGCAGCCCTCCAGCGTGCAGTGGCGCCCGTTCCACCCCGACACGCACAGACACGTGCCGTTCTTGCACTGGCCGTGGTCGGAGCAGCGCGCGTCACACAGCCGCAGCGAACAGAACTCTCCGCTCCAGCCGGCCGCGCACACGCACGCTTCGCCCGCACAACGCCCGTGCGGACCGCACTCCAAGTCACACACCTCTGCAACGATTACATTACTTCACCACCTATTTCTACCAAAACATATTCCACATTTTACTGAATATACTAACAAATTAATTGCAGCTGTTTCGCACTGTAACCAGAAGTATTTTATTATGGAATTGGAAGTTAAAACTAAGTTATGTACCGGTAAGGACAATGCTATTTTAGTAAAAAGAAGTTCACCTTTAGAGCAGTCTTCTCCTGACCACCGCGCATGACAGGTACAGGTCTGCGTGTCGACATCGAATGTGCCGTGTCCAGAACAATCCGGCAGACATTGGAGCGCATCCTTATCCATAGTGGCACAGTCGAGACCTTTCCATCCCTTCTTGCAGACGCAAGTCCCTTCGATGCAGAAGCCGTGTCCGGAGCAGGTAGGATGCGGACAGTCTACGTCCGCGCAGAACTTCCCTTTGTATCCGCGGACACAAGAACACTTCCCGTTGACACAGTGCCCGTGTCCGTTGCAGTCGGGCACTTCGCATTCGTCGTGTCGCAGCGAGCACTCCTTGCCCTTCCAGCCGGGGTTGCACTGACACTCGCCGTTAATGTACTCGCCACGCTGACTGCACAAAACTGGACAAACGCCTGAAACAAAACACTCGCTTCTTAGTGCTCAATTATTCTAGAAAGAAGGTCAAAATTAATTGTATTTCAAAGTATAATAAAATAAAAAACAGAGGACACTCATATACAGGATTGAAATCACGAAGTTTTAATTAGTCAGAAAGCTAAGCTTTAAGTTTGAGCACTATTAGGAGACAGTAATGTTTTCTTACTTTTACTGCAGTCGTCTCCCCCGAAGCCAGGCTGGCATTGGCAGTGCCCCATGAGGCACTCTCCCTTGCCGGAGCATCCGTTGGGGCAGTTGTGAGTCATCTCCTCGGCAACGATAGCTATGAAACTGATCTCCTGCGGGTCGCCGTCGTCGTTATACAGCGACAAGAACCAGTGCCCTTGCTCCATGTAGTGCGTCACTTCTTTCTTTACAGATGGCTGAAAAATTGCAATTTTATTTTTTTGATCTGCTACATTGAGAGACGAGTTCTAACGACGATATGTGATTGTGATACTTACATGAGAAGCTCTGGTTGTCCGCGCTTTGAATCCACTCAAGACTTCTAAGAAATGGTACTGCGTATGCGTAGGCAAGGCGTTCCGCCTTGCGTATACACCTATCGAGGCTCCTCGAGGGATCATGTAGTCGAACTTCACGTACGACGCTTGTGACTGATAGAACTGCATGTTCCAGTAACTATATGGAGGGATTTCTTTTGATAATTTTTCACCTAAAGTAATTTGTTTGAACGTGGTTCCGTCGGGAGGGAACGACTGGGCGGGGAACGTTCGCGCACCTACGACAGTAAACACGTGTTAGTATCGTCGTCAAATGTACAAGAATACTATTCATTCACAACATCATGCGACAATGTGATGACCTACGACTACACTCTACAAGCATATGCAAGACTATATCAGTGATACTCGTACTTTTGGAAAAAGTACTAAAATTAGTAAAATAAATAGCTTTCTACCATTTCTTATGAATTCCCAAAGTGTTTGATCCGAAAAGCGCGTGCGTTAAAAAGCCCCCACTAGAAGTTAAGTTACATGCAATTAGTATGTTAGTGAAACAAAAAGTTGTTTTAGATTAACCCTATCACTTATCGATTGATGGTTCGTCGTGATTGTTAGTAGGTTATCTTTGATCATACTGAAGTTCAACTACCTCACCTTCCAGTATGAGAATGGGTGGAGGTTCAACCTTTGGACAAACGCATTGTAACTCCGTCGTAGGAGCTTCAGTAACGGTTTCTGTTGTGATATCAGCTGTAGAAATAGCATCTGTCGTGGAAATCACAGAGTCTGTCGTGGATACTGAATCTGGATCGGTACTGCTGACTTCTGTGCTTTCATTTGAATCAGTTTCTGTCGTCACTTCATACGTGCTCGAAGTTTCTGTAGTTTTAGTATCTGTAATGTTTTCACCGTACTCGTCGTAGAAATTATCTGCCGTATTACTTTCGCAACTCGGACAAGAGCATTCGCAGCTTCCTCCGAAGTCTTCCACGGTGTTTGTTACTTTATGTAGTTTTGTCGTACCTTCTAAAGTCACCGGTTTGTTAAAATTAGAAGGCTGAGTAGGCTCTGCATCCATCGGTGTGATTTTGACTGTTGGGATCTCATTGGTGTCACCTACTGTAGGCACTGTCAAAGTTAACGAATATATCGGCTTGTAAGCTGAATTTTCAGCATCATCGCTGCTGATAGTAAGGTTAATCAATACGTGCTTTGGATTAGGCGAGTCGGAAACTTTCGTTTCAGCAGTATTTACAGTTATTTCTTCGGTGGTTACGACAGTGGTTTCATCAGTATTTTTAGTAGTTGAACTCGTAGTATTCACTGCTAGGTTATTATTAGTAACAACTATCGGTAAAGGTGTCGTTGTCACAACATGTTCACTTTGTGCAAAATATTGATTTCTAGTTGTAAAAATCGTTAGTTTTTCTGTGGGTTTGGTTGGTGATGTAATGTCTGTAGTTGTTATTGGTTCGGTGCTGGCAAATGAAGGTACTAAAGTTTGTGCTACGGGAGTGCTTTGGATATTATCGTAATGAAATTTGTGAAGCTTACTACGGTCAGCTTCATTAGACTCGTCGAGGTTAATGTGAAGTTCTTCGTTAACTTCTTTTAATCTTGTTAGTAATTTCATGTACTGAAGTTTTTGTACTCCATATGAATAAATCGAAGGAAATGCGTCGCCCTGCATATCTTCGGGCTCGTAAGCAATCTTGTCTTTTCTCGTTGGTATAGGTTTGTTAGTTACAATTTCAACAGGTTGCTCCACACGGTGATTATTAAGATTTTTATTTACTTTTACGTTTGGCATTTCCGTACTAGTAGTGCTCATACTTACGACCATATTGTTTTGAGCAGTATTCGAACTTTTAGTAATATCAGTAGTCTGATCAACGACCGTTGATTGAGGCGATGATGTCGATTCAATTTTTGTTAACTCCTCTACCAGAGGTGTCAAACTCGCTTCAATCGTGTGTGAAGGCTCACGTTTTGTTATTTGACCAGAATTAAAAACATTGACGTCACTGGACACAGAAGCGTTAGGAGCCTCGTCAGTGGTGATCGCTCCCGAAGCCTGTTCCACACCATGCGGTAAGCTAACACCGAGAGAAGGCGGAGTGGTATCATGCATAGTATCTACAGCGGAAGGAGTCGAAGAGTTGAAAGGAGGGATAGAAGCATGCCCGTCTACTGGTGCACTCCGGCGGTGCCTGGCACGGGGCTCCGCGTTACCTGTGGCGGTAGAGAGCGTGCTCGGGTGCGGCCGCGTCAAGGACTTGTTCGACTCCAGCGTTGTCGCTTTCGACGCTGGGAACAGTTCCGTCGACTCCCCCACTAGAACTGTACACGCTTTTGAGTTTTGATATGACCAGTTGACGAAATATGATGCTGCGGACAAACAACATAAAATTATATTGACAAAATGATCACCTGATAAAGTTTGAAATGTTTTATATTGAATCAGGCTTTCTTAATTCATTTCTAGCTTAAACCAAAGTAAAAACTAATTTCCAATACAGCTATTAAGATCTTTTCGGGAATTTGTATCCGTCCAACTTGAAGAAAAACAAACAAAATAATTATTATCGTCTCGAGACTGTTCATCGTTCGAGTGAGAAATAATTTTACGATTGGGTTTCGTTTCTCGAAATTCAGAGCCGAGTGCTAAAAAATATCAAATAATACGAAAGAGTTATTATCTAATTTACGAAGATAACATTTAATAGAAAAAAAACCAATAACGACACGTACCTCCTAAAGACACACATTCATGACACAGGTCATCCTAAAGTAAAATGTTTCAAGACTGATCATATAAATTTAGGGACTTCCTAAAATATTAGGACAGATTATTGTATACGAGTATGCAATTATATGTTTTTCATAATAACATGAGTGAACGGGCGGCGCGCGGCGGTTGGCGTGACGACCAGGTTTCAGGGACCGAGATTGTTACTTTTGTATTTGTATCAGTTCAGACCGAGATCAAAACATAAATAAACCTGAAGCCTTTGAAGGCCTTTGCCTCGACGCGAACCGCCGTCGGTTAGGTTTACTCGCTTGTGTACGTTATAAGTGTGTTCGTGTACTCACCAGACATATAAGAGGAGATTGCTAACAGTAGAACGAACAGGAGTATGAAGAGTATGGCGGTGCAGCGCCAGGAGCACCGCGAGGAGAGCCCCTTGCGGAAGTGGAAGCGCGAGGCGTTGGCGGGGAAGTGCGTGGCGCGCAGGTTGTTGCGCAGCGGCAGCACGGGCACCGGCGCGGGCGCACCGAAGGCCGCGTGCGCGCGCTCACATCGCTCCGCGCGCTCCAGCGAGCCGGACGTCTTGCCGGGGCTGCTGCACGTCGAGTTGCACTTGTACTCCATGCACGGGTTCTTTTGGATGTCCCCTGAAATTTTATTTTAAAATATTTATAACTACAAGCATTCCGGTTAAACTATATACTGTTAATAATTTTACTAAGTTTTAAGAAAATATCAGGAAGAGAGAGAAGATAAAAAAATGTTAACTAAAATAACACTTACTAAGTACGAGTACATTGAATCATTGGACAGACTTACAGATTTTTTGTTTTAAACAGATTTCTGCTTCTTTTGTTTTTTCTTATCTACGGACTTCGAAAAAGAGGAATTACTCAATTTGATTTTGTTTATGTACTCGTATGTTACCGGATTTTTCAGAGATGGGAGGATCGATTTCAAAAATTCTTTTTTGTTTGAAAACACACCTCCCGTGTGGTTCTATTTTATCAGAATCAGTCAAGAGGTAAGAATTTGAAAATCGAAATATCAGATAAAAAGTTCTATCGGAGCCGTTAGTAAAAAATAATAAGTTAGATGTAGGTTGTTCGTAATTAGCTTTAAAAGTTTGTTATTACTGTTTGTTTATATTCGTGCTACTTGTAATTAGTCGTAGCTGTAAGATTTGCAAATCAGTATATTTTAGATCTGTGACCCGTGAGGTGAAGATTCAAACGAACACACCGGGAAGGCTGCCATGCATTCCAACACAGCGGGAGAAATTAGTAGCGGATTGTTTCTGTTAAGTATGGCATTTTTTATTTATTTATTGGTATGTATGTTAATATGTTTGTTCGGACGTGTGTACTCGCGTACAGGTCATACGTGTTGACGAAACTTTCTGTACAGGTATTATTTTTAGTCATCGATGCTTTTCGAATGTCGGTCGGTTAATTTACCAAAAAGGGAGTTTGCTACGGCAGCATTTACCGATAGCGTTCAACTATATTTGATAGAGACATGGGATACTCAACGTTTAGGGAGAATTTTTCGTAAGAAATATGTCAAGAGTTTTTCAAGATACAAAAATTCGCGTTCGCTAAGTCAGTTGTTTACAAAGGTACCAGTCTATTGTAGAAGTGTAAATAATCGAGAAAGGTTCTAACATTCACCTGAAGGCACGTAGAAGTTGCCCGAGGGCGTCCTGACGAGGCAGGAGGGTTCGAAGTCAGCCAGGTCGGCTGGGTTGCCCGTAATGCGCCCGTTCAATCGTGACATGGTGGGGTTGCGGGGCGGCACATCGGGCGGCGCACGCGACGACTCAAGCAGGCAACCTGCCGACAAACACAAACACGCGTTACACACTGTAACAATATCAAGCACGTCAATATACGTAACAAATAATAAACTACTACACAAACGAAAATCGAGTGACGGCCATACAGAGGATAACAGATAAAGATTCTAGTAATCGTGTTGCTATTTGGTTTTATAATAGGAATTACATTTCCGAGCAGAATTAATTGAGAGCATCCCCTACCCTTCCCCCGGTATCGTCCCGGATCGTGTTCCAGTTTATTTCATCCGCTCGAGCTTTTACACAGAAATTAAGTAAACCGACGGCAGCGGCACTCTATAAATTGTTATCAAAAGCATTATTTGCAACGTTAAAGGCTTTCACGAAACGAACCGGCCCACGGCCACGGTCTCGCCGACCATTAGAACAGGGAAAAATTTAATTAATCCAATCCACGAAAATTTACAAGTCGAAATTCAATTAAGGGCGAATATTGCGTACCGTAATGGCTCGTAAACAAATAGACGCGCCGTGAGATCGCGCTCTAGTCTCCGACCGCCATGCGCCACCGCCATATCATAAGCTAATGGAAAATCGAAGTATTATCTGTCTCCCCTCACGCGCGGCCCTCTAACAACTTTTGATCCTCCACAAATTTTAAGGATTCCTCGAAGCGTTAATTAATTTATTGTACGGCCCGATGTAGCCGCAAGAAAACTCAATTAATTTTAAAAGGGTTTTTGTGTTGTTTTTTTTCGCGTTCGAGTGTTCCCTCCACGCGCTCCGAGTCGAAAAGAAAATGGCGAAGTTCGCCGATAATATCGTCCGCACCCTTTGAGCGCCTCCTCACCGCACCGACCTACTCCCGCTAATTACAGATTAATGAATTTATTCGAGCGTATTCCTACCTTCTTTTAACTGGAAGGACGCGACTTCGCCCGCTATTATTACCTATTTAGAGAGCATCGTGCCGGTCGAGTTGTCCCTTAAGAGTAGAGCCGAGTGGGCGACGAAATCTTATCCCCGCGCGACGCTTTATGATAGGATCTATTTCCTCCGGTACCTGTACCTCTCACTTATTAATAGGGCTATTACTGGAGGTGTCTCTCGAACTACAACGAACGAAAGCCGATACCGTTACGAGACGAGTGAAGGAACTACGAACAATTTGTTCGAGAGTATCTCGTGTCAAAGGAACGCGGGGGTCTGCGCCGCGTCGCCGATGAAAAACTGAATCACCAAATCCCTCGCCTAATTTAAGAGGACAAGCGTAGTCATTAATACACACGTCAGTCGTCGTGCTACTACAAAATGTGGCCCATTTATATCCCGCTCTCGGGGCTGGGAATTATGGTAATCGGAGCAGTCGTCCTTTGTCTGTAATGGTGGGTAATTACCGGCACCTCCGGTGCGGCGCGGGCGCGGGCGCGAAGCGGGGTTCGACACTCGTTACATGAATCGTCTTAACTTTAAAAGAGAACGCGATTTTGAACGTCCCCTAGGGATTTGTCACCGAGTACCGGAACAAACTCACTTTTTCCCTTCGCAAAAAAAAACCCTTAATCGGCCTTTTGCATTCGTCTATTGAGAATCGTCGTAGGCCGCCGCCGGTTTACTAGCTCGTATTATTTATCGAGGCTGCACTATGCATAAAACCGAATAACAATCGGATAAGCGCCAACTATCCATATTCCGGTTCGTTTATTTTTATATTTTTTGAGCCATCTGGCGTTCCGTCTCCTGTTTCCCTTTTGGTGTCGGTGTTTTCCCGGGAACGCGGGACTTGCTTTATCGGAAGATAAAGGCGGTGTGTTTCGGCTCATTTGCGGCCGAGCCGGGCTTCGGACCGATTAAACGTGATTTCTCACTAGAAATGGAAAAATATCGCTGATAGGGTATGTAGCGGCGGCGTATAAACTAGATATTTCAAGTTTTCCATTTTGTAAACTGCGTGACGCAAAGAAAAAACCAAACGAGGGCAAAACAAATGAATTACGGTTTTCGAAATACAAATGTATGAATAAATAGCTGTATAAATTTGAAATTGGAATCCCTAACCAAAGAAGAGATATTTGAGATCAATCAAGACATCTGTTCCGTTCCACTCGCGACACATTCGGCATCGTGCAGTCTGATGCAACGAACATTATCGAAACAATTTAGAATAACACTCTTATCTCGATCGGTAGCTACTAGACATTGCTTTTAGTATCCTTATTTATGCAGATTAATATCGCCACCGCAGTTATGGTGGAAACACTCGGTCGTACTTCTGCATGCCGATTCTCCGATTTCGATTTTAAATTTAGCACCGAAGTTGTGCGACGCCACCGGGTGGCGGCTCCGGGCGCGGGTGCCTACAATATTTATATGAGAGAGCGCTTCTGCGATTTATAGTCGGGAACAATCGGGAAGTTGGTCCGGCATCGTCGTGACTTCGTTTTAATTAGTACCCATTCATCGCGGAACAATCGAGTCTTCGAACGAATCCATTATCGGGAACTTTTCGATAGTCGAAAGAGGTGTATTCAAAGTTTCGCGATGGCTGTGGATCGGAGCGCGCCCATTGTCGGCTCGCATTCAGCCGCTCGCTGTCTCCCGTCCATTATGAGCTCTATGAAATAAAACTACTGTAAACGTCGGCCGGTCCGCTCGAGCGCCGTCCCGTTACCGCTCGCCTTTCTTATAATTTCCTTTACGTTTTCTATAACGGAAGGTTTGGAGACATTATCGAAAAACTCGGAGGACATTAGCGAAATTCGACGCTCGAAGGTCGCTATCACCCGCTTACAAGCGAAATGGGCTCGCGTAATGACATTATGCGTACATTTTAATCGATGGCTTTCGGTCCAGCGATTCGCTACGGTCCCTATATATATTCCGGCTTATCTGGTGCAGATAGACGGATTCACTCTATAAAACTGATTGATTAACCTCCCGCGGTACGATTTGTATTCGTGGCGTAGAACAGTAGTGTGGAAGTGCTCGGCATGCCGCACGCGTCATTACCGCGATGTCGAGCGGACGACGGCCATGCATCATGTCGAGTCTCGGCCGCTTGATAAGATTACCAGACAAAGGAAGTCCACTCATATCAGTAGCGCCGTGACCGCTAAATGCGAGCCTTCGTTTACTACCCCTCGCTCGGTCCGTGCTCGCGCTCGCGACCCTACGTGCTGAGGTTTAGAGTCGCAATCGTCTCGTGCGCTCTTTATTATTAGAGTCCCGACGTCGACGTCCGCTTCGTTAAAGGACACTCGCCTTTATTTATGTTGACATACTGGCAATGTTACCTTATTTGTAGCAAGGTAGCACTATCCATTCGGACCGTCTCGCCCCGGGATTCAGGGAATATCGCTTTTTAGCGGAAGGATTTAGAGTATAATTTTATATGCAGTTTTATATGCACGGTCGGTCGGGTTTCTTAGTCGCGATAAGGAGAAGTAAGTCGGTACGCCACGCGAGCTGTCCACTAATTTATGTTACGTTGATTTTCAGATACCTACAAGCGGTGGAAGGAATCCCTCCCTTCAGCACGCGCGGCAGGCGGTGGCGGGCCCGCGCTTGTCGGCCGAAGCTTTGATATAGGTATTATACGGTCGTTATGCTAATGCGTACTCTATTCTAACGTCTATATCAGCTATGAGGGACTGCTGTTATGGTATCTAACATTTATACACTTATTACTATAGGAGCTAGCTTACGGGTAATAGAAAAAAACCTGACCCTCGATGGAGCACAACGAATGTAGCGTTGTGTCATGAAAAATAGTTTTGATTGCTGTTTAGGTACACTTTTGTCCAAGATGATTCCCGGGACATTTAACTCCGTCGAGGGTCGAGACACGGGTGCAGGGACATCGTGGATGTTAGATTACAGACGAGATAGTAACGGTGAGTGCAGCTCAGAGATCGTTAGAGGAAGCCGCCTTCATTAGTGTTTACAACTAAATGGAGAAAATAATGCGCTCCTCGCTCTCCACTCCCCGGGGTAACATGATATCGGCATTATTACGAAACAGCTCTTGAATGTTATTGCTCGCATTATTTCATCAAGATTTTTTGATTTGTACTCTTACTGAGGTTCGAGCGAGACGTTCTAAGGTAAACGTAATATTTCACAGATTCGGCCGGCAGCGATGGCGTGTTGTACTATGACATGTTCGGGCAGCATTGTCACGTAAATGGGTTGATACCTTTAATTTAATATTTTATGTCCCAGTTCAGGTCTATTGCTTGGTACTCGTATGTTGTAGTGCCCGGTTCATTGATTTGGTAAACCAAACCTGCATCAATCATAGTTGAACTGTTTAAGTAATATCGAGTAATTAAGACAAGCGCTAATTAACACAATAGCTAATGGTCAAAACAGCGCAGCGCTCGCACCATCAATCTCACTATCTCACTGTACATATTTCTTTGTCTAAATCCATTAAATTAATTACGGCCATTCGGTGAGCCGACTCCGTATTTATTAGGCTCGTTATCATTCATTGAATCTTCCGATAGACGGCGCTCGGTAAATTGGAAGAAATGCCGAGAGAGCCGTGATAGATGCTCTACTTACACGTAAATGGGGGCCCGAATTAGCTGTCTGCCGGAGAATGCAGTTGGCGAGGTGACGGATCAGCGGCTCCGACTCTCTGCCACGGCGGAGATTCATAGGTGTCATCGAGCGCGAGCTATTGGGACATTCCTCGCTATATTACTACACGTGGAATGAAAAAGTGCGGATACAATCGTGCGAGGTGAGACGAATCGAGACGAGGGAGCCGTGACGGATGTCGGCGGGGGCAGGCGCGAGACATGATGCGATCTACTGTTCGACGCGAGCTCGTGTCACCGATACGACTAATAGGCAATTCGCTTATCGGCATGGAAGGAATCACGCGGCTTTGGTGCCTAGGTTGATCACTTGAACTGGATAATGTGAGCTTTATCACGAAGAGTAATGACCGTCCTTTAAATGGGAAACTTCATCTTTCTGTTACAGATCGTCAGCGCACCATGAACGTGTTCGAGTCGCAGAGGTCCGGCACGAGCTCGACTCCGTCAGATGTCCGATAGCTGACTTCATTAACCTTCGCCTACTCCATTCATTAAGTTTAATAGAAACAAACAAAACGAAACATCTACAGATAAATGGAGCGAGATAGTTATTTAACTGCCTCATCTCCGGCGGTGGGGCGGCGAATAATGCAGATTCATTTGGCGTTTACGTCTTAACTTTTGTCAAAAGTTTCCGTTCCACCCCCTTCCGCTAATGAACGATTCACAAATGAGATTCGGCGTCGAGAATTGATGTTTTGTGTAATTGCTCGGCGACAGCGACACTTTAGCTGTTCCTATTGAAGGCGATGGCAAATCAAACTCGTTGTCATTTATTGAGGTACAATTCACGTGGTAGAATACATGTCTATGCCATTGCTAAGTGTTTTCGTAACAGTGGAGTCAAGTATTTCTGTAGTATGAATAGGCTACTGCTGCTGTGTCCCTTTCCCAGGTGTGACAGGTCGTGGACCCACGTTCACACGTAACGCTCATATTTTCCGTCGTCGGTTTTTTGAACGGAAGCGCGCAAGCCGCCGCCGGCGTTGCCCTGATAGAGATTGATGATCCGAAACCCTCCCCTCCACTACCCCGCCCTGGCTCCCTGCCCCCCGCCGCCCCCAGTCATCGAGCTCACCCGATTACCCGGCCCCAGGGATTCGCATATATATCCAAATTACACTAGTGATGGACGTTTCTTACCTAGATAACCCGGTAATAATCCGCGCTCGGTTCGACGCGAAAATCACGTATTTCACACTTCCGCCGCGCCACAACAGTGTATGTAAAGCTTACTATTTTTATTAGCGCTGATAGTTGTTAATGTCCATGTCATGAATAAATACAACGTTTAAAACTCTTTACTAGGATTGCCCCTATGTCAGTGGTTCCTACACACAGTCAATGTTGAGGAGCTAGATATCGAAATTAATCACTCGAATTGCCTGTCTCTATCGAGTATCGAATCTGACACCTCTTGTTCTAAAAGATAGCATAAAGTTGCTACGCTACGAATGTCGTTATAACAGATTACAAATCTATTCAACTATAATATCTACTTAATGACGATACACCAGAACGTATGTTCGTAACTCTGTGGTCGACTAACTATTGCGAACAGTAACTGTCTAACTACGTATAAACTATCTGTAGAACATAGTGCGTGTACAATGCGATGACATTTAGCAGAGGCAGGCTTATACAGACGTCACCTCGCGTGTAGTGGTGGAGTGGTAGCGACACCGGCCGCGGCGGTGTGTCATCGACGCGTCCGCAGACAAGTGCCGCTATTGTGCGCGGCTCTGGGAACACTCGCCTCTTCTTTGAGCACCTGATTGGGAAGAACCCTTCTATTGCACAAAAATGATATATCGACGTCATCGCAGTAGATATCTTGTAGGGAACGAGGCGGCCGCGCCGCGAGTGACACTCGTATCGGTTATGAAATAAATCAGCTGAGCTTTGTCGCTCGCGGCTCGCGTTACACCCTCCATTTGTGAACTTATTTGCATTCCGATATAAAACGGGCGGCGTGGTGGGATTTGATGCGACGCTGACAGGTGTGCGCCTGTCATATCGGGGGTTTGTTTTTATGCGGATCGTCGGTTTTGGGGTTTGATAAATTGCCATTGATAACGAGTAAGCGGGATTTAATGAAAATCAGTTTCTAAATTCGTTCGGTCGTCGCGAACTGTCTATTACTCGCGAAGATTTTGCGTATCGAGTAAGTATATGTAGGTAGTCATATAATTTCGTTTAGAAAGGCCGCCCCGTGCGACGTAGGCGCGTATCACAAAAAGGGTTCGCGCGTAACGTTTTTTCCAGTAAAGTAACCTAATACCGAGTCAGCGTTACGAAGAGATTTGGAAAACATACAAACATCGAGCCCGACCGTATATCTACGGAGGTCAAGCGTACTTACGGCCCTCGTACCCGAATAGATATAGGCTGTGCATTAGCGAGGGTCGCCCTTCTTGCCGTTTTTCCTCGACAAAGACGCGCGGAACCCTACCGGATGCGGCGCGAGGGTTCCGTGCCGCGGCGAGCCGCGATTAAACGCATGTCATTTTGATTTATACACACAATTATTACACATCACCCACCGGTGGCGGAGGCGATATCAAGCGAAGCTCATTTGTGAGATTTCAAAGTGAATTAATTATATTAAATCCGCTTAAACAAACACTCGCAGTAAATAGTTTAGTGCAAATATTTGCGTTTTCTCTAATTAATTGCTGGAGTTTCGGATGTGAATGGAATAATGCACCGCGAACGCGACATATTGTGCGACACAGACGCGGACGGCGGAAACTAGAGGAGGGTCAGAGCCGGGTTTAAAACCCATTTGCGAATGTAAACGCGGGGCTATTCAAACACGGGGCCCGGGAGCCATCCATCTTCTCCCTAACGGCTCCGAATGTTACATTGACGAACGATGCCCTTCGATATGGGAGATGACACAATGCGATGACCCCGAATCCATTCCTTCTAAGACCCGAAGTAATAGTTTCCCCGCTCCGTCCGCAGCTCTCCATATTTTATCGCGGCTTTTATGAGGGTTATATCGGGAATGTGTCATGTCGCTATTGGTTCGACGCGGCCGTTGCCCGGTTATGTGTACATATTTGATGAGAACCAGTAAAGGATTGATGGTCACCATCGTTTTCCTGGTGAATTGACTCCGCTGTGTACGTGTCGGATTATAGCCCGCCACCGGTCCCGGCACCGGGCCCGCCACCGCCGGGCAGCTCGACGGGACCTGATATTTGCATTGTTACACCACTAATTGAGTTCGTTTTGTTCCAATCGCAAGGGCATTAATGACGTCATCCATCAAGTCAAGTTGACAGCGGAGCCCAGTTGCATCCGACGCGGAATTAGTGGGACGCTGCGGAAAACATATTTTGAAATAAATTTTTTATAGCCTAGTGTTGTTGTTAAAGATTAAATTATGTTTTAGATCAACGGGAATAAAACGATCAATAAAATTTATATACACATTTAACTTATACCAATATAGAAAATTGGTGAACCGAAGTAGACAATTGTCGCGCTCCATTAACTGGTCGATCTAGTATCGGAAGGTAAGCTGACAGACGCAGCGGCAGATTTAGGCAGCGAGCCAGAGCGGCTCTAATCCCCACCAGTAATCACACGCTGAACCTACTGCCGGCTCGACTGTGAACTGTGAAATCGTTCCACACTCAGTGCTATACCAGTAGGTATCTCTGCCTGGCGCCTACTATTTTTTTAGATAATTAATTCAATAAATAAACGGCTCATTCGGAGCAAAAGAAAGCAGAAATAACGCGGAATCGGCGTATTCTAGTGGCTAAATAAAGGTCTGCTTACGGATTAAAGCGTATCTCTCTCTATATGTATGGTGGACATCGGCAACTAGCGCGTCACGTAGGCAGCGGGCGCCCTCACTCTTGGAATTTCATTTGTGAAATGTAATGCCCCAGTGAGGCTAGTTCACGGGAGTCGCGAGCGGAGCCGGCGGAGAACGCTAGTGTACCGGCAGGCAGCGAGTATGCAAGTATTCCATCAGGACGCCCTCGCACCTCCGCGTTTTATGTTTTCATAAATTTCCGTTTAGATCAATATTTCACATTCGCGCCGGCACCGCGGTGAATGGGTTTTTTTGTAAGTTCGCGCTTCACCCTCGTCTTTATTTATTCGGATGTGGCTCTCTCGAGATTCGCCACTTGTTCCTTTCGATATATTTTTCGCGCGAATAATGTTATCACGTAGCGTTCTCGAGCGCGGGCTTTCGTTGTATGTGAACAGTGTTTTAACGTTAAACGTGCGACGTCGCGTCGCTCTGCCGAGGGAGAGATTTGTCACAAGCGGTCAGATCCGATGCCGCCGTTGATTGTGCGCCACACTTTATCACCGCTGTATTCGGTTTACGAGCTCCATTCGATTCTGACTCCGACTCCTAGTCCGAGCTCTTTACGTGATAAGTATTTTTATTATTCGAGAGCGAGTCGGACACCGGACCCGCGATGCGTCTGTCGGTCGCGTGACGTCCACCATTCCGACCTACTTCGACGCACAATCGATAACCGTGATTCCGTGCAAAATACACTTAAAGCAGATATAGAGGCGGCAACGTAAGTTCAGCTAGCCGCATGGCGGAGGTAGGTATCGACCGACGTGACTTACTCTTACTATATGAAAAATAAATCGATTCGGCTACGGTGAATATTGTAAGACTTCGCACAGAGGCTGTTCGCCGGCTGTAGGCTGCCCGCGGCGCTTTGTGCGTTGGGCGCAAAAAATGGCCTACTGTGCAGCTCGACCGGCGCGGCGGCGCGGCGTGATACTGCCACGCGGTAATCCTATTTACTCTGGCATATAAATTATGGTGTTAGAACAGTAATGTGGTGGGCCGAGCACGCTGTGCGATAACTAGTTCCCAGCGAGCCTGCGAACCAACACACGCGGGTACCAGCACATACAAGGCGACTGGTTACTTACTACTACATTCATATAGGATACCTACTCAAAGTTCCATTCTAGTTCTCAATGGATGATATAAATATTTGAGCTAGTTGTGCGGGATCATAATTAATAGTCTCATCATGGTTTTATTACTTACTTGCAATGAAAGCCGTCCTCTGACTACCCTCTATGAAGATCGCGAGAGTACAATCAGCCACGTTGTGTATTAGTTCAGACGTTGATAATTACTCGTATCACACTACTGAGTACGTAATATCTGACGCGAGCTGTGTCTGACCGCTGCACGCTGCCACAGATAACATTAATTTAGGATTTAACATTATGTTGGAGGTTGGTACTCGATGTCGTTATCAACAGAGCTCGGTTATTAGTATTTCGCCTAACAGATGAAGTAAACTATGACATTCATGCAAATAACAGAATATATAAATGACGGATATACTTTATACTTGAGATAACTCACAAGGATAATATTGACACAGAAAGCGAACAAAGCGTGACTTTTCAAGTCTAGTAAATATTTTGCTATTATTGTATTTGACTAAAGTGAATTTCCTCCAAAAGAAGTGAATAGCAAGTAGCAGTAAGAGATCTGTTAAACTGTAATAAAAGCATTATTCAGTGTAATACTTGTAGTCCCAAAAGGCAGTGAAGGCAAAAAGCAAAAAAAAAACCTGAAGATTATTACCACTTCAAAACTATTTGTTGTAAACTTGAATATTTATATTTATTAGGAAAAGAGAGAAAATGAATCTGCATTCATGTTTATAAATCAAGTGGGAGTAGGTAAGTACCTACAGACACATGTACATTGTGTAGTCAAACGCGAGATCTCTCTCATTAACTAATCCATAAATACACACCTACTAATCTAAACATTGTTGTACTATGGTAATGAAGTGGCGCTCTATCAGTGTAACTCGCGCCGTGTGTCTGTTTGTTTGTATCGACCCGTGCTCGCAGCGCCGGCCGCGCCGCCCGGTGGACACATCGGGAACTAGTTGAATCAACAACTACTTTGCTATCGGTCCACAACACTCGATCGACACTCGCTAACACTGATCCCATGACACTTGTTCATTTATTGCTGGCAAATATAAAATTATTTTACAGTAAGAACTTTTAAACATTTTAAATCATAATAATTAAACCTACGTTTTAAATGCTATGAAAGTAATATTTTTAAATATAATCGCATGTGTAAATAATTTAACGACTATGTACCTATGTTTAACCTCCCTTATGTACAAATGTGCATCGCACATGATTCAGCCTCTATCGCTCCGTCTACCGACACAAAAGGATAAATAATTTGAAGCAATTTCAATAAAGCCACAATTTCACGGACGTGTTGGCGTGAACTCGCGAGTGTTACAATTTAATAGAAGTTCAAAAGGGCCGCTGATTCCACCACAACTGTATCAGCTTAGCGCGAGATCCCGCGCATTATGCGCACACAGAGCGGTTATCGCGCGCTCCGAGCCTCGCCACGGCCCGCGACCGCTGCAGCGCTCGCACCTCGACACTGCTGCGACTACACACACCACTTACTTTTTTAGATTGTATTAAGTACATTGCCTTGTCGCTACAGAAAATGAAACACAACTAGCGTGTCGAGACGCGATGCTTTATCGCTGATAGTTTCTCTCGCCGCGTTTCAGTTTCATTTCGCGTTGTGTTCGGAATCGACGCTAAGTTAGAGCAAAGTAGTAAAACTGCGGCGCGCCTCGACTCAAACTTAAGAAATATTTTCCTACGTAGCTTGCATATTTAGCAGCAAAAACTCTGAAAAGAAAATAGAGGCGGAGAAAGGCGAGGTTTATATTTATAGTTTCAATTAGGCCTGCAGGCCGCGCCTCGCCGCCCTAACTCGTCGTTACATTCTAAAAAATATATATTTCTAAAGAAGAAAGTCGAGCCGTGGTGCAACCGGCGCGCGGCGGGCGGCGAGCGGCGCAAGTACGGCTGTAAATTAACGCGCGTATTCAATTCATCGCGTGTAAATAACGACAGTATAAAGCGATCGTCGGCAGGATTTAATTCGACATTCGAAGCGAAACGCGTCATTTGAGCGACAATAATCAACGCGTAAAAACATTTAATGCATCCACTTAAAAAGTGAGATTTGCTGAGTGCGATTCGGGAGCAATTAAACCGATTCTCGTTCGAGCAGAGCGGCGCGGCGAGTCGGTCCGACCGTGACTATTTAGCGACAATTACATCGCATCACCGGCCATTGTCCGCCGCCGATTAAGCCTCGAACACAATAGCTCCAATCCGACCTCTAACGAAGCGACTTCGGTCGTTTCCGCCGCACTTCGGCCGCGCTCAAAGACGCGTAATTTGCGGTTGCGGAATTCGTAGTCGTTACGAATTTTGACGACGTTCAGTGGAAGTTGCTCTTCTCACCGCCTCCGCCGCCTGCACCAACTCCATCGGTTCCGCCGTTTGAAAGTCGACCTTCACCGCCGTGCCGCCTCAGGGTTAACTAGTGTTGTCGAAGTTGTAGCGCCGGGTTAGTTCCGCCGGTCATTGTGACCCTCATTGGCCCCGATGTGTACGATTATAGACTGGCCGTACTACTTTAAGTTTGGCAGCGCACGTTTTCGTTAGAGTAACGTGAGATTCATTTGGTAGCTCTGACTAGGTAAATGTTAATTGGCGCGTTTTCTATTTATATCTTTCACACAACTGTGGTGCTGAATGCAAGCTTAGCAAACAAAACCGCTCTACAGCCTCAGTGTCTCGCCAATAATGACAACCGTAAACTTTACTAATGTCACCGGAGACTGCAACAGAGCGGCCCTACAATACTGTTATACTACGGGTACGTTAAAGTTTTGCGTTTATTTTCGCCGGCGCCAGTAAATATGGCTAAAAACCGTGGAAAGAATACTAATTCTGCAACTCGCAGATATGGCGGTAAATTCGTGCGTAGCGTTCCGTAGCGTCGTAGCACTCGTAGCACAGATTTCTACCAGTTGCGATTACATCTTGAAAAGATTACAAAGTTGCTGGTCTGGTTTTTAAGTTCGTGTAATTACTATGATTACTTTTTTTACTATATTATTTTCTATCGACACATAAAATTGAGAATTCGATTTATGTACAATAATTTTTGGAACTCACTTAAATAAAATGGTAACCTGAATTTTGTACTGTATACGTAACAATTAAATTCAATTTTCAAATGAAAAGGAAATCCCGTCACACGCAAAGGTCGCGATCAGCTAGTAAGTCAGATAAAATGGTATCGTTTGACACGCGGGCGGCGGGCGGTTATCAGGCGAGCGGGCGGGGGCGGGCGGGGGGCGGCAATGAGCTCTAATGTGTGCTATTGTGCTGCCAGCGTCGGATTTACATATCTGCGGCGACCAGCGGCTGCCACTTACACGCACGTTACACGCGCGCTATATACACACATACCTACTGCCGGCCGTAGCGATAAGTACTTGTCTTCTCACTCAAAACGACTAAGCTATAAACTAAAATCACAAAATAATAAAGAATATAGCAAAACAAGTGGTTAGAAGCGACTTCGAAAATACCCGACTGTTAAATCTTTAAACCTGTGTAGAATCCTTATTTTTTTATTTTGACGTATCCAGTGTCACTCTCACGACTAAGACAAATCTATTGAAACCACTCACATAAAAATACGACAATGCGTTGAGGCTGTAGGGCGAGCTAAACAAATATACCTACACACATAAATACACTTGAAAAACATAACCCTCCTTGTGTCGCAGTCGGCTCAAAATGATGTAGTATCTACTTGCATAATAAAAAGAGAGTAAAGGCTACACTGACAGAAGTACCCTTTAATGAGCATCGTAAAATCTCATCCCGCTTTAGAGACGCGGCTTCATTTAGCCGACGTTAAAGAGGCGCGGTATTTTCATGTTTAATATCGTGCTATCGTTTCGCGCCTCCTCCCGGTCGAGAGCTCGGCACTTGTGGAAATATTGCCGGTTTGGGCGTTAAAAATCGCGATAATCGCCGGAGCAAACTCGGCCTCCCCTTTCCTACCGTACCCCAACCCCCTGCGTCATTGCAAAAACGCTCATCACCTATTCACGGAGTAAAAAATAATGAAAATATTAACGGGTGCAGTTTCAAGGTTGGCACTGCGAGCTTTTGCCGAGCTTCACTTTAGAAATAGCTTTCGAGGTAACTAACGTACAATATCAGATTTCCGTGCAATTTTATTATTTTTATAATTTTAAATACAGTGTTTTGCTTAGAAGCATTTTATTTTAATTTTAAAGTGCTGTTCAGGAAACTAATTTGCATATAGATCAGACGAGTGATTCAATAGGAGTACGTAATAGCTAATATAATGTGGATAAACTCGTACAACAAAGTTTAAAGCAAAAAAGAATAATAACGAAAGAACCATTTTTGTACGGGCATAAAAATGTTAAGCTGCTTTATGTATATGAACGTACGAGCTTAAAAGCCAATTAAAATCCGGCGACTCAAAGCTTACCTGCTATAGTACCACGAATTACGCTACTTGATAATGTCCTCGTGTAAAACTTTAACAAAATATTAGAACAAACGTCTGATCCTTATTTTTAAATAAGTTATAATATTCCAACTACATAGGAAAAGCTCACACAGAAGTTTTTAAATTAGCAACCGGCAACGAGCACAACTTTAGTATCCTGTAAACATCGTAAGCTTATATTTTATCTATACTTTAGCAAGAATTTGTAAATGAAAATGTTATTTTACGCGTCGTTTTGTTAACTTTGTATCGGCGGCCGTCTCGAAGTTTTCAGTTTGTTGACATTGAAGCGAGCAGTCTCCCAGTGAGGCGGTCCGCGGTAGGTTGAACCTACTGTCGCCGGGCGGTCTGCTCCGCCCGATTCGCTGTCATTCGAACACATCGAGAACAAAGAAGAGAGCGATTCATTGAGTCTCGGAACGAACAGCTGCGATTATAATTGCCAAACAAATTAATTAATCGTCCATCGTTTAGTCTAAAAATAACTGCGACCTTTAGAAAGAGAACATCCGTCCTTGTCGCTCTTGAATTTTAATTGCTTTTTAAGTTTTTCTTCTTATGATCGAAATAAAAAGAAAGTTAAAAGTTAAAGTTTTTTTTTAAATTTTTTTATACGCTTGTATATGTGTTGTTCCATGTCATCGTTCGATCAGATGTCTCGCTAACCAGCAGGTCGAAGTCATCAGAGACCTTTAGTTGGGAACTAGTTTAAGCGCATTAGTACACGTACAAGTGAAAGTGGCGCTGAGTGTACCACTCCTGCTAAGTCGCTCCAAGTAGGCCGCGAGCCAGCCAGCCGCCGCGCGTCAGCCCGCGTTACTCCGCTCCGCCGTGACTAACGATAACTTCCGTCTCTTAATTGTTCCTAAAAGCACAAAACGCTCTGTGATTGGACACCGGGAGCTCTCTTTGTTTACTAATCGTCCCGAAAACTCGCCTCACAAGTTGCCACGTTAACATTAATGAAATCTACTGAGTATTATTTATTTTCCGGAAATGTTAAAAGTACACGATACGCGGCGTCGGTGTCGCTACACGAAGGTTTATTTTAACATTTACATTGACAGCTGTCAAAGTTTCCCGCCGCATCGACCGCGGTAGCCTACCGCACTATACTTTTTAATTGCACTCGTATTGTGGCCCGATAGCGGCTGGTTAGTCGATGTTGCGCGAACGTTTATTTGTAAAAATAGTGATAGCTCGCAGCTTCATCGAAATTTAATTGCATCTCGATAGTGCAAAGTTAATTTCTCGCGCGGCAGGTTCCTTGGTACAATTAAGGCGCTCGAGCTTCGCCCCGCGAGTCCCCGAAACTCTCAGCCGACAATAATTAGGATGCAACTAAATTGATCGTTATTTTGAGTGTTGTTAATTATAGTCGGTCATTGTAGCGGAGAAAGGAGATTCAAAGTTGTACGTCGTTACTCAGGTCAAAAACCACCAGGGCCCTACATCTATAGAAACAGCCTAGTTTGTTTGCCAAATTAGGACATTGCTCCGCTAGTTTTAGTATGGCGAGCCATTAAACGTTCTCCAGGAACAGGCTAAAGTAATTTAGAAAAGAATGAGATCGTTAATTCCTTGTAAATGCGGTATCTTTGCAACGGAATTAAATAAATACGAGCCGCAGTCTCATTGCGAAGTGCTTAATTCGAGGGAATCTGCGGTCGAGCTGACCGCTCAGTGAGCGTGCTCGACTCTCGCCAGACACCGCGGGGCTTGACCAACGTTGGACAAACATTGATTTAATTGTATTTACTTCATTGCAACTAAACACATGAGCATTTGTTTTCACTATTCTGAGATTGATAAAAAAATACGCATCAAACATTGATATACGATGGCATTAAAAATAAAGACCAAAATCGTACCTGTTCTCATCAATGACTCTTAAGAAATTCCGTTTGATAAACAAATAAAGATCAAAAACATTTTCTTTTAACACTTGAGTAATTGGCGCACAATGATTGTCCAATTAAAACTTAGTATTTTTGTAGACCTGTTGAAGGTTGAATTGTATAGATAAATTCGTCGGGAGGTAGATACTTCAGTTTCCTCTCGACTTGTTGGATAAACAGAGCGTAACAAACAAATTATTGAGCCTTTAAATACTCGACGCTCAAGTTTGATAACGTTATCTTTAAGAAACAGAATTACTTTAGCTTTAATTTATCTACGAACGGCTGTTCGACTGTACACACTTTTACTTACATTTACTTGATTAAAAGCTATTAAAACAATTTATTGGAAACAACTGTGATTACATAGTATATACAACGAGGAACAAAAAGGTTTGAAAATACTTTAGAGTCTTAGTCTACCCATCAAAGTGTACCCATGGTAGACATTCTTTTTGCAAAATTCGAGCAAAATATATTGGGTCCACCATACAAATGTACCGATCACGTGACCAATTGTTGTATGAAGAACCTAATACTCGTATTTTTTTTACGAATGTTGCACAATTTTCTTCTACGCAGGGTTAACCTTGATTGTTAGACTAACAAACAGCCTTAAGTATTGTCACACGAATCTGTTACACGTCGTATAGTTTTTGTAGACTATAACCAATATTGGAACAAACTTAGTCCAACGCCGCGCTGGCAGGATGTTAAATAATGAACGAGAGTTGTTGCGGCAACCGCGCAGTAAGAAACTAGAAAATAGTTCTGGCATAAGAAATAAACTAGCCATTACAGACATTTCGTAATAGAAACAAATGTATTGTTCATCGTCATAATGTCACACTCGTATACACATAGAATAGTTCGATGGAAGTCGTGACGATATTGTACTCATAGTCTTGCATATATTACAATTTTAGACACACTAACTAAAAGATTTTGTTATTCAAGATCACAATTAGTGTGTTTTTGATGTAATAGAACAAGTAGTTCAGTAGTTAGTATTAAGTTAATTTTGAATATTCTCATCCAAATCATTTACGGTATTATTAATAAACGCGTGTTACCTTTAAACTTCCTTTGTCTTATTTTGTCCGATGGAGATCGTCACGCGTCAAAACAAGACAAAAGACGTTTAAAGTTACGACGCGTTTATTAATAAGACCGTTTATTTTTTCACAATTGTCTCCATACTAAGGTTCCTGGACGAGATAACTTTTTAGCGATAAGGCCGCCACTTGTAGCATTATGTTTTGTAAGATTTTTCAAACACAAATCAGAGACGTTACGTTCGCTCGGTCAATTAAGTAAAATATTTAAAAAATAAATCATCAAACGCATTCTATGGATTTCACAGGTCATTTTTAAATTCATCAAATACAGCTTACAACATTGTTTTTTTTTTTAAATTTCATGTAGCAGGGTTTAGTGTTAGCAGTCGGGCAGTGCATTATCGTAGCATGTCCGATACGGCGTCTGAGGAAATAGCGAGCCTACAGCGGGGAGGCACGACTTCCGAGGGGAGGGGGTGCTTCAGAGGGTGGGGGGGTTCCACCCCGCGCCCCATAGTTGGGGTAAAACGGTGTATCTGATTTCTTGTAACTTTTTTACGTGTGACAAATACGTTCCGAGAGTTGAGCTCGACATTCCCTCGTTTCATTAGATTTGTCCTTTTTTTAGGGCGAAGTTTCAGTTTTATAAAGTCAGCACACGGCTGTGAACCTACCTCGTTTCAGATTTCAATTACAGAATAACAAGGAAAACGTTGTTTCGTTTTTAAACGTCTGCAATACGATTGTACGTACCTATTGTAACATTTGATCTAAACAAAGGAGTTCAGTAGTTGAATCCGTATGAAAGGTTCAGAAGCTTTTAAAAGTGAAATGAAATACCGAGGCAGTGGTTAGACCGGGGCAGGCCGGGCCGAGCCGAGTCGCGGCCAATGAAGGCATCAATCAAGTGGCGTGAACCGAAGAAAGGCGCCGCTATCAGATCTGCCCCTATTTGCCCGCTACTTATAACCAATTTCCGCTCCAACATTCGTTTCTATGCCGCTTTAATGTTTCAACAACCTTCCACGAAATAGACCTGTCGTCTGCCACGTACCTACATAGTTTTTTCATAAACTGCCGACAGTTTTGTGATTGGACTTCGTATATCGATTCGTATATAAATAAGTAGGACGATATGTCACGTTATCTTAAAAATCACGTAAGGGTTTGTAACAAGTGAAAAACAAAACATTTTAAGAGGATGACTTGACTGAAAACTGACTAAAGATGAGTTGAGATTTTGTTTCATGTAGAACGAGACGTCATACGATAAATAAGAAACAACTGGATACGAACGGTGTACATTTAATGTAAGAGAACGGTAAACGACACATCAATAGGCACTTTAATGTGTTTGTAATAAACACGTTGTAGAGTTGTTGTAATGATAATGATAATGATAATTTTATTTCGTAAATATAACAATATTACACGTCAGTATCTTTATGAATATATCGTATGTAGATACGTCTACATGAATACAAATAATAATTACATAGTAAATTATCAATACAACATAAAGTCCTCAAATTCAATAATAATACAATTCATAATTTATACATTTTGTACAAGTTCGGGATGAATTCCTCGACAGTATAAGGCGCCATATCCGTCATAAATGTTTTAAGTTTACATTTAAACGCTTCTAGTGATTTAGAGTTGCGTATTATTTCCGGTAGATGATTATACATCGCTACACCACAAATTCTCGCGCATTTTCTGGACTTTGCTAATCGATATTTGATCCCAATGAGTTTATCCTCGTTTCTTGTGAAGAGATCGCCCTCCCGCACGTCATGCCAAGTATGAAAGGTGTCAAATTTTTGTACATATATACACATACATGATAAATATATAGTGCTGGCAGCGTTAGTAATTTTAGTTTTTTAAATAACTCCCTTGCTAGTGTATTTGGTTCGACGCGCGCCACTACTCGAACAGCTCGCTTCTGCATAACAAATGCTCGGTGCCACTCAGCGGAGCATCCCCATAAGTCCACACCGTACGACAATAGAGACTGGATGGTCGCGTAGTAGCAGTCGCGAACCGCTTGCTGCGAGAGGATGCGTGAGACCTGATCCAAGGCGAAGCACGCGCGACCCAGTTTGTCACACAGAGAGTCGAGGTGGGAGACCCAGGTGAAAGATCTATCTAGTTGAAAACCAACCATCGTGAATCCATCCACCTGTCGCAATGTCTCTCCTTCCATTTCGACAGAAAGTTCAGGATAGCGTCTTCCTGACAGATTAAAATGCAGAACATTTGTTTTTTTTGGGGTTCAGGGCTAAACCATTTGCTCTAAACTAACTAAGTTCAGCTTCAGCGCAAGCGATGACACACTTGTGGCAGTCACAATAGCCGCCACATCGTCCGCGTACATGAGCAGCTGAGCATCCGGCACGCATTCTGGAAGGTCGTTCATAAGGAGACTGAATGTGAGATTTGATACACACGATCCCTGCGCCACACCTATCTTGAGCTCTAGAGGGTCGGATTTTATCTCACCCGACACTCCCGCTACAACCGTCTGCTCTCTGGCATTCATACAGTCCTTCATCAACGCGAGCGCGGGTCCTCTAACACCGTAGTGGTCGAGCTTCATTTCTATGAGGTCATGGTTGCAGACGTCAAAAGCTCGAGACAGGTCGCAACTAATGACTGCGACCTGTTGCGATACCTCCCGTGCCCTCATCACTTGCCACACTAACTCACGCGCCAGATCCGCGGTTGAGCGTCCCGCACGGTAGGCACACTGCTTGTCAGATAAAGCGCCCGTGCTGATGAAAAACTTCTGTAGTCTATTACATATACCCGTTTCTAAAACTTTGGCCGTTGCTGGTATGATGGTAATTGGCCTGTAATCAGCGCATTTTTCTTTTTTGCCCTTGCCTTTATAAATAGGTTTGACTTTTACCTTTTTTAGCGGCTTCGGAAAGGAACACAAGTTGAGCAAGGTATTGTAGAAGTCATACACTGGGCGAATCATCTCTTCTGTACCGGCACGAATAACAAAACAAGACAACCCATACACATCTTTCGTATTCTTAGGCACAGTCTGCATTATGATTTTCTTAATCTCTTGGGGTGTGAATGGGACCAGTCTCATTGAACATGAGCACGGCGGGCGACAACTAGTCAGTAGGCGCAGAGCTTTTGTTATGTTAGCATCGGGGGCCTTCGCTAGTTTGGCGGCATTAGCGAAACGTTGGTTGAAATGATTCACTATCTCCAAACTAGAACTAAATGAAGACCCATTGTCTTGCTTAACGTCTCCGGTGTAATCAGTTCTACATTTTAAATGAGGCTTGGTACGTTCTTTCACGATTTGCCAAATTTTTTTTTCTTTGTTACCACTCTTCTCTATTCTACGCGAATAAAATGCGGCACATTCCCTGGCAAGAGCTGTGTCAAATGCTTTTGAGTACTTTTCGGCAAAGGAACTCAGATTTTCATCTAATGGGAAAGTTCGCCGCAGCCGATGGAGCTCTTTAAGGAAATCTTTCATTGTTATTAGGTCGTCATTGATCCAGGTTCTGTCATCTTTCTTTTTGGGAAACGATTTGATAGGAAAGCTTAGTTTTACTGCGTTTGTCATAATAGCTATAAAGGCTGCAGCATACGCATTTCCATCGCACTGGTGTTTCCTCCTAACTTCATCCCAGTCGGTAGCTTCAAGCCTGCTTCGAAAACTAGCTAGGTTGTTAGCAGTATATTGCCTTTTCATTACTCGGATAGGTTTATTTTGAGTATTGTGCGTTTTAATACACTGCACGTCGACTCGTTGACCATAGTGGACCACTTACAGGAGCAATTATCTCTTTCACGCTTAAACGGCTCTCCTCAATATTACTTAAACAGTTATCAAGGGTGGAACTCCTGGTCAAACAAACTCTAGCAGCAAAGTCCGCATGCGCGACAAAGTCGTGAGTGCATAAAATATCATTAAACTTACGAGACGACGCAGAGTTCACAGCCATATCAACATTTAAAGTCCCCTACTATTACAATATCTAGTGGTTCATCAATAATCTTATCTAATAGGCGGTCAATACAGTCGAGGAATTCATTATCCTCTGTCTCAGTCGATCTATAAATACACAAAATTATTATATTATAATCATTCAATTGAATGCAGAAACTTCAAATAACATTTCAATGGATAATGTACAATAATCTGTTCTATTGACATGTTTTATGTCAGATTTAATATAGATACAGGACCCTCCCTGTTTACGAGTAGTTGAGAGTTGTAGTTGTTGTAGTTGTGTTGATTCCGTGCGACTATACACGTTGTACAATATCAGTTCAGAATCTTTTAACGCTCAAGAGGTTTTCGTAATATTTTATATCGTTTGTAACCAGGCCAGCAAATATTGAGTTTGTTAAGAAACTCGCTTAATGATTTCTAAAGACCGAGTACAACGAAAGATTCGAACCCTTCCTACCCCGCCCCCGCCTCTCGAAGCGATTCTCTCGAATTTTCGTAAAAATAGCAACACAAGCGAATATTTATACTGAAACACTCGAGATCCCGAGCAAGGGTTCGGCCGAATCGGCGCTCATTAAAAACTTTTCAACGCTTAATGAAAATCTTATTGAACCGGGTACGAGTGCATCCGAGAGGGCGGCGGGCGGCAGGCGGCAGGCAGGAGCGGCAGGGGTCGGGACTAAGTGTATTACAGCTGGATCGCTGCCTTTCATTCGACACATCAAAGAAGATCCCGTCCGTTCGAAACTAAATCGAATCAGAGGAGCTTTGTTTCTAGCCGTCATCGGTGGTAGTGGAGGCTGCGTGGGGTGCCCCGAGCCGCGCCTCCGGGACTCAGAGAGCTCCAACTGTGCCGAGACGCAGTCTCGCGCATGATGTGAGTCTGGCTATTGACGCTCTTCAACCCTGACAACTTGTGTTACGCAACACGGAGCCTCCTCGACCGCTCCTACATGTAATTCAGGCTACGTGTACGAGCACCGCCTGACGCCGGCGCCGATATTAAAATCTAGAGTGATTCTTGAAACGTATCTATTCAGTGCCAAATTCTTACATAATAATTCAGGCCCGGATTGCCTATTAAGCGCTATTGGAACGGAATTAAATGGAAAAAAAGCGGTGTTATTCTGAAGAGTTGGCACGGCGCCGCTTCCTCTGCCGTCCGCCCGGACTGGCAGGTCGTTGGGCCGGCCGACGAACGAGCCACGTGCGGCGAATGGAAACGATTAGAGATCGAACAAGACTTGCAGACGACGCAATGCATCGGTACGTCAGTACTATTGGTGCTCCTGTGTCAACGTGACAAACATCAGAACAATCTTTTTTTAACAATTGTTTAATTCTATACGAAAGAAAGAAATAAAATTCATTCAACATCGTTGAGTTTACCTGCGGGACTCATACTCGTAGCTAAACAGGCGAGATTGAGAGATTAGGTCGCGAATGTGTTTCGGTATATCTAAACATTAGTTATTCATGCCGCCTGATAAATAATGTATGGGTGTTATCACCTCGCTGTCTCTCCACAGTGGTTATCATGTGCACTTGTACTGTGGGTCTAGCAGTGCTGGTACTTTGCTCCTCACCTAAATCGGCTAACGACTATAGCTGAGATGCAATGCTGGAAGAACCGTGTCTGTATTATGATATTTTTTATGTTGAAGTTTGACCCTACTTGACCGATGCAATTATAAAATACGCTTTCCTGGAAGAAATCGATTCACTGACGCCTTTAAAAGACCCAAGTTTTTTGTTCGGTTGCTAATTTAGTTTTCCACGTAAGCCGTTAATCACATGTCATTCTAATTTGTCTGCTAACAAAACTGCTTTAATCCAATCCAGTTTTAGAACCTCGCGCCGCCGAACACGTCCCGATGAGTTGACCGACTTCTCATGCAAATGAAAATAAAAGAGAGCGCGGAGCAACGAGCTCTGAATTCTCAAATGGTCCGAACTATGCTATTTTCAGCTTCGTAAATAACCATCATTGGGCGTCATTACAAAGCGATTCTTTAATCTTTGAGAGTCTATGAATGTCTTCATAATGCGACCGGAAATATCATCGGTCATGTGAATAGATGTGGGTTTCGTCTCAAAATAAAGTTATTGTTTGTATGTTGGAGAGAATAGTAGTAAGAGGGAGGTGGGTAGGGTTAGATGTGTCCACGGTCCGACTTCGGTTTGGACTAGCACCGCGCGCGGCGGAAATTCGATTCAGGAATTATTAATGCGCTTTTACCGCACGCCATGTACTGGAATCTGTACATTCGGGGGTGTTTTAATTATTTGTCGGTATCCTCCTCTTCCCCTCCTCCTCCTCTTCGTCCTTAATATTGCATTAATTGGCTGGCGAGCGATTAACTGTAATTATCGTGTGACGGCCGCGTGTAATGGGGTTATTCCAATACTTAATGTGTGTCTTTCGAAGCGGACGCTTGTAGGAACCACGGATATGGGCTCCATTTTTACTACCTATACAGTTTAATCCATCGATAAAGACACGGGTGGTGGCGGGTGGCGAGTAGTAGCTGCACAGTTTACATTCAGATAATAAATTATACTGAAATGCAAGTTTACTTACACATGAACATATTGAATTAATTGCGCACTGCACTTTCACTGTTTACTGTTGTATAATGCTTTTAGTAGTCTCAGCAAACAACAATGATATAAGTTGATGAAAAATACCAATCAAAAACGGATTATGATAATCGTTTCTATAGAATTTAAACTATTATTGTAGAAAGTTTTGATAAGAAAATAACTAGTGTAAGTTGTGGCTATTTTTGGTAAACACTATTGACATATGTTTATGTATATTTTTACAAGAAGTGTAACAAGTTTAGGACAGATTGCACAGAACAGAGCATACGCTTGTACGGTACATGTCCGCTGCAGCCTCAGCCCGCACTGGCTCTACTAAAGCACTGCGTTATCACATTACCAACGTGCGGGTAACTCCATTGTCTGTTGCAGTTTACGACTCCACAACTCTAATGTTGTATTATTTTAGCGTTCACTTCCGAAACGTCTGCAACAGTCCGTTCCCACAAATTTCTCCTTCTCCGTGTCAAGATAATATTGTGTTTATTCGGCGCCAAGTCAGAGGCGGCGGGGGAACCTTCACCGAGAGGGAATAGAGCCTACAATACTGTGTCGTCGCAAAACGTAACGTTGACGTTTTATCAAGGATATGCCTACTGTCGAGACAATTATTATAAATGGAAATAATTTTGCGGACGCAGCGCAAGTTTAGACGTTTCGGCAAGAGAAGGCTTTCGAATGATACGTTTTATTAAAGTTGGAATATTGTATTTTTTTCGTTAAAATGAGTCGCCGAAGTTTAAGTTTACGAGTAATTTTCTTTAGGTTTTCGGCTGTAACATAAAGTTCTGTTTTTGTCTTGGTTTCTTCTAATGACATTTTCTTTTGTTATAAGAGAACATATTCACGGCTGCCTCGTATT
This sequence comes from Ligdia adustata, assembly GCA_947049295.1. Taxonomy (NCBI): domain Eukaryota; kingdom Metazoa; phylum Arthropoda; class Insecta; order Lepidoptera; family Geometridae; genus Ligdia; species Ligdia adustata. The sequence continues at coordinate 15,474,555 of OX346218.1, read as the reverse complement.
ATTCCGCTCAATTAACTTTAACACACGCATTTTTCCCGCTACGCCGTAGCACCGTAGCGTGTGCAACGTCGTAGCTCCGTAGCTGGTGCTACGATGCGGCGTAGCGGCTCCGTACCGAGTTATAACATAGTTCCACCTTTACGAGTGCATTCTGTAAGTTAGTTCGAGTTGAGTTTACGACGGTGATGAAGCTCGCTTTACGATGATGCGCTTCACGAATGCGTTGACGGCGCTTCTTTATTTATACGATACCGTACCATCTATACAACGAAAATTACTTTGTTACATTTTTAATTTTAGTTTTGACTTAAGATTTACATTTGTTTTACTAGCATATATACTTTATCACTAGATTGGAGAATGAGTTCTAAACTAACTTTAGCTAAAACTTAAGTGAACAATTTAAAAATTGTAAATTTATCAACGTCGGGCATCACAGTAATATTATAAAGGCGAAAGTTTGTGTGTGTGTACGTTGGTTTCTTCTTCACGATCAAACGGCTTAACGAATTTAGATGAAATTTGTAAAAAAATAGGATAGGCTACTTTTTACCCCGGAATATTGAAGAGTTCTCTTGGGATTTCATGTAAAGTTATATTTTTGTAACTATTGTTTTGTTTTTTTATAATAAAGCTTTCATCTATGTTGCGCAGTTAGAATTGAAATTAATTCCACTTTTTTAATGAATAGTCTCTCAAGTTTCCAGTTCAGCGAGTCCCGATCTCGATTGTCATCATCGCTAATTGATGACACTAAGTCATCTCGATAGGATGACAATTCAACCCTTTTTAATAAACTGCCACTCGAGCATCGGATATGAGTCGAGCGAGAGGAGAACTAGGGGGTTGTTACTGAAGGATAAGCGCACCACAACAAAACAACAGTGTGACAATTGCACCAATTAGTGGAGACCCACGCCCGCGCCGTGACGTCACACCTGACAGACACACTTTACTACCTGCGATGCGAGAGAAAACAAAAACATAATTGTCTTTAATTATTTTTGTAAAAAGCTTTTTCTTATTATATTGTCGTGTCATAAGAACAAAAAAAGTTGCAACGATACGATAACATTTATTTATTATCACAGTATAGTTTTTTATTTTTTAATAAAAACAAACAATGACATGTTTGTGTTTGATGGAAAGATGAGGGTTTGATATTAGGTTTATTCTATCCTACTATCCTCTCATGCAAGGTAGTGTTAGATACGCGCTTATTTTAAAAAAAGCTATAGTTGTTTATAATGTTGGTAACCAATGAGGTAAAAACAATTTTCGTGATAGTTAAGACAAAGACAATGATTAGGACAATACATGTTCACGTTAATACATCCCGAGTGGACCGCCACTGTGGGAGCCTCCGCGCGGTCACAATTAACGTCGGCTTCAACTCTTCTCCCGAGTATGAAGTAATACCGATCGGGCTTAGTTCTCGGTTCTGCCAGCGCGGGCGGCGGCGCCACTGTCGCGCTCTTTAATTGACAATTAAATAGAGAATTAATTTCCCGACAACAGACCACTATCGTTGGAAATTTTCCCATTTTTGCATTACTTCGGTTTCGTTTTACTTGTGCTGTTGTTTCGAGTATTCTTTACGATCGTCGTTTGCGGCTCGTTCCCAGCATATTGACCCTTTTTACAGCCTACTTAGTGTTCGCGGAGGTTCGGATGTTTTCTTTTGTTTTCTCTAATTGACGCTCGCAATAAGTTCTCTGTGAGTGGCGTACTTAATGTGCTCCTCGGCTGCGGTTCTAGCCGACAACGAGCCTTCGCTCAAGTAATATCGGTGAAAGGATCCGAAACATTTCTTTTTAAGTCCCGGCGAAGTGTTGTAATAAAATATAAAGAGCTTTTATTCGCTATTTTAAATTCGCCCGCGGCCATGTTGTGCCGCTACTTAATTAATGGGAAACTTTCCCGCCAGAGGGCGCGCGGCGAGAGGCCAGAGGGGGGTTCGATGAGAATTGATGAATTTCAATATAGAATGATAATAGAAATACTTTCGGAAACTGACCGACTTTTGCTGCTGAGTTACGTCTTTGAATTCGATTTATCTTTTCCGATCGTTTATAGCAAGCTTATTCAACTAATAAACAATAGAACATAATTTCAATGTTAATCTACTAAGATAAGATAAAAGAAGATTTATTTCCTAAATACTAAGGAAATGACATAAGTTTAAGATCTGCCACATACGATACATCAGAGACACGAACATTATTAAGTGAGTTTAATTAGTTGGAAATTGACTTGTAAATAATTTAAAACTAATAATGGTATCCGAGTGGGTTAGTTGGGTTAGTTGAGCTACTCGTATCCGAGTGGGTTAGTTGAGCTACTCGTACAATCAACGTTCCACGAACTAATTCACAATCGCTTTGAAGTCTCCAATGATGAGAAAACTTCGACTATTACTGCTCAGAAAATGTTGGCAAGTATTCGACAGCTCGGTGAGTTGTGAGTTGAGTCAGCTCTCGACCGCATCACCAGCCTGCGGCGGTAGAGGCGCGTCTTTGAACCATCGCCTGCTTGTGTTAACAACCTTATTGGAGACGCACACTCATTCGTGCACAGAGAACACAACTTTATGTAAAACCAATTTGTTTCTAAGACAAATGATCAACGTGCTTGAATACGAGTATCTTGAATTGTCGAATTTATTGTATAATAATGTTTCCTTTTAATTTTTTTTATAAATATTTTATTTTTGTATAATTAAATTAATTTTTCATTAATTATATATTAGATACATTTGGTTTTTTATTTATTTAGGCATATGGTTATTTTTTCTAATAAAAGATCGAATGAGATTTTCGGAGGGCGAAAGAAATAAGAAAGATGGAAATTCAAGTACAATAAACAGAACAAATGCACAAAATAATATAAAAAAGGCATTAAATCATAAAAAAATATATCGCTAATCGATATATTTCTTTATGATTACATGATTTCTATTTTCTTCCAAATTAAATTACTCGTTACTAGTTTAAATCAAAGAAGAAATTACATTATAATTTTAATGAAATATTGAAAATAAATATATTACAGAAAACTAAAATATACAAAAATAATATAAAGAATATAACTAGTTAGAGTAAGTAGCTACATAGTAAAACGAGCAGCCGGTATTAGAGTTGTCGCACTCACATTAGAGAAAAACTGCTCCGTTACTTAGTTCATTGAAACAATTACGAGTACCCGCGCGTAATAAACCAACTTACCTCTCGAGCCACCAGGGGCGCACACAGGGCAGCCGCGGCGGCACCTTGCAGGACAGGGCGAAACATATAGGAGGAACAGTCAGCTCTCTGGACTACAGAGTACATTTATACCTAGTAAGGGTAATTTACAAACATATATTTCATAACATTGTTCGTAAAATAATATAGAAAGTTATCGTTATGCACGCAAATTCTGTTGTTTTTGTGTCGGAAATATTTTTAACCATTCTTTAACTTTGCCATATGCTATGAAGATCGCATTATAAAATAAACAAAATATATATGGTCAAATATAGCCCTGTGTTTCCAGGCCTTAGTAATTACCTCTACATGTTAAAGGGTCGTAAGTTAAAAAAAATGTTTAATGTCCAGGTTGTAAAACTGACGTATTTTATATTATAGCGATGAAATTAATAAGTTTAGTATCAATGTAAGTAAGTAGGTATTAAGTAGTACCTAACGTAGTGTTGCTTTCAAGTAAATACACAGAAAAGTAGAGTTTAAGCTTTATCAAAATTGTATTTTAAATGTAAGGAAAATAAGCTATTTTAAAATATATAACATATTTTATTAGTATAATCTCATAAAAACTTGAGCCATTTAGCGTTAGGAGTTATTCTGTCATGACGAGACGGAAAATGGTTCGATAAAAAAGTATAAGAATAAAGGTACTTGCCGTTGATTAGTTTGTCATACAATGTTTAGGTAGCAACTATAGTGAAATATTTTACTGTTGTAAGGAGAATCTTCAGTACATACACGTCCAAATATCTTAAGAGAATAAAATCGGAAGTAGTTACAATTTCACCATTGCTTACTAAATCAATCTTTTGAATTAAAGTACACAAATGAAACTAACGGCTTACAATAAAATTAAAAGCATTTGATAAAACTTGAACAGGGTCAACATCTGGTTGTTATATTTAGCGTATAAAATAAAATAAAACGCTTGTCGCCGTGCGTGCGACGCGCGGTTGCCGCACGGAGCAGGCGCGGCCTCGTGCGATCCGGCCCGAATGATAATATTGTTTTATCGAAGTTCGCGAGTTACAGAGTGGCCCGCGGCGGCGCTCCACCGCCCGCGCGACGTCACAAGATAAACTCAGATTCGCCATTCCCTCACAGCAAAGTTTCCTCACATTTTTTCATCTGGTATATTTTAAAATACTTTTTCTGTATTTGCTATCCCGATGACATCGGAGTTTCGTCAAATTGTTTCGGAATGCGACTTTTTCGGAGTTTGATGATTGGAAACATGAATAAACCAATTTGTGGAGTCTCGGGCCCGAGATATTATCAATATAAATATACGCTTAGGCTCGGGGCGCGGGGCGCGGGGTGCGGGGTGAGGGGCGGGAAGCATGAGGGTTCATTCATATGACGATAGATTATTTACGAAGGCAGTTTATTCGCCCGCAATATATGAAATCATAATCCGCATATCGGAGTCCTAAAAAAATATCAATAATCGCAAAAAAGGTCGGTTATAAAGTACGTTTAACCGGATAGAAGTGGCGATATCCGGTATTCCTGGGAGGATCGCGGATACCGAACGGCTGCAAATTATAAGAGAGCGTTCGAGGAACGACTCCTTCGACGCGCGGTAGCCTTCTTCACAGAGGAACCGCGGGGGGCCGGTGTTAGACGTACTACTTCAATATTCTCTCCATTATTTGTACGTCATTATATTAGACAGCAAGGTAATGATAGTACGAGTACAAATCCCAAAGTCACGAATCGGAATACGTAATTCCGATTTTAGCGACCTAAGAGAAAGAAACAATCTTAAACTCAATTTAAATAAGTAAGTACCTCGTGTTAGATACCGAGTAAGAACAAGTACTCGTGGAACGTTCACTTCACATTAAGGCCACGTCACTATCAGAAAGCTCATTTTCGTGTGACGGAGATGTCGATAATTAGACGCTCTCACCAGTTTCCGCTCCCGGTCGCGCTCTCGGCGAATCGTAATCGATTACAATTTGCATACGGAACGTATAATAGTTATCTTAAATTTTTACTCGGAGCGATAGCGTAATGAGGTTTTGGACGTCCGCGCCTCTCCGAACTAATAATGAAACCGCTGCCACTCCGCCCCCCGCCCGCCACCCGCCCGCCCCGAGCACCGCACAGATAACAAACCGAACAAAACCTATAGAATGGTATTCGATCGGATATCAGATCGCTTTTACAATATAAATCCTTACATATTTCTGGTTGTCATCATGTAAAGTCAGTTTGTAAAGGACTATGATATTAGAGTAGTCGCTCGCTCGCTTCGTCTCCTCGGATGAGCTTTACAACAACAGAGTAATTTTTCATCGTGACGCGTTAAAAACAGCTTCAGTAGGAACCGTGGACTCATCGGCCATTGTCGCGCGACAAAGCCTCGCCTCGCGCCTTTGCCCTCACGAATGTAGGCGACAAAAAATTACGCAAATTCACTGCCGACTATACTATCCAACCTCGCAAGATTCACACTGATATAGGTTAGCTTTTGTGCGCAAGTATCACAATCAATAACAAATATTTCTGTTGCAAGCTATAGTATACTTGTAGTATATCCTAAACAGCCGGACAACGATTTCCAACTTACATTTTTTCAATATTCATAACTTACAGAAATAATCACGAGCGGTTCACAGAGGCGCGTAAATGTGAGAGATAGTTAAAAGCGCACTGTAAATAAGTGAGGCGTGCAAATGAAATAAACTGTTTACTCTATTACTGAAATCTGCACGCGATCGAGTGTTCAGTACCTACTACGAGTACAACTGTTAAATAGCTATACTTTGATTCTAAATAGTTAGCAGTAGAAGCTCAGCTCTTATAGGCAGTACGGTCGTACATAGAAGTGTTAAAACTTTGGTACAAGCATTCTTAACAAAAGCTAGAAGAGATCTTATTATTCGCGCCTCATTATCCAATAACAAGTGTCTCGCGGGGGCCGCCGGAGCGCCCGCGAAAGCCCGCGGAGGCTCGCGGAGGCTCTGTAACGTCCGATGCTGAAGTCGATAAGCACCGTTCTTTCCGTTATTCGTTAAATCGTGTCTCCTAACGACACCGTCCTCCGTTAAACTCCGAGAGTCTCAGGTAGTCGGTAATAAGAGTGCTCTTTCTCATTTGTAAAAAGTATATTTTAAAACGTCTCGCGGAATGAGCTTTTTGTATCGTTATTGTGCTCCGTTTGAAAGATATTATGACGGAACGACTCTAATTTCTGTATTATGCTCCACTGCGAGTTTATTTCGGTGATTTATTTTGGAAATGGGATGAGGTAATATTACTCGGTGCCTTCTAATTCAAAATTCTAGGGACGGACAATCGAGGACTGCTTATGGAACGGCTTAATCGTGATTTAAACCTCGGTCCGTGTTTATTGCTTGTTTATTCTCAAGTATCATCGTAGGTAGATCGTACAAATGAATCAACATTTTTTTATAGCTATTATGATTGCGCTTGACCGTTACTCGCCTGATGTTAAGCGACGATGCGGTCTAGGATGTGGCACGCTTGCCACATTTGAAAAGACCGAGATTATATCTATCGGGAAATAGAGTACTCGTCAGTGAATTCCACAATCTAGCACAATGAAAGTCGATGCAAAGCGTTTAGTGCGAGTCCGTGAAATTACTACCATATAGCGGTGGCGTCTTGCAGTATCTCTACTAGTCCGATTTTAGAAAGGGGATGCTGAAGTTAAATTGTGTAACTCCAAGACACACTCCCCGAAATGTATCCGATAAAAAACCTATAGGCTAAACACTTTTCGACGGTGCTCAAGGCTTTGGAGATTCACTTTGGCTAAAGCACCGTTGCCTATAAGTCTTTTAGCTCTCATTTTGACATTTATTTGGATATAATTTAGTGTGTCAGTGAGTAGCAGGAAAGTGTTGTTATAATGTATTCAAGGGCCAGCAAATAATGCCGGTATTGATGCTATTAATATCGAGGCAAGCCTCGCGCCGCGCATTGTAACGGAAAATCGGGAAGATATTTCATATCCTTTTGTGAGTTTATGAAAGAAAAACATAGTGAATGCACTGTTTAAACTGTTCTTTGTACTTTATATAAAAGAGATTTTTATTGTCTGTTGTGGAGCTCAGTGAATGTATTACAATATCATCGCGTTAATATACAAGTTTCAATTCTGTGAACTGATAAATAGGATAGTCTACAGAAAGTATTCACCTATAGAACGTCGTTAAGTACTATAAACATATCGTTACAAATAAGTATACAAGTCTTCAATGTGAATCAAATAGAGAGTGAAAACTTATTTGTTAACAGTTAAAATAGTCTAATCTAAATCAATATATATATCTCAACGTGATATTTTTTTCAAAAATTGAAGTTATTCTGGTTGGTCCGGTTGCCATGTTGTAAAGTAATTTCGTAGTGGACTAGGATATTAGACAAAATAATAGCTACGTGAATCGAAAGTCTCTTAAAGTGATGAAGCGTTCGTTTTATTTACTTACATGTACAAAAACTATATGCAATACAATAACTAAAGTTTAAATGCTTGTATACAATACAAAGTTTATTGATAACTAAGCGATTTATTAGAGAAACGGAACGATTAGCAAACTCGCGCGATTATCAAACTGCTGGGTATCACTGACGCTCGCTAACTGTCAAACAATCACTGCCAACGCAGTTTGTCGGAACTACTAATTCTAGTATTCATATGTAGTTTGTAACTACCGTTATAAGATGGATATAAGTACTAGTAAAGGAGGTCGTTCATTAAGGTAAGGAGTATAGTTTTTTCTTTAAAAGTAAGTATAGTACATAGATAGTTAACCAACAACCTTGTATTATACCGCTTCAGTATGGTAAAGGCACCGCATTCGGAAGAGTGAAGATGTAGAGTCAGTGTGTGTGTGTGTGTGTGTGTGTGTGTGTGTGTGTCATGTGTGAGTATTATTGATACTGCGGGTTTATGTCGAGATGGAGGGGCTTCGGGAATTGATAGTAAGTGTTTACAGAAATAATGGACGCCTGCACTCTGCGGTGTACCTCAGTAAACATTCCACGAGTATATCAATTTTGTACTCTGTTTTTAAAACGAAATTGTATCATCTTTGGAAACAAATTGAGTGTATCTATCTATATTTAAGAAACCCTACAACATTGAATTTTTTTGCAAATCGTGTAACCATATGAGATAAAGTCAAATAAAGTAATCACAAATGGTACAAAACTACATACATATGTGCTTTCTGCTTACGAATCTCGTACGAAATTTAAAATAATTATATAATGTGCACATACTGAGAGATAGAGCTCTGCGTCGAATAGCCTTAGAATTGAAATTACAGGGGCTCCATTGAACATTAATTAATGCACTAACTCGGAATTATTTTGAGAAACTACTAGTTTCTCAAAATAGTTTCATGTATACAGACGTTTATGTAGGATATCTAGTTATGTAAGTAAGTTTGTCAGCTCGCCGGTAGGCACATAGATCATCCGCATCGCAGATAGGACTTCGCCTTTGAAGCCTCGCTGAAGTACCTACCAGTCCGTCCCCTCTCCCTCGCACGGAGTGGAATCGACGACTGTTACCTACAAGCCCAACTTCGCACCATGTTTGTTAACAAATTTTAGTCGTACATTAATTTACAACAATTCTATCGATATAGCCAACAGCCACGTTTAAAACAGAGTTCTGAAGAAAAGATTCTTTAAATTGTGAAATTAAACAAGATATTTATGTCGCGTCTTAACCTAAAAACATCCTAGTTATTTCAATTACCATCACATCGCTCAATCTAAATACCACTCAATTTTATATTCATTACAAAATTTCGACAGCAGCAACATAATAACCTCATGATCCCAAAGATGTAACAAAAATTAAATGTTTTGTATCTTACTTCTTTACTGTAAACGTGAGCTCTATCGCAATACTAATGGCTATTGTACTGTCAATCATGCCATTCTGGGACTACACTTAGACAGCTAAAAGGCAATCTGTTTCATACAAAACTGAACCTCATTGTAGTGTAAATAAGGTACATCTAGAAAGTGTGTAAGTACATGTATGTCGGTAGAGAAAGCCGAAGTCGGCCCGAGTTGGAAACTTGAACTTTTTGCTCAAGGAGGGTTGTTAGTTGGACTAGTTCAGTTATAAGGCTAAATAAATTAGTGAGTGCCCACTTCCACACACACGTACAGAGCAATAAATAGGCCTTTTTATTAGAGAACTTTCATACTTGTGGCGTGACTTGATTGCGGTCATTTTTACGCACAGAAGATATTGAAACTTAAATTTATGGTTCCGTGTCGAAGCTTTTATGGTGCAAGGCTTAAAACAAGAAGGACCATTTCTAAAGCGAATCTCTATAATATAAAATTTAATTTCAACATTACCTAACTAAGCAATTAACGACGTGCATTTAACACGTCTATGTTCATTCCAAAGTTTTTTTTTTTGTGAGAGATATTTACGGTAGAATATTAAGATATTTATCGGTTTATTCATACCTATACATGATAGAGTTACATATTTTAGGGTGTATGTACAACACACACGGGTGTATAAAAAAAAAACACGCACGTAGCGGATGCAAATCAACAGATTTATTTGACGAATGGTGGTCGACGTACTGCAACACCGTTAATGTTATAGGGATGTCCTTTTGGTTCACGATAGTTTTGTATTTATATACAATAATAGTCATCTATTAAAGTAGATAACAGATAAAGAAGATGTAGATACAAGTGCTGGGCGTCAACACATATTTTGTCAGTATTTTTTAATATAGACCTCTTGCTTATAAAGTTTTCATACATTGATAAGATAGTTGCTATATTCACAAATGCGAGAATTTTTTAATCCCTTTGAAGTTACTACCAAAAAAATGTAAAAGCTTGTAACTTACTTTTTGAAGTTGGATGCGTAGGTAAAGACATAGAACGCGTTGTTTTCTTATATTGTTTGCGAGAGTAGTGATAAACGCGTCGGTTTATCAGTTACCATGATAGATGATGGGTATCATACGAGTACGCGGTGTTTGTGCTCAGAACAAAGTGTCGTTAACGTGGGAGATATCACTAAAGTGATGTATTATCTAGTAACGAGCTTTTACTGCATTATTTTACAGCTTTTTAATTTGTCTGGGAAAGAGACGGTTAAGTTTACTTGTTTGCTCGTTAAATCTCAATAACGAGTTTTATGATAACACAAGCTAAGTAAATACGTAGGATCAAAGCCGGCTCGAGTAGAGAAGAGGACTTAAAGGGTAATATACGATTAGCCGAAAAGAGAATAATTGCGTTTCAGCTTTGTAAAAGGACACGACCTTTACTAAAGAGCTATTTAATTATATTATTTGACATTGCGATCGATAATCTATGATTATTTAAATAAAAGGCTATCGACTTCGTTTAACTTCTTTCAATTATTTCTATTTATTGAACCTCTTGACCGATAACGATAAAATTATATTGGGACCATGTGGTAGGTACTTATACCATATCAAACAAAATAGTCCCGTTACTGAGAAAGCAGGTAACAAATGGAAAAAAACACAATCGAAATGAGTAACCCCCTCTTATTAGAAAGTTGGTAGTAAATTAATATCGCAGACCGGTAGTAGCGGCGCGCTACTGTCGTCGCGCGTCAGAAGGTGAACTCAGTACGTATGTAAAAGAGTGATAGATTTACTCAATACGAGATTCTGCGAATGGAAAAATTTGTTGAGTGTAATGTGAGGGAGGGAGCTGCATGCGAATTTGTTATTCCCGGATTGTGTGTGTTGATTCCCGCTCGCTTTCGGAACGGTTTACGGAACGAAAATATTCGTGCGCAGAGTTTCGTATTACAACTATAATTTTGAAGGATGTTGCAACTATTCAACTTATAGTCAGAACTTCTGTTGGCTTAATAAAGTGATTTTTACGAAAATTATTTATCATAATTGTCGGCTTTTTGAAAAGACAAAAATGTTATGTCTGTGACACAGTTTAATTACAAATTAAAAAGGTTACAAAATAATGTAATGAATGATTACTAAGGAATATTATCGTTATGTTATTTGATATGTTGGGATCCTAAAAGCAAAGTTGGCTTTTAATAGTTAATATTTAAGTATACGAGTAAGCCGAAATCTGCTAACATACAGGATAGTCGGTTAGAGGTGTAGGATAGTCGAAAGCGCGTCACTTTACTTATACTAACTGACTAGTTTCACTGAGGGACCACTTAATTCGAGATAATAAAATCAGCTGTTTCATACATTTTGTCGATGACCAATAAAATTTTTGTACGAAACAGCTGGTTTTTTTTAATTCATGGTTGGTTCCATAGTATAAGTTGTTCCTTAGGATAAGTATAGTGACCCCCTTTCAGCTTAGTACACCCCTAGCTGATAACCTTATGTATGTAGTAGTAGTGACAAGCGTAGAGAAGTACTCACGTTCGTGGTCTGGTCGGTCGTATGTACTCCTCAGCATGCCTGCAACAATATAAACATCTGTCAGAGTGACAGTCACTCCTACAACCTACATACAAACAGACGTATAATCGAGCTTTTCCCTTTAATATATAAATATAGAACTCAATTACATGTAATTTATTGAAGTCCAGATACCATATATACCTACAGGATTATTAATTTTTAATTCAAAACAATGTAACTTATCGGCAGGGAATAAAATTAATTTGGAATCAAAAATTCCACCTTATTTACGCAAAAAGGCGATTGTCAAATTCATGTGACCATTGGAGTCACCCTAGAATAAATACAATTCACAGAAATTAGATATTTTTGTAGGTACATAATGAAGTAGGCAATTGATGCAGGTGTCATTGATACACAATATTAACCACACCTTTACGCATTATTTTTTTTGTAGACGAACACCGTCTAGGCCGAAAATGAAACAAGTCCTTTGTATTTGAAAAACAAATACAAATGTATAATGGGTAGGCATGTTATTACAAAACCCGTTAAAACGACCGTTGTTAAAGTGTAACATTCGGTGCGAATAAACGACAATAGTGGCTTCATAAACGTCACTAATAAACAACGATTTACGCATTAAACAGTTGTCTATTAAATTTTCATTCATCAATTAGGTTCAATTTGAGCGTTCGCTCGTTTACATTCATAGTGCGGCGCGGTACAGTCGCGGCCAGAAGCGCCGGCCAATTAGTTTGTTTAGCGCGCTGTGTGACGCGTTGCCGGGGCGACCACCCCTCCCCTTCCTTCCCTTCCCCCTCTCACCTAACACACACAGACTACGAGCAGGAAGCCTGCTCTCATAGTGCCCGATATAACGCACTCTCGTTTAAGAAAATACATGATAATAACCGTGTGTAGACAACGACATAATTTTTGCCCTTCAGCAGGTCCTTCGACAAAGACTGATAAATAAATAGATCAATTCTTCGTACTATTTATTAATTAATGTCATTATTTATTAATTCATACCATTAATACATGAGAACATGTCTTACAAAACAGTGCCCTGCTGTCATTTCCAAAAGAGTAAAATATCGGTAAGCTCATGTTTTTCAATAAATATAGTTCTTTACACATTTCATTCATTACAAAATTTATATAGGTGCCGAAGAATCTTAATCGTTCACTTTTAGGAAGATAAATAAAAATAATAAAATATCTCAAATACTTACTTACTAATTATTACATAAGAGAGTGATTCTAATGGTTCAAATTAATTTAAAAGGTCGATATTACACGCGTCCACATATTATGTAGCCGTAGAGTCTTCTGTCCGTGCTCGTACAATGCGTGTACCGTGCTGTGTTGACGGACGCGTGCTAATTGCCGTCCGGACGGACGGATGGTCGGACGGACGCGGTGGACGGTTCGGAACGTTTAGCACCTCCGAGATATGACCGTATATGGAACTCGAATCACACTCTCACGGCGTATTGTCTCTATCTAGACTGTTAATTTTTTTATGCTATTGTATTACCTTTAACTCTGTTTACAATTTTACATTTTTCCTATTGTTTTTTAACATCGTTTACGAGTTAGTAGTTTTGTACTTATGCCATGGATGGTGGCACTCATACATATTTATATAAATAAATGCAATTTTTTTGCTAAAAATCGATTCAGTGTTTTTTTTATAAATTCATAAAAAGATATTGATAAAGTCATGAGTTTGCTAAATTGCTTTTAGTTCAGTAAAATCGTTACATACATTTTCAATATTAGTTGTATTATTTCAATATTTGGGTTCAATGGAACGAAAATTTCGCGCTTTATATTTAAATTGTGAATGTTAATATTTTTTATGAATACAAATTACAGATAAATGATTTGTGTGTGATAGTACTAACTAGGTATTCCCAGAGTTATTATTATTATTTTATTTCTCGTTTTGTCTGTTATTTTTAGAACAAAAGGCTGTCATGGCCACTCACAAACAAGACACATATTTGAACTATTCATTTTGGTAAAATATTAACCAAATAACATAAGTATACAAGCTTGAGAAGGTTCAACAACTATTCAATGGTACTAGAGCGTCGTACACCACTACACATCTCTTTCATACATATGACAATTTGTACAAGTGTGACAGAGATGAAATTTCCTCGAACTAAGACTTACAAAGCAGTGCGACCCACTTGACATGGCCTATCGAGCTCTTTTCAATGTATGGATACCAAATACTAGGTATATATAGAAAGGCCGTCCTCATTCAGTAGCCTCAATAAAAGCTCATACAATTTGGCCGCGTTATTATAAATGCGAAAGTATGTATGTTAGGTTTTAGTAAAATTTTTCCGCATAACTTATTTTTTTCCCCAGAGATGGCTCGTGGTTAAGAGTGCCATACATGCTACTTTTTATCAAGAAAAAAATATAACGCGAGCGAAACCGCGTGTATAAACTAGTATTAAGCGTATAAAAGTTCCCCAGCGTCACCATCACACGTTCAATAGAAATGTGAATATCGAAATGACAAATTCCATCGCGGAGCAAGCTCGAGGGCACTTCCTGCGAACCGGGAAATTTACTTTGCAAATAATAACGAAAAAAATATATTTCCCATCCAACACACACACACTCACGCGGTGAAGTGTTTATTATTTCATTGTGAGCGCTGGATAGCCGAATACATACATACGAGGGAGCGGAAGGTTTCTGTGGCGAGAGCTGCGCATTATAAGAATAGTGTTGAGGTGGTTTGTGCGCCAAAACGTAGTATATTGCGGCACCGCGGCACCGCGGCACCGCGGCACACTCCCGCCCGCCCGTGTGCCGCCCGCGGAGACGAATATTAGTTCCTTTTCAACAAATTTGGAAACGCTCCCGGGCGGTACTTACTTCTATTGCCTACGATATTGCCACGTCGACACATTACATCTTGTCCAATTCATCATCATATCGATCAAGCGGAGAGTCTTTGTTTCGAGATTGGCATGTCATCTACCAGTTTATATGCATGGATAATAAAGTCGTAAATCACAGTACTAAATATGAAAAAAAATATCAGTTAACATGCTTTTGGAAAACGTCGCAAAATTATTTCAAAAGCGAGACCTACAGTTCCCACAAATATTAGTTTAGACAACTCCAAAATAGTTAGTGTTTCTTTTTATTTGGTGTTTAGTGATGAGATGTTACTCGTATATAACACTAGTGTTTTCTAGATTTGTCAGCGTGAAAAACGAAAAATAATTTTTGTTTTTTTTTTTTTGGTGTTTTTTCGCATGGTAACGCCTGACTCCGTTTATTAGAGTTTAGTTAACATAAAAAACAGTTTCGAGCTCTTCCAACCTTCAATTCGAACAATAAAGACAATATCACAATGAGTGGAACATTGACGTAGAAAATCCAACTTTGCCCTCATTGTGTGAAACCCCAAAAAAATATTTAGATACGAAATATTTGCTATGGCAGTTCCAAATGAATCCACTGAAACCTATATTTGGCTTTTGCGTTAAGCGAAGTGTATTCGCGACGCGATGCCACTGTTGGTATTTCAGAATATTTGATGTCAATAAAAAATGAGCCAAATGTGTAGTGATGCATGCAACTTCCATTTGAAATGCATTTTTTAAGCGCACCTCCTGTTTTGCATGCAGATTGGAAGCTATCAACGGACGGCTATGAAATAGGTTTAGGTGTTTGTAAATATACACGGATATGTACTCACATCGATTACTGTTTATTGTTCTGTAATCCACTTCTGAAATAACATACACCGATAAAACACACATATAAAAAAAAATATATGAAACATTTCGTAAATTCGTTTTTATACTTGATTTGAGTTGTCAACGTCTCTAGCTGAGTAATTTTCGTCCACTGTTACAGTTAGAAAACTTTTACTTGAGCTAAGGTGAAGCTTTTAAGAATATAAGTAAGTAATATGATAAGAGAATTTAGTTGCCACAAATTGCAAAACGTCATCATCGTACATTTATTTAGAAAGCTAATGCGTGTTGGATTCAAATTGTTTAAGAAGACGAATATGTACGCGTGAAAACCAGTTTTCTTAAACTATTTTGTACAATTAGAAAAGATTTCTCAAATTCATAATCACGATAGTTAAGTTAGCTCAAATTGCAATACGTCATCGTTGTACATTTAGAATTTTTTTCAAATTCACACTCGTGTCAATTTAGCGCATTGGTATGCGATTAATCATTGCTTGAGGCGACACTTCAAATGTCGTCAGTAATATTACAAATGCTGTAGGAAAGTGGCACAGATGTTTGCATCTCATATCGAGGTCCATTGTGATATTGTCCGCGGAACAGATAGCAGATCACAGTTGTTATCCGTGGAGAACGAATGCGCGGTAACCTGGGGAGTGGCGTGACCGGCGCGCGCTCAGCGCCACGACCGTCGACCGTTCTACGGCCACAGAGGAAATAGGCGCAGAAGGACGTATAAATCGCATCTATTACAGATGACATATGATTCTAATTTGATAGAATAGAAGAAAAAAATAAAGAAGACGTTTATTAAGACACTACAACAATAACAACATAGATAAGACAAATGATACATAACGACATTAACACAAAACATTAGAGGAAGCAGTGTTTCACTATCACTGTAGTGACGAGTGAGTCATTAAACGTCAGAAGCTACTAATAATAAATAAATAAATATACTAATGGTTCTTACACCAGGTATTGAGTCTCAACAATTTGTATTGTACTCGTATTTGTCCGGTAAAACCACAGTAGCACCAGCCTAAGCTAATTATTAAGCTCAAGAAACTCAGTTGTAATTTATATTCACCTGAAGCTCTACTCGTCTCGACGAGCTTTTGGCTTATATTAGAAATAACATATATCATTAACTTACACTTAGACCTGCTCACTCAATTATGTGCAACGACTCTCGTTCGTTCGAATCGTTTTTACCATCTCGATAAACTTACATAATTCCACAAACGTCTCAAATGAGTTAGGAGCGCGTTTCTGTAGATATTGTGTGTCGACATGCAGCGACGACAATGGTTGTCGTGAGCGACAGTCGTGCGACGTCGCACGTGGCTACCGACCGCTGTCTCTGCCCTTAGGGTTACCATATACAAGATGGACTTTTTGATAAAAGCCAGGACGTTCGGTGATTAAATGCAAACACTGCACTAAAGTAGGTAGATAGATAGAAAACACTTTATTGTATATAAATAAAGGCAAAAAGAGTAATAGCAATGCAATGAGAGACTCTACTAGTTCGAATTGATTTTGATTTTATATTAGTTACGAAAGTTTTTTTTTTAAGAATTTTACTGAGGCAAGTGCTTTTATTAACATTAACAAAATGACTAACAAAAATAACAAAAAAATATAGCAGAATGATTACCTATAGACCACTTAAGATCTACAGATAATCCAAATACAGTACCCACCAGTCAGAGGGCAGGGTGCCTAGTGTGCTAGCCCCATTACCACGCTGAATGGAATAGTTTTCTTAATTTGCATTTAGTTAAACCAAGCATCAATAACCCGATCAAGTTTAAAAGCCGTTCAAATTGCGGACAAAAGCTTGGAAGTCCAGACATATCCGGACAGAGGCGGACGGATGGTGACCCTAGCAGCGTCTCACTCCACGTCGGCCGCGCCGCGCCCGCGCCGCTGCCTCACGACTCTGTCTACATTGTACCGCGGCTACCATTTGATAAGGTTTTGTAGCTTTTAGTATTGATATTAATTGTCTGAGAGTAAGTTCAAAGTTCGCTCGAATTGAAATTAAAGCATTGATCGTTGTTGAGAACATTCATGAACTAATATAGCTTTATTGCACACCAAACAAAAATAAAATATACAACAAGACAAATCTATACATTGCTAGTACATTGGGCGGTCTTATTGCTTAAAGCAAATTCTTCTAGGCAACTTTTGGATGGAGGATAATTTTAAGTCCAGAATTATAAAACCAAATATGAATTTTATCTCTGTTCAGTCTGACACTAAAAAAATACAAAAGTTATGAATCTATCGTTTCCACGAAGCAATACAATCATATAAATACTCCATCTGTATTAATACCTTATAATACAGTACCTACAATATATTTTTCGATTTTAAATTAAATTCCAAAAAGTTTTCTCAGATCTATGAAAGGATTAACATTTTCTAGTTCCGGGAAAGAGTTCAAAAATATTTTGTGTAAAGGTATTAAATTTTTTTTTAAAATAAATCGTTTAAAAATATTCGTAATATTTTGAAGCTATCAAATTCTTGTAATTAGCTATCAAATGTTTGCGCGTTGGTTTGTCTGTCCTTCTTCTCCTCGGCTACTGAGTGACAGATGAACTTAGTTTAATAGCTCCGGAGAGTGCCATCGGCAACTTTTTTCCCGGAAAACAAACATATCGCGGGAAGTCGCGATAAAGGCGAGTAAAGGCTAGTACCATAAAATACGTCATACGATAACGAATATATTTATGATATAGAATATTTATGTATGAATATTTGTGTAATATGTATACATATATGTTGAGTGATATTGGCTCTTTGTGTTGTTCGTCAGCGGGCGGCAGTAACGAGCTGTCAGTAAAACGTTCAAATTAACATGCAGATAAGCGACGTGTATTGATAAACCGCCAGAGAGCCACCATTACCTACCCTACCTACCTACCTAACTACCCCCACACTCAACAGGGTTAGGCTAGCTAAAACCTAGGGGAAAGGGGGTGACTATACTTGTCCTAAGAAACAAGTTTCATTATGGGACCAACTCTGAATTCGAGAAAAGAAACACAAAATCGTACAAAAAGTTGATTGGTCATCCACAAAATGTATGAATGAACAGCTGATACTTTATCTCGAATTTAGATATGGTCTCATAGTGAAAGTTGTTCCTTAGGATGAGTATAGTAACCCCCTTTCGGCTTAGTACACCCCTAGCCGAAAACCCTGTATAACTGCTCTATAATATATAGATTACAATGGATCTAGTGAAATTTATTAAGTTACAATCGCTTTCCTAACCGAAGATCGAATGAATGAGCCAATTATTTTAAAACAAGAGTAGATTGATTAACTCCGATCTCAATCTTTTCGTAATCCGTAGCAATCCTGTTTTTTCGAGAAGAAAAAGGAACCCTTATGATATCATGTTATTGTCTGTCTGTAGACTCTATTAATTTGGACTCGTAAAGGTAACAAGTTGAAAATGAGTAGCGAACACTCCAGACTCTAATTTACCGTCTCTTTCAGCTGTAAAAAATCAAAACTCATAAAATCAACTTAATGAAAAGGTACGACAGTTAATGCAGCATATTTTGCTATTCAGGAATAAAAACCGTACTAGGCTAAGTTTATATTTACCTAGCATCATAAATAGTTGTATAACGTATGTATAAGCTACGTATTCATTAGCGTTATTTGATTGAATATTCTCGAAATAGTAATTGTCGACGAGCATCGGCCATTTCAAATATCTTCATGGTTTCGTTAATGAAGTAAGAGTATGCGATTCGTGTAAGTGAATATAATTATACGGTTAATTGACATGAACAGTTGCAGACCGGTATCCATCCATGATGCGAGTGATTACGACCCACGACGATTCATCAACGATGTGCCATAATTGTCAGATTACATACTTTCTGAAGATGCAATAATAAAATCACAATTAAAGGTTAAACAACACATCTGACCGTCGTCGGACGTTGCACATTTCGAAATTATCTTAAAGCTGAGTGTTCGTTATAAACAAAAGTAAACGAAGTTCATCTAAAAATGCAAAGATTATATATTGAGAAGGTTTTAAAATAAACACATGATTTTTACAACAATACAAAAATATAAGTAAGTAAAATTTTCGTTGTTCCATTTTTATTCAGAGATGAAAAGAAGAGGTAAGATGTGTTATTATATTGAGAGATACAGAGAGCAGCATGTGTGCTTTTCATTGTAGATAGCACTCGTATATCTTTAATTCTTTACTATCGCTAGATAAATTGATTTCCACCTTGTCCATACTCAAGTCATTTTATTTTCACGAAGTATTTTTTTTTTATAAAACCGCATCAAAACTAGTCCAATCATCTAAAAGGTCACCTTGATCCAAAAGTAATTCATGCTGTGAATATCCAGCTTTTATTTAAAGAGTTGCATAACTGTATCTCGTTGGGTCACGAGGAGCCGCCGGCGCCGGCCGCTGTGGGAGGATCCACAATTAAACACAATGTGTATTGGCAGCTTTATAAGGCGTCATCACCCTGAGCAGGACCGTAAACCATCATGGCCACAGAACAAGAAGGAGTTACTATGTAAGTCGACTCACAGAATAAATGACGGCAAGCTGCCGGGTATCATGTATGGATTATAAATAACACTTTGAAAAATCAAAACAGTCATAAACGGTCAAGCGGTCATAAAAAACCTTAATACCTTCTATTCTGTTCCAGTACTTTAATTCGCACTAGTACAAATGTGCACGATATAATAAGATGAATTCATTACATTATCACACGAGTGGCCCTTTCACTATCACCCGCCATAATTTATTCGCCCTCGGTAAATCTTATCCAGAAGAAACGGAAGCATTACAATAAATTGAGTAATTACACCCTGTAATAAAGCGATACAGTAAATCAAGACGAAATCTAATCCAGCGCTCGAGCACCGCCAACAAACAGAGGGAAAAAGCCTTCGTAAGATGAGGAACGGCCGGCAATAGTAATATACAAGATTTAGGTTATCCACCTAGGTATCGCATTTATTAGGTAGCTTCAATATTTTACTTGTATTTCTTCGTCCAATATCGGGTAATGGAGGTTGACTAACTCTCGCTCCGGCGATGGAAGCCGTTCGCCGATAATGTGCCGTGACTCGCAGCCGCACGACTAGTTAGTATACGTATGTACTGTGACGTCACTACGTACATACCGCCTCCAGTGACACGGTACGACGCATCTAACGTCACGCCAGTGACGTCACCCCGCAGATCAACAAGTAGATAAATATCGCGGTGTCACTCGCTGTGATTTACGACCGACGCGGACAATCCGACATCCGAATCGATTTTTTCCAACGTCTCTATGTAGTTTCCCGGCAGAAAAATAAGAGATTCACGCCGGTTTAACTTCCAAGAGGATATTACCTTCACAGATTACTATCTCGGGGAACCCTTTGTGAGATATTAGTCGGGTCGGAGTCACTGGGAGCGAGCGGCGGGCGATCACGCCGCGGTCGTACTACGAAACCGAAAAGATGTCCATTTAATGATTAGTCGGATTATAAGCGCATAATCCGATAAGCGTTACGTGTCCAGTAGGATGAAGCTTTCTAAAGTGAAGCCGACGGCGGAGACGGTGTCTAATGGAGTCGACGACAACTCTCCGACTAAAAACACCACCGGTGCTTAATTAATTGAAGATATTTTTAATAAAGGAAATTGTGATTCGAGACATGGTCCGTGTACATTCTCTAGTGTCATTTAGCGTCCGAATAAGGTCGGACACGACAGCCTCACCGTCCATTTACCGGATCCCCCGCAGCCGCGAGCGGTCCGGCCGCGTCCGTATAAGGGCGGTGGGTCCGGTCCAGCCCCGGCCGGCCATATCGGGCACAACGGCCACTGTTACCAAATACGCGACAGATCGGGACGCCCGCGCCTCCGGCTCACACTCCGCTCACATTTAGTAATCAGAAACTCTTCACGAGTAACTACAGATATTATTATAAAGCGGCAGTCGCGGCGACATCACGGCGGTTGATTATTATTTCGTTACTCTGGGAGCATTTTTTTAATGGATTAATTTTATGAGTGTTACTGTAAAAAAATCGGATAATTGAGAATCGGACGAAGGGTTCCATATCATCTATACAACAATACTTCAAGCTTCTTTCTACTTGTTATCGCTATTAATATATATTTATATATATATTTATATATATATATATATATACATGAACGGCAAAAAAATGTGGTAAGTATGAGAGCCCCTTAAATAATAATTTAATTCTATTTTCAGTATTTGTTGTTATAGCTTCAACAGAAATACATATCACCTGTGAACATTTCAACTATCTAGCTATCACGGTTTATGAGAAAAAGCTTGGTGATAGACAGATGGACTGACGGACGGACAGGGAAGTCTTAGGGTCGATATTACCCCTTGGGTACAGAGCCCTACAAACGAGTCGATGATTCGATTTTGTATTGAGTAATGAACACAGCTGCAAACAACGAGCAATCGTCGCGTCGCGAGTAACTCTTGTAACTAGATAAAGTAGCAATTATAAAAAGCAGACCGGTCTGTCTGTCAGCATTTCGTATTCGAGGACGGACTCCGGACTTTCTTGATTACATTACGAGGCGAGTAGCTAAAATATATTAGCGATACTTCGTCCCTTTCTTTTCCTCACAAGTTATAAAGGACGGAGGCAGTTAACAAAGGGCCGAGTTAGATTGGAAAAATTTACAAGTTGCAAGATTTGCGCCGCCCAAGTGGCGTGATATTAGCATTTTAATTGTGGTGTAAGAGACTTCGACGATTCATTATGATTCTTGGAATTTATGCGCTACTTTTTGTAGCGTTTTCTTTAACAAATTATTGTAAATTAAAAGAGTTTAATATTGTTCTTATTTTTGTTTAGGCTGTATAGTGTTATCGGTTAAGGGTTGTACTAATCCAAAAAAAGATTCTATCTATCTATCGATCTAGGGCGGAATTTGAAGAAAAACCTTAGCGATTTCACGGTTATTTACGAAATAATGCTGATGAAGTTTTTGTAAAGCATTGAAGTAGAAAATACTTTACCTCATTGTTATAAAGAAACTGTATGTTTTTTAATTCTGCTGCACTTGGTTCTTTAGTAAAAGTTGGTCGCCATGTACAGTTACTATCTTTCGTCAAAGTACACTCTTAATGTAACATAAAAGCTATTCTATTTACATAATATCTCACATTAATATACACGCCTTTGTGAACCTTTCTTGATATCCTTCAATAGGGGTATTATTGGTGTACGTCAACACTCGTCAGAATGTCGATCCTATTCAACACACTCGAGTACTAGGTATCAGGAAATCTGCGATAAAAATTTCAATACAGCCTCTTGTGATTTTCCGTGAATTGTCTCGAGCCAGTGCGGTGTTGTCGGTGTTACGGGGAAGGTAGTTAATTTTAACGTTGGTCGTAATTAACGGATCTTGAGACCCTTGAATATGGCACGAGAGGGCCCGGCCTTGATCACACCGCGGGCTGCGGACCACGGCACGAGAGGTGGCGTCAGCGAGTCAACATGCTAAATTGAAGATAAATTAAAATATATATTAGTATAGTATATATAGTATTTGCGTTATGCAAATTCGCTTAATAATTTCAAATTAAAACTATTGGCTTATGTCGCTAAGTTAACTTAATTGTTTGTGTAATTAATCGACCTTAATAAAATAAATACGACTCTCTGTCTAAAACGAATAATTTTGTCATATTCATTGGTTTTTAAGACAATTTGAAGCTAAGTATTTAGAAGCAATGAAAGTCATATATATATATATGAAATACAGTACTGTTTTGTCAAGCGTGTATATAAATATATTTAGATGAAATACAAATGCCAGAATATATTGATACACAAGTTACAAGCTCAGAAAACAATTAAATTAAAATGTCTGTAAGCTGCGCGACCCGACTAAATAAAACTGGCACAAAGCCAACGAAAGTCTAGAGAGCTTTGTTAAAAGTCAAATGTTCTTACACAGATTTGGATCTCCAACGTTACGTTAAAATATGCAAATCGAAAATCTCTATCTCCTCCAAATTGCACCACGCGTTATTGCTTCAAAGAAAAGGGCCGTTTTCTTGGATTTTTCATACTAACTGACTGGAGGTAAATTAGATATTTTCCCTCGTCTTAATGAGAGCTTATCATCCCTCCCGAGCCGGGGTGGGGGGAGGCGGAGGTAGTCGTCACTCAATATCGCGCAATTACTCTTTAGGGCGCCAAAATCTTCACCGACAAAAATATTCATGAACTTCTAAACGTCGGCCATTTTTGGATATTTCATGTGGAGATTCAAATTTAGATATTTGAGTATTTGCATTCGTTGATGGCTCGTACTCAAATATTCTGAAAGTTCACTAGTAAATAAATTTTCCAATATTGTTTGCATAAATTGGAACTTTTACCAATATTTTATAAGATTATAGAAGTATTTTATTACAAGCTCGTACTTGTGCAAATATTGATGACTATCAAATAGAGTTTAGTTACCTTGCATAGGTACGTGAAGTTCTTAACGTGTCAGGAAAACTTCAAAAATGCTCTCGATCCGTACTGACCGACGCGGACGTGCGTGACGTCATCATTAGCCGCTGTTCTACAGGAATGTGACGTCATATAACTGTTCTACCGTTCAACGCATCGTTAGTGAATACTTTTGGATCGTCCCTCCTCCCTCCGCAAATCTCACCGCAGGATACAATTTAAATTTAATCTAACGAAATACCCTCTCATTCACAATATTAAAATATGATTACGGTGCCCGGGGTGCGGGGAGCCACCAGCGGGGCGGAGGGGAGGTGAAGCTTCGATAGAACGCAATCAGCATCGAATCACGTGTTCCTTTTGAAATCGGCTTATCCCTAAGACTTATCTAAGCGATTGCTCAATGCGCTCCAAATTGAACCGTAAGTCGAGTTAAATTGAATTTACTTTTGAATGTTAGCGCGGGGACCCGTGAAATGTTCAGCGTCGTCGGCGGTGGGAAACGCGTCTTCAGCGTTACCTTTCAACGAATAATTATAAAGGCAATGCGGAATTAATACGGAGATGAGGCGCGGGTCGGCTGTCTGCCACCGCGGGGCTGTGCAGGACTCCAACCTATTGACGAGGCGGTTATCGACCCTCGATTTTATTTGTTATATTTGATAAATTCGAACACGACCACGGAAACCACCGATACTATAGGCCTCAATGGAGCATGCCTAGTCTGGAATACACTGGCTTTCAAGGAAGGCTGCCGGGACACACTGTTAGGTGCTTGGCGACAGATTCTACAACTCGGGGGTGGTAGCTACTCATAGCCACATTACTAGTGCGGGTGTCAGCCAGCTGTAAAACAGATATATCAAACACTATAGTCAAGTATTTTAGATATAAATCATAGTTATACCTACTCGTAGTGTAATTTAAGTTCCAATGTTTGAATGTCTAAGTGTGTATTTGTAAAAAAGTCAATAAACGTGTTGTATTGTATTGTATTTGTAGCCAGACGAGCGATAGTTATCGCACCACCTCCATTCTATAGTTTCTTCACGATATTTTTCTTCAATGGTAGTTTAGGCTCTTTTTGCATGTTTCGTGGGATCGAACTTCGTACCTTTTGCACAGCAATCGACCACACCAATTACTCGACCATCATCTCTACAAATAGCTTCATTTTAGCGGTATTAACTTATTGAATCCGAGGGATTACCACCAGGGATCTATCACTAAGACTTTGTACCCTGTGATTCATGAACGTCTCTATTTGATGGATCTCTACATACCTAGTAGCTGTCATCCGCGACATGAAATGAAATATAAAAAAAAAGTTTGAACTCTCGTTTCATAGTAAACTCCTACTTCCTATAAAGAATACATCTAACAAATGTCATGACTAGTCATAGTAGTTTATTCATAACAAATACAGTTACATTTCCAGTATTAAATTAAACTGAAATAGATTAATTTGTATTAATTACAGTAATAGCGATGTAAAGAACAAAATACATATGCAACACAATTCATTGCATTAATCAAATAACATTCGTCTCCTTTGTAAAGTCGTCAAATGTGTACAATGTCTGATCGACAAGCTAATTTTTGATTTTCCGTTTATAAGAGTTTCTCGAGGTCTATGTTTAGCGGTTCGCGTTGATTCCTAGCCGATACCAGTTAGTCTGCCAGACTGCTTTATATATATATAGAATAATATATATAACTTTTTATCCGCATCCATACAAATAAGAGTATGTAGGTACGTATACGCAGAGAGCATGTAGCTTGATCGAAAATAATAACTTTTTCGATGTCGTCTTCACGTTAACATAAATCTGTATTTACACATTACCACAGTCATCATTTTCAAGAGTTATGAAATGATAAAAAAGTAAGAACATTATGTTTTCTGTACAATGCAAAAAATGGGGTTTTTACTTCTAAGTAATTGTTAATCCTTCAGTTGTTTGTTCATCCTGAAACATTTTCTAAAAATCTATTAAGCGACTTGTTACTGGACCTGTATTTAACTACTTATATGTAAAATGTGTGTGTTCACGCAAAACGATTCAGTAAATATTTGATTTGCTACTAAAACACACAGTGTTGGCTCGCTCCCGCTCACATTTGGGATAAGCTCGCTAAAAGCCGGCGCTAACAATATTTATCGTGACAATTTATAATTAAGCGGTAAACCGAGGACATAAAATCAAAGGGTAAGTGTGAACAACTGCGTGTCGTGAAAAATTCACTAGTTGTACCCCACACTACATCACATAACAGCACACCACACCACGGCACGGCACGGCGCAGCGCGCGTTTGACATGGAAATGTGCAAGCCTGCTCGTTGCGATCTCCCGCGGAATTTATTCAAACGTCGAACGCGCCCCTCCCCCGCGTTCCGCCCGCAGGCGCCGACCGCACGCACCTGGGCCGCTGTCCGCATTGATATGCACATTTGATTGTCGACAGCCGAGCGCGGCACACGTGCGGTGAAGCGCACATTGATTAGAAGCTGCGTGCGACGGAGTTGCGGTTATTCGAAATTCATACATTACTGTAACTGCTTGCCATACGAGCATTACACTATATTATTATCCATATTAATTACAGAATAACCCACGCGAGAATATTTTTATACCGTTGTAAAGCTTTCAGTGCGGCCTAACGACTATTGTTCTGATGCCAACAACTGTTATTAAAATTAATACAACCACGTACAGGGTTCGATATCACAACCCCGTATTACGCCTACACCCAAGTACGTCATCCAAACATGGCTTAATTCATGTTCGTCGAAAACGGCACCTGTTCTTTACCCACAGGAGAAAAGCGTTCTTTTATAAAAGTGTAAAGATATTAACGTGTCAATCCAAGACGCGTATCTCGTCCCTCGGTGACTTGCACCTCATACAGGGGGCTCAAGTTAAATTAAGGGGCGTAGAAAGATAAATGGGAAGCACCCTGTCAATATCTGCGTTTCATTAATGGTTTGAAAGTGTGTTCGCGTGCTGTGAGCGGCGCGGCGCGACGACGGAGTACGTTTCGTTCAGTCACTGCCTAATGGGATCCGGGAAGTTTGAGTTTCTTTACTCGCGAGGGTTTTGGCGAGCATTCACTTGGGTATCTGTAATGAGCTTCATTTGGGGTAAATGGCATGGGAAAATAACAGCACAGATTTCCCGTGAAAATGATTACATTACGCATCCAACGAAACGATTTGCTCTGCTTGGAGTGGCTCAAACGGTATAGACATACGCGAACTGGTTTTTTTCTCTATACTAAACTTAAGGTATAGCTAAACTTAAGCAGTAGTTGAGCCATTATCATCATCATCAGTTGAGAACAAGTATCTTAGCACGTGTCATCCTGTGCGAATGTCGTCCATGATACACTATCTTGAGACCTTTAATCCCATTAGGAGTTTCATTCTAATGGGGCATACAATTAAGGCATTAATTTTTACCAATCTAGTGCAAGTATGTGGCGTATACCTATACGTAAATGTGTATAGAGACGGCTTTGGCGGATCGTTAAAATTATGAAGTCTACGTTTATAAAGTGGAGCATAAGGCGGCATGAATCACGAAAGCGAGCGTGCTCACTTTGTTTCCATACTGTGTCCGCTACAACCGCAGTCGCGGCCATGTTCCGCGTTAAATCATTTATATACTAAACTCATTGTTTTACAACAAGGAGCCGCAACAGCGCCCCGCTTGTGATGGCGGTGGAGCGGACGGACGGACGGACGGCGCGCGGTGTGGTCGCTGTTATGGCTTAATAAGTATTTTAAGAAAAGCTAGCGTGGTATTTGTGGAGCTTCAGCGATCGTTATACGAACTGAGTAGTTTGCTTTTACAAGTTCTCCCTGTACTGCGCGGTATTTGTGTAAGAACTGTATTGTTCTAACATCCCATTTTCTTAGAAAATTACAATTATAAATCGTTCTTAGAAATAAACTGTGAGCGTGATGAGTAACCAATATGTTTTTTTAAACGGTATTGTTTACTTGCACAGTGGTGTGTCAAAGTTAAACAAACAAATACAAAAATAACTACGAAAGTATATTATTATGTCTAGTGAAGAGGGTTGGAAAATTATATAGAGGCTTCCTCGTAAACACCGGCTGTCTGTAAGACATGCGGTTTGCTTCGGAATATTGTTTGCTGTTCTATTTATAATCCAAATATACACTTTCTTGCCGCTATCTATAAGAAGGACAATGGAATGGCATTGCAGAGTCTAAAGTGCTCAGGTAATTTCACAGCATTGTTTAAGTTTATAAGGCAAATATCTGTGCTATCTATTTTTGGTTTATAGTAATGTAATTAATGTCAATTTAACTTGATGACAAAGTAATAGTTATTATCAAAATTATTTAAATATTCAAGCGGTAAAGACAAGGGTCATGATGTGATGTGATTTACTCAGACGACACGCGTTCGTTTCACATGATTAATATTGTACAAAGCGACATCGCTGTCCAGATTTAATTTAGCTGATGTGTGGGTTGAGAAAAGTATGAGTACAGTAAAGAACTGTTAGCGTTATCGTAAGAAATAAAAAAAAGGGAAAAGCTCATCAGCTTTGATATAATATCTCTAAGAGATCTGTTGTAAGTACATAACTTTCATGTAGGTACCAATGACAGTCGTGCCTGCAACCTGGCCGGCTCTTAATTCCACGTTTTAAATAACAAAAGGCTATTACAAGCGTTTTTGAGCGCCTGGCACGGAGCGCGCGCCCTCGCGCCCTCTTGCGGCGCTCCTCGCTATTAACGCAGGTGATCGCCCGATACCGGTTGTGATACGAGTACATACTGTTTACCTACTCGTAGAATACTTCACCCTATCAACACTGCACTAAATAACTATCTTTTTTGTGCACCTGCGTCGAATAATCGAACGTGATTAAGTATTATAATCTGCGAGAAAAGCGTAGCCTACGATGTAAGCGTAGCCTAGAAAGTTGCGGCTTATAATCGTTGCAGTAACGTTTTATTTAGTCGGCATACACATTTAACATGAGCTTGGTATTAAAACACATGAACCAGGACTTATAACCTGGACTTATTCAGTGAGAACCAAGACTAGGTGACGTATTCGGAGTCCTACTCCATGCTTGTGCATCTCACTTTTACGTTTAACTTTATACCACGGGTGTGATATTAGCGTAGATATTATTTTCTAAATAAATTTGTTCAGAAAACTTATACGTTTTCTGGCGGGGCATTGTTCCCACGAAAGCTATATTGTAAGTAGTTATTTCCTTACACGTTCCTCAAACTTCCGATATATATCTGGCAACGTACTATTATTAATGACATGTATGTGTTCAGAATTATATAGTGGTGTACTAAGCCGAAAGGGGGTTCAACTCATTTTAATTACAAAGTTTTACTATGCGATTCAATTTTGAATTTAGAAAAACAAATCTGCTGTAGGCAACATACATTTTGTCGACGACCGATTAACTTTTTCTATGGATCTCACTGATTCTTTTTCTTGGATTCAGGGTTGATACGATAATAAAAGTTGCTCGTAACTATCAGCAGAGTTACTCCCTTCGGCTAAGTACACCCCTAACCACTGACCCTGTGCATACATAGTAAGTGCAGTGCATCACTGAATTACAAGATTACCGGCATCTGATTACGCAAGCGAGAGCCGGCGCGGCGGCTCGCAGACTCCGACCAATAATTCCAATTACAGTGGCACAGGCCGCCCTAATAAGTCAAATTGAACAATGGAATGACCACTAATTGCTTCGGTATATCGCTTAGATGGCTGCCCACAGAGCCCACGGCACACCGACCGACGATGCAAACTGAATTAGGCCAAGACATGGTGCTCTTATCCTTTGAGCTGGCTCAGTCTTTGTCGTGAACATCCAAACATTATTAGTAAGCTAGTATCGAGTGACGTCGCTCCACTGTCCTATAAAAATCAATCCTAATTGTTATCAGCGAGTCTGGAAAATAGAAAATAACTTGTCTATAAAATGTCAACACGGCATTCGAGAAAAAGCGCAGTGAATATAAAATCTTTACAGAATGACATCCGCGTGCAAACAATATCGCTAGTGTTGCGCCGCGGTGAAGTAATTCTATCGATCTGTCGATGCATTATTGAAGTGCGGGAGCCGCCGCTCACCGCTCCTTCTGTTTCCCTGGATCCGTGCCATTTATGCGAGGACATTGTTTATGGAATACATAATGCAAGGTAACGAGCACGAGTGACATTTAGCCGTGATCGATCATAGAGAGTTCAATAGGCTTTGAACAATATTTATTGCTGTAAGGTTTTTTGGAGCCAAATACTGACAGGGCAGATGTTTAATTTGTGGGCATGGTGCATGGTAGAAGAGCGTTTTTTAAAGCTTGCACCCTCAAGTTGACAAATCTGTCGCCAAGCATAAGAAATCCAAACCAAGTGTATTCCACACCAGTCATGCTCCAACTAGGGCCAGAGTATCGCTAACTTAGATAAAAAAGTGTAATGAAGATTGTAATAGGCACTTTTTGTTTATCAAAACGTAGTAGGTACCGATTGAGCCATCCTATATTTTGAATTGAATTCAGTTAAAATCTAAATAAACATGTGTAAGGTGTCAAATTGAGTAAATTGTAATTTTTGTTTTCATATTACGAAATAGCGTGAATAAAACATATTAACCTAGATAGTAAACTCTTGTTACTAAAATTTTAAAAGCCGAAGACATTGTAATAAGGCGACAGTTATTACATTCCTGAATAATGTAGAAAACTGAGCTACAATCTGTAGTGCGCGCTTCTATGAACATTGTCACTTATGCGCGCGAGCTTTGTTTAGCGATGCGCTTCAAGTTATCACTTATTTAGAACAAATTGTACCTACAATGTATCGAATAATTCAGTCTGAGAGATTAATACAATTTTAAAAACAACAATTTGAAAATTCAAACATCGAATGCTCGTGTAACCGCTTCAAAATAGTTTCGCCACAAAGCAGTCAGCTAGTTTAGAGTGAAACCCGCCGCGCAGTCGGAGCACCATGGAAAAGTTTGCGCTTGACCGCTGGCGAATCGCGTTACTATCATTCCCTAGGTCATTATACTAACAGGCTAGGGATGCGTTGCAATGTCGATAAAAGAAATTACAGCATACATTACACCGATATCTTGTTGGTTACAACAAATAATTAATGTAGTATTGTAATTAATGACAATACGACTGCGAAAGAAGGAGGCTTATGTGTTTCGAGTGTATCTATGTATATATGAATGTATGCCTAAACGGTTTGTCGTATTTATATCTGAGTGGTGTCAATAAATTCGTATTAGTCGTGAGAGTGACACTGGATACATGAAAATTAAGAAAAAAAAACAAAATTTAGGATGATACACAGGTTCGAAGATTTGTGTCCATTAATGTCTGTCTTATCATAACAAACTACATTTGTAACAAAGGCCTTACGCTGAGCTAGAAACACTAAAACTAGAGGGAGCCACTCCAATCAAACGAAAAATAAAGAAGTAGCTTTTCAGAACTTATATGAAGTCAAAACACATTATAGTTGTCTTCTTTTCTCGTTAGGCGAATCTACTGGTGAACAATATACTTGTAATGTAATACTATGGCAAAAAAGCGAATCGTTTAAGCTGTTCTGAATATCAGCGATAATCTCTAAAAGCATCAACAGTTCGAGCCGCCGCCGCCGTGGGCCCAGCTCGCGTATTGTCAACGTCAATCGAGTGACGTAAGTAGTCGTTAGATTCGGTATCGATGTTCCGGCGTCGCCGCGGGAGACGTCACTAGTGCAGTCGATACGGAATCGTGTCAGAATTTCGCGAATGCATTACAGTCTTTTGTGGAAGTGGGCCAGGCGGCTTGCAATTACCGAATGTGCGCGACTGTCCGCCGCCCGCTGCCCGACGGCTCTTTGTGATTTCGCGCACGAGTGTACCGCTCGCACCACCTCCCATTATATCTTGTATTCTCTATACGACACTATCGTTTCGAGTTGCACGAGATTTTGTTTCGCGCATAGTTTTGTTGTTATAGATTCTGTGCCAGTCATTTAACAAATTGGCACCGATAGTTTTAATGCTTTCCGTGTCTCTGTAAGGTGCTAGCTTTGCATGTACACTTTAACTTTCGTTTCTCTCAGCGCGAAACAAAATTACAATACTTAAATTTTTGTCTAAAAAGCTGGTTTTATGTTGGCAATCGACAGAGACGAGGACTTTCTTCATTTAAAGTTCTCACAATACGGTTCGATTCCCGCGAAGTTGCTCAAAGTGCGTCAATGGGCGCGCTCACGCAGAATCCGCCATTTTTACGTTTCATGCACCGCCTAATTTACAATACAAATAATGACGGCCAATCGGCTCGGATCCCGGTTATTTACCTTTGAAACTCAGCCGGAGCTACAAAGGTGGCTTAACGAGCCTCTCCGACGGAAGACGGCTGCGAATTATAAAAGTTTCCTCGGAAATAAAACGGAAAGTGTTCGCGTTTCCCCGCCAGGGGGCGCTGCATGCGGGCCGTTACCTACCTACCCAGCTACTTGTACACTTTAAATAAACCGTGATTTGTGAGGGCACGGTGCATTCACCCGCTCCACTCATGGCGAATATTGTAAATCTTTCAGTTGGAAGGCTATTGAATAAATGAATGAATGAATTAATAGTTTATTTGCGATAATTACAACATTACACATATTATTACAACCCAACTATATATAATAATAAATAAATTAAAAGTAATGAAATATTTATCACAACCCGACCCCAACTCAGCAAAATATAACAACCAGCGCTGGTCTTCCGCTGGAGCCGGCAAGTGACCTCACGCACGCATTACTTGACAGTAAACAGCAAAATTAACATTAGTAACTATAAAACAAAACAATATAAAATTTAGACTCTTTTTAAAACATCATACATATATACGAGTATATCAACATCATCAAAGTTTCAAAGCAAATTAACAAAAAAATACAAAATAATATTGAGCTACTAAACTGTTTAATGAAACAGCTCGAACCTGACGAATACTTAGTAGAACTATTCATTTCAGAAACATGAATTAATCACTAACTCTCTTTGATCGACTGAAACTATATTGAGTTATCTTAGGCTAAGACGTGTATCAGCTATCACTGAAGTTAAGCCAGCAACATTCAGTCCGGTCTGGTCTTGAATGTGTGATAGTGGAATGGCATTTGCAATAAGCTCTATTGTATCAGCTGTAGGTGTTTGGATTATAACCGTAAGTTACATCAGAGGTTTTCGTGCAGCCTATAATATCTATCACTGTAGGATGAGCCACTGTCTGAATGTACTCGTATATACGTAGAAAATACGTTGGTAAGAGTTTATATGTAGACAGTAAATTGGTCAGCACGGGTAGATGTCACAAGTCATTAGGCGCCCGGTGACAGATGACAGATGACAGATGACGCGAGCCACCGTCGCGTCGGCACACGAGCGGGTTACGTCATAACCTACATTCTACGTGTAGGTAACAGCATCTATATTCAATACATCTATTATTTGAGTCGTTATATTATTAAACAGTTTGCGCATTGAATGAACTCTCTGATCTGTGAGTTTAACTCTACAGTATGACTTTCCCTTTTTATTAGTTTAATCAAAGTTTTTGTGGCTGTGGGATGCTTTTACATAATATATTGAAGAAAATCATCAAATATCGCAATAGTTCCGTAATATGAACGTTATGATAGAGTGTAGAGAGGCCGCGAGTGAGTGTAACACCCGATATTGATCCTAGCTATTAATTATTTCTCACGTTATGCGGCTACAAGGCGGTTTACTTCTTTCTATTGCGGCACACGTTAGCTTCATGTCTGCAGATTTACTTTTATATTAATAAACGCATTTTAACTTTGAGCATCTTTTGTCTCATTCTATCCGATAGAAATAGTCATGCGACAAAACTTTAAGACGCGTTTATTGATGACGACCGAGACGATTTATTTTTATTGTTATTATAAAACGTGTTTAAAAAATATATTATAAGTGTTAAAAGGTAATGTAAGTGACAGGATTACTGTCAATATGGTGTTGAACCGGAAACCGGAAAAATTTTGTAAAGGTACCTGACTCAAGGACACTTTGCAAAGTGAAAGACATCATAATTATAATTATTTGTGAAAGTGTATTACAGTAAAGTATAGCAACCTCTTTCCTATAAGCGAGCCTATAGCTACTGGTATATGCATTCACCGCGGCCGACTGTAAAGCACTTGCTCCACACGTCACACTGACAGCTGACACGTCACGCGATCACCCTGTACACTCGCACTTACGATACCACCGTGTATATTTACACTTACGATTGAATTTTGAACATATTGTATTTTTTAAGAAAATTATGTTCAGTCCGTTTGAATGTCTTATAATAAAGTTAGAGGAACAGTAAAGTGATTTTTTCAATAGGTACTTCTTTATAAATTATTTGTGCCGCGCAGCTTTATAATATTCGATCATCCCGTGGGAACACTTCACTCTTCCAGGCTTTTTAAAAATGTAAAGTAGCCAATTTATTAATCCAGGGTACAAACTGTCCTGGTACAAAATTACATTCAAATTCGTTCAGCCGTTATAGCGTGAAGGAGCATATGTACCTACTCATACACACACACATACAAACTTTCGCTTTTATAATATTAGTGTGATGTGATACACATTCAAAACACCACTAATAGAGTTACGTGAAATATTTACCTCGCGAAACAATTTTTGACCGATTTCGTCCTTGCGTGCATTTATTGGTATACTTGAAGTAGAAATAAATATCTCGTTTGGTCAATTATTATGCTTTAACACGCAAAAAGGACAGGGTACTAAATTTTACGTGCCATGGTGTGTGTACCTATGTGTGTCTGTCTGTAGTATCGTAGCTACCAGAGTCAAGTTGTTTTTTGAAAGGTAATAAGTCGAAAGTGTTATTAGCGATGTTAGATGAAAATCAGTCCTAAATGGCCGCCGGTATAAAATGGCGGAATACATATATATTTGTCACAACTCACGTAATATTTGTATCAAATGAAAGGGCTTCGCTACTAGATTACATAACATTATGACAATTTCAAATGCAATATGACCGCCACCACGATTTGTAAATTTTACTTGTAGTAACAGTATTTTTACACAAAACCAGGCCTTAAACAACATCACACATTATTCCAGTAAATCTTTGATTTAGTACAGCCAGCGAACGAAGCAGAGAGCTCTCAGTATCGCCGAGAGTGGAAATATGCCCTCACGGTAGCACCGTTTAAGGATTCAGGTGGGAGCTGCAGCGGGGCGGGGTGCGGGGATAGGTGGCGTGAACAAAACAAACGAGTTTCAATGATAAACCGTCACTTTTGCTACGTTATTCGAACCCCGCCGATGGACTGCCCACCGAGGTCCCTCTAGGGCCTGGCGGAAGAATCAGCCTCGGTATCACAGTTCACTACTTAAACCTAAATTTTCTATTGGAATTATTAGCCAGGAAATTCAAGTCTTTAACTTTGGTATGAAATTATGCGTGAATAATATATCTAAACCGACTTAAAAAGTAAGTGGTTTTCAATAGTTTGTATCTTACATTGTTAGTTTTTATCTATGTTTACCGATTTGTGTTCGAATGTGTATTTCTTTCAGTTGGTTTCATATAAACTTTATCAAAATTGGTTCAGCTGTTTAGTTCACAAATAAAAAGAGCGGAAAAATGATAAGGTTGAACTAACTTTTATTTAATATATAGCTTGTAAACAAAGATATTGTAAAGTTCTCCTGTAAAGAACCTAACCTAATACGTGTTTTGTTTCTAACTATTTTATAGCTTAGTTTTTTGTCCGTGCCTTTGGTACAGTGGAAACATGCCAAATGCAATAAGACAGAGTTTTGTTATGCAAAGAAAGTTGAGCACATTCTGCCTGATGAATATATAGTCCAGAATAGAGAACGCACATTGTTACTTATAAGAAAAACGTATACCAATCCAAATATAGAAGAATCTGTATACCTTAGAGAAGCGGACTTTAAGTATAAGAGCGACCCGGAATTAGAAAAAATATCGGCTATTATACTGGTATTAAGATAGTTAGTTAAACTGATGTCAACCAAATGAGACACAGTTTTACAACATTGTTTTCTTATATTCCGGGTGGTTTTCATATTAAAAGCGGTACATCTTCATGAGTAGTGACTTATTTCTGAATGCACTTGACTGATAATACTGAATAACAGTGTAAATAGCAGAGCTAGTGTACTGAAGACAAGAGACCGAGTCGAGTGACCGACCTTTTTACCCCTGATTCACCTGCAATCCACGTATTTAATTCAGTCCCAAACATCCGGGATGCATCCCGCGCCGCCTGCCCCTGGGAACGCACTTTTTGTGTCCCACGTGGACTCGCGGGAAATTTGTGATTTCATTTATCAGAGTGAGATTTTATACATATTTACACAGCCGCATTTTATAGAAATATTTGCGATGTAAATTGCAGTTAATATTAATAATGAAAAGCTGGTGGGTTTATGTTCAATTTGTCCAATTATTTAACCTTAGCGCACTGCTTAATATGACAAATTGTTTCGAAAATGTTTGGATTGCACGAGTTTGGAAATTCAAAGGTTATTTAGTTTCTTCGTAATATATGTATACTTAGACAGTATATAAAATATATAAGTTATCTAATGTCGGCTGCGGAGCGATAGATTTTTAGCTTAAAAAAAGAAAAGTCCGTATACTGTTATACTCGTCAAAAATTCGTACAAAAAGAACTCATTAATTATCTGTATCTTTGATGTTTGCCATTATTGGTATTTTTTTTGTCTGGGACTTTTAGTTGTATCATTCTTTGATAAGAATAGTAGGCCTATATCGTATATCAGAGGCCCTAAGCCTACAGCCTAATACTCTAGGCTTAGGGATTCTGTCACTACGACGTCAAAAAAAAAATTAATGTAACCCCATACCCGATTTTACGACATGCAACTTGCTATATGTGTTCGTAGATATTACCAACAAAAATGAAACCTTGCGTAGCGTTATCGTAGCACTCGTAGCAACACGTAGCAATGTTTGTGTCTACACAAGCTGCTGGTATATGTACTGGTAAGTAAGCAGGCACAAGTACAGGTACGTACGTCAGACACAAGGTACACATGGCTGCAGGTACAGCGAGCAAATATTTGCGTTTAATCCTGCACACATTAACGAAATGAACATCGTTGTTCGCGGCGCGCTAACTCAATTTATTTAATGAATGCCATACATTACACCTACAACCGTTTCTGTTAACAATTCCGTATCGCGACCAACTCTCGACGGGGTAAAGTCAACAGTGAGGCGGTAGAAATCTGAGACAGTAGGACGCCTAGCGCTCGGTCTGGGCGGGAGTAGGTGAGGAGTCTCAGACGGCGACGAGCTACCTCGCCGAGCGGACGTATCATATTTATTTTATTAATAAATATGTAAATGCGGTAGGTAAGTGGCGGCGCCTGCATTATTCATCCGGCGGTGGCTCAGTTGACACAGCACGGATCGCGATGCAAATTCAATCCGCGCGGAGATGCTCCCCAATTATCATAATTGTGAGCTTTTTGTTTGGGAGGATACCTGCCGCGGCCGGCGGAGTTTAATCCGAAGTTTGGCGACACTTTTAGTTCGGTATGACGCCGTCATCGCAGCACATTTGCAATTCAGATAGTGGGAAAAGGCGGGCGGGATCCGTGTCGGGACAACTTGCGCCTCGCGGCGGGTTTGTTTCAAAAATACACAGGTTCCTAACTCTTTTTCGTCTTTGTGCTGCTTTTGAGCGTAACGACAAATTGAATAATGTCGTAAATGTACATACATGTAAGTAGGGCCGGAGTTGTGGCAACTTGGCAACTCTCCGCGCCCCAACTGACGCGAGCGAGTTGCGTGTGAGCGCCGCGCGGCGCCACCGTCGCTATCGCTCGTGTACTTCCATTATTCTCAATAATGTTGTTTCTTTTTATGTTATTTTCCGTTCAGTGTGTTTTTATATTCGTTTACAATCAAGTAGGTAGATGCTGCACGCTTTTATGATATGCTCAAGTTGGAAAGCTTTTTTGTGTTCGAGCGATTTATTGACGAGTCGCATCAGCTCGGAGCCGGCGCGCGACAACGACACAAATATTTGCGATTTTTACATGTTTTTGCAATATCATCGGCTGCTATATAAAGTTTTATTGCACGGCTAACATAAATTAGACATTTAAAAGTCAGATAAGAGCCGTTCGAAATCGAGTAATTCTCAATTTGGAGTGAAATAAACGACTTTATAGCGAATCAAACGCTTACCGATATTACGCGCGTTTTTATAGTGCCATCACACGACCTACCTACGGGGTGTTAAAGTTCTGCAATCGTAAATACAGGGTGTCGGATCACTTTAAGCCTGCCGATCCGATTTTATGTCGCAATGAATTGTCGCCGGCGATTTATGACACCATGTAAAGTGGGCTGTAACCTTTTATATGTGACACATTTGTACATGATTACTTGACGCGAGGAAAAACACAATTTACTGGGACAAGTTTCCAACAACAGCTTCATCGAAGAGCAGCACGTTTTCAAACACTCACTAGTCTAGTATTAGTATATATTACGAGTACTGTTAGTTGAGTCAGTATATAAACGCAGGTAAACCTGTGAAACACGCGTCGCAAATACACGACTAACGTATAAAAGTGCGCGCGACATATTTTCCAATCAGCCGCGCCCACGGTGAGCTAGCGCCGCACTACGGATATACTTTTAAACCGTCCATGCTGAAATACGGTCGGTGGGTTTTGTTGCAAAATAATAATATACAGTCAAAATTACTGCTGTAAACTGGATATCATATTTTTGTACAGAAGGATCACGATGTTTATGAATAATGAGCATTACATGACATTTAATTTAACACAGACTAAGTTCTTTATAAAGTTTCTGAATGTGTCTATGTAGCATTTGATGTCGTCTCAAAGCACTTATCGGAGGCAAATTCTGAGGAAAATCGAACAGTTTCCAATTTGTATGAACTCCAAATTCAAATGGTGACCACAGAGTTAACGGCCGTATTGTAATGTTCGGTAAGGCGCTCGGCAACTCTCGGCAGCCAATCAGAGCGCACCATCGTCGACACAAAAACGCGCAATTTTTTCCCGCCAACAAACTTACTGCATTCATCACTCGATAGAGCTACGAAGGTCGCGAGCCGGCACTCGGCCGGCGGCGCGGCGCCGGGGCTTGCTGCTGTCACCCACTGACAGCTTTGACAAGCTTTGATTTGTAGCTGTTGTTTTTCATGTTATTGTGGCGTAACAAATCTATTTGAAATGTTTCCCGGCAACATTGGCTGATATAGACAAATTGGCGAGTAGAAAACTCAAAAGCATTCATGGGACTACTGTTATATCAATGATATATACAAGTAGCTAAGTTATCAGGTTAAGGTAGATTGAAAAAAAATTAAGCCAGTAAATGTAACCGGCAAAATGTATTCGCAACTTTTAAATCATATTTAGTACTTATTTGTGTTTATAGATATTACTCAGTTCTTCATCAGTTGCCGTATATTTGGACCTAAGAACAAATAATATAAGTAAAATAAATGACATGGCAAAAAAGACCCTCTGATAGCCATGATTTTATTATTTTAGTTTTAAGTCGGTCAGTTCTACGTGTTCCTACACCAACGCATTCCTCTTACAAGGGAATGTTTTAGCAAATGAGCATCGCGCGAAAGTCGAGGAGGCTGAAAAATTCGAATTTGGAAGCCAAGTCTCTCTCTCACATACACGCACACACACAAGAACATGTTCGTTTATCGACTCATTCTGTGAAAGTGTGTGTTCGTGAAATATCAAGTGTATTCGTTCGGTTGTATTTACGTTTCGTTTTATTTGAGTTTACGGTTTTAAATTGAGGTGAGGTTGGTGCTGGTGATGAATACGGATCGCGGAGGAAGTTTGTTTATTGGCAAGCGGGCGACGGAGATATATTGAATCTATACCTACAGGTTACCGCTGTGTCAATATAAGGCAGGAGTAACGCAGCTCTATTAATTTCAAATAAATACATAGATCTTCTTAACAAAATTTATCTTGACATATTGTAATCATTTATGAGCAGAAAAGCAGTTACTTATATGTCGATAAGAACTAGTACTAGTTATGTGAACTATTGACCTCGCGACCACAATAATTGAGCATTCCAAGATCCCAAACTGTGTCGAACCTGATGCAAACTGTGTCAATTACCAACTGACATATCTTCCTCACCAGTTGCCACGGTAACATAATATAAACATCATCTATTGATGTTTCTTGACTTTTTTTTCGATTGCCACAATATTTTAGACCTTGTTTCCAGACTAATATTTTTATTTAATATGTTGTTAAAGAAACTTCCTCTTTTTATGGGCGAAAAACTCTCCTAATCGAAAATTTCCGACAGCTAAATAAAATCTTTAAATTCATAAAAGCCATATACAAATTTTAGTCAATACTATTGGATGTCTAACATGTACAACAAATATCCATACATACAAACATACAGATAAAAGAACATATTGCCAGACTCGAAGCCGCTTCGCTCGTTTGATCAATAACTAACCAAAGTATGTGTGTTAGGTTCATCCATCGACTCGATATTATCCGCTGCCAATTTCAATGTTCAAAGAGCGAAGGTTCGAGAATGTTCGTACCGCTTATTAATAAAACTTTTGTTCACGGCTCATAAATAAATCAAAATGAAGAGTCCATTCAGAGCGAAAACATAACAAGTTATTCAAGAACGTTGCTCAGTAATCGAACTTATAATTGGCAGATTAGTAGACCGACGACTCCGACCCACTCGGGGGCCGGGAGTTCAGGCCATTCACATAGATATTCAATCACTGAACGTTACATTATTTAACCTAAATTCACATTTAGTTTACAAAATTCATATGCAATTTTTGCAATATTAACTAAGTAAGGTATGTCTAAAATAATGTTTTTTTCAAAACACATTTTTTGTTGACAGTATTAGCAAAGTTTCCGTTTCAGTTTAGGCGTAAATGTATGTATGTATTAATATAATGTATGGACGTTCATCTGTGCTCCTGTAAAGGTCGAAATTCTTGTAAAATGTTGTTAGTAAGTTCGATAATTATTACAATTGTAGTCGCTTCATTTGTGGTATTTATAAAATGAAGCGCTGTGAGGCTCTTCATTTTAGTATCGACAGTTTCGCATCGTCTATAGCAGTATATATCTCAGTTCAATCACAGACAAGAATAATTTAGTGATGTTCGCCACACGTTAAGCAAAATATCGATAATCGAGTAAAGACAATTAGCTAATTTGTTAGAAAGTTCACAAATTTATGTAATTACCTATAGCACATCGAACGTAACAGCAAAGAACCTTCCAAGTGAAGCAAACCGTTCAGAGCCAGATTATTTTCATTTTGTCCCAATATCGCGAGTTATTGAGTTGGAAACTTGTTAATTACCCGCAAGTTTAGCTCGGGATGTGATCGTCCCGGATTTGTGAGTGACACAGGACCGCCCCCAAAATTGTTTTCCGGAATTTATGGGATTCAGTCGATATTGAGAGTTGAAATTAGGTCGAACTGTTCCGGACCGGTTCAACAGCAGTTTGGAAATTGGTAAAGCACTATTCGATTTAGACCGCTTTTAAATTTATAAAATGGGATCGGTTATATTAATCGTTCATTTTAATATATTCGTGCTTCAAAATTGTTTTATTGTTCTGTATCAATTTAAAAAATATGTATGATATTTTAGGTAGGTTACCAAAATAAGGCAGAATTATCAATAGCATGGTATCTTTGAAGACCTCGCACATGAGCAGCCATTCGGTTCCACATTAGTGAACCCAAGTAAGTAACTACAACTGAACCAAACTATTTTCTATACAAGGAACCTCCTCTCCACTCGGAACTTTGGCTCTCTCGCTCTTAAAATGTATAGAATCGCTGAATTATTTTAAAATAAATTTACAAATTGTGAAAAAATAATATAGATTTTGTTGGATTTTTTACTTTCATAGATACGTAGACATAAAACAAAAAAAACGTTGCTCTTTGTGCTATATCAAAATTTATAACAAACTAGCTGGACTCTGCTGTGTTACCCTCGTTAATACAGGATATTAAATGTAGACTATGTGGTAATCCAAGGTCTAAATAATCTCCGTAAATATCATCCACATCGGTTCAGCAGTTTTTGCGTGAAAGTGTAACAAACATATATATATCCATTCATCCATACATCGTTCCAAACTTTCGCGTTTATAATATTATAGTAGGATATTTTATTGGTAAGAAATGTTTTCCTCAATAAAGTACCAGAAACTGTTTTAATTTGACATCCCAACAAGCGGAGCGGTCTGAGCGAAGAGGCGCATATTTAAGTTTTCGTGTTACTTGGAACACAATGTAATCGATTCACACAAATGAGGACATTGAAACCTTGCGCTATCAGATCAAATACGGTCCAAACATCCAGTGCGATTATTATCCCGGATAGATGTTATCCGGGTACAAGGGTCCTCGGATGTCCGGGTTAGTTATTTGGCGTGTTACCACAACGGTACCTGGTAGTCTGCTACAAGCTATATGTATGTAGGAGGTGAGGTGTGTTCCTGAGGCCGGTAGGTATCTTATTTTAAGGGTTAATTCGAGCGAAGGCGCAGTAAGCGTGTATTATATGACCCACTCGGAGTTGCTCCCAGAGGTAATTAGTTAGGAGATGAGCGCTCTTCATGTTGAATTTGAGCGACAAATTATGTTCTGCAATATACAAGGTTAAATGGACTCTACAATTTTAATGCAGGTTTTTAGAAAAGTGTTTACGATGAACATATTAACGCACACCAGCTTACTCTTTTTTAATGTAATTTAAATGATAACTAATTCGAATATATATCTTATTCTATATACTTACTCGTATTGAATAATAACTAATTCAAATATATAAATACTAATTCGGATAACATCACTCTTGTAATGATAATGATATTTTTTTTTAAAGTACTTTGACTCTTTGAATTTGTGCATAACATTCGTTACTTTTAACGCTAAGCCCAAAAAGTAAAACTGAAGAATGTGACGCGCGTGACGTCTCCACCCGGTTCCAACGGAAGATCAACGCTGGTTGTTTCAACCAGCATGATGTAGAGTTGGGTGTGGTTTGTGACAGAATACAGTAATTTGTAACTTTAGTCTGACTATACATTATGTAATTAAGTTTGTTTTCAGTTTCAAATAAATATTTTTCTTTCTTTCTTTTCTTTCTTTAAAAACGATATTATTGTACCTATCCAATTCTTGGGATATTATTTGTAAATTCTACTTAATCTACATAACGCGTTGATACTAATGTCACAAGAACTATCATGAATCTGTTTTCTAATATAGGTTTTTATAACTATATCCCCGCTGTATAAACTATGTAATTATGGAAAGTGTACATACATAATACTGTTAGATGTCATGGTACCTTTTTTGAGAATTAAAATTTAAGATGGAAATTAAGGCGATGACGAGAAACTAACGTTTTTTACCTGCAACAAAGAAAAAAGTTTTATTAGAAAACATTCAATTGAGCCTAAAAGGCAAGTTATAATAACATATAGTAACATGCATGTTGTATACCTGCAGGATTATCGTCTTGTACGTAATTAGCCGAAGGAGAGTCGTCGTGATGATAACTCCCGCAATGGCATATAATAGCATATTCGATACAAGAGCGTCTACTTCATTTTAAAATACTATTTGGCATTAGACAAAATTTACGGAAAGGCATTGGTTTTCTTTCTCAAATTCTGGAATAGCTCATATTAAAAGTTGTTTGTCATGACAAGTACCTACAGAGATCTCTTTCAGATTATAGCCTGGACGGAAAACCCAGTATACGAATATATAACCAAGAATATTTACCAGTCGAAATATCAGAAACTTTTTGCTCGCAGACACTGATATAGGACAGCATTGTTTTTTCTCGTCGATGAGTACGCTTCGGACGCTTTGCAGATTATTTTTTTAGAATGCGTCCTTAATATA
Source organism: Ligdia adustata (assembly GCA_947049295.1). Taxonomy (NCBI): domain Eukaryota; kingdom Metazoa; phylum Arthropoda; class Insecta; order Lepidoptera; family Geometridae; genus Ligdia; species Ligdia adustata. The sequence goes on along the minus strand of OX346218.1, from coordinate 15,430,576 downwards.
CTACGAACCGTTTGATACGCCTATTTTATGTCTCTTATACGCATAAATAAAGTAGGTACGAGAATGTAATAGTAGATATACGCAAGTAGATGTAGTGGCGCGAGCCGCGCGGTCGCGACGGAATAGCAGACCTCCCTAAATTAGACTTTAATACGAAACACTCTTAAATATTCATAGCATTTACCAGAATAGAAGCGTCGAGAAGAAAATCCGAGCCAACATTACCAGGATTATACTACTAAAATTAACTAACCACAGTTTGACCAAAAAGCTTAAGTATATTTATATTTTCATTTTAAGCCGGTTATTTTTAGCTTATAGTTACACGAATAGGTGACCTTACTAGGACAAGCTTTTTGACATGACTTGAAGAGATGACGCTTGGATTGCTTTTATGTGACTTTTTAGCCATGATATGGTTTTGCAAATGTCCAGTCGTTTTTGTAGCGATATAGCGGATAGAAATATCTTGTTTAAAAATGCAATACTTAAATCTTAAAGCTTTGACTCTATTTTTTAACCCATATTGTAAATTTTGACCCATTGCCATCCCATGCCTCTCATTCTAATTTCTTCTACAATTCAGCCAATTTCTGCCAATAATTTCCAAACTTTTAGATAGGTTTTATGAAGAGGAAAAAATAATTCTTTAACGTTATGCTGAAGTAGGTATATATGTGCCGTACATAAAATAAGCCGGGTCCGTCGTAGCGAGTGACCTTTCATTTCTCAGTAAATAGGCTTCAATACGAGACGCTCTGGACCTCACATAATGACGAATGGGACGAATTTGTTTTGCTGACGTAACTAGATGGAAAATTCTATAAACCCTGAGACCCTGTATTTGATTTCTGACGTTCAAATAGGATTTGCTTTATTAACTCAATATTTTGTTTGCCTGAACCGTCTAAAGGAAATGGGAAAGCTATTCACAGGTTTTGTACCGGTCGCGGTGTGGTGGCATTTTGTGAAAATTATAACTCGGTTTGTTGTTATTGGATACTTTCTTATTAATGTGTTGATATAAGTTAGACAATTTTGCTTGGAAATTGTGGCATTAATACAATGATACCGCTCAGTATTCAAATAGCATTGCCAACTATTTCAACTAAAGGGTCAATTCGAAAATCTGCAAGGGAAATGTTATTATTTTCAGCCTATATTTCTTTTTACTTTTGCTTACATTTATATTAAGAATTAAATCGGTTGTAATAATGACTTAAGCGACACCGATATGCACCTTAGTACATATATAGATTCCATAACTCGGTAAACGATTATGTGAACACCATAACAGAATTCATCGCACACTTCAGCATTTTTCTTCATTATTTTTTATTACAGTGCAAGGTACAAAAGAAGTTTTTTAATAAGCTCTAATACAACAGACAATAAAGCTATAAAACTGATAGCACCTCTTTACAACGTCTATAAAATTTTACACCACATACACTGTTTAGCATGTTAGTGGGATAATATTTTTTTAGGTGTAAACGCGTCGATGTACACGGTAAGTACTTTAAGTGTTTTCTTTGCTTATGTCGTCGTTAAGAGTGCACCGCGCTCCACAGCGCCGATGTTTTCATAAGGGTCGACACACATCACGATGTTGGTTTTCGATCAGGATCCGGAAAAAACTATAAGATGTCTTTCTATAAAACCTTCAGTTTAAAATGTAGACAATGCAGCAAGTCAAAATTACTACATGAAAGTCGTGTTTGTATATGATTATATGTTCTGCAAATGTACACGGCAGTATTCTCGCACATGGCGCAGAATATAACCACTAATTGACAAACTATTACGATATTGCTCGCAAATAGTTGTCATAATAATTGCTTTTATGAACAATGCCAAATTGGAACGAAACCATCCGGATATTAATGTAATAACCGCCATTAAACTTTAAAATTAAACACGCGTTGCCGCGTTCTTAATTAAAATATTAGTGATTCCACCGCGCGGTACATGCGTACACATGACTACTAATTACGTTTAAATTATGCAATAAATTAATTTATTAAAAGTTCAGTTAATAAAAAGATGATGAAGGGGTCGTATTGGCTGCGAACGGTCGCGCGCACTCATTCATTGTTGTTTACTTGTATAGTTCGCGGCAAGCAACTTCAGCTTGCGCGAGACGTGTTGTACTGTTCGCACTTACCAAACTACCCGTGAGAGTGAAAGGGACGAGCAGCCATCTTAGTTCTAGTTATTTGCCGCGTACTATAATTCACGAGATAATCCCGAGCGCCGCCGCGCCGCGCCGCTGCCGCATGCCGGTCCGATCTGCTCAGTGTACGTCGTGCTTTAAGTTAAACTAGAGTTATAGTCGCCTAGATGTGAATTAGACGACGCGGGCTCAGAGTAATGACCATGATTATGTGAACTCGAACCCACTCCCGACTACTACGCTAACTTTTTACGAGCCTTGTTATTAGCCTTTACGACCGAACGCCTTCAGTGAATTTATGTACTGTACACAGGACAAAGTGCTATTTCAAACACATAAATTACGATCAGTCAATTGGCTTCATAAAGCTTCATCTCCTCAGCGGTGAAACCTAGAAACGACCGCTAAAATAATATACCTAGCCGCATTGATAAAGAATAACATGTAAAAACATCACTACCGATATAAACGAGTGTTAACTCTCGTAAAATAAAAACAGAGGCGAAATTACTCGGCTCGAGGGAGACGAGGGGAGACTCGGCCGAAATGGATAAACACGTCAAAGGGTAGCTGCTATCGGCAAAGAAAACACTTGTGCGAGGATAACGGAGGAGGCTAGGAATAAAAGTCAATCGAAATTTTTCCAAACTCTCCGATACGAGAAAGATGTTTTGTTTGTATTCGTAAGGAGCGTTTTAGGTGTATTTTTGTCGGCGAACCGGAATAAATGTATTTCGCGGGTGCGGAATTTAGCGCGCGTCGATCGGGGGTGGGGGTTTAAATGGGTTAGAAAATAGGATTGTAGGACGGAAAAATATTTCCTCTATCGTTTTTGTGATGGAACAATTCATTATCATCCATTTTTTCTTTTGTGGAGTAAGTATAAATGTAAGTTATTTTCCTCAAATATGGGAAACAAAGGCATTGTAATCTTTTCAATGCCCTCCAGTTTTTACCCGACTGCAAAAGAAGAATGGTTATGTTTTTCGAGTGTATTTATGTATGCATATTTCTTTGGCACGCCCTAGAGCCTAAACGGCTTGTCGTATTCTTATGTGAGTGGCGGCAATAGATTCGTCTTAGCCATGAGAGTGACACTGGGTACATCAAAATTAAGAAAATAAATTAAGGATGTTACACAGGTTTAACAATATGGCAGTCGGGTGTTTTCCAACTCGCTTATAACCATTCGTTTAATCAACTTTCGTTTATTTACCAACTGAGCATAAGTAAACCATTTTTGGCAAAAGTCCCTAATTAAAAGAAGAATAAAAAAAAAGTAAACCATTTGAGTTATATTTGTAGGAATATGTAACATGTATTGTGTGTAAGACGTCCGCTAATTCGGTAATAGAATTGGTGGTAGTTAGCGCCACGCGGGCTGAATACGCGCCTCGTACGTGGTCGGCTGGTGCGCGGGGCGGTCACACCGCGAGCGGGAGCGGAGCCGCGAGCGAGCGACATTACTAACGCTTGCTACACTGTTTCATGGGCGAGAATAATGAGGGGAACGATCAGTGAAAGTCTCATATAAATTCAATTCAAGTCAGTATTATATTGATGTTGGTATTACTACTTAGTAACTAAGATGAAATGTATTATACTTTTGGTTGTTATGTTTTCGGCTTTTTCTCTGAAAAGAAGGAAGTTACAACACTAGTAAATATACTTACTAAATTATGAAATATTTACAGGGATATGCGGTACTAGACTTTGAATACGAAAAATATCAGTCAAATAATTGTTTTAACATAATATAACAAAAAAAAAACCTTTTGAGGGCTAAAATAAATCAAATTTTCCCTCATTTGAGTCTGCTATATTTCTTTTAATTTTATGTTTAACGTTTAAAGTATTTAAAAATAGGTCTAAAACTTAAAATAATTCACCATAGTATGATTGTTTAATAGGCTTCAACATATCTGATGGATACGTCTAGGTATCGACAATGGTCAGTTAACCGTTCTGACGCTTTTGGACTTTAGCAATGCTTTCAACTCAATTGACCTTGATATCCTCTTGTCCTTACTTCGCTCTATTAACATATCTCCAACGGTGATTGACTGGTTTCATAGTTATCTGCACGGTCGACGGCAGAAGGTTCGCTTTGAGGAATCTTTTTCTTCATGGTGTGACTTATCTGCCGGAGTTCCTCAGGGTGGCGTCTTATCTCCACTGCTTTTCGCAATTTTTATCAACTCTATTTCACTTCATCTGTCTTCGTCCTACCACCTTTATGCAGATGATTTGCAGTTATACTGTCAGGTTCCCCTTGGTTGGTTAGCTGAAGCGGTAGAGGAAATGAACCAGGACCTGTGTCGCATTTCGGACTGGAGTAAATCTTACGGATTGAACGTAAATCCTTTGAAGACACAGGTGATCGTTATAGGTAGTTCTCGCCAAACATGTCAAATCGACTGGGATACCCTTCCGCGAGTAGTTTTTGATGGCGTAACAATACCTTTTAGCAAAACTGTGAAGAATCTCGGCATAATATTTGATTCTAATCTATCATGGGATGCGCAGCTCACAGAAGTTAGCCGCAAACTGTTTGCTTCTGCCGGTTCTTTACGAAGGTTACGCAACCTCCTACCAATTACCACTAAAACTGCGCTTGCACAATCTCTCTTGCTGCCGATCCTCGATTATGCTGACGTTTGTTACCTTGATCTAACTCAGGAGCAGTTCGACAAACTTGAGCGCCTCCAAAATTTCTGCATACGGTTTATATTTGGTTTACGTAAATATGACCATGTCTCTAAATATCGCACTAAGCTCAAGTGGCTCCCTATCCGCCGTCGCCGGGATGTTCATATACTATCTCTCCTTTATAATATATTATTTAACCCTTCTTCTCCGCGGTACCTTCAGAAATGTTTCAAATATTGTCACACTACGCATTCCTATACCTTAAAGTCGTCTGACAATCTCATGCTATCAATCCCACCACATCACACCGTTTCCTATAAGTCCTCTTTCACTATGAATGCTGTCTTGCTGTGGAACAGTCTACCGCTTGACATTAGGCGTGCTCCATCAATTAATGTCTTTAAGCATCGAGTCATAGTCCATTACCTATCACTACAGCATTAAAATTTGTGTCTTCTTCTTTTAATTTGTAATTCATATATTATGTATTTCCATGCTCCTAATTTGTATCGGATGTTATATGTATTTGTTTCTCTGTGTATCCATTTGTATGTATAATTTGTTCATTTTTCAAATATGTTTGTTCAATGTATTATTTTAAGGCCTCTCTAATATTATATTATTCATTTACGTGCATGGTTGCCTGGAAGAGATCGCTCTAAGCGATAAGGCCGCCATTGAGAAACCTAGTATATATTGTAAGTTTTTTTTGTTATAATTTTTTATAATTAAGCTGGTTTTTTAATAAAGAGTTGTCTTATCTTATCTTATCTTATCTTATGGATGTGTAGTTAGTGGTCCGCCATCAACTGCTACCCGCTGCCCGCTATCAGTGGGGCCGCGCCCCGGCGCACGTCGTCGCCGCGGGCGTCCGCAGATTAAACGGATTATGAGCACGGACACCGGCGGGAGGTTTTTCCTCACAATCATTACAAATAGTTATATTATAACCTGCAGCTACCTCTATCATGAATAGTTATAGCGTAACGTAGGGGCTACTCTACTGTACTTACATGATAGGTGTGACTCTAGTGGCAACCTTTACTATACAACCGCTTTGTACTGATAACTTATTACAAATATAGGTATGAATCTTACTTTATATTAAAACGGCGAAAGTTTGCATGTTTGAACCTATGTTTGATCCTCTTTCACGCAAAACAAAGGAACGGATTTGGATGAAATTTAGCACTAGGATAGCTTTTTGTTGGATTAAAACTTAGGCTTCTTTTCATCTCCGAAAAATGAAATATTCCCGTGAGATATTAATATTTCAACGGTTCAATAGGTTAACAATTATTGAAAACTAAAAATCATGTCATTACTATAGTGTTTCCAAAACGGTGTTAAACAAGACAAAGGCATTAAATGTTCAGAAATGAATCGACTACATACTTACCAGCCATTTTTTATTTTATTTGTGTAGGTTTTTGTTTAATGCTAATAATGTTTGAGTGAAATACACCTAGGCTTCTCCAAGATAGTGTCTTAAATTTAGTACATACAGTATATGCTAAGGTAGGTATCTAGTAATCTGTATATCCTCGTTATGTTAGGTAGTCTACATTTGGTGCGATTGCCGCATTGCGCTCCCGTCTCCACGTAAGGTATTAATTCGTATATAGGGCCTCAACTCGGACCTCGACCGCCCGTTCGGACTACAACCTCTCAGTACAAAATAGACGTTACATTTCTATACAATATCTGTGGTTCAGAAAGTAAAAGCAGAGAAAACGAAAGAGGAATAAAAGAGAAGAGAGAAGAAGAAGATACAAGTAAAGTTTTATTGGGGGGTTATATTATTTTGTAAGTAAATGTACCTGACATATACTAGCTTGATAGATACTTAAAGCTAGTAGTTTTGCAAACTTTTAAGTTTCCTATCATAATATTTATTGCCAAACAAGATGCTTATTTAAACCTTTCTACCGTTTGAAATCGGCTGGTAAATAGCCCTGTGAGAAACTTCTCCTTGGAAACATTTTCCCAGTAAGTTTCATCGATTTTGATTGTTAAGTACAACATGTACGCGAGTACCAACATCCAGACAAATATACGAACTGACAGATGAAAGAAAAGTAGGCAAACTCAAAGCAGATATGCTTTGCTCGCGATTAAATCCATTTAAAGCTGATATTAATTAATTCAATAACTCTATTCTATTCTTAGCAAGTGCTTTAGTCCCTTACAATTAGCACACAGTACAAACTATTATGTAAGCTGTTGCGATAATCAAACGAACGTAATACAGTACGTTGTAGGTCACCTACCCAATTACTGAAGATAATCCTCCGTCCAGTCCTCACAGGGTTACCTACCTACCTACTGCTAGAATATCAACGTGCCTAATTTAAACTTCGTGTTTTAAACTAATTCATATTTACTATTAGTTCTGCGAACTGTTGAACTCACCAAACTAGAGGGCCGAATTATACGTCTACTATACGATTTATAAAAACGTTTTTGGCAGAAATACTCACTCCCCACCTCAATCTAAAATCCGCGCTATGTAACGGATAATATTTGCTGAATTCTACGTAGCACCTACATGACTAGTAAAAAGCAAAGGTCTTTAAAAAATAAAATAAAATCAATCCAAATTTATTTAATAAAACATTATATAAGTCTGCTATCTCGTTGCACGTACTTTATTGCTTACATAATAGTCCGTTTGACTAAACAGGGCGTAAATTTTTGAGTAACGACTCAATAAAGTAGCGATCTTATCTTCGTACAAGTATTATAATTGGGCTCGTAATTCTCTATCTAATTAAGTTCTTTCGATTTGTATGTAAAACGTTTTTATAAATTTGCATCTACTTATAACTGAGTACGGTAATAACAGTACTATTGCATGACAGCGCCATCTGTGACTGAGATTAGGTATCTGCGGGTTAGGTCTCGAGTTAAATATAATTCAGCTCTCAAGTACGTACTAAACTTAAGCATCGTTCTAAGCCAAATTGGTCGCTCAATAACTACAACTCGGCTGGAATAACTTAAAATTAATATTAACCTTTATTTATAAGTCAATAAATCGCATTTATTTGTTTAAAGGAGCACTAAACTAATAACAACCGTAAATTAAAGGTTACTTTGTACGCTCTCGTTGAGGTCGCGATCGTTTTTTTTTATCAAAATACCTTTTTATCACACAAAGTCACGGCAACGACTGCTTTTATAATTATAGTTCCATTGTAAATTTAACGGCGCAGTATAAAGTTATTATATAACGTTCTTGGTGAGGGCGCGCGGGCGGACGCGGGCTTGATTAGAAGTAGAGAAAACTTTTTTGGGTTAATTGCTGATACATATATTTAGTATCATGCAAACTTGCTTGCTTTTATTTTTAATATTTTTATTTGTAAGAGAAGGTTAATTAGGGCTCGTATGCGTCATCGTGTTTGATATGACGTTAACTTATAAGTTGAATGAATTCTAACTGAAATATATTTACAATGTTGTTGGAACAAACGTATCTTGAATATACACTTATGTAAAATTATAACGTAGGTTTAATAATAATAATCATTAGTCTGCTGGGAGTGTTTATATGTAGCTGTAAAGGACTAAAATATTATAATTGCCATTATTATCACAGTTCTCGTATTTTGCCATTTATATATGATACTTTTTATAAAGCCTTGTTCGTTGTTTACTTTCGTTAATTCGAACGTTTTATTTGCAAGTGAGTCTACAAAGCGGTGGTGGAGTTGTCACTGTAGGTAGCTGAGCCGAGGCGAGATGCAGATCATTATACATTCATAGGCGAGTGAGTGCGAAGATTCGTCAGCACCCGCCCGCCGCCACCACCAGCTTGCCTGAGCTCCTCCAATAATTGTCAAAGCGCCGCGTCTCGCGAGTTTACCACACCGTGATAGTATAATGGTCTACCTCACAACTCGCCTTTTGAAGCGCCGTTTTGTTTTCAAAGGTTCGCGTCGGACAAGAGATGCGCTAATGCAAAAATGCTCACGTACCGAAACTAAACGTGCCGGCTGTAAGTAAAAGTTCAAAAACACTCGCGCTACCCTCAACTGCACTTACGAGTACAACTGCGAAACTCGCGCGAGTTGTGAAACAATTCCAAACTGAAAAGCGCGTCGCGACACCGGAGCGCCGCCGCGCCGCCGCGCCGCCGCGCCGCTTCCCGTGTACCGACCGTCGCTGAACTCTCATAGTAGCCATTTCAAATGTACTTCTATTTACGCGAAATGATAAGTCACGGGAATACCCCAGATTAAAGCAGAAACGGCGAATAATAACAGACGAGAGCGGTGCTCTCCCCCACCCCGCGCCTCTCCTCGCTTACATTACCGAGCGTTTTACTTCGCGCGGATAAATTACACAGTTATGAATAAATTTCGCATAAAACTCGGAACTGCACCTTTACACGACTAAAGAGAGAAGTGGATGCGGGAGACGCCGCGTGGGACGGAGACGAACGAGCGGCGACTCGTAATCCGAAAATTTCATTAAGAAGTCGGCGGCCGAAGAGTTCGCCGATATCTAGAATATTCGGGCGCACTTATTAAGATGCGGGTGGAAATTTGATCCGTTCCCGCGGACGAATTTAATGTAGTGAGCCTTCAGAAATAAAATTATGCGAAATATCGACGAGTAAGTTGGTGAATAATTTCCGGTTTGTCGATGAGTTGGCAGTGCTGTGCTGGCACCGGGAGCGGCGCCCCTTGCTGGCTTGTCGGAGTCGACGACAACACTCGTTATTGTTACACTTGTGTGACGTAATTAGCCAACTATTAGCATCGAGTATTCATCCCCCCCTGCCCCCACTCCACGGCTCCTGCTCTACGCGTCGCAATCAACATTACACATACGACCGAACAGAAACCTCCACATACATCGGTGGTATTTCATAAAATTTACATTCGAGCCTCCATCATTTTTACGGCGAAAAACGGCGAATCACTCCCAAGATTCCGGGGGAAAAATTACATCACGTAACACGGGCCCCATTAATTACGGTTATATCGTAAATTTACGGTTAATCAAAAAAACCTGTCCGAGTTGTCGAGGGTCGCTCCGGTCGGCCCCCCGCGCCCGTCTCCGTCCGTCATTAGCGACCGCCGAACTCCTGGCGAGCGAAGCACCTAACTTGATTTCCGAATTTAATTCAATTATCAATTAAAACGACGGCTTCTGTTTATTTTTTCGGGCGAGCGACTTGTAATTTGTGCTCCGCTGTGACGTCACTGTATAGTATACCTACTCCGCTCTTTTTGTTTGTTTGATCGCGGAGGATTGTAATTAAATAATGCATCTGGAGTGCGCACTTGATGGATCGAGGGGTCGACCAGCTAACAGAGCACCCTCTCTATAAAAGCAGAGAAAGAACGGTAAGAAAATACTATCTTATTTAGCAAAATAGTATTCAAAGGGAATGACTATAACGAGCAAATTGAAAATTATTTTTCGAGAAATGAAAGCGTTGCCTACATTAGTCAAATTTCCGCACAAAATCGACCACAAAAATGCACACACACGGCCTTCCATCCCATCCCATCCTATTATCCATATTATCATATCAAACGCCACCCGAAGCATTCAAACGAAAAAAGAAACAACAACCATTGAAAACCTTTCATCCTCTTATTAGAGAAAAAGGGTTATACCACCATGCAAATTTAAACACGATACTGCAAACAATTTTCAATTCTGTTGTCATTGTGTTAAGGTCGATGAAATCTAAAGATAAATATGAGTGATGGCATAACGAGCTTATGCTGTGTCGCAATCAAAGGTTTGGCATATTTAAATAAATCAACAGATTGAAATTCACAATTGAGAGCGAAGTAGAGGGACCGAGAGTACAGATGCAAACTTGATGATTCACCAGATTACATTAGAAACACTACGGTTTCTTGATAAGGGATCATGATATGCAAGAAGGCAGATGATCTAAAAAGGTTTTCATAATCATGTATTACCAGATAAGCAATTCAAATAAAAGCCTTCATACGACTTTCTTTACTTTAATAATGTCATGATAAATTGCTAAGTAAACCTAGCCGTGACAAGTCACGTACACATAGTCCATTCTTATACCATTATTAGAACATCAACTCTCCCCACCCTAACTCCGTCCCTGTCCTAACGACAAAAATTATGAGCTCTACCGAATCGAGCTACCGATGGAGGCGTAATGAAGTGCTGAACTTTCAGGTCATGTGTGGACTCGAGGAGGCAGGAGGGAGGGGTAATTTGCCCCTTTCGCCCTTGATATAGTGCGCCTTCGGTACCCATCGGCGCGGTAATGGCGCCCCGGTATAGTTTTAATCTTCTTTATTGCTGACCCTTTGAAGTTGGGCTCTTCCGACCATTAAACTGTGTGAATGCGAGTTCTCGCCGAGTACTCCCGTTGTGGCTGACAGCTGCTTTTTATGAACATTATTAAACTCTATGGAAATCGTGTCAAATTGTTGGGGTCGTCGTTCAACCTCTTGGATAGACCCACAGCAGAAAAGTTTATATACGATTCCATTTTGCAATGATTCTTGTGAGAAGGACTCATAGAGCAAAGGCAATGTTGTAAAACTTTTGAAAATGCTACAATAAGATTCATAAGTAACTGAATCCTTTTTTTCTATTTTAGATGAGAAGGACGAAATACACTCGTATTACAAATATAGTTCCTCTTCAACACACACAAACACACACATTATTTGTGATTAGCTTGTGCAAGAATGGTGTTCCGTTGGGTACACTCCTCGCTTGTTTAGTAATCTATACAATACTTTCGCGTGAGCTAAAGATTAATGTCTCACATTTTGCTTTACTTTAGTCTGATTTTGGCGCAAGTTAGAGGAAGACAGCGATCGTTTCCTACACGTTGAGTTTAATCAATTTCATAGCAGAAAAAATAATTTATACTGAAGTTCGTTTAGGCACGAACCACGGAGTTAAGAGAGAAAAAAAAACAGTTGGCTGCCACGTAACAAGTTTAGTGAAGTTGCTGAGGATTGCAAAAAAATACCAATATTGAAGTGTATTTATTCTGCAATAACATTTAAATGATACTCAAGCGATTAAAAATTTTATGCCGTTAGCATTTATGAGAGTTGCTGTATCAATAAGTATGAACATTAAATACCACGGAATATAATCAAGAATCCACAAAATAGATAATACTTGGTACAGTAAATCCCTCTGTAAGTTTATGAATTAGAACGGCAATGATGCGAGAAGACGCTACGAAATTAATTGTTTTGCTCATGTCGCCGGCAGCCCGCGAGCACGTTTGAAAAATCATCACTCATTGCTGCTTCGCTGAGATTTATGGATTCACAATGGATCGCTGGTGCGGCAATGTGTAGCGTAATACATCCGGGGAACAGAGAAAATATCGATTTCCATGGTAGAACGGCGGCCTATGCAAATTATAAAAACGCACGGAGTTGTCAGATAATTATTTACTATTGACGCGACTTATATCTAATTAATTATTATAGCGGACAAGTGCTTTCAGTAATAGTCTCATATAAAAATCTAGCTCTAACGAGTTCTAAAACTATATAAGTATATATATGTATATCGATCCTGCCCACAATTAATTAAAATATACTTAAGTATGGCGAAAGAAAAAATACGCAACACAATCTATCAAAAAAAATTTTCAAGCATAGTTTGTTCGCGCCACGATAGCTTTCTAATTGGTTTCCAAGAGAACACAAAATTGAATATAAATCGCCAACAAATTAACGTGACAAATTTATATGTAACGTAAACCCGAGCTCGCAAAAAGCTCACGTTTGTCATTGTAGGAGCACTCCCGCACGTAGGGGAGACCACCGGAGCAACCACGAGCCGAGTACTTGTGACCACTTATAGTAGCTGTTACGAGTAAATAGGTAAATAAATACATGAGGGTATCAGTACAAGAGATGCTCACTTGAGGTGAAACCGCACTCCACTACTTAGCGACTTTAAAGTAACGCAACTCAAGTCGCTAAGTCGTGGAATGTCTAACTGACACTTCTTGGTACAAGATCACACAATTGTAGAGGAGATATTGAATTTAAATATATCTAACCTGTATTGTTTTGTGAATGATTGACTTCGCAAGCAGTATTTTTTTATACATACTGACAATCTAAAGTACTTCTTTCAGACTTGCAGAAGAGATTCTCTTGGTCAAAAATAAACATAGTAAGTCGATTATCGGTTACCAGACAATGTAAAAACAGCGCTACACTTGTCATTTATGCTTGTGATGCTTATTAGCGAGGAAACAGTACGTTTAGCCTGTCAGCACTAAGCATAGTCATACTACCAGAACGCGCAGTGCGCTCCTACCCTCCACCGTAGGTACCACAATACCCAACAACACAAGATTAATCGCAACGCGTGTGTACATTAAAGTAATTTAACATTTAGCACGGGAATATAAATCGAGTTTAACGGCTTTTGTTCCGCCAAAGTGCTGCCGAGGGGCTGGGGTTTGCTTATCATTAGGAAAATACCAACTAAGTGGGCGATATCACACGACTCTCAATAATGACTGATTGAAGTTATCGCAACACAACAATTCTATATTTGTTATTTAATTATCCTCAATTTCGAAAAAAATATTTTTGTCACACAAAACATGCACTGAACAATTAGTTAGTTTTCCCGTTTGTTTCGTTACATAGATTTGGTTATGTGCAAACCACGCAGTATAAATAACCAGACTGAGGTAAATTGACTGGACTGTGTCTCGAACTTAAATTAAGATAATTATCATTTTAATGTCAATAAGTGAACAAATTTGCATTTGAGTTATTTTAAAGTGCCGACGAAGCTACGGGCAGTTCTTGATTGCTAAAAAAGCCTTAAGTCCTTAAAAGCTGGTGCTTAGATATCCAGATGTAATGAAAATGACGTCAAAAACGCACCCGCATTCGTTACAAAAGGCCTTTACTAGAAGCTAACGTATTATACCCGACACCAGTGCGCTCCCCAATATAAAAGCAGACAGACAGCCCGCTCCGCTGTTATTCTACAATTTCTCATTTAGCCGAGGCGGGCGGGTAAGCGCGGGTGCGTCTGACGTCGCGGCTTCGTAATATCCTGTCACTGTATTGACCTATATCCGACTGCACTCACAGAGGTCCAGCGACAGTGCGCCGCAACGAGCCCCACCGACTTCCTCTCGAATCTTTATTACGAAAGCAATAAAGACCATATTTAAAGCCGTCAAAGGTCCCGTTAGAATTAAACCGACGAAATGAAACTTCGCTCGTCCTTTTCGGTAGCCACTTTCTCGGTTACTCGGTGTCCACTTGATAAAACCAAAAAAGAGGTTTTTCAATTGGAATTTCTGGAGAAACAATCCGTTTCGAACGGCGAAGTGGAAGCGACGGAACGGTTAAGTAAATCTCGACTCTGATATTAATAAGGTAAAACGTTTTTTTTCCTGTTCGAGTAGGGGAGGGCACACATAAAATAAATATTCTTATCTCGTTGACCTAAATAGAGGCGTTTTAACCTAAAACCAAAGGACGGGGACCGACCGGCGGCGGCGGCGGCGGCCGTTCACTTCTATTAGCTACGTATATTTTAGTTAATTTTGTACTTTACGTGTTCTTTATTAAACTTTCGTGTCTGCCTTCTTATAGAACGACGATTTAATGAAAACAGACGAGAAAGTATTACGGTTTTCCGATGATACTCGTAACCTTCAGAATGAGTTACGAGGAAACCTGAAAGCTACAGTAAGTTTTAATACAACATCTTAATCAAATTCATTAATTAATCATTTATGGAGTAGGCAAATGTATGGTAGGTTTGAGGACAATATAAATAGAAATCAATCCATTTACTAACAAAGAGTTAAATGTTAGATTTTATTACGTTTTCCTCATTTGGGAACGAGAATCCGGCCGATGAAAAGCATTAAGTACACTAAAGGGCAGGAACCATAAAATAGGAAAGGTCAAGACGTCGCGGAATCGAATTCGACGAGGAAACCTCGGGGAAAATAGGTAGTCCGAGCGGGCAGTACACACGGGCGACCGCTACCGCTACTTGCGACGAGACAGGTGAAAACATTGAGCTACGTCAAAAAATACTTCTGTCAAATACTTGTGTTATCACAAAAAGACAGTTATTTAGACCTTATTTAAATTGTTATTGGTTTCATGGCTTATTGGTGTGTAGCCTACTATATTGTCAAGGTGAACTAATTGGAGTTCTACGACAGAGATTTCAAAAGTGTAACTACGTTAAAACAAAACATAACGAGAGTTGTATGAAATTGGCAGAACCAAGATCAAACGTCCGTGTCCGGATCGTCCGTCTGTTGCGGCCGCTGGCGGCTCGTCGGGTGTGCGTCGAACGTTTCGGCGGTCATTCGCGTGACCACACCGCATTAGTGCAATGAATCAAATTGAATCCGGCCGCACGACGCCCGCGCCCGCGTCCGCGCCGCCGCTACAGGAAACGCTAATAAATAATCTCCTAACTAGTTCGGCAACCGTGGCCCCTGCTAATGGACTCTAGGCGCGACCACGATTTGTTTAGATTTGGTCTCATTAGAATATAGGCTGCGGCCACTAATTCCGCGCCGACCGAGGGCTCGCCGACTTACGCCTGTCCGCAGTCAAGACATTTTTATTGGCTTCCGTATGTGACCGATGGACGTCCGTTTTGTGGCGTGTTTATTCACGATTTAAAGATACATTAACGCTGGAATCGTTCAGTAGGTGCCGTGGCACTCGCTCACGTGGAGCTCGTTACTGTACCGGAGAAAATAGAAAACCAAGGAATTTAGGAACTAACGTCTCGCCGGCGGTTACTAACGCCGCACTAAAAGATATAAAAGTAAACAGCCCGACTACAAAGCGAGTTAACAAGTGCCGTGGAGTTTGCAGTAAAAATGTAGCGCCAGTGCTCCTCGGAGTCCACTCCTCGGTCTAGCGGACCAATAAAACAATTGCTAACCCTCCGCCGCCGAGTCATTATGAGCGGGGTCATAAAGGACCCCGGCGCGGATTAGACCCCACACTCCAGTTCAAAGTCAGTGCGAGTGAATTAATAGGGTTATTGTGGCAATAAATACGGAGGCGCCTAGTTTGCGGCCGCCGCGGTCTGATAAATCAAGCGGGGGCTGCCACAAGATGTCCTGCACCACCCGACACCCGGCACTCCGCCGACCGGGACCGAGCCACGGGACTCCTACTACCTAACATTGTAATGTAATCACACACATTCAGATTACATCTTTAGTTTTAAATCCTTTTGGGATAAATGAAAAGATAAACCTTTATTTTACTTATAAACCCTAAGACAAACTCGCGCAGTAACTTCGAGCCCGCAACACTGTCACACAAATGGTAAAAACAATAGCAAAATAACGTTCACAGGTGCAAGTTAGTGCGAAACTACAAAGTTTTTAAAGTCATTAAAACGATTTATTACTGTAACAAATTTTAGCTCTGAAATTTTGCTTACAAGCTCAATGTTTACTTTTACGCGTTTTGAGTTTAAAACCGCTCACCAAATAAAATAATTAGAGGATTGAAAAGCATTTGTTTTGAAATATGTATTGAATGTTTTGGAGCATTAATATTGGTGGTATGAATTGATATAAAATTTCTTTGACTTTGACTTTATTGCACTCAATTATTAAATAATGTTGTATTAACTAAAGTTGTAGTTGTTCAAATGAACAAGCATAAGTTGCCTGTGACTTGTGCTGCGTGGGGACAGGACAGGGCAGAGCAGGGCCAGGTGAGCAGGGAACTTTGAAAGCTGTCCACAAAGGCTGAGTGGCGCGATATATTGGGCGAGTTAATTCGCCGAATGTTCTAGAACCCGCTCGTGCCCTGTTTGCGGACGTATCGTGACGTGAATGTACGACTTCTATGGATACTGTAGTACATACGCTGTGTACGAGCATTTTGGTCATTGAAGTGGGCAATTTATGAGCCATTTTGCAATTTATATAGGGAACATTCTGGGATGCTATTACCTATTTTGCATTTTAGCTTTGCTTTGTTCTCACTACAACATGTATTATGTATGCTAGGACATTGCAAGGATTGCAAGGATAGTATACCGCTTTCGTCACATTTTAATTTTAAAAAACCTTATAAACAACATTTTCAAGCCTTTTGTCTATGCCACACGGAGATCCTTATCCTTGTGTAATCAGCAATTGAAACGGGCCTCAGAGGTCACAATTTATGCGTTGCCCGAACCACCTGAGGCAGTAAAAGCTCGGGGTGACTAATTTATCGTCGGTTAATTTACTCTACATGTTTTATGGCCCTTGGGGGTTAGAAAGAATTGTTGCGTTGTGATTTGCATGTCTCGGTGTAAGTGGTCTATAGGGCCTCCGCCGGACCGGAGGGGGGAGGTCCGGTGACCGGCTGTTTGTCTGCCAGTGACAAATGTTGCGGTTGCCAAGTTGCGGTTACAAGGGAATGCATTAAGCCGCCGGAAATTAAAGTTGCCGGTTTATTTGAGCGGTCAGTCAGGATCACACGTCTTGCTAATTACTTACAACATTGCAGATGTGTTCATCTAAACTTAGAAAATAAAGAACTATTAAGCAAAACCATTAAAAAAAGAAGCACATATTCAAGTCACAATGTAAAGTCTGAAATTTTTTTATTGCTTAACACGGCAAGATAAAACTTAGCACGGCGTTCATAGGTTAAAGTAAATACTCGTGTGTTTTGTGAGTAAGTTATGAGGCTTGGGAAATGTGAACGAACTTAGCTTTAATGTAATAACACACAACCGTCGGCGGCGCTATTTAAAATAACAATTTCAGTAGTACGAGTCCCACAGTTAAATCTGCCCACGACATGTTTGGATAACGTTCAACTAACTCAGTGTTTAATAAAACACATTATGTTTTAGTTGTATTGTGTGCGTGGAGCTTATTTTACTCAATTACATGATTGCTATAATTCGTATGTAATATAAAATGTCAAGCACCATCTCAAATATGTCATTTCTTTATAAAATAACTACTTGCTGTCACCTGCAATGATGGCCGAGATATGAAATAGAATATAAAATAGTTCAAAATTTTGACCCCTATTCGACCTCATTAAGGGTTTAATTTCCAAAAATTCTTTCTTAGTAAACCTTTACAATAGATAAATTCACCAAAATTAATGCTTCTGAGTTCAGCGATTAGACTCAGCGTTAATTGTGACCCGGCAGTTAGTCAGGATATATTACTATATATACATATATAGATAACAAACACCATCGCCTTTGAACGGTTTTAAAAGGCTGTATTTAAAGCGCTTCCATCTTCCTATCTCGTATTTACAGATAATTAATTTCCCGGACATATCTAAAGCGGACGTTGCGTTTTTGGGCGCAGTTTTCCCGGGACCTGTCAAACCCCTAAATTATCCCCGGGACCAAATTGGACGGCCGTTAATTATAACTTTCTCACTGACGTGTTCGGTAAACTGTGCACTTCAATTAAAAGTCTTCAGTATTAGATAGCTGTTGTGTAATTACGGAGCGGGTCCGTGAGGCCCGGGGTCCTGGCAGACCCCACGTGTACAGGTGATTTATTTACTAACTCATAAATTTAAAGGTTAATGAAATGGCCATTCGAGTTCTTGTGTACCTGGGAATAAATTTATGTAACCCACTTTTGGTATTTGAGGTTATTTTATGTTGTACCATATTAACAGCATAATATATATTTTGAATAAAATAAACTTTGAGATAGTAGATAGATAGATAGATCAATTCTTTTTTGCAGACACAACAAAAAAAAACAACAGAAAAATAAACAAATAATAGTACCATGTTTTTTTGTATTTAAGTGTTTAAATTAATTACATTTTCAAAGAGAAACTTTTCAATTAGCACATCGATCCGGCATCATTAGGTCGTCCATTGACCGATCAGTTCCGCAGTCCAAAGCGCTGACAAATGACCAACCTAATTGTACATTCACTGTCGGCACACACACAAGTGAAGCGACGAACGGCGAAGGAGCGAACGTAATCAATCTCCTAATGAAAAGATTACCCACCAAAAGAACTAATTCATTCCGCTCCATTGAACTGTCCGGAGATTAACAGCCGACTCGATGGTTCATTCCATTTACTAAAATCATTACAGCGATTCACTAACGGCACTTAGCGTCCATCTTTCCCAACGAAAACATTCAAGGCGATACTCGAATTGAATCGACTGAAAAACTAATCTCGAAAAGTAATCTAGATTCAATATAAAGTTAATGTCAAACTTTTTAAAATGAAATAAGAAAACACTGAATTGCTGCAAGTAGCCACGCGGAGACTGAATTTGATGCTAATGAAAAAATGCTCTCAGCAGAGACGTTTACTTTCCAAGTCTAAATAAAAACTTTGCCAAAAATGTGCCGTTCACTCGCATACAAAAAGTTAAGGCGAAGTTAGTAACTCGAGTCGCGAGTCTCGATTAATCAAATAGAAAGCTAGAAGTCCCGCGACGAGATTCCCCGTAACAATCTGACACACGCGCCGAATAAAACCAATAAGAGACTTAAAAAGAATTGTTTACAAAGACCGATTCTGTCCGTTGTCCTTTTTTAATGGGAAATTCTTTTACCTCTGCGCGGTATCGAGCAAGTTGGGCGCAAACAACACTCGCCGCCCAACTTACAAACAAATAAAACAAAGGAACGTCCGGTGGCTGTGACGTCATTGTGCGCTACACATTCTGTCGGTTCAATAAGATTTAAGAAATTACTATAACGTAGAGATGCTTTCGCGGACAGCTGTCTATTGTACTTTAGTGTAGACATGGAATAGTTGAAACACACGGATTATATTTGCAACAAATTCGATTTCGTTCTTAATTTTCGATTTGATTACAACTGATAGATAACTAACTGATGAATTATTGATAGTACTAAGCCTTAGAGTCATTGTTCTTATTATATGACGAACATTTCTCATTCAACATCCACCCCTGAATTCTAGTTTCTTTTTAGAATTTCTAGTTTCTCATGCAATGAAAGTTGGTCAACATGATAAGAACAATAATCCCTATTTAGCTCGATATACAGTTAATGTCTATCAAAACCTGTCGTCGTAGCCATTGCGTTGACATCTTCCGAGATTATCATTATTCACGACGGTAAATATATACAAAGAACAACTAACACCTCATAGAAAACTATCCGCTAAAACAGAAATGTACGAATTGTTTTCATAAGACATATCGCAGCTCACATGCAATTGTAAACCAATCTGCACGAAAAGCATCTCAAAAGCGTGGGCAATAGTGTTGTAGATCGCGGCAACTGTTACTGGCGGGCGATGGCGCTGGCAGTAATCCGCGCCGCGCTGTACAGCGTGCACTTTCAAAGGCATTCTGCAGCGCATTCTGCGGACGATATCCCTATACTAGCCGATAGCAACGCGCTTTTTATCAATTTCTGTGTTCTCCCAAACTCTCATGTTTTGAACACACTTCCCCTTGTTCCAGTTTTCGGCGCTTGATCTGTTTTAACACCCTGTATTTGTAAAGGAAACAGCTTTTTTGGATGCTCTATATTGCGTTTCACAACACACTATCTAATAGTGTCTTTTGTAGGATAATATACGTCAAATGAATTACGACATGTGAGGTGAAATAAAAGTATAGGTAGGCTGTACGAGTAAGTTAGTTCTCACAAACAACTTATAATAATTTACTGTTATTTGAGGTTTTACCGCGTTCACCGAAAAAATAGTGTCTTCGGCTGTACATTTAAGTGATTCTTCTAGTATTGATGTTTATTACTGGTGGATTATGCCTTGGTTAGGTGTACAAGTTTGGGCAAGCAATATACGCGATTACTATGCCTTTGTTAACTTATTACCATAAATGTTGTCTGAACAGTTTTAGGAATAAGCTAAAAATATTCATTTATGCTCATCAGCGGGGAGAGGAACAGCTGATCCAAGACACTAGTGCAATTTAAATTATATCTAATTTGTTCAAAATATTGTATACGTTTTATGTATTCGTTATTGTGTGTTAATGTTACATGTTATCCAAACAAATCTTTTGTGTAAATTTTTAGGTTATTATTATTTTTTTGTTAATTTGCTTCGTAACTTTGATGATATATATGTATGATGTTTTAAAAAGAATCTAAATTTTATATTGTTTTGTTTTATAGTTACTAATGTTAACTTTGCTGTTTACTGTCAAGTAATGCGTGCGTGAGGTCACTTGCCGGCTCCAGCGGAAGACCAGCGCTGGTTGTTACAACCAGCATTTTGCTGAGGTGGGGTCGGGTTGTGATAAATATTTCATTATTTTTAATTTATTTATTATTATATATAGTTGGGTTGTAATAATATGTGTAATGTTGTAATTATCGCAAATAAACTATTCATTCATTCATAAATTGAGCTGTTAACGCTGTTAAACGTCTGTATAATTAGCTACTGAATCAGAAGTTCAAGAATTCTTGGAATGTTGGTCAGGTTTTTGAGCACTTTTTCTGTCCTACTTATATAAGATAATCAATTGTCACCATTAGTTAAACACCAAAAAGAATAGTTGTAAAAGCAATTGAGAAGAAAGAGCCAAATAAGATTACATTTGTGATGGTAGAGAATTCAATAGTATTTAGTTTATGCAAAGCAGACTCGAGTCTCGTTCTCATTGTGAGCGTTCTATAAAAACTAGGTCCACAACAATTCAAGCCTTTCATATCGCGCTGCAAAAACTTTTGACTTTTCACGTCAAAAGTTACATCGAGTTCTTTCGAGTGAAACGTTTCAACAAAGTTAGGGCTTTTAGTTTAGTCTGTTTTAGCTGCGTCATCTTCGAACATTAGTACTTTTAGAACTACTATCAGGGTATCTAACTTGATTTACGTACACATCAATAATTTTCATAAATCTGTCGCCCTAAAGTCTTTATTTCTAGAATTTTAAGTGGCCTACAATTATAATGCAGACACTAAAACTAAAAGATTACATGTAACTTCATCGTGTTTATCTTATAATGTAACTTCACAAGCCGAACACGACAAATTGGATAGTGAAAAAGGTGTTTTATTTATCTTATATTTATATTTGTGGATACATCAAGCCGTAAAGAACTTTATAAACATATTTTTCTTACGTATAGTAGTTCACGTTCTCTAGACGAGGTTAAATAATTCTGATATAAAATAGAGACAGAATTTGCGCGCGATCGAAATAGTACAAAACGCTATAATTTATGGTTTACAATTATAATTAAATACAAACTATTTGTCTTAATTATTGGTAAGAGTATGTACTTGTTCAAGTACTAACCTATTATTTAGCTAAAGGTCAAAGTCTATCTACAAGACAAACCATTTACATATGACCTTTGGACTAATATGTTTTGTTTTAAAAACTAAATTAAGTCGCATCCGACAGTGTTTCCAGCCGACGGCTATTTAGCATCTATATCTGTATATTAATCACACGCAAAACCCGAAACAACCTTCGCATGTGAAAGTCGAAAGGTGAATGTTGAAGACAGGTCGAACAAATAACTAGTCTACTTTGTAAAACACTACTTTAATTACGTTCAACCAATTTGGGGGATCGACGAAATAAGGCTGCAAACGTCTTGAAAAGCTTTTGCGTTTATAATGATGAAAAATTGTTGAATACTTGAAGTAATTCAAAGAATGAGTAGGTTTACTTCCAATGTAAAGAGTTCGTAAATCACTAGGATAGTTGGCTGCTTGAGTTGAAAACTTTGGAATGATGTTAAGTTCTGTGAAACCCGGTCGATGTGATGGTTCCGAGAATATTTAACAAGACTTGAAGGCTTGAATGAGTTATATTAACTATAAACATATTGACAGAGTATATCCTGACTGATAAGTCACAATCAACGCAAAGCCTAATTCGGTGATCTGAGAGACATACAATTTGAAGGGTGTATTTATTATAGGGTATAAGATTGTACTAAGAAAAGGTTTTTAGAAATTCAACCCTTCAGGGGGTCAAATAAGAGTTCAAGGTATGACAATTTTTTAGATTCCACTTTGTGTTGCGTACAACACCGCGTGAAAGCTATTATTTATAAATAAAATATCAAGATTTTAATCATATTATAACGTTTCTATTTGTTTTTCTTTCTTATAGCGAGTGTTTTTATGTAGTTTTCAAAGCATCTAAGCCGTCGGAGACAAAACTTGCGTTTCTAAATCTACATCTACTGCACATAAAGAATCACTATAACTTAACATCAGCCGTTTATGGATACAAGTAAATTAAAAGCCTCGTACGGGATCAGTTCCGTAACTCCGGTTCCATAAACGACCGAAGCGAACTACAAGTAAGACAGATGCTGAATTTACTTGTCCATATTTTTCAGAATAAGCACATTACGAGTGGGTAATATTATTATAACTGAATAGCTTTTGTTGAACTACGAGAATGGGTCGGATTGAAGATTTTCTAACAAAATAATTTTCTCTGGACTATGTTGATTGAATGGATACCCTTAGCTAAATCCGGACATCCGTATTACAGTATTCATACAGAATATACTTTTTTGTAGAAAAAACTGCGTATAAGATCAAATGTAAGTATTACACTAATTTTATAAAGGCAAAAGTGAGTATGTGTGTGTGTTTGTTTCTCTTTCACGCTCAAACAGCTCAATGGATTTGGATAAAAAATGGCACGAAGGTAGCTTATACTTTGGGTGAACACATTACATTTACGTAGTATTAATAAACGGATATATGAGACCAAAGATGCTTAAAGTTATAACACGTTTATTAATAAGACATGCAGTTATTCCGTAAAGTTGGAGTGTTTGCATGGTGATAGCGTTTTTTAACGCTCGCCTGGCTAGCTACCATCCTCAAGTAACCACTTAACTAACATGGATAAAAAATACAAATTTTTACTAACTTCAAGAAAATGTACCAAATCTGTTGAACTGTTCTAGCCTGCAACAGAAACAAACTCTCAAACTTTGGTTTTTTATATGATAAAACATGAGGTTATACATAATGTATAAGTGATTGAACTTATACATATATATTAGTGGTCTCCCTGGGTGAGGACTGGAGTGGTCTTAAAAGATTTCTCTTGTCTTAAAAAAAGCCCCGATGGCATTTGCCGTAGGGGTAGATTTCAATGTAAGATAGCTACTCGTATTTCTACCCAGAATTTTAACACGACTCTAGTCAGGATATTCTTCAGGCAACAGTAAAGCCGCGGCAAATATCGAGAGGCACTTTAGTATTAAATACTACGTGTGTAGTTTTGTACAAATATATAAAACTATAAAAAGGTAAAAACATGATAAATGGATATAAAATATCGTGATCTGAGCTATTGTGATGGCTTTAATACGAAGTATGATTAAGCACAGTCTTATCTTAAATTATTACATACTTAATAAACTCTATAATTAATGAATAAAGTTATTGAGAATACGCAAGTAAGCGCCTAATGCAGGATTGTAGGGACGAAAAGTTAGCATTAAGTTCCATGCCAACTATATTTTTGTGCTCCGCAAATATCCGACCTGGATGTGTATAATAACATCACGTTTAACTTAAGGTGAATTTAAACGTAACTAACAACATACATTAATGTTAAAATATTAAATATACGGCATATACATTGTCAACCGATTTAAGAAATCTATCTTCTCGCTAGTGTTCATCCCAAAGAATCGTGAAAGTTCGTCTCGACTGAGGCAATGTGTTTCGCCGCTCATTGTTGCTCCAAACTTTCCTCTTGAATTCCCTTTTTTATTTAATTCTATTTCGTTGTAGCCTCGGTTTTATATCTGCCAATTCGCGCTTATTCGCTGAGCCTCTATACCTACTGTTATATCTGCACGCGACAATAGCACAAAACACTTTTTCCAACACGTTTTGTTTAACATTTCAGATATCCTAATACAGGTAAACAGGTTTTAGATCCTTGATGGCATATTCACATGTTAACGGAGCTACAGCTGAAAGCGAATTCTTATTTTAGAATAAGCGTTATATAACTTAAGGTTAGGTAACTTAATATACAAAAAAAACTGAAGTAACTACAGTTTTTTTTGTATCTGAAGCCATGCTTAACGAATCTTGCAAAGCCTGGAGCTAGTTTAGCTACACAATTGTAAAGGAGGATCAAAAAGAATTTCAGAAGTACTAACAATGTTTAATGCTATTAAAACTTATGTTAAGATTTCTATTAGCCATAGCTATAAGTACTTTGTAGCACAAGTTTGGTGATCGACTTCAGCGAATGAGGTGACCGACTAGAATGTTGTACATAGAGTCAGAGGTCTAGTTAGCACGTGTAGAGGATGTACGAGTAGGATCCGCCGCCGGTCAGATTTTATTACCTCACCCGTAAATAAGTTGGAACATAAATACAAAGTTGCCGGCCAAGGTCGGCGTTACATAACGCAGGGGGTGGGGGGAAGGGGTGAGGGGTGGCTTCGTGATTTTATACGTGACCTTTATCTAATATGAAGAGCGTGATACATATTCGTAAATTAGTTAGGCGAAGGTGTCAGGCGACGACTGCCGTGCGCGGCTGCGCGGCTGCTACGCGCCGGCGCCGCCACTTTAGCACATATTAATATTTAGTATAAGTAGGTTCTTCTTGCTCTAATTAAATATTGATATAACATATTATATCAATATTTAACATATTATATATACTTAGCAAGAGACTAAAATATTTAAAATGTACTTTTCAAGATTTAGAAGACCCAATCTACTCGATCAATGTGGCTTAAAAAATAACAAATAAGTTGTAAATAGCAGTTTGAGACATTAGAAATATCTACACAAAGTTTTCGAGACATAAAAATATTCAAATGTAATCAGTAACATCTGAAAATTGTAAAACAAAAACACAAGATCAGAATCCCAGCGCCATCGCGCCGTAAACGAAATTAGAAAGTTTCCTTTTGGAAATGAATTTAGGTTTGTTGATTTCGTTATTTTTATTCAGTGCCCAAGTTTGTATTGCTTTTGTTTCGTGTCCGAGTTAACTGTCTTTGCTTTAACTTCGAGGATTGTGGTCGGAACGCACCGAGACAAAATGCTGATATTAGCACCAGAGGAAAATATGGATTTTCTGGATGCTAATTTATCGTATAAAAAAATAAAATACTCAGTTAAAACATTTCATAATTGTATATCTCGTATAAAAGTGTAGGTACAAAGCAACATGTCATCATTTAAAAAAATAATTATGCTTTCGTTTGTTAGACTAAAACGTTAATGCGGTGCAATGAAGGAAAATTGCTTTTAAAACTTAATAAACAAAGGTATTTTTTGTTTTTACTAGAACAACGCGATACGATAATCGTAATTGAAGCTTAGTATGAAATATTTAATTCAACGAAGGGCTAAGTTTGGTCTTGATCGTGTTTAACCCTCAAAGCAGAAACTGTAAGACAAAACGAAGCACCTTTTTTATGAACCGATCTTTATCTATTCAGATTCATTAGTATACTTTTTCCTTTTTTATCGGCGGTGAGACGCTTTCTTCTGATAAGTGTACGCAAAAAATAAGTTAAAGTTGTTTTCAGTGCTTCCTGTTATTGTTCCCCAGTTGTTTACAGCACCTGCTGTTTTATCTTGTTAAAATGAGGTTTTTTTGTCGACGTTGTTCAAATAATTTGCGAGGCATCCTTTACATTTTATTATGTAAGTTTTTAAATAAGTTTAGAGTTGATGACGCCAAATGTACACTCACATTTATATAAACTGCGTCTAAGCGATTACAATCTTTATTTGTTTTGTTTAAAAAAGCGCTTTTTTTGTAACGTATGTTTTGTTTGGTACATAGAAGTTTTTCAATCATTTATTTCAACGCTTGTTTTATATATTTTATGATACTGTTACAATAGAAAATGTAGCTCGGAATATTCAGATCGGAAAGTCATCGAAAAATAACAAACATCAGAATTAGTTAGATGTTACAACATAACAACAAAAATGAGAATACATCCGACTATCGGCGCAGCGGAAACAAAACAAAAGGATCACACTCCGCACGGCTGTTAAGTTTTAGAGAAAAATAAATCCCAGATAGAGGGTAGTTTAAAAATCCAGTTGGAACCGGGTTCCCGGCAAGTGACTCGTTAGACGAATGGTCGGGGCCCGTGTGTCGGACAGATCTGCTCTTCCTCACCCCCTCGCTTTGTCCCCCCACCCCCCGCCGGCCCCGTGTCGAACGCACCCGATGCCTTCGTTAAATTGCTATAAGTTACCCTAGGTGTTGCTCTACGTACGTAGCCTTGTAATGGTGCATTTAGCAGGAAAACTGGTTCTCTTCTGTTAGCTCAGTGTTATTGTAACATATAGACAAGTATGCTTTCTGATACATGGTGTATAAAAGGGCAAACTATTGTTATGTATTCATAGGGCATCTTATAATTAAGCTAATATTTATAAAATTGAAGCCGAATCTGTTTAGGTAACCAATAGGAATCCTTTAACTAGACAAAAACCTAACATACTCGAGTTAAATAAATAATTTATGCTATATTTGTAAGCAAATAACTATCATAAATTCAAGTGGTTCATACACTAGAAATATCTAAATTAGGAATAATTCGTGAGTTATTTTGTTTTATTAACGCGGCCGGTTTATTTACTCCCGGGACCTAGGAATAGGAGGTTTTATCGGATCCGAGTAATCTCAAGTATTGTGTTTGCGTACCACCAACTCCGGGGTACGAAAATATTGGTATTTGTGATATCTACAGACAGTATGAGCTTATCTTTTGCTGTAAATAACCAAGTATCTTAGAGAATAACAAATTTAGATGTTCAGATATTACATTTTCTAATAGGAGTCGCTTTATTTTACTTGAAATTAAAACCTGGCAATAGAACTAAGGCTAGCAATAGAGCTTTTAATGAATCATATACTAAAGTTTCATGTTTAAAAGTAGCCACTAATTTAAGGTTTAGCCACGAATAAAGCCCAGAAGAAATCGCTTTAGGCAATAAGGCCGCCCAATGTACTACCAATGTTTTGTTTATAATATATTTGCTGTATATATTTTTCTTGGTGTGCAATAAAGATATATAGTATTGTATTGTGTTCATTTTCTTGAACGTATCTTAAAATGATGTCACCCTTAACAAGTCTTTATTGTCAGTGGTCATTCTGTCACAGAAAAAGCTTTTTTGTAATGTGTTGTGTATTTATATGGATGATTTAAGTCCACTCGTTCTTTGGTTATTAAGTATTCTTTACACACCTAGCTTTAGAAACACATATTGTAAAGCTATATCTATATCTCCTATACTAATATGAAAAAGAAAGATTGTATTTTTATATGTAACGAATAAATTTAAAAATTACTTGACCGAATTCAAAATTTTCGTCATATCGAAGCTACATTATCACGCTAAAGCTATACTCGTACCAGCAAGTATAAAACATTTAAGGAAACTTTGTTTATTTTGTTTTATCCTCCGCTTCAAGTAAGGAATTCGAGTGACAGCAAGGAAGTGTCTCCCCCGTGAGGAGTCCCATACAATGCTTTTAATGCTTTAAAATGCCTATACGTATTCAAATTGTAGGCCGCGCGACCCGTCTTAACAGTAGGGAGACCATGCGCGCTGTGAAGTTTAGGATAATTATAAAATGGTAATTAATTTACCATTACACGTTTTTTTATCCTGAACAGCTAGGTTTTTCACCACAAGTTCGCACGATCACGGAAGTCAGCGATACTGTAACCCTAGATGGAGCATACCTAGTCTGGGATACACTGGCTCTCAAGAAAGGCTGCCGGAACACACTGTTAGGTGCTTGGCGACAGATTTTACAACTATATTGTTTCAAGTGTAGTTACAATAATTGTATCAAACTGTTGATGTTTGAGATGGACAAAATAAGCACCTAACTCTTCAGTGAAGTAAAATGTCTGTAACTTATCTCGAAACAATACAAGACAATGCAAAGCAACACAGGAAAGACACAACTCAAGCAAAATCAAAGCTATCGACTTTGTTGTGCAAACAAAACGCGACATGTAAGTATACATGTCCCATCGTGGCGTGGCGCGTGGCGACCCTACGTGTCTCCCATACATATACTCGGCCGTACATTTATTTCACTCAATAATCAGGGACGGCACAGCAATAGCCGCAGGGCTGTCACTCGCATGCGACTCAATAGAAATCCTCATATCCCGCCAACTCTCGATTCCTCCAAGAAACAAAATGAGCCAAGTTGTAGCGTAAAAGAAATTGGATTTTCGTACTGAATTGACATAGGGTAGGAGAAGGGGTGGGAGGCACGGGATGGGGAGCAGGAGTGGGGGGTAAACACAGGTGAGGGCAAACATGATCTGTCAAGGATTGCGACGTTCCGAGCTCGGATTGTTACTTGATTGGACGTTTGTTGCAATTTATTATGATTGAGTATATCGGTTGTTAAGCTGTTAGAGGAAATAAAGAATAGCGTGAAAAATACATAAAAACACACACATTAAAAACGTAAATCAACAAGTTAGATGTTCAAGTTTCCAACTTATGAGGTATAGTTTATGTGAAGATGGAAATTGAATAACTACATCTCGCAAGAAATGACCTTCTAGTTATCCCGGTATCATATTAGTAATTCGATAATAAACATGCTCTCATTAAAACAGTATCCATTTTGGTCATGTCAAGTTCATTAAATTCCAGAAAAATCCGATAAATCCACAACAGATCTGTATATTCTAAGAAATGATGTCTCAATATTAACAGAGTAAGTTTGTAAATTAGGTGTACGAGATCTAGTCAGCAGTTTCAAAGTTCCATCGCATCCGGAAACAAATCTCCATGCTCATCTCTTCCGTCTCCGAAAAGTAACTTTCCCCAAATAAAGCGCGCAGTTTAATTCAACAACAAAACAATACAGCGAATGAATTAAACAAAAACAACAAGCGATCCACCGCGCCGCTTCATCTCGCCCCATTTACATACGGATTTGGGAGACGAGTAAAGCTGGAACCACACTTGTTAGAACTCCTGCTCTGACACTTCGTGATTGTCACCGTCAATAATGATAGACGGAATAGTAATTGCACTCTTTGTATTATTACTATCTTTTGTACTTGAAGATGGCAGAAACACAAGCCGTGTAGAGGGAAGAAGAAATAAAAAAACCATTGACAAGTTTATGGAGTCAAGAGCTGGCAGGAATCATAGCCAGGATATCAGCGCAAAATTGCCTAAACTAAACTGCGTAAACTATAACGACATATTGATTTTGGCAAGTCTGTTAGAAGATATAATGTAAAATGATTATTAATCCGATTATCCACATAAGTAATAATCGAGTTTCTGTTCGAAAGATAAAATAATATAGATATCATAGCTTAGGAACATTTTGAAATTCAGTGATCTGTCACCGCTTATACGTCACAAATGTAGACTCATCTTTAGATTGTTTCCCGCGACAGACATCGAACTGGTTACCCTCGTCTCCACTGCCACCACCCGTTACCACCAACTTGCGGGCGAATGCTGATGATTAATTAACAAGCTGTTGGAGTTTTAATTACGAATTAAGTGAGATACAAGACGATGTTTTATACTCCTAAATAATGGAAGTACGCGGCGGTTACTCGTTGTTTACGAAGGAAGATATTATTATCAAAATTTCAGTTATGTAACTTGTAGAAATATAAATAAATATTTTCGGGCTGTTTAGGTTTCGAGTTTGCTAATATGTACCCGTTTGATATTATAAGCGTAAGTATGGATTATTTGTTAGTGATCACATTAAAAATACACTTTTGCAGCTTCCATCACAGAAAAGCTACAGGAACAAACATGAATAACAAATACTAAGCTAAGAATGAATAACACAAGCAATATATTTTTAAAGTTAAAGGATTTGAATTCGATATCCGACAGTCGGACGATTCGTTTTAAAAACTGCTGAATTTTTCATACGCTACGTTCGATGTTTAAGCCAGTATTAGGATCTCCTTTGAATAAGCAAGCGTCTATCTATAACGAGATCTAGAGAGCTCCCCATGCCGTGCTACGTCGCCTAACTTCATAACCCCATACGGCGCCTTCAGGCGTAAGGTCGAGAATCGCGTGCTTTCTTCTATCCTACCCGAAATCCGTCAGACAAAGGCGCTTCCGGTGGCGCGAGACGGCGCACCGGAAGTACACACTATCGCCGCCTATCGGCGTGCGCCGCCTTATCGGAAACTATGTATCTGCTGCAGTTATAGATTGTCTTTTGTTTTACAAATTGTGACATCAATTTTGGTAGTTTTCTGTTCAGGTGATGTTGTTTATAAGTTTAACTCCAGATTATACAACATCAAAATAACATTAAAACTCAATGAACACTTTTAATAACATCAGACCGAGGGTCAATCGACAAGAAGTGGGAAACAGATCGTAACTTCAATTTTTATTTATCGGCAATAACAATACGACGTTTACTATTATATCTCCTGTCACACTGGTTAATGTGTATTGCCAGTAATTTCATATACATTGTACCGGACTGCTCGATTTATATTCCCATGATCCTTTTCAGAGTTGATAAACAA
This sequence comes from Ligdia adustata, assembly GCA_947049295.1. Lineage (NCBI taxonomy): Eukaryota > Metazoa > Arthropoda > Insecta > Lepidoptera > Geometridae > Ligdia > Ligdia adustata. Next base: position 15,399,246 of record OX346218.1, on the reverse strand, counting down.
CCCTTAGAACAGATAGTATGAAATTATTCACTGCAACACACACTAATCAGAACTAGTATTTCTGTACTCATAGAGTTTTAATCTATTCCGTCTATTTAAAAGTATTTTCATGTCGAAACGGTGCAAAATGTAACGCTGAGTTCGTTCAATCAACGTCAGCAGAAAAATGCACCAGCAAAAAAACTTAGCAAAACCATGTTATTTCTGCAGACGTAAACAAACATTCAAAAATACCCCTAAACGTAGCGTAAATTTTTCAAAATCAAGTCCAATCATGACAGGGTGGTAATTTGCAGGGAACAAGACTGTCCGACCCCTGGTTTTAAAGCAGGTACGGAAGTGGATGGTCGGTTACGTGAAATTTATAACCCCCGTCGAGATCGGGGTGGAAATTGTTTAATGTGGGGTTGCTGAGGAGTCGTGCTGGGCGCTCACTACTGTTGTTGTGCAGTTCGGAAAAATAATCTTGAAGAAATTATTTCCTGCTTACCTATGTTGATATATTGACCTATAATTTCATTGCGCAACGTAAAATAACTAAAACAATGAAGTATACTATGAAATTAAAAACTCTCTAAACATTTTATGCATTTCGTTCTACGCTATACGCGGTATACTTCTGTTTTCTGGATACGAGATATTTTACAATTTAAGAGGATCACTGTTCTCGTGTCTCTGATAGAATTTTCATTCCGGAGCGTACGTTCCTTTTCACCCTATAACTTGTAACGTAAACTTTTGTTATTGGTGTCAATAGCTTCACTATGATGTAGTTTAGGCCTAAACGTTTTATTATTTTAAAAAAAGTTATTAAGTTCTCCATAATAAATGATTTTAATATGCATCGTATCAGCGCAAAAATATGACTACTTAGGAAGCTTGTAACTGTATAGTTATATAAATGACAGAAAAAATGAAACGGTAAAGCCTAGCAAATAATGTGTTAGCTATGTGAAAAAAAACTCACTTTAATCGGACAAAACTAAAAGGTAGAAAAGAGCTATATCTTATTGTATGGACTAGTTGGCGATCTATAGCTGTCTTAATATAAAAACGCAAAATGCAGGTTCAAAATCCAAAATTTTACGTCACCAGTATCACTTAGGAATCTAACTTATCTAAAAGTTTATGACTCACATCGTCTCCATAAAACCTGGATGTCTAGACAAACTCCAACTGGAACTTACCTGAAACAGTAAAAACATTTCGTAAAAATATATTGATCATCCAAATTCAAATCTATAAAGTAAACTTTCTTAAGTGCATTGAACTTTTGATAGTTTGGTAACCCCAAACGCAGTACCCCATTTGTAATAATGTTATGCTTGATTGAAAATAATAATCCTCGATTTTTGTTGAAATTGATTCTTGCTGTTTAAGGGTGCGGGCGGGAGGTAGTGCGGGCAAGGCACGGCATATTGACTGACGCGGAACAAACAAATTGCGAGGGTGGCTTATAAGTAGGTAGGTATAGAATATACTATTAGTGTATTTTTACATTCGATTAGTATCTGGTTCAAATTGTTAACGTTTTGAGGCAGTTTCTAAAGAGTAATAGAAGATGCGCTTAACAAAATATCTGAGTTGTAATTATTGGTCAATTAATCATAATTGCTACTCGTAACAGTAAACACACCAAGTGACAATAAAAATAATTATTTACATGTAAAGAAAAATTACTAAATAAACTAAATTATTTATATGATAACAAAAATTTACAGATTTTAACACTCAGTTTATCTAAAACCAGCCCACTCAGACAGTCTTCGAACTTTCTAACTTTTATCGACGAGGTTACAGCTGCCGGGGTTTCTGACAAAATCAGAATAAATAATTACCTCCATTTATAAATATTATCTCTCTACCTTTGAAACAATTAGAAATTAAAAGCCAAGAGACAGATTCGAAGCTCTACATAATTAGTCTAGCTGCGATGTTACCCAGGTTAATACGGGTTTAAAAGTATCCTATGTGTTAATCCAGGGTTTAAGTTATCTCTGTACCAAATTTCATCCAAATCGATGCACCAACTTTGCGTGAAAGTGTAACAAACATTGTACATTTACAAACTTTCGCGTTTATAATATTAGTAAGAGTAAGAAGTAAGATACATCTACTACTATTTATCTATTTAATATTTATATAGAAATTAATAGTTGCTGGCCAAAAACATATTAAACTTTTCCTAGCAAAAAAAGAAACAAACATGTAAAATTTGTTATTCGTAATGGTTTGAACCAAATGAACAAATAACTAGACATATAAATCTCTATTCCATGTGAGGAAGAAGATTTTCTTTTAAATCTCTCGCGACGGAAATGTTACGGAACAAAGCGCGACAGTAACTCAAACATTTGCAAACTAAAAATCAGCATAATTCCTTCCCCCACCCCACGAATGCGACCTTCTCGAATGACGTAAATAAGACGCTTCGGTAGTCAAAAAAGCCATCGGCATTTGTCATTCAGGAGAAGCGATGTATTATGCCACGTCGGAATGCCCGTAACGGATCTTAGGGGCGATCACGGTGCGCGGACGCTCGCAGAATTTGCAATTTTATTTGATTTTCGATTTAAAATTTTATTGAGGTAGGCACTAGGAGTATGGCAGGAGACAGCGGGCACCCTTGTCGTACGCCTCAGCTCGATAGCTTACGGTTGTCAGTTATGTTTCCTTCTTAGCATTAATTTGATGTCTGGCGAGAGTTTGCTCCTCGGTAGTCGTATTATATTCACTCTTCGTTCTTCTCGTACCTGTTTGTCTTTCAAAAATCTCTTTACTTACGGCTTAATGCTGTTGACATTACGGAATGGAAATTTATTTTTACTTGTAAGAGTGAAAAGTGTAATATGTACATATCCAAAATCTTGTTTTGGCAACGTGTAATAAAACGTGAATTACAAACCGCCGGAATTACAATTACAGTTAGCTTTGAAGATTTTATTTACATAGGTGAATAGAATTTGCATTGAGAAAGTTTTTTGTGAAATATTTATTAGTGTGTAGAATTTCATAAAAAAATATACCCAATTTTTGATTAATGAATACGAAATCGCAGTAAACAAAAGAGTCCTTGGTTTTACAAAGGTTATATAAGTATTTCTCAGTTGACGTTATTCATTAATAGCTTTGTACCGAAACCTTAATCTTTTAGGGTATATTTCTCGCGGTCACGTTCCCGCTCGTCAATTTCCTAAGTATTTTTAATACTGAAAGCTTTTTAGTGTCCCGTTGTGTAAAGTTGACACAAAGCCTCGTCGCTAACTGGTAAGTAGATTAACACCCATTTACCGACGAAACTCAATTTATTTTCCGCCTCACATCACTCCGGAGCCTACCCAATAACCGCACCGAGGTTTAGCCTCCCGATATAAACACTCTACATATAATTTGACTCTGAATATATTTCGCCATTGAATTACAATAACATCTAAAAATAAAAATTAATATTTTAGACGGATCTACAGATCAGAATTAATGGAACTATAGGTATTACGAATTAGCCTTACTGGCACCTATTCAAGCTATGATAATATTCTTGCCTTTAAATAAAGTGAAAATCCGAATAATATAGAATCTGAAGCAATAAATTAAAATTACAGCAATCCTCAGGCCCACAAATTCGCTCACATTTCACATTTAATCTTCCAAATCATACTTTAGCATGCATTAAACGTAAAACGCAACGTAAACAGTTTACTCTACCCCTGCGGAGGGCATTAACAATACTTCGCCCTATTCGATTAAAAGGAACCAAGAAAAAACCACCCTCCACTCTCTATTTCATAATTTGCATCGTAGACGCAAATAAATATTGCCCCGCGATGAATTTAGAACATTTCCACGAGAAATTTGTAAAATATTGCTTCGATGTGAAACCTTAATTTTTTCCTCATCTGATGCTTCGATCAATCTCGACGGAATCTGAGGGTGTCTTTGGATGTTTTCTCGAGTTGTAAACAAACGTATTTCCTCGCTTTGACTTCCTTAATTACATACGAAATAAAATTGCGGAAAACGTCTTCATGTACCTAGAGTAGGTTGATTTTTTATTTGCTGTCGCTTCCTGTGAGATTTTTGTGTTCATGTTCATAAAGAAAACGTTACAAATATTATCACGTATGTATTTAAGATACTAACAGGAAGTTATGAGTTTTGTTTTTATTTAATAATAATTGTGTCGATAGATTTTTTTTATGCACAAGGATGACATGCGAAAGGTTTTTCCTTACATAAAAGTAATGTAACTTTCATAATTTATCAATAGTTATAATATTATTTCAACGATAGTTGGCTGTAAAATAATATACTTATTCATGTTACAGCACATAGTTCATCTAAGCTTGACTTACATCATCGACTGACCGACCATTCACCACATTCCATCTAATTTACTCAATGATAATAATGCTAACGATGGTAGCCTTCCCTATTCCCTCTCCCCAAATCCCCGTACGTTTTGATTATAATTCCCCGCGATACTAAAACCTTCCGCCGTCCGGCGTCCGATCATAAACATGCTCCAGCACAATACCTATTCCCAATAATAAGCGGAGGAACAAAAACTAATCTAACTCGCACAATAGTAAAGATAACGGAGGCCCGAGAGGTCCCGCGGGAGGCCTGCGCGATGCAACCTTGTCCAACTCAAATTGAATCTGCCGGAGAGGGCATTTATCTGGACATGAAACTTTGTTTCATTTTCAAGTAAAGTGTAAATAATGAATATTTCTCTTAAACAATGTTATTAAAGGCATACAAATGCTGGAAGTGGTAGTTTTTGTAAAATCACGTCGTAGTATCTACCCATAGTGTCCCACTTCTGGGCACGGGTCTCTCCTAAAAAGGGGAATGCGGGCTATAGTCTATCACGATGGCCAAATTGCGGCTTGAAGAATCCAACGCTAAAAATCTACTCGTATTAACGTTCACTGACAAGCAAGCTTCTTCATGATGATATTCTTCACCTTTAAAACAAGTAATATATATCCACATCAATGAAATTCTCATAAGGGCTTGCCTCAACCTGACATCGTACCCGCGCCCACGCGCTAGAGTCACTTTATCAAACTTTATTTTACACAGTATTTCAACACTAAAAATACATTAGAATTCTATATTTATTACTTATCCTACATAACAAGTATGCGAACTAACATATGTTTAGTTGATATAAAACTAGCTGTGCCCCGCGGTTCTACCCGCGGTTCTACCCGCGGTTCTACCCGCAGTTCTACCCGCGGTTCTACCCGCGGTAGAACCGCGGGTAACCGAGATATAAACTCTCGTGTTAATCTAGGTTATAAGCTATCTTTGTGCCTAGTTTCATACAAATCCGCCAAGCCATTAGATCGTGAAGGAGGAACAAACAAACATCATCACACATCACACATCAAATTATTGCCTTTATAGTATTAGTGTGTTATCTTGAGTTTTTCTATGTAAGTAAAGGTATAGAAACTCTCTAATAATCCACGATGACTGAGACAAGGTCCTCCTCCTCTCATTGTACAATCTAACCGTCGCTACTACAATTAAGAGCTGTGGATTAGATAGCTTCTATTATTTAGTTATTTTCTTTGTTGGCCGTTGGTTCTGTTGAAGTGAAAGCCTGAAGCTGACATACTTATTTACTAAACTAATCATTTCTTATTATGATTATTAGTAGTGGCTAGTTTTATTGAAATTAAGTATATTTGCAAATCACATGATTTAAATCAATGATTCATTTTGTTTAAGAAGACGGGTTTTAGGGGTGCGAGACGTGTCATCGTTGAAGACACGAACGACTCATTTGTTCCAGTTTGACAAGTTCACCGAATGTGAACGAAACTATAGTTGGATTTTTCAACAATCAGGTACGCGTGAAAACCCGTCTTCTCAAACAAAACAAGTATGTTTGTGCGACTGGATCAGTGCGGTCAAATCCTATGACATTCGATACTCATGACAATACATAGTAAAACATATATATAATATGCCTTAAGCTAGGACTTGGCACTTTTTAATTGAATGAACGCCTAATTAACTGGGTTTTAACTTTTTAACTATATCATTAAAGCTCTTATTCAAAGACGGATAATATTTCTGTTTCAAAGAGTGCGTTAATTAGTATGGATGCTAGAAATAATGGGAGTTATTGTTATTTATATTTACCAATATATTAAAAAAAAAAACAAAAAGAATATAATATTTTAAAACAAAAGCAAAACAGCTCTGGAACATCAAATAAAAAATACGTAATATTTATTTTGTGTAGTTTACAAAACATTCGTTAATTAAGTTTAATAGGAAATCCTCTTTAATTAACGTGACTTCCGTACAATACGTGCTTTGTCCGGGACGAGGTCGCGACACAATGCGATGTCTATCCGATCTGGCCCGGACGAGACAATGCCGGGACTCCCTGGACTATGGCGCTATACACGATACATTATATCGATGAGGTCAGGTCACATATGTGGTGACCTTTGTGATGGCTAACTTGACCTTTATTTCCTAATTGCCGACGAAAAGCGTTTGTTTCAATTCTGCAAATGTTGCTTTTATCTGTTAGAATGTGTGTTTGTTTGATTGGGTGTTCGTTTGGCGGTTTGTAGTTGTGAATTAATCTTGCCTTGTAAGTGTTACTATTTGTGTGATTTGTGAATTCGTTATTTCTTTATCGTAGGTAATTTTTGGTCGCATAAGACGAGCCAATACAAAGCCATCACCAGCTGCAAAATCTCGCTAAAAACAATCACCTGTAAGCAACTCGTAAATAGGACAACGATGTAACTTATAACCTTTACAAGTTTACAAAAATATCAGTCTATATTTATTCTAGATCAGTTCTGTTTATTAAAATGCATCCAAACCAAATTGGTTATCTCAATTCGGTAAGTTTACTGAGAGAAATGAACGTAAATATTATATGTGGAATATCTAACATTCTTATATCCAAAAATAAGACCAGTTTACGACTTGGTAGCCGACGCAATTTTACCAAATTTATTTGAAAGAATAATATTGTAGGTCCCAACGTTAGCACAACGACCTACGTAGGCTATATTTATAGCAAAAAAATGAGTTCTAAACGCACACATTGCTCGTAATATTATATTCTGGCTCCTTGGATTATCGTACGAAGCCGCTGACAATGTACCAGACGGGTTTTATTGTTGTCTCTGAATTTCATTAGTTTACAATAAGGTGCTATTGTCTTTGAATCCAGAGCATATACGATTTGAAATTGGCTGTGAAATTTACTACCCTCATTTACGTTAATATCATTGTGGCATCTATTACCTCACTTTGAAATACGCTGATAGCTATGATATGTATTTGTAAGAATATATTTTTACTACATGATTTAAAAAAAACGTAAGGCTAGACACGCACAGTTAAATAGGCTCTGGGCGTTTAACAAGCCACCTACCTGCGCTTTTTCGGCCTACAGGAATATGTGAGAACCGTGAAGGCTAAACTTGATTGTAAGGTAAAATTTTGAAGGTGGAAAGAATAATTGTTATTTTCTTTTTCATTAATTACAATTTATACTAAGCAAAAAAAAGTGCCTACACGAAGAAATTATTATGACTAATGATCACTTTATGACGAGTTTCATCACCAATAATCATCTAAATGTCTACAGATAATCCTAATGCTCCAAGAAAATCAATTGTATAATTGCTTAGACTTTGATTTTGTTACAAAAAAGTATGTTCAGTTTCCAAGTAGTTAGTTTTGAGACGACTTGCCAAAACAACTACTTTTATATACATAAAACTAACGGTTTACGATCGAGCTTCTGTTCCTAGAACAAAAATAGCAAAACAGCAGTAAAATACCAGTTCGTCCGACATTTTCGCAGTCTATAGCGAGATATGAGTAAATCTAGGTTTAGTTTTAGCTCAAGGGCACAGTGGAACTTACGTTTTACACCGGTTATGTGCTAAATAAAGCTAGAAATAGACTGTAGGCACGCCATAAGAACGTAGAATTGTTTCACGGATATACTAACTAGCAAATTTTATATTCAAGGTATCTACTTTGTACATACAGTACAGCCGAGCGAAGCCTCTCAATATTAGGATTTAAAAATTTCCTTTAGAAAAGAACACGCGATAATTTTATAGAGGTCTGAAAATTTGTCACGTTTTCTCTTCACGATAGTTGTCAACACAGATTCTATGAACTTTGGAATCATTTAGTTGTCAGGAATTTTCAAAAAATAGGTCAAGCAAGCGCGAAGTTCTCAAGATAAGGCTGCAATTTTGTTTTCTTGCTAACCAGGTTAATAACTCACAGAACTGCCTGTTAATATTGCTAACCAACGAAAGCAAGCCGTCTCGTACATAGTGTTACGATGGTATTTTAGTATGTATGATATTTTAGTAGTATATCTGTAGGAAGAGTATCGTTGGTCAAAACAAACGCAACGCGTCCTCCATCATGTCTGTAATACTAATTAAACCAAACGCAGCCGTCCCCACTCCCAGCCTACAATGGACCGTTAAATATTTGAACTATCGCGTATTAGAGCGCGCCCAGAATGCGAATTACACAATTATAATCCTACCCTCATTCTTCGTAATTTAATTCTTGCAAGGATCCACTGGATCCGAGGTAGGTGGGTATACACAGTAAGGTATATGTAGGTACATGGTGAGGTATACATAATGTGCGCGGGGCGTTATTCTAAATGGTAATATTATACAATTACTGCTCTCCTCCGCGCAGGTAGAGCCCCCTATCTCTATCCTCGGATGTTTTAACGAATGTTTCCTTGCGTTTGCACCTGCGCTGCGTAGAGACTTGAGAAACTGTTAATTTTCGCCTGAAATTATTAAATAGGGTAAATTTCCCCTTGTATTTGTTTATGAATTTCATACTGCTTAATTTAATCGCGAGATGTATCACTTGAGATACTGCTTTGTAGATGTTTCTCGTTTTGCTAGATCTAAAAGTTCTTGTTATTCAACTTTCAACTCAAATGTAGGTTAAAGTTCCGAGAAATATAGAAATAGAGAAATATAGCAGCTGAGTGAAAATATTGTTTCAATTAGAGTACCTACTTTTGTTAGTTTCTGTGTCATTTATTATGATCTGTTTATAACGTGATTGTCTGTACAGCTACTGCAGATGTCGTTACAGTGATGAAGAGTGAAATATCCGGGAGATACATTGCTAGAGTGGTCTTCGGAGTTTTGGCCTTAACTATAGCACTTAATTACGACACGTTATTACTAAAATACGGAAAACTTTTACATGATGAGGAAACTTAGAAGATAGTACTGGGAGCTTGTTTTTTTATAAAGCATAGATCGTTATACTTATTGTGCAATAACGATGTAAGTATGCAAATTACGAAAGCTTCATTATCACACCATGGCAAAGCGAAAACACAAAATTAAGACAACCCTACCGTGAATTCATTCCGTCAGTGACACTTGAGCTGTCAACGTCAACTTTTGGCGGGAACCGTGCCAAGAAACAAGCATCTTTATTCTCTATGCAAGTTGACGTATGTTGCTTGTTCCTTCCGTTTGCTCGTCGCAAGACATTTGCATGATAACTCTGTTGTTTCGCACACTTATGCATGTAAGCAAACGTCGCGATCTTAGCTGAACTTCAACAAATTAAGCAAACAACGTAATCCGCGTCGGAGGCGCCATGTTTGTCCGCCATATTGGTCCAGTAAACAGGGCTGTCGTGCATTTTGATTGGATTAAACTTTCGGCTTTAATTTGCATTGTGACATCTTTGTTTAGAAGACGAGAGAAAATTAAAAATGTTACGGAGCTTTAGTGAGATTACAGTGAAATGTTAATTAAATCTGTTGTTATATTTGTATGCTGGTTTGATATGAATAGTAATCACAGGTTTATACTTTTCTTTGTTTATTTTTAATATCCTAATTATTCTTATTTCTTCAGTAACACTTTAATTTTACATTCGTTTATAGCTATAGTCATGTGGTTTTTAATTCCATTGTTTCACCAGAGTAACCTGTAAACCGAGAGCTTCCTTACTTACTCGATCGCGTCGAGGCGTAATGTCAATTTTGCATGGAATCGACATTTAAGAATACATTGACGTTTCAAAGCGCTGTTTTAATTACAAACAAAACTAAATTTACGACAACGCGATCGAGAAAGATCGGTTTACAGGTTATGTGGAGTTAAAGACCGCATTACTCTGGTAATAAATAAATGTAAAATTAAAGTGTTACAAAATAAACAAGGATAATACTGGTAAGGATTCATAATCTTATAAACCCAGCATTATGAACAACACTAGGCCTTTTATTAGACATGTTATTACAGGAAACGTAAGAGAAAGTCATCACAGTGTAACACCGGAGTGATTGTAAGTGTGAGTGTGTATTGTTCAGTGATGAATCGCAATCAAGGTAACACGCTGGCTCTACATCAAACACCTCCGGCTGGCACTGGCTCCGGCGCGCCTAATTAGATAATTGCACGAGACAGCGCGTCACACACGCAGTTCTGCTGCTTGTTTACTTCTTATTATTGAATATACACTACCAGATTCATAACTTACTATATTGTAACAATTGTAGTTTTTTTATCCTACACAGCTAGGCATTTGACCACAAGTTCGCACGACTACGGATGTCAGCGATACTGTAGCTCTAGATGGAGCATGCCTAGTCTGGAGTACTCTGGCTCTCAAGGAAGGCTGCTGGAACACACTGTTAGGTGCTTGGCGACAGATTTTAATGTTATGGTTTCCTTAAGAGGTTTTCCTTCACCGGTAGCTCTGGCCCTTTTTGCATGTTTCATGTGATCGAACCTCGTACTTTTTGTATGGCGATCGACCCCACTAACCGCTCGACCACCATCACTAAAGTTTAAAAGTTTTTTTTCTATAATATTTATTTTGTTTGACGTCATGTCTCGCAATCACGTTTTCTAAATAAAATCAATAGTACGAGAAGCATTAAATTTTGCTTCTAATGATTGATTAGTCGCAATAAACATAATGGGACTGTCATGCAATAGGGTTTAACCGAAAAAAGAACAAAAAGGGTAAAGAAAAGATTTCATGACTTTTTAAGATAGGCTTGTGTTTGATCGGAACTCGCCTGATGTAAAGCGACGATGCGGCCTGAGACGGGCACGCTTGCTTAGAAGAAACCGATTTTGTCGTGTCTTGCAAAGACCCAGATAATAGATATCAGGAAATAGAGAAGCCGGCAGCGACTTCCACAATCTAGCAGTTCGCATAAATTAAAAGAAGGTGAAATGGGGATGGGAAAATTAAATCTGTGTAATTCTAAAATTTCACTCCACTCCCCGAAATGTATCCGATACAAACCCTGGCATTTTTCAACGATGGAGTTTGTCAGTAATTGACTTGCATGATGTTAGGTTAATGACAAAGCTTCATTCATGGACTTTTGTAGAAGTGAATTACCTATCTGCAATATTCTGTGCTCCAGAACTGCTGTTAAATGATGGTTTCTTCAGTAGGTTGTCTCTTTGATCAAGGATCAAGTTGATTTGAGATATAAGCAACATTTGCCTAATGAGTTGCCGTTAACATAATATTGGCTTATTTTATTACAATGAGCTTGTACGAGTTACTGTGTCATTGAGGGAAATACAATGCTTTGTAATTTACGTGTAATTAGACGCAATTATATAGATACGAGGTGGGAAATTTATAATTTGTTAAATTAGTGGAATCATTATGGTATTTCTACGGTAAGATTGTTGACGCCACTAATCGATACTTACTCGTATATATAAAAGAGTAAGTCCTCAAGACTGACTTACCGACTGACTGACTGATAAGGTGTAGTGGTGTATTAAGAAAGGATTTTTGAAAATTCAACTTTAAAAGGGGTAAAATAGGGGTTCAAAATGCGAAACTTTTCATTTTATGTAGTGTGCAACGCCGCGAGGGGTAACTACAATTCATTCAAAATATTTAGCTATTATATTTTACGTTAGTACTATTGTTCTCTTTCATTTGCACATCATTACACGCCACAATTTATTTATGTTTTACAAAATTTTTGAACAGTAAACTTTAAACTTCACATTTAAAAAAATAAACATTATTACAAAGTGTTTCAATCTATTAAAATTCCCTGCAGTGGAGGTAGATCGAGCAACGTAAGCGAATCGAGAACGAATCGCCCTTCGTAATTGGTAGGGGAGGTTGGAAGAACACCCCGGGATATACCCGTACTAGCTGCTATCTAATCTGTGACTTGACTCTAACTAGCTAGCAACTAATCTGTGACTGTCTACGTACTAACTGCACAGTAATCTGTGGGTCTATCGTACCGACTCTACCGGTCATAAACCGGGATATAGCTTTTGATATAATTTTTGCTGAGCTCGCAGTAGTCATGACCGTGGAAATTGGTAGTGGTATAATGCAGAGAATCCTTGCTAGTGATCTCGCTAATCTTTTGAACTATAACGTTTTTCTGGCATAGGTTATATTTTAGTAGATTTTAAGGTTAATGTTTTTTATGTAAGAATATATTGGATGCTTGTACATTATTTTATTTTTAAATATCAGGTTTTTATTTTTATAGCACCATGTATGATGTAGTTTTCCTTTGAATTTTGGTTTTTATATTTTTGGTAGGTAAATAGAGATAAAACATGTATTTAAAAAAAAAAAATTAAATTTTTATAGGAAACAATTCTTACATCTAAAGCTGTGAGTACGTTGGTACAGAGAATAGTTTATACAACGTGTAACAGGAAGGTGTGACAATACTTAAGGGTGTTAGTCTACACATCAAAGTGTAAACGTGCGGGAAAAAAAAACGACAAATCAAAAAAAAAATTGGTTCTCCATACAAAAATTATTCACGTGATCGGTCGAGTTGTATGGAGGACGACTTTTTTATATAAATTTCCAAAATGTTGTTCTACAACAGGTTCACTTCCATGTGTAGACTAACACCCTTAAGTATAGTCACACTTTTCTGTTACACGTCGTATATTTAACGTGTTTGTTGCTACCTTTAATGCGTTATCATTTCTTTAAGCAAATGGATAATAGCGACTTCAAAATAACTCGGCTGCTGAAATCTCTAAACCTCTGTATTTGTTTATTTATGTATCATTTTTTTGTTTACTCAGTGTCACTCTCACGACTAAGACAAATCTATTGACACCAATCACATAAAACTACGACAAGCCGTTTAGGCTTTAGGGCGTGACAAACATATATACATTCAAACGTACATACTCGTATACTCTCGAAAAACATAACCATCATTCTTTGGGGTTAATAAAAGTGATATAAAAAAAGTATATTATTTCAAAATGAGCAATAGAAGGTCTCGGCAAATAAGATTTGTTCAGCCAAGTGGTCGGCGGCGAGTCAATACAATTTCATGAAACTTAGAGCTGTAAATGAAACAGTAATGCGGAGTTAAACTGCGCACTCTACCGTACACGGTTTATTTCTAACGATGTCTCTTTTAAAGGGTACATTTTAAAATGGTACTCTCTTCTCAGTTTATTCTTTAAATCTCTCTTCTATTATTTTTTCTAGTGCTCTGTTGTCTTCTTGTGGCATCGTGTTTTGAGAATTGAGTTGGCGTAATTTCTTTCTCGGTGTTTAACTAAATTTGTTGTGGCGAAATAAATGTGTAGGTGTCTACGAAAATCTATTTACTTTTGTTACTATGTTGTGGACCTTAAAGTGTCTAAATGTAGCTCTAAATATTGTCAGTCCATTGAATGAAAATCTGGACAGTACATTAATAAAACAACATTTCAAAAACTCTCGTTTAAAAATAATGTTATTTTGTAGTGGCGAGCGTCTAGGATTAGAAATATATTATAGTTTATGTATTTAGTTTATTATTCTACTAGTCAAGCACATACAGTCACGTCAAACATATAACCCCCTAGTTTTTCGTCGGGATCTAATAATACTTTAAGATATAATAAAACTAACTTCGATGCTAACATTCAAAGTTATTTCGTAAGTAACCACACCTCTATCAAGCGAAACACGGCTTTATAATATGTAGTAGTTATTTATGCACGATAAATTTAACAGACCGGTTTAGTTGAACTAAAAGTTAATCCTAGCAAAAAATGTACAAACATAGATGGGAGTTTGTCTGGTTTAATATAGATAGGTACGTAAATAATGGCAGGGAATAAAGACGGTGCGATTACGAGCGATGGAAGCTGAGAGGCTCTACTGAAATAATTGAATCGCGCGATACTAGCGCCGCCCGCAGCCCCGCGGCCACCGGCGATACTATCTCTCTTGGTAGTGACGGCTACTGTCTGAGTCTGAGCTATCCATAGAATACAGCCTGCTACTTTGTTTTGCATTGTATGTAATATTAATATGTTAAAGTGTTTTGTAAGGCCGATGTTAACGGTTTTTAGTTGTGGTGCTCATGCTTTAAGCCTTTTTTTTATTAAATAATATCGGTTTTACACTCGAAGCCTACAAATTAGGTTCTTTTTTGCATTGGAAATAATATAATGCACAAACTAAATACAGACAAAAGCGAATGAGTTATACCGGATAGGTATAACTCATTCGATTTGTCTGTAACAAATAAGTTTGTTCAGAAATAATAAAATACATAGCATGGAATATTTTATACAAAAATTACAACTAGGTACTTAACTAAGAGAATTATATAGTTGATAAAAATAATGAGATTTGCCCAAAACTGTTACTTCTAGGAGTTAATAATGACTTTTACCAAAGATTAATTTCATCGCACGTATTATTTGATATATTTGTAATAATATGATATAAAAACCCCACAAACGAACGCATAAAGTCAACTGTAACAGCAGAACTATAGCTATTATGAATTCCACAATAACATCAACAATTTCATTAAAATATCCCACAGAGCTGAGAACATTATTTCTCACCAGCAAATCTGTAGCAAGGAGGTTATTTTTGTGTCCATTGGTCGGGCAATCAATGCGCTGCAATTATGGTAATGTTGCCCTGGAGGCGCGCGAGACCTGGACCGAGACGACCAGAGAGACCCGAGGGGACGTACCAGTACGAAGCTCTTCAATGAATCTCGGCAGATATCTGCGATATACAACAAGTCTGGGAGAAAAGTAGACGCGTTAAGTTGCAAAATTGCATAGTTTTCTATTCTAGTTTGTGCGAGTAGGTAGTTAGCTGTTTTGTAGAGTGATTGTATAATTTTAAAGCGATACATAAAAAAGTACATAAAACTAAAAATATTCAGCTTTTGGCTTAACAAAATCCTAACTAACTATTCTAACTAATCCTAACTAATATTATAAATGCAAAAGTAACACTTTCACGCCAAAACCACCGAATCAATCTGGATGAAATCGAGTACATAGGTAGAATGGACCCCGGGAAAGGTCTTAGGATACTTTTTAACCGACTTCAAAAAAGTAGTTCCACATTATGTCGATAATACAATGACGAACTACGCGGGTGAAACCGCGGGTCACAGCTAGTAATGAAATATATCTAGCACTTATTTAAGCACACAATACATTAGCTTTGCCTATTAGTGATAGTAAACTTTCAATCATTAATCCCAACTTCCTATACAACATGCAACATCCAATTAAGGCTTTTTTCCATTCCTTTTCTGCAATTAGTGACATTTAACCCTTCGATAAATTCCGTCAGCTAATATCGAGCTCGTAGTAAAATCTTATTACAGTATAAATTAGAACTCGGTGTCGGACGCGACGGTAATTAAAACGACTGACGACTTTTTTCATTGTACTTTACTTACTGTTTTTTGTTACAGCGGGAGTTTTCTGTGAAAGCTTTTTTGACTTTCTCACCATTTTTGGGACGATAGTAATTGTAAGTTAGTTAAAAACGAGTTTTAAAGCATTCGTAGTACAAAAGCTTATCTAAGTGATTGTAATTTATCAGCATAGGATGTTACCACGGCGTGCAACAAATGGCTTAATGCAGAGCGGAATTATAACTGCTACATAACATAAGTTATATGTCCTACGATGACAATCACAAGTTAAGTCAGAGGCTTAGTAATGCAAGTTATATTTTAATTTTGTCTTAAAATTCCAATGATAAATTCAAAACATAAATTAATACTAAACACAAACAAAACTTGAAGATCGTCAAAGCGTTTCATCTAAGACACATAAATAACGCTAGATAAATAATAAGCTCGGCTATTTAGCAAGCAGCCGAGCTGCAAGATGGCAAGTCAATCCCTAAACTTAAGCTAATTGGCTCGACACGAGCTGCACTATTTATGTTTCCCTATCATGTTTAGATGCTCATTAAACTCCGCTAACTATGCTCTTGCCGCTAACTTTAGAGCATATTTTTGTAGGCTTCTATGAGGAACTAGTTTATTTTATACGAGAGCAAAATTTGCGTAAAACCATTTACAGATTGTTAGATGGTATCAAATTAAAAATATATTGTTAGTGAAGGAAGATTTTATTTTAATATAAAAATGTTTCATACGTTTATGATTTGCGTAAAAATAATAACAACCTACACGAAAAATTTCTGTTTTATTTTGTTGGGGCGGAAACAATCTTATCTACTCGTATTTGTACATCATGTGGGGATTCAGTTCGAATTAATTTGCACAACAAGAATATAAATAATCGACGCGTGTATTTAAATATAAGAATGAAAGGCATTCGCGTTTTCGTGTAATGGCGGAATCCACGCACAAAGTGCTGAGGGCGTATTCAGCGAATGCTTAAAAACACTCGAGCATATTGCTCATTACGAGCACAAACGCTCACACATCGAATCACAATTTTAATCAGCCAGTCCTCTGCTCCACTCACATATTCAAAAACCCACGCTTTGGAGTCAAGTTCGAGTGTCACCGAGAAGTTTTGCTTTCAACTTCCAACGAACCAGGTCAAATCATTTATAGAATATTTGAAGAAATGAGGCTAGGAAAGATTTTCTGTGTATTGAGACAGTGAAAGTGGTTGAAATTCTGAGGTGTTTCTTGGTAGAGTTGTTTACAAAAAAAAAATATCATTTTTGTTTTCATTTTCAATACAATTGGATTATCTACTAGTCTAGAGAAAAATTAACATACAACAGATTTTATGCAAACGTTAGATTTTCCAACCTTCTAAAAATCTCTATAACAAGATTAAACGTATTTTAATGACATTTTCAAATAGATCGCAATAGAAATTTTTGTAAAACCTTATCCTGTAAATTCGGAAATCCGACACTGAGGGTGTCAACCGACCGGGAACGTGGAAAATTACATTGCAGAGTTAGATTCGCTGTAATTGCACATGTACGAGTTTTCGAATACAAAAGTTCAATTCCGATGTGCCCCCAAATCCGAGGACCAAAGCTCGCGTCTCCCCTTTTGAAGAAAAAAACAGATGGAGTTTGGATTAATCATGTAATGAGAGATTCTTTTATGTAAAGCTACAGACGGCTTTAGTTACTTCTTTTTACATGGTGTTAAACTACACTAAGGTATACTAAATTTTTCGTTGGCAATCTTCAAGCTTTCAGTTGGATTCAGAAGGAAATATAGATATCGCGCAGCAAGATAGAGTTTTGCCTTGTGAAAAGCTATAGTTTACCTTTTAACAGATGAATTCATTATAACGTACCTGTAACAAGATAATCAAAAATATTATCACAGAAATGTTATCAAGTTATGTTATACGAAATTCGAAATATTTTCATGCATTGATTTTTACAGTGATTGCATAGATTTCAAAAGTAATTAAGCATTTTGGTTAAATAAATAAAAAAGTAATTGAACATTTGCATGAGTTTTATAAATTTTACTAGACAATTCATATTTTTTTATTAATACTGATTCACTCACAACACATATTTTTCCTTTTTTGAGATTTTACGCATAACGCTCTCTTAAATTGCAGTCACTTTACCTTAGCATTATAATCTTCAATTATCATAAATAAATAATCATACAAACCCACGAAAAAATATTATATTCATTAATATGTTGATTAGATGTTTTCAATTAAGAAAATATTAAAGGTCATCTCACATTCTCCCCGGTCCATAGCTAAATAAGTAAGCGGCCAAAAGCGGCATGCTCCCGTGACCCCGAGCCGGCGCAACATAACATATTCAATTAGTAGTAATCCCACAAAGTTGTGCAGCTACCGGCCGGTGGACACCAGCCTGTGAATAAATGAGGATAGTACACAGCATCGGCTCCAGTGTCGTCGGCACCAGGGCGGAGGACTAACGATACTAACTGCATACAGGGATGTCAAGTAGACATGGACAGCAGAGACGCAGCGTAGCCTTCCACTAGGTGGACTGAAGACATAGCGAAAGTCACAAGTAACCAGTGGATGCAATTGGCAGCTTGTCGTTTGGAATGGCGTTCTAAGTGGACGACTTCTGGATGATGATGATGAGACATGGACAGAGCCAACGGCAGGTTACTGGGTTCATCGTGATTATCAACTTTCATGATAAGATCAGTATTTTATTGGAGAAAATATAATCATTTATCTGGTACAGTTTGTAAAGTTTTTTTATAGAACTGCGGTGTTTTTCTTGGACACCAGGCTGGTGGACTCAAAGGAAAAATCGTTTATGACGATAAATAATTATAGTAATTACCTGTCTTTCAAATTTGTACATCAAGTATGAAGTCTACAGACAGCCTTAATGGATTTTTAGGTAAATATTTACTGGATGATTTTGTAGAAATTATATCTATATATTCAAGGTCATAGGTCTTGATCAAGGTTTATGTTGATGATCGTTTTTTAGCGAACTACTGGCATAGATTACGTCATGTTGTGTCAGGTAGGTAATTTGTATTTAGCTGTGGTACGTGTCAATTCATTTTCGCAAAGGAAACTGCTCGAATAGGAATGTTAAATCGGCAACGTGGTGAATGCATCAAATGTTAATATAGGCACACCGGCACAAAAAGTGCAACTGCAACGTGCAACTTTCATCATCCCTTTTATCCAAACCTCGGTCACTGTTTACAACATGAATCCTGTTAGTGGAGCCGAGAGTGGGGCAAACCCACCCGGGGGCAAGTGGAGAAAACAAGGCCGCCCCAACGCTGACATTCGCTTTGGACATCGATGATTGGAGTTAAAAATTCCGTAACTACTAACGAGACTTGTTTCACTACACTTTCTACCGGTACAGCTTCTGTTTTAGTCTTTTTAAGGCTTTCACATAAAAGTGCTTCAAATAATTTCAGAGTTCAGTAAAAACTTGCTTGGATGTTATTTTCCTTTAAATTATGATGTAAAAAGTTTACATTTCAAATGAAAAATATTTTAAATGAAACGTTTGCAACTATAAAGACTTCTCCAAAAACATAAACAGAGTAAGATATCGTATAAACTCCCCTCAAACGTTCATAAGTCCCTAAATATACAATTTCAATAGATCCCTTGCCATAAAAGAGTCGCTCCGGGCTATTACTCTAACAAGTAGACTCCAGGAAGGAACATTGCATAAAAAAGCACGCGATGCACATACAGACCTCATTGGCATTCATAAACAAACGTAACACAGACGTTAAAATATACCCGCGGATAATTTCTAAGCGTTTGAATAAAACATTTTTGCTAGACACAATCCAAAGTACCTGACGACTGCCCGCGATTACACTATAAAAACATCAAAATACGCTTACTAACAAGCGATTTTAATCCTTAAGTCTTTCAGTTACAGTGTGTTTTGTGTTGTCTGCATGTCTGGTAGTGGGTACACAGGTGATTCGAACATCTGTTTGGGTGTGTTGTGAAAATGGTAAAGTTTTTCCCAATAAATAATGCAATGCCGCCGGTATGAGGAGTATGGTAATGTTGTATGAAGCATGAAGTGGCTCGCCTTGTTCTCGCATACACGATACTAATTCAATTAGCTATACAGTTATAAGAGCCTTTGTGAGTTCTAAACGATATGGAAAAAATAAATATTGGATTTGATTCGCATTGAAAATAAGTAGTTTGTATAAGAGCTTGCTCATTGCTCGGTTGTAGGTACTCGGCACAATTCGTTGTTTTCATAAATTTATAATCAAAGGTAAATTAGTGTTTTAAAGCTACAAAGAGGCACATTTTAAAAACTGCATTGTTTGAATACGCACCGTATATGTGATTATTGTGACAAGCTGTATAGTTTCCCATATACTTTTTATTTTCTTCATAAGTGAGTGTATTAAAACAAATAAAAACAAGTATAAAATCAAGTGAACATAAAAGGCTGGCACATAAAAGTGTGTCTATATCTCTAAAAAAGCTTGTAGATGACACGAGACTTCGTAAAACGGATGAGAATCTTTACGAGCACTAACAAAAAGATTTCAATTTTCTATTTTTCGACAGAACAATGTTCGTAGCGCTGAATAAGGGCCACTGTACACATCACACTCCAGACGGCACGTCTCAGTCATGACTGATTTTTATGCGTTTGATCCCTCGTTTCTTATATTTGACAAAAAATACGTATTTGACAATAACAAATATTTGGGAAACTAAAAAAAATAGAATTTATAGTTAGTTTTTATTCTGACATGGAAGTTGTTGTTCTACTCGTTTTAAAGTAGAGTTTGGTTTTTATGTAACTGCAAACATAAAGTAAGTAGTATCACAATATTTGTTGCTATTAACCAAGAGATCAAACTTCAAAAAAGAGTTATTATACACTATATGTCAGCGAGCAACAAGGCATTGTTTTTTATTTATTAAGCTAATTAGAACGCTACTCACCTGATGCAAAACGTCGTTATGGCTTAAGGTATAGCACGCTTACCTAGTTGTTAGAAAACGTATGTATGTACGTATGTTGCGTTCACTACTATTTTTATTTATATATTTATTATCTGTTTTTCATCACGGTCTACGCTAAATTTTATTGGTATATTCCATTCTTATGAAGATTGTTTGGAAGAGACGCTTTTAACGATAAGAACGCTTTTTGCGCTATATTATTTGTTTTTTTTTATTCTATTCGTATTTTATTTTTGTGGTGATAGTAAAGAATTACTGTATTGTATTTATAGATAACGAAGTATCGATTTCCATGATCTGGCAATTCCACACCTATCATACTATCCTCCGCAATGCAACCGCTTGCTAAAACTCGCGTGTGTGATCTGACCTTTACTCGTCCAACGAACACGATCACGTTACAACAGCTAAGTGATCTCCGGAACTATTTTTACAGCTGTTCATTGACAGAATGGCGTTCGTTATTTCACGATGTAGTTAAGTTAACTGTTTTAACTTTTATTGAAATTTTATTTTACATTTGCGCTGTATTTCTGTTTTTATGATATTGATAGTAAGTTGCTTTGTTTAGCTGATATTTTTCAACCGTAGAGCGTTTAAAGCGCAGTTTATCTTGAAATTTGGAGGCATTAGTTATATTACGATTACACGAGTATTGTCTGCTTTTGAATAACATTCGTATATTCCCGGAAGCGTTGCTCTGTCTAATAAAATGTCGTCATTCTGTCGTCATTTTCTGATATACAATATACAACTTACAATATCTTCGCAAATTCCGAGAATTTATCTCATGTACTTTTAATTAATACTTCGAGGAAAATTAAAGTGAGATATTGACTCAATAACGTGAAAAAAGTTATGTCTTCGTCTCTAATTAAAGTTATTAACAAATATAGAACTTATAAAAACCCAAAAATAAGTGGAGTTAGGTAATATATATCATTACTATTTCCAATTTTTGCTAAAAATGTGCATAGAGAAATTATTTTATTTTACTGTAGTCTTGATAACTGAAATAACAATACAGTAAAATACTCAGTTATGATCTATGTTCACAATGCAGGAAGAGACGTCATGAGTCTGTAGTGACGTCACACAAAGTAATATTGTGACGTAAGACACTTACTATCGGCTCAGAGATTATCTCCTACTTGACTTAGATATTTTCATGTCGTAACGTACAAATTGGTTTTTCCCTCGGCAAAGAAAACCCATTATCGTGGTTGAGAAGGCTCCTCGTTACCGCCTATCTAATTTACAATGATCCAGATTTTTTTACAGGTGTGATACTGATAGGTAAACCGGGTTGTATAAAGTCATTTGTACCTTTAGGGTCATTTGGTCATTATCATATTACATTCTAAAATGCTACAGAATTCTTACACTTAACGCAATGTGTGAAATGTAGTTGATTTTGCGGTCAAAAAGGGAAAAACACTAGAATTTTTTTTTTGATATATTATAACAAAAGTAGGATTATAACAGGATTCATGTACTGTGGCATTTTTAAGGCGTGATAAATTGAATATATATCATATACCACAAGTTTTAAAATCATTTTTCAGCCATAGATCACTAAACTAACGCTATTACTCTTACAAACATTTTTGAATATTTTAAATAGTCATCATGATATTTTATGTCGTCCAAAAAACTCTGTAGTATGTGTAATGATGAAGAAGAGGCAATGACGCGTGACGTAATAAGCTCTATTATGATGTCTTAGTGTGGTAGAGAGTATAAGTTAGAGAGACTCCAGGTGACAAGCATGGATGTCACTACAAGGGTGAGTTTACAAGGGTTCCAAGAGATTATTGCTTTCAATAATGGAAAGATTAACTTAAAGATTTACTCGTAGTAGCTGGATGTGAGATTTTTTTTATTCTACACAGCAAGGCATTTGTCCTCAAGTTTGCACGACCACGGAAGTCAGCGATATTGTAGCTCTAGATGGAGCATGCCTAGTCTGGAATACACTGGCTGTCAAGGAAGGCT
Source organism: Ligdia adustata (assembly GCA_947049295.1). Lineage (NCBI taxonomy): Eukaryota > Metazoa > Arthropoda > Insecta > Lepidoptera > Geometridae > Ligdia > Ligdia adustata. The sequence continues at coordinate 15,376,522 of OX346218.1, read as the reverse complement.
GCCGGAACACGAAGTTAAGTGCTTGGCGCAAGATGTTAAATCTGAGGGTGGTAGCTAGACAGGTGAGCGATGGGAAACGCTCTATCACCATGCTATGGTTTCCTCATGATGTTTTCCTTCACTGGTAGCTCAGGTTCTTTTTGCATGTTTAGTGGGATCGAATCTTGTACCCTTTGCAGGACAATTTACCTCATTAACCACTCGACCATCAACGCTAAAAAATAAATAAACAGATGACAAAGTAAGGTTTTGTTTAACGTAAGTGTTTATTACAAGAATTTAAAGATTTGTATGTCTTATAATGCTTATAAAAATTAGCGTCCTAAACATAATCGTAAGCAGAAAAACGATGATATATTTTTTTTCTAAATCTGAGGGGCATTAAATGTAAAGTCAAAATTACAAAGTCGCAATTGAAATCTAAGTAGCAAATGAAACGTAAAAAAATTCAATAACAGACGTCATTTGCAACATCCGTGCACCGCGAGCTGTCACACGCACGCGTTGCACGCCGCGCGCCGCACTATATTTTTTACAGAAGGCTGTCGTTCACTATTTGCGAAAGTTCTGCATTCGAAAAATTCTGCGATTAGGAAGTATCTGCGGAACAAATGTTTTGCGGTATAATCTCAAAACTTTTTCGCAACTTTATGTATAAATAAGGTTAAAAACTTGATTGTTTTTCTTTCAAAGATAAAAGTCACTACAAATTACAAGTGAATCGGTTTATTTAATGCAAGCACGTTTCATTTTAGGCTGCATCATGTCGTCACGTCGAGCAGGTAACGACCAAAGTAAATCTAATTAATATAATAATAAAAAAAAAATGTGTACAAGTTTTTTGCAATATTTTAAATTTTATCATGTTTCATAAGTTTGTGCAGTTCTAGAACCTTTATTTTGGAAGCAGGTTTGTTGTAATTCTTTATTATTATTATCAGGTCTCAATAACGTAATATTTTTTTTGAAATTATCATTCTTTTAAAGACGTGTAAGTTGTGTTTTGAAATTAAATGTATTATTAGAGTAGTTAGCAGTAGCATTTCTTTACTAGAGTTAATGTTCTAAATAGTGACCTTTGTATCTAATACTATTTTTTCAAGGAATTGCGGAATGAACCTTCTGTATTTAATATTTTGCACCCCATCGCCACCCTCGGGGGTGCATTGTATGGTGCAGACGTAATGATGCATTTTGGCCATGCATCGCAACCAGAGGGAGCGTCGAGAGGTGACGACTTCTGGCGACGGAAATAGCTCGGGATTTAGAAACCCTGACGTTTTGGAAAACGTAAACGTGCAGATGAATGGTTCTGGATTTAGTGAGTGCTAAGCCAAGGCGAGCGTTTAGAAATTGGTTCGGATTAGACGCTGGTTTTAACCAATAAAGATTGATCTAAATAGTTTTAAATTATTCAATTGTTGAACTTAATGTATATTACATATTAATTAGTAAAATATATAACTATTTCAAAAATAATTGACTTACGTTAAAAACCAACCACGTAAACGCAAATATTTACTATTTAAATTAAATAAGCAATAACATTTGTACGAGAATTCATGAGCCGAAAGTGAGGTAGCCGGAGTGCTGGTGATAATGGCAGGCAAAATATTTAAGTATAATATTTTGACTTGTGACAATAAATTGAGGATATCTCACTTAAATCCTTAGCGAAATTTTATTTAAGTTTATGCAATTTTATGAACAATTTACATAAAACGTATTCCGTGTCCCCCCCGTGTCCCCCCGTGTGTAAGTAGAAGTCGCCGCAATATTTTCACATTTTCAGTCATCTTCCGCAACCGGTTATAATTCAATTTGTTTATTTTCTTTTGTCCCTCTCGTTGTGTACTTTATATACAAAGTTACAAATTAACTCAATTTTGGGGACTGCGAGTGCTCTGGTGAAACAAAAAAACATACTTAGCCAGTTTTAATACAATTTTCTTTGGACGAAGTTATATATTTTTGGCGAATTGATAAAGAAAATACAATTTAAGAATTTAAAAATTGAAATATATAGCACGTATTATTTTGTAAAACGATATTGTAATATTTGCCGCAGAACTCGTTTACCTTTAGTTTTGTTGAACCTCGATTTCTAGAAATCCTTAATTATTATCGAGTTCGGCTTGTGCTTCTAACAACAAGTAACAAAGCTTGAACATAATTTTAACAATATGATCAGCAAATATTGTAGCCACCGGCGCAATACTTGGAAGATTCTTGAAAAGATTAAATTTTGCAATAATTAATTCATCAATACACTCTGTCTTTAAAACATTGTATAGGTATTTTTTGACCGAGTTTTGTGAAAAAGTTACAAGTACAAGCTATGAACATGACGCCTACATAAAATTGGGATAAGCTTTAGCGAAAGCTTAGAAGTATTTTTAATTTCTTAGAAACGTTTGAAAAGAACAATATAAATATTTTTCAATATACCTTATTCATTATCACTCTACTAAAATAAAAATGCTTATTAATAACAATGAAAGTGTGAAAATAGTGATAACTATTGAATAACACTTATTACAATAATATCAGAGCTGGCTAGAGCGGCGGCGGCGGCGGCTATCAGCTCGATTAAAATAAACACACTTTAGTTGAATCCGATTTGCAGTGTGATAAATTCACGTTTTCTGTTTTCTGTGATGTAATGATATTAATTGCATTGGTACTCGTAGTGACAGGCTGCTGGTATAAACATCATATCGATAGTAACTATATATTATCTGTCAATAGAAACGGTGCGCGGTGATGGTGGCAAGTTTTAGGGTTCTGTGTCATTCATAAATTATTTATGAAGTCAAAATATTTGTATAATAATAGACAATACGGAATCAATCAGTATATTCCTATTTAGACAGTTTAGATAAACAGAACCCTAAAAATGACGATTGCCATGATTGGCTGGATGTGAATATAATATCCTATCAATGTGTGTAACATCGAGTTTATTATCATTTTTAATTTTTAATTTAAACCTCTCCTTTCAACAGAAACCTATTCTCGTATCTCCCAATGTAGCCCCCCCCCCCATCCCCCTCCACCTGCGCCTCGTCCCTCGATCCTGTCCTTATCAGTCGGCCGCAGGCGTCTACAGCTCCTATATTTTTGTTAACAACTTCTTCCAACAATTTCCACTTGTAAGCCTCACGTACATTGTGAAGGGATTCGATTCCGTTATCGGACGACGAAAAATTTTCGCTTAACACGATAATAGGCCGCTTTTTGGAGAGTTTCTTCACAAATATTGTCACTTTGGGAGCTTTCGATACTTTTTTGTTGATGGGGAAGTTCATTTACTTAGCTATGGGATCGTTATAGCAAACCACGAGGCCTGTAACTTAACAAATTGAATGGCTTCGATTAGTTTTATAATTTTTAAGACCGAGTTTTGTTTTCTCCATAACAAGAGAGCAACGATCCTAACGTTGTATGAGAAGGTCCGTAGAATAATAATATTTTACCGCAGAAAAACTACTAGTTATAGTGTCTTACAACAAGTCAATCTGTTGTGAAGTGCATCTCAATTCTAAATGCGATTAAGTAGATATAGGCTTTGACTAAAATGTTAAACCACACTAATGAAAAAAAATCATAACAGATGGCGCCACCGGACCACTTCATTACCGTAATTTGAAGGAGTTCTTGAATTTCGCGGTTGACAGAGTATCGACATTGGCCTAATGGTCAAGGCATCTGGGCATCTTACCCAGAAGATGAAGGTTCGAATCCTGCGTATCGTTTCCTCTCTTTATAAGTTACATATTATGCTAATAAATGTAAGTAAAATATGCAAAAAACTATTAAACATAAAGTCAAAAAGACGAATCTTACATAGATAATATACAATACTAAACTTATAAACAAGTTTCCTTTAGAACCCTTCCATCATCCTAATAAGTTTTCTCCGCGTGCATTTTTATATCTCAACCCGCGTAACTGAAAGGCATTTCCTGCTTAGTGAAAGTCGTTGAAACCTTTTTAAACTTGAAGGCGAGAAAAATTGCCACTTTCCCTTAAATCCACCCCTGTGCAGCGCGACCTGCCTCGTCACACGGCGCTCTCAAATCTTTTATCAGTGGGGGATAAAATATGCATCCTATTCACCAGTAATATCTACTCTGCGTATATTGTGGGTGGATTCTTTTATCTACTCCTGAAAAGATCTTTTTTGAACCGATAATGTGGAGGTTGAAAGGCGTATTGTGTTATTAAACTAGAGAATTTTCGAAAAAGAATTAATATGCAAAAATAAATGCCGACTCTATAATGCTTTTATTTACTTATCACAATTTTGGTTTCGCAGATATTGCAGATATTTATATAAAAACACATTTATCTGTCTATACAAAAATAAACAGCTCTACAATAAACGATGCAAAAAAGGTCAAAATAAAGTTCTCTTATGACCTTTTACAAAATAATAAGGGCAAAATGTTAACCAAAAATATTTTTTCATCTGGCTCAATATTTGCCTCCATATCTTCGTAAAATGAAAGAAAAAAAAGCCGTTTGGTTGATAAAACCTACACACAAGTGTAACCGTTTGACCGTCACTTGATACGAGTAAATATATAATGTGAAATTTTAATCAAAATATACCTAAAGTTATTCCAGTACAAAACTAAGAAAATTCTCACTTTTTAGAGGTCGTTGCAAAAAACCTAACCAATAACCTAAAGCAGCAAGACTTAAAGCTAGAAGTGTGGTCGTAAAGTGACTCCACTTTACACAACTTGCGAAAAGCAATTTCATTTCGAACGACGAAGTATTCAGCTAGTTTGGATCTAGTAAATCTTTTGATACTTTGCTCGGATCAATGAGAGCTCGTTTATCTAAATCAGTATACCCTTTAGGTCGTTTACGACATTTTGCGTCGTTTACTAGCCAACTAGGGACACTTTAAATATCTGATAGAATTAAATTAGACTAAGGGATAAAGTTTTAGGTCGTCGCTTAATAAAAAGAGGCGTGTTGTGAAGTGATAATTTCCCGATGAAGCGGCGATATTTCGAGTCTGGCAAATGGTCTTTTGTCGGTTTTGGATGTTTGTTTTAAGAAATTTTCTACTCAAGTACAGGTTGTAAGTAGTTTCCACCCAATCTTGATGAAACGTTGCAAATGTTATGATTTTTTCAAAGGTTAAATGAGATGTTTCGTTCAAGTTCAAAAACTTCAACATGTCTATAAATATAAACTTTAGTGCACTAACGAGTAAAATACTCGTACTGTGGCAATTGAATCCAAAAAAATCTATATCACGAATCGAAAATATATATCGTAATTGTGGCAACTGGTAAGGAATTGTGACAGTTGGTAATATTGGCACAGTTTGAACAAAGTTATTTTTGGAAGCTTAGAATGGTGAATTATTTGTGGTTGCAAGGTCAACAGTTAACAGAACCACTAGTTTCATTCAACTAGCTTTATAACTATTCGGAACTGTCGCTATGATTAAAAACTTACTTATCGTTACAGTTTAGTTTTGCTGCAATTTCACAATTATTTTATTCTGAAAGTCTCAATTTTTTATGGATTTGGCTCCCATGTGTTACAGTAAGTATGTATCCATGTTTTCTTTCTTCGTATAGCTATCAGAAGCTAGTGAAACATAAACTTTAATTGTCACGCTAACTCTACACGGATGAACAACGCCACGATTGCAAGATTAATAAAATTTAAACTGCATTTAACTAACATATTGTATTTAAAATTAACCAGATATGTATCTGTTCTCCCTTTAAATACTGGTTACGCAAAATTGTACCGCAAATTTGCAAAACAAGTGAGACAATGAACCGGAGCGCGTTATCGAAGTGACCTTATTCCCGACACAATTGCTCCACAAATATTCGCATCTGTGTATTTTAAAGATACTTTTACTCGATATTCAGCCGCCGGAATGGGCTTTTGTCTCTGCGTGAAATACGGGAGTATCGGAATACGCTACAATGGCTTTTGATACTAGGTTATACTAGGTATGGGTATTTCGGAACTCGGTACGAGCGGTTCAAGCCATGCCATAGGATTATTCAAAATTTTATTGTATTAAATAGACATGGCGACTGGCCGGTTGGCGCAGTTGGTAGCAACCCTGCCTTCTGCGCCGCTGGTCCCGGGTTCGATCCCGGACAGGTTATGTAGCGTATAAGTAAACAATGTTTTTTGTAATTTTTTCCAAAACCTTTTGTTGCAAGTTATTTTCTAGCAGATAACCTTAGGAAATTTGTTTTTTTTTATACCGCAGTCCTGTCTTAGTCTTGTTCAGGTTCAACCAAAGTATATACAGGGTGTTCTGTAGAGGGTCCGACAAACTTAGTGAGCGTGTTCAGGTACGTATTTAGAGAATACAAGTTGGCCAAAAAAAATCCCTGATCTCCTATTTTTTTTTAAAGATTTTTTTTGTAAATTTTACGTTTTTCACCGAAATTGTACCTATTCACTTAAATAACATTTCTAAAATCCGTTTTAGACCGGTTGTTTTCATGTGATTATAATCTCAAATGCATGCTTAAGCCACGAAAAGCAAAATTACATACAATTAGAACTACCTAACTGATGTAGAACTCATAAAGTGAAAAAATAAATTTAAGCTTGACATCTAAGTTCAACTTTCACAGTGATTTAAAAAAAAACCACTAGCGATTCTGGAGGTAGTATGCATTAAAAAAGTTCTCCATTTATCACTTATTACAACGACATAAAAAAATGCTATGATACTTATCGGCTTGTTCAATAAATGAGGTACCAACTAAAATACAAACAACAGAAATTAATCAAAATTATTTTTATTTCAAATCCTGTTCGAATACAGCTCCTCTGTTACGAATACACGCACGGCACCTACGATGTATTTCTTTTGTGGTGGTGTTTAGAGTCATTTCTGCTTTAATTTTTGCAAATGCGTCGTTAATTCTTGCCACCAATTCTTCTTTTGTTGTGATTTCGACCTCATACACCAACTCTTTAGCACGTCCCCAGACATAGAAATCGAGCGGTGTTAGGTCTGGGGACCGTGCGGGCCATTCAATTGGGCCACGCCTCCCAATCCATGAATTGGGAAAGCAGTTATCTAAATGCTCGCGTACAATGTTTCTGTAGTGTGCCGGGCAGCCGTCATTCTGAAATATGATTGCCCGGTCATCTTCATAAATCGGCAGGTGGATCATTAATTCCGGTAAGTCATTGATTAAAAATTCCAGGTAATTTTCGCCATTTAGTGTATCTGGGAGATAGTGGGGTCCTACGACGTCTTTCCCAATGACACCTGCCCATACATTGACCGAAAACTTGTATTGGTGTGATGTCACTCTTGTCGCGTGAGGATTTCGCGATTTCCATAAGTGTAGATTGTGTTGATTAAAAATCCCCTCTCTCGTAAATTTTGATTCATCTGTCCAGAGTATGTTCTTCAAAAAATCTTCGTTATCTACATCCGTATGTAAAAGAAAACGGCAAAACTGCGAGCGCCGCTCTTGGTCCCCTTCTACTAAACCTGAAACCAAAACAAACCTGTTTGTGAACATCAGATGGGCAAGTGGTAAACCAATTATTTTTATTGTAGAGCGTGCTCTACAAAAACTACTACAATCATAAATTAAATGTACCTTGCACCGGAGTGTAGTGATAAGGATGCCTCCTATCTGCATTAATTACTGTCCAAACTTTGAATGACGAAACTCCCAAGTTACGGGCCACTTTTCTGACGCTGGTGGTGGGATCTGCATCGAACTCTTATAGAATGTTTTCATCTACAACAACGCGATGCTGTCTATTGTTCAGGCGTGGTTCCCTAAAGTGTAGGGTACCAGTTTCCCGCAGTCTCCGAAAAGTGTTTGTAAATGTGGTGTGATGAGGCACACGTCTGTCGGGGTACGACTCTCTGTACATTCTTTGTGCAGCACGTGAGTTCCCATCAGCTCGGCCGTAGACAAAAACCATGTCAGCGTATTCTTCGTTATTAAACTCCGTCATGTCTTCACAGAAAGAATCCACACAGCAACAACAGCAACAGTCAACGTTAACAACAGTAAAAGTAAACAACGGATGACACTCAACAACGGTAACAGTTCAACAAATCAACGGAAAAACAAAACAGAAAAACAAATAAGTATTACGAATCGTACTCGCGTCAAACAGTGATAACAGTCAAAGCTCGACTAAATTAAATACTTACACATTTTATTGTTTAGACAACCGCCAATAACCGGTATTGGCCTTACCACGCCGCCTCTGCATTCTTTGATAGACAGAGAAAGAAGAACTTATAACAATAGTTTTATACCTGCTCGTCGTATTTGGTCCCTATTTGTTTGTTGTTATGATGTTACCTTGAATCTTAATTTTACTCAACAAGCCGATAAGTATCATAGCATTTTTTATGTCGTTGTAATAAGTGATAAATGGAGAACTTTTTTAATGCATACTACCTCCAGAATCGCTAGTGGTTTTTTTTTAAATCACTGTGAAAGTTGAACTTAGATGTCAAGCTTAAATTTATTTTTTCACTTTATGAGTTCTACATCAGTTAGGTAGTTCTAATTGTATGTAATTTTGCTTTTCGTGGCTTAAGCATGCATTTGAGATTATAATCACATGAAAACAACCGGTCTAAAACGGATTTTAGAAATGTTATTTAAGTGAATAGGTACAATTTCGGTGAAAAACGTAAAATTTACAAAAAAAATCTTTAAAAAAAAATAGGAGGTCAGGGATTTTTTTTGGCCAACTTGTATTCTCTAAATACGTACCTGAACACGCTCACTAAGTTTGTCGGACCCTCTACAGAACACCCTGTATATCGTTGATTCATATTGCTATCCTTTGGCTGCCTCCGTCTCAACCACATTAACTTATTTTAGAAACTTTATAAATTAATTTAGACTATTCACTTCTTTATACGCACATTCGAGGTTTAATAAACCTCGACAAAGCTGAACTTAATCGCTAAAATAACAGTAATAGTTGTAATAGTACCTTTAAGAGAAAGAAACTGTAGGCAAACGATAGAGTGCATGTGACACAGTCGCGGGATGGGTGCGAAGGTGCGACGGTGCTGCCCTCGGCGTCCCCGATATTTTCATTTAACTTTGAAAATTGCTAGCGCTCGCCCGCGCCGCTCGCAAATTGCGCTGGAATAGGGATCAATAATGGGATTCTACGTGCGATTTTCTTTCGAGACGAGAATACTGTAAATCTTCGCGATAGAAATTTTAGGAAATTGTCTGCGGAGCGTTAGTGAACCGAGAAACTAGTTTCTCTATACGTGTCGCAATAGAACACGCGGAAGGGACGCCTAGCTTTATACTTGTAATCTTTTTTTGGTAAAAAAAACATTCATCAAAGCTTTATAATAATATACTTTTATTTCATCCCATTCAATTTGTCGACGAAAATAAAATAAGACACACAATAACAGGATTTACTGACCAAGTTATCCGTAAAACGACTCAGCGAAATATTGAAACGAAATAATTTGTCGTCATCGAGGGAAAGTTTTCCGTATCGGAGACTATTAAGACATCGTTTCTCGGCCCTCTGAGTCGTCAGCGGTCGAAACATTTACATAAAAAGAAACTTTCAGTCTCGTAAATTATGATTCAATTAGTATTAAAGGATTGCTCTCTCAAAGGGCTCGTATTTTTCGGGTCCGGCGAGCGGCGAGCGGCGAACCGCCCGATACGGAAATCCTTTGTGCCTTCAACCAGACTAAGGAGGTTTCGTATCTTTGTACCACGGGTTGCCGCATAAAGGTATCGGCACAAATTACAACAGGATTTTACTCGTAACGCAATTACAAAAGCTACAAAGGAAAACGGGGAACATGTTACGTTCTAGTATTTTTATTCGGGCGTCGCGCAGGGTCGGATCCTAAGCCCGCCGTTATATAAATGAGTCTGGAAGCTTTTCGCCCGGCAGCCGGCAGAGGTCGCCGCGCGGACGTCCGGCAAAGGACCTCAGTTCATTACGCATTACGGCATTTCTTCCTCCGTCTCCGAGTTCAAGGGATTTTTACGCTCAATGTAGTGTAAAAATCTTCTGTACCGTCGAGATCCTTTGCCTTTGTAATATCTTATTAATCGTTTATTTTTCTAAGACGATTATATAGACGGGTATTATTGTACAAAGTAGATAGTTTGTAGTGTTTGGTTATTCTTACGTGGTTAACATCATGAAGAATATTTTTGACTGGTAATTTTTCTTGTGGCTCATTACCTCACAGTCGCTCAGAGCCTCGGTGGGCGGATGTGTAATTCCGCAAAAACATGAGCAGCGTTTGTCACATAACGTTAGATATTTGCGCCCGTGGTAACCCCCGCGATGGCCGGATTAAGAGACGAATTATACTTTTGCGCTCGTCACAACGCGAACGTCGCGATTATTCCGCTCCGTTCGTAAGTTTCAGATATTCGTCTTGAGGATTAAGGAGCGCCTTCGCAAACGAAATTTCACGGTATTCCCTTGATGGATGAACACGGAAACCTTAATTCCGCAATTTCAGAGCGAAAATAGTAAAAGAAAAGATAGACGACGATGCTAATGACGTAACACCGCCGTCGACGGCGTCACGCAGTTTTTATAACTCGAAATCCTTTGTAAGATGCACTCTCTCTCGTTTATGTTTCGACTCTCAACGACACTATTAAACACAGCACGGGACCATATGGTAATTTAAAAAGGCATCCATTCATTAAACAAACATACATAAAATTTAACGAAGCGCTGCCATATTCGTTAACGAATTTCCGGCTTTCATTATGATTATCCCACGAATGAGTTTCGTCTCTTTCTACAATGGGATTGAAGAATGGAAACAAGGAGGACGGCTATCGGTTTAAAACGTTCAATTTCATCTATCGTTCGGCGATCCGTCTCAAACATGCGTTTAATGGGCACAATTAAAGGGAACGCGCGGGTTCCACCGAAATATCGCGACATAAAAACGTCGTTGTTACCGCGCATCAAATTGTTTAACACATTCCCTTTTACGACTTGTCGCCTGTTTATGAACCGATCTGAGCGATTTGTGACACCAGTTATGTTTCTAAATGTGGAATCGTTCGGACAACTGCGTTCACCATCATTAGAAACGTCGTTGTCGTTAGGAACGCGATAACACTCGCTCATTATCTAAACAAATTAACTAAACTTTAGTTAGAGACAATTAAAATTTAATTAGATCCACACAAAAACAAAATGTTACCAGCTACCATATATATATATATATATACATATAAACTAACGAAATAATGATATAGCCTGTTTGGACACTCGTAGGTGTAACGCGAACATCACTTACATTAATTAACGAGCCGAATGAAGTCCGGTGACACAGGACGACCCAAATTAAAGATAAAACGTTGCCTCCATTACACGGGGACAAATTATCTGGGAATTCGGTAAAACCAAAACACGGAGCCGAATAAATTCGCCGCAAACAAAGAGCCTCGGGCCGAACCGCCCGCGCCGCGACAAATGTTTTACTAAACGACGAATAAAAGCCACGATAGTTTAAATTGGGACCCAAAAACTGAACGTAAACAAACACCGACCCGGATTCCGAAAGTTTAAGGACTAATAGTGAAAACAAGCGGCGGGGATCGGAAACGTTCGGTAATTTGTAAAACAAGTTATTACTAACAATCTGCAGACGCAACGCTGAGGACATGATCCGAATGACAAACGAAAATCTGTCAAAACTACGATGGTGACGTAACTACCGCAATATTTATATTAAAGTTCAGGATTCAGTTATTAAATTAATTAAACTTTATTCTACGCTTACCATAGCAATGCACCGAGAGTGAACTCTTCATCCATCGGTAACAGTGATTAAATCCAAAATGCCGTTAGTTTTGTTCAATGGCGTCGTTAAGTATCTAAAAAATAATTAATTAAAATTCACATTCATAGCTTAAAGTGAGTGAACTACTTTAAGCTAAAGTAAACAGAGGTTAGATTACAAAATATAGTTTATGTTATTTCGTGCAGTAAAGTAATTTTTATGGCATCGCTTTTACTATAGGAATCTGACGAAAGATTTATCTGTAAGACAGATAAAACAGTCAACAAAAACGTTCTCCACTCGTAGCATAAATAGACAAAAACAATCGTTAATTTTACTACCGATACAGTGAACAAGATTAAAAATAAACCGAGAGTAACAACCGAGAGAACTACTCACATTTACATACTAATAGCATTAATAACATTAGGAACATTTAGTGCAATATAAAACACCGAACAACCGAATACCGCTATCGATTCAAATCTCGCCGGAGAATTCCAATTAAATTGCATTTCATTGAAAATCTAGGACGATTATAGAATCCAATGGTGGGCAAATTAAAACCGGGATTCCGTCGGATTTCCCGCTCAATTCTCATGGAGTACGACACGATAAAAATCCATTAGTAGGCCTCCGAGTCACCGCTGATATACGAATATGGATACGGTGCATGCATGTTAATAAATGTACGATTATAGCTTGCGAATATCATAGATCTCTACTAAGATTATTTTTGAAATAAGTTAGTGTATCCTTGTAGCAATGTATCCTATTTACGAGTATTTAACAAACAAGAGTGCTTAGTTTCGTTGGAATACCAGCCAGCCAGCATCAGCTGCCAGATTCACAATGAGTTTCCGATCGGATTTGAAAACTTTGCAACACGAAATACGCTGGCTAGGGTTGCCATGCTTCATCTTTGATCAAGTAGGTCGTTATATGCCATCTTGGCGATGTCATGCCAACTTAAATGATTAAAAAAGTGCGTTTGGGTTCGACACACGTTCAGGGTTGGATAGCTATAAGTACGAATATGGGAGAATATAAACGTCTGCCAAAAATATATTGGGTAATATACACAAGCCCGCAACAAGATACTTATGATGTTTAAATAAATAAATTGTAGCAAGAAATATAATTTTACATCATATTTTTCTCAATAATGTAACAATAGTTGTACAAAATGTCAATCTAAAAACTATCTAGTAAAGGAATAATCGCCGCCCGGAGCTAAACAATCTCCAGATAGTATTTTCTGATAACAAAAATTGGTATCAAGTAACAATCAATATCAAAATATCTCATTTCTGTCTCATAAAATAATATAAAAACAATTTCGCCATAATAATGATTCTATATTTTATTTAATAGTAGATTGTTTTTTTTAACAGATATTATTATAAAACGAGTGGCCAGTGTGCATCCGAGCATTACCAAGAAGGCACCACAGTACATGTGAAGGCCCATAATAACCTGTTTACCGCCCTTGTTCAAATTTAAATAAAAATCAGTCAAAATAGTCGAATTGGTCTACTGTGTGATCTCAGTCAAATGAACTAAATAAGTCAAAAATATTAAATTAAGACAAATCAGTCTACACGGTCAATATCACAATATTTAAATACCTAAGCACCCGAATACTGTAAAACCTACGAAATTGACAGTTACATGCTTGAGTAACATTTATTGGGAATAATGTAGTAAATACGTATCATGTCGCTATATTAACTGAACTATCGGCTCAACAAATTTAACTTTCAAATTGTTGAATCGTTTCCTTAGATCGTTTATTGAATTCACAATATTCATTTCAAGATGGTGAGAGATCGAGGTCTCGGCGCTGCGCCATAATGCGATTCCCTAGCAATCACATGCTTCATTTTGCATTCCCGCAAACACTTTCACCGCTATGTCCCGGCGCTCGTAGCCACAACCTGGATCGCGGGATCTACCTATAGCCGCGCCTTTTTCACTTTGCTCATATATTTTTCAAGAGCCGTTAAATAAAGCATCGACATTGAGAGGCAATTAATTACAGTTAGTTTTCAGTTAGTTACCTATAGAGTCTTTATTTCTGTTATTTAATTTTGTTTCTTTACTTAGAAGGTATTTCGCGAAATTTTTTGAAGAGCCTATTCAGCTCTTTTTATCAGTTTTAAAGGATCTGTGCTTATGTACTTACTTAATAAAGAGCTACCCTCTAATACATAGGGTAGACTTATTTAAGAGTTGCTAGCTAATCGTGTAATCTTTCTGAGGATAAATACATAATCTTCATAACTTCTAAAATACCTACAAAATATTCCATTAATTAGGAAATATTTAACCTCGTTACATTTTGATTCGTGCAGCCGTTATCATCCACAGCTCGTTATTGATTATTTTTTTATTGTTATCTTGTGGCCCACTGTTGATTGATTACTAATCAATTAATAATTTAATAATATAAATTTTTGATTTAAGAATAAAACCACTATCATAGAACAAAACAGGTAATAAACATTAAAAATGGGTCGAATACCTGCAATGGGGATTTCCATTCCCCAGCCCTAATCTTTTGGAAAGTAGATAAAAAAAATATGAGACATTTTCAAAGTCAGTTCCACGATGGCTTCAAAAATGATTCTTGCAAATCTTCTATAAAACTCTTTGCAATGGGTTGGTAAAGATGTTCTTAGAAATTAAAAACTATTGACACTAACAAAATGTTTCGCTCTTCAAAAAATCCGACACTTTTTTCAACAAAATATTAGTATTGTTGTAATTTTCAAAAGCATATTGAAATAGTTCTGACTGATAGAAAACAAACGGAAAAAAACTCAGTATAATCGCTTCATGTGAAGAGTGAAGACTGACCGTTTTGGACGAGAAGTGTGGAGTCCCTCGCGAGCGGCAACTCTGAGTCGGTGAGGGTTGCGTCCGAGGCGTTGTCGGAGGCCGAGGTGGGGGTGGTCGGCGCGGTTGGCGAGTCGGAGAGGCCGCGGGTGCGCGCGCGCCGCCGACCGCTGGAGCCGCTGGAGCCGCTGCCGCTCCCCGCGCCGTAAGGGTGCAGACGGCCCAGACCTGCCAGAACCAACAAACACCAGCGTCAGGTTACTTTCAGTAAGAAGATGAAGTGAAGGGTGTTGTTGGCCATCATACTTCGCTTATTTGAAATGATATACGTGACAAAGAGCTATCTTATTTAGAATTTAGAAAAGTAACGCGTGCTTGATTCATTTTGTTTAAGAAAACGGTTTTTCACGTGTACCTGATTATTGGAAAGGCCCAACTATAGTTTAGTTCGCATTTGGTGAAGTTTATTAGGGATGAAATGAGTTGTTCGAGTCCATAACGACTCGCACTGCACTCGGCTTCAGAAAAAAACCCCTAAAGAAGTTCACCGAACGTGAAAAAACTATACCTTGCAACAATCGGGAACGCGTGATAATCCATTTTGTTACTCTTAAGAGAGCTGTCTCTCTTTTGTGACAGTTTAGGTAGTAAAAAAGGATAATATCAATTATAATAAATTTATTATAAAATATCAAGATATATTGAATTATTGGTGCAAAGTTGGTTATGTTAACTTAACAGCTTATAAGTTCAACATCAAAGTTAACACCTAAGTTGCGTAATTGGTGATTGCGTAAGTCTACAGACATCAAAATATTAGGAGGAAGATATTTTATGAAAATCCTAAACTAGATTAGATAGAAAAGGTTGAGGCTCGGGAAAAAGAAAATCTTGATCGAAGAGGTCAGCTTTAACTTTAATATATTACTTTTTACACAATGTGGTCCAAGAATAAACCAAAGGATCACAACATAAAAGCCGAATCAACATAAAATACATTTTCAATCATAAAAAAGGAGAAAACATTTCCATATTACTTAACCGGAACAAACATCGCACAAATATCCAATATTTCCGAGTAGGTATAAAAAGACAGCGGGTAGGCAAAACGTAAGGAGATCATAATAAAACCGTAGACAAAAGGGTCGAATCCTCAAAAGGCATTTGTAACTTAACGGTGGCTTTTTCCATACATTCATTAAGTATTTACCTGTTGGAGTTTCTATCCAAATAAATAACAAAGAGGAAAAAGAAACCTCACAAAGACGGACGAGTGGGAAGGAAAAGGCAGGTACGAGCATAATTAGAAATAATAAGGCTTCGGGATATGAAAACGCACAATACAAGATCAGATGCGCTGATTTCTATTCCAATAGGGGAGGTAGAGTACTCTTGAAGCGTAACAAGTGAATTAAAATACCTGTACATATAGTCATTACCTTACATAAAATGCAATATGCAGCGCGGTAACGCAGCTAGCGCCATGGGCACCCTTGCACCAGGTTCGAATCAAGGCGGATTGTTTCACTAACTTTGTGTTCCAAGTGTACTGAGTGATTTCAAAATTTAATTGTAAATATATGGACATACTAATATACTAACGTAATATACAGTTTATTGTGACTGTGTTATTTGTTAAACTTGATACGTTATTTGCATATTATCGAATTATTTTACAATTCAATAAAAAGAACTTAACGTTCGGAAAACAGACGTGCTCTTTAACATTCAATTTTTCTATCGATGCATTGTAATTGACAGTAATTGTACGCAATATAATTGTACAATCCGAACAGAGAACAGATGTCAGTCAGTCAGTCAGTCAGTGATCAATGATAATTTAAAAAATATATTACAACTTCAATATGGTATATCTATCATATACATTTATTTCAAATTTAAGTACTGTTATCTTCATTGATTCTTGCAATGTACGTAATACGCAATAGTAATAATACCTAAAACGTGCTAATTAGCTATGTAAATCTCAAAATTAATCGTGCGAATCTCAATAACATCAAAGACTAATGGAGCTCGTTTACTCCAAGCACTAAACTCTAATTGCATGGGATCATTAAAGAAAAAGTATCGAAAGGAATAAACTGGGCATAGAAAGCGGCTCTTGAGACGGCCGACGGAAACTTTTTAATTTAAGGCAAACATCCCAAGAGGCCTGACTCAAAGGAGGAAAGGAAAATAAAATTAGTTTGGACTCTACCTCATTACTGAATACTGACTCGCCAATTGAGTATGCAGATTGCATGTGCTGTGTAGTTACAAACTTGTCAGTTGTCAAAGTGACTGAAACTTACACCTTATTATTGAAATCAAACACACAAAATGTGGGTTTTTTATAACTCAATAAACTATATGACATCGCGGATGTATTTCGTTTATTTTATTTAAGCTGGGAGCGCTGGGTGGTGAGTTTGAGCATTTGGATTATCTGTAGATCTTAAATGCTCTATAGTAATCTTTCTGTTATATTTTTTTGTTGTTGTACGAGTAGTTTGTCATTTTGTTTATATTAATAAAGGCACTTGCCCATTTTTAGACGAGTCCTATAATTATATTATATTTTTAATATTGCTATATTTTATTAGAGTATTTAAAGAATAATATAATTTTATATTTAAAATCACACTTTTTACTCAAATTAATTAGCAAAACTTAAGTTACCAATAAGAGAAACATTAATGTCTGCATTATTTCTCATATTTTCCTGTAAACATCTACCATCAGGGCAAAAATATCAGTTCACAACACCATTTTTTCTATAAAAGTGACATCGGAAGGCTCTCGAGAGATACGCTCTAATCAAATATCCAGGAAGTTACGCCAATGCCATAATTAAGGACCGTCAGCGGAACCCTTCACAAAGGAGGTCCAAACAAAAAGGACAATGTGCTCGTTACGGTGGAATTTTTGCCAAGTCTCCCCCCCTCGGCACCGACATTACAGTTGGCGACGAGAAAAATGCTGATTGAAACTGGGTTGCAGTAGTGGGGACTAGTTTAGAAACACACCGGGGACTTGTTTTTCCTAATTTTAGAGAGACTGTACTGTCCAAGTTTTTCAATATTTTTGCTATTGGATCCATAATTTACTTGTCTTTTTCTGAAGTTTTAAATTCAGCTGTATTTTTAACGTTATTATTGTTTCTTTATAACGCTACAACTCTGTTTAAAAATAACCTAATATTTTATATATATGTATACATATTATCAATGCGTTATTTTATTAAACAATGTTATAATTTTATACAGGGTTTTAAGTACTGATTATAAATCAGTACTCGTAAGTCTAGTCGACTTAGGTTAAACTCACCGAATACCAACAATCCAAAGTTAATAAATATTCGAAAAACTAGACAACCCTCTAGGAGTCACTACACGAGTTCTTAGTAGATACGAGTACACAGACACACACTAAATACTTTCAATAACCAGATTTTTTTACGGGGCTACAAAACCGCGGACTTTGGATGACGTTCATCCTTCACATAAACCAGAGCGCAACTAATTCGCAAATCAAGGATATTCTAGAGCAGCGTGGGTGAATTCAACTAATATAAATAAAAATATTGTCTGTCTGTCTGTTTCCTGTGCGAGTGATAAGCACGTTAACAAGTGGCGCAGGATGTCCGCGGTGATAGCGTCTGACCGGTCACCACACTTGCACACTGTTTTGACACGTTGTGTTAAAATAACTAAAATTCCAGTTTGAAACTCAATGATTCATAAAATTATCAGCGTTAAGGGGGTTTTTCAAGGAACATATTTATTTGTAATTATCACCAGTTTAAAATAAACTGACATTAGAAATACATAATAATGTGCAGTAGCGACATTCTAAAAGGTTGAGAGATATTAACCCAAAGTGTATTAAAAACCAAACTCTATGGATATTCAAGCGAAACAATGGTACAGCTATTACATTTACAAAAACCAGTGAAAACGTTATTATCCAAATTGATCAAAAATTACAACGAGGAGATGATAATTGTTTTTAGATATCTTTAGTTTCCTGAAAATAATTAAGATTATATTTTATCAATCGGTCACTGTAACAATGAAATCCCACCAGAACCATGTTGAGTACGAAACAGAATTACCTACAATAAGATTGAACACGAAGTAGTAAACTCATAAATATACAATTGGCGAGTTCGCTTGCGAAGCAAAATCACGTCGGTGCGAGTTTAGTGCCAACCCCCAAATGTATCTCGCAAAAAATGCGGAGAATAAACATAAAAATCCTCTTTCCGCACGTATTGTTACACGTTCGTTACTGTAAGAAAGGAAAACTACAATTTGAATCTCAAAAAGTCTTCTAAACGAACCGGCAAACCTTAACCCCTGGGGAGACAACTGTCACATTCATTGTCAACAAAAAATTGCATATTCAATCATGACGCGTATTCCAGTGGGTACTGCTCGAAAACATGCCTTGATTATCGATATGTTTTGTATTTCGCTCTTGTTCTTCAATTGTCAATATTTTATTACATAATTAACATACCATATTAAATGTTAAGATAACACTATTCTTCCCATCAATATGCCTTTCTTTAGTAGCTACATTATTTTAATATTCAAAACACGATAGCGCGCGTTAAGGCTAACGTAGAAATTTGTCACATGAGCGATGGTTCATGTACGTGTTCCTCTGTCCAAATCCCAAATATAATCCGTCACCGTTCAAATAAAACACACCTTTATGACTTTAAAGAGAAAAGCCCAAATCCACCGTCAATTCCTCTGAGAGTCTTGTGTACGTAAACGTGGATTATCGCGCAAATTTATATCTTAGCGCAATAATCAAAGAGATCGCTTTCGATGGTCGTCCATGTTACCTTCCACCAAGCCCGTAACGTCAAGTGAGACTGTATGATTTTATGCCAGCAAAAGTAAAGAAGGTTGACAAATAGGTCGGGCGTGCCGATGTTCAGTTTTATTAAAATTAAAACGTTCTATCCTGAGATTATTAAAACGCAGTAGGGTCGAGAATCGTTCGTATGCGTCGTTTAAATTTACAACGAGAACACGAGGGATAAGCTGAACATTTTTATTATCATCGCGCTAGTTTATTGCGTCTCGAGCTCGAGCATTAGAAATAATCTTCAATGTGGGGTGTATTTTTTAGCGCCCTGCGAGTGCTGACAATTCTAGAGAGTGGAAAGTCTTCGAGGTAATCTTCTAGTCGAGTTTACCGCTGCGCTGGTGGAAGACGACTGTTTCAATTCGAGAGGGAAAACATTTACGGTAATGAAAATTTCTAAAAACAAAGCGAACGATAAATCTGTCGATACGGCGCGTAACGGCGGAGTCGAAGGGCCCGTCCACAGTCGTAACTCACTCCGCTTACAATTTTACCGACAATTTATTCAGCATGAACTGTAGTTGTCAAACGCTGACGTGTGCTGTAGCCGAGGAATAAATGATAGATATAAAGAAGAGGCCGGAGACAAGAGAATCTTTCAGTATTGTGATCACGTACGAGACGCGAGCGACGGAGGCGCAATCTCCGAACAAAGAATTACATTTATCTAAAGCATACGAAAATCTCAAGTAATTCAATGCATTGGCGACGTATGAAAACCCGAAGTGGTACGGCGTACGAACGTCTTCTAAATGACAGATGTGCTGACAGAAGAGCTACGCCTAAATTGAGAAAATACAATTTGGCAAACCCACATTTAATATTTAAGAAACATCGAATTGTTATTCAGAGAATATTTCGCGTAGTTTTCAGTTGTTGTAAGTATGAATAGAATTTAATTACAATACATATTTCTCGGCACCATAAATTGAAATATAGTCGTATCGAATATGTTCAGTGAACACTGTAAATATTTTTTTCCAAAACTAAAGTAAAATATCAGTTCCGTAATTCATGTCAAAAATTATATAATGACTTTGAATTGGATAAATAATCAAATCAATTATCAAATATACCGGTATCCGATGACAACTGATTAGATTCTAATCTCTGCGGTACAATCGACCACATGCAATCAACAATCATTTCGAATGATCCGCGGCTTAGATCTCGAAATCTCGACTAGTGAGTGTTTGTTTTTGATTTTTGTCTAACGAGACAATGGGGAAATGATGAGCGCTGCGCCGTACGTCGCCTCTGGGACTTCACCCCATACCGACACTACCACCCCACTGATTCATGACCAATCGAAACTTTACCTTACTCCGGTGAATATAGAAGTTGAATTTATTAAGCGATGTGAGGTATATTGGATGTTCTAGCGCCGCGTCGGTCACATATGGCGTCAAACAGGCTACAGCGAGTGACGGCATGCCACTCGAGGGACCCATATTGGCCTGCAGTACTTCACGGGACATTCACTATGTCACTGGACAAAACGATTTTTTGAGATTTAATACAAGTAAAGATTATTCGATATTTAGGACAGTTTGGTTGTGTATTAGATAGCATTGAGTTGTTTATAGTGTACTGTTTTGTTTTTAGTAATCTTCTTCAAGCAATTCGTTAATCAAAGAATGCTATTAAACTTTCAGATATTTATTTTTATTGAAGTGGTAAGTACGATTATAATCCAATTAACTGCACGTTCTCTTACAAACAGTCACGCGAAGTTCAAATCTTTCGCTTCTCATTTTGGCAGACACGCCATCAATTACATTCTTATTAAGCTATTCAATGTTACCTTTATCGTCTTACGTTCTAAATACGTACATTTGTGATCAATCACATCCTTTACACGAGCTACACGTAACGTTACCAACGTAATCATTACGGCGAAGCTAACGAGTCAATTATTTAGAACCTTCGATAACCACATCATCTATCTCTATGTATACAATTAGATCGGCAAATCTCTATCAATGAGCTCGGAAATTAATAGAGCATCAAACGTTTAACTAGTAGATCAGTCAGTGCCAACCGAAAACCGATAGGATCCGCTTATGTACCGCTAATTATACGCTAGTTGTTTACCTTTCTAATGATCTGACATCAAAGTGGGATTTGGCGGAATGCTGCGGGTATATCCAGCCAACTCCAGAACTCAAACTTAGTGATTTATTTACGCTGTCGGCTATTGATCCACGCGGCACAGCTTCAGCACCGTTTGGGGAAATCTGAGGATCGAGGTCAAGTGGATATATCTAATTCTCTCGTGTTTTTGTTTGATTTACATCATATAATCCCGACGAAAGGAATATTCATATTTACTTTCGTTTCGTTGTTTGATGACATGTTTATGGATCATCAAAGCTCAAATATCAGCGACTTCAGCATGACTATACATCAATTATTAGGATAAAACGAAATCATAAGCGTTTCTAAAAAATAAGTGTTAATGACAGTTGAATAATTTACACGTGTTGGTTTCAAGCTAACAAATGTTGCCTAAGTGATTGCTTCAAGCTGGGAGGATTTAAAGTGATTTATTGTTTTTAACCCGACGACTGTTTAGTTGAGAAACGTTTAATCAACTTCGTGAATGAAGTTGAAGGTTTTTTTAATTAATAGTTTCTATTAGTTGTAAGAAAATTTTAACCCCTTCAATGATTTAAGCTTAAAGTAAATGAATAAATATCATAAATATTTGAAGCGATCGATGATAAATAAAATAAAAGGAGATTATTGAACTGTGGCAACATCATACCGGAGGTAAATAATTGAAGTAATTGTTGGGTCAGATCAGGTCAATTAATCATCGGACGTGCTCTCTACCGCATTCATTAACGATTTATATGCCGTCCAAAACGCTGCACAGCGCCGTAACGTGTTCCGAACGATCGGCGGAGGCTGAGAGGGACAGATGCCCTAATTTGGGATATTCCCTCTATTTGGCCTAAACTGTAACAGATTTGAATTGTGCCTGGTATCAAGTCTAACTAAAGGAAATATATCGATAGGTTTTTGGGTCTTGTAGTGAGTATTAAGTTAGAGTCATCTCTATATTTACTAAAATTGATGTATAAAATGGTTATAACTATAATGGATATGGCCAAATATACCAAAATGCCAGACCAGAATACTAGTAACTAGGTAGGTACATTTTATTACTTCGGTTTGCATTGAGAAAAAATAGTTTTTTTTTTTAATTTTGTGTATGAGGATTATAATTATGTAAATCGTAAAATATTTTTTAAAAACTATATAACTACGTTCTATATTTCCTTATAAAAGGGATGTAAGCCATATAGTATCACGTAGACCAAGTCAGGGACTTCACATATCTTCGGAAGCTCCAGCACGTTTTTATGAAGGTGTTTTTCTTTCACGGTTAAACCAAGTGGTATACATACTTATAATAAACTCATCATAATATACGAACAAGCGCGAAAGAATTATAAATTATTGAACAACGGCTACTGCACAAATAAAATGAACGGTGAATCTGACCTACATTTACAATCCACGTTCCGAAACATTGCACTCATGACAATTTCCCATAGAGCCGCATTAAACGAGATAACCGGCTATCAGGTGGGCAAAGTAGCAATAAATAATATAGATAGGTCACTGCGTAACCCACAATAATGCGTTCACTGTTCAATCCTGATAATTCCACGCAAATATTTTTATAAAAATGCTTTAAATTTTAACGGGATTTAAATCACGGCGCGTGGCAAAAGTACCTACTTTTGCCGACAGAATTCAGATGATCAATCAAGTTTTATTTATTATTTCCAATGTTGCATAACTATGACTTTTTTAATTGCCATTAAATAAATAAATATAACATAATTAAGATCCAACTTCGTTACTTATATTTAACGAAGATGATAATAATAGTAGAGTTTCAATGTTACGCGATGACGCAAGCAAATTTTTGCATCAGAGTATTGAAATAAATATGTGTAATATACCTATATCTTAGAATAACAAATAAGAATTGTTTCCTTTCCTACTACTCCATTATTATTAGTTGTGTTTACTATTCACACAAATAAGGTCAATAGATTGTGTTCGTCACTTATTTATAATTAAACCTGAGACTATGTGCCTTACAACTCCACAATGCTTCTCTATTTCTTTGATCGGAGGACATCTCAATATACTCATTTAAGATAACGTATGCAACAGCTATGTTATTAAATAAATGTGAAATATATTAGTATGTCAAGAGACTTGTTAAAGCATGTCATAGTAGCACGATAACTGTAATATTCCTAATGGAATTATAGTAATGTTCTAATCGATTCGTCACATTGGATTTTTTACGTCAATTAACACTTATGGTTGTCTCAATAACACTAGTTATTACAGTTAAATGTTTGCGTTGTATCTATTTCGTGGAATTGTGTTAACAATGTTATTGAACATAGTCGCAATCATTATCCTGTTCCTCTCATCTGTGTACTCGTGTTTCGTATCATTAATCCTTGTTAATAGTGGAATGGAATAAGAACGAGAAAATACCATGTTTTTTATAATAGTAATTTAAGAAAATTATACAATTATTAATATAAATACGCTTTTAGTAACATATATACTAAATAATATATATATTAAAATTACATTTATTTTTATTTACAAAAAAATGTGTACGTGGAAGTCTCATTACGCCTCAGGTCGCTAGAGGGCGCGCAACGTCACACATCAGCTCCACGCAATAAAATATTTTGACATACAATTTATTCACTTATCGAGACAAAACAGTTACATTTGCAATTAGTCTGGAATGAGTCTCTTGTAGTGTCGTTCTCTAGTCGAAATATACAGTGCTTTATTAGAAAATTGTGATAGTGAATGTGAAATACCTGATATCAAGACTTCCATTTTGCATTATCACAATAAGAACCAGCTACCATACAATACCAACTATTACTAGGGACGTGCAGCAGTGGCACAGCACTATTAACAATCTACCACTCCAACCTGCTCTATCAAGATATTAGAAGATTCTCCATTACACGGATCAGGATAAAATGGCCGGATGCATCGCGGTGTTGCGTGGGTGTAGCTATATTAAAAGAATAAATTATTTACACTTCTATATTTTTCCCGAGACGAATTCTGATACACTTTGATGTGTGAATATAGAATTGGCACATTTAGATATTTCGTAAACGTTATACGTATAAAAATTGCTAATATTCGAGGTTTGATGTAAATACTTAGGTGAATTGGAAAACAAATTGTTTTTGAATGTGTTACTAACATTTTTACGAACTAAAATTCTGCCAGCTTGTTAATACATATTGATACATTACTGAAAGTCAAATAATAGTTTTAAATTTTATTTTGAGACAACTCATACAAATTACATTAAATTACTGTAAAATAACAGAAGACTCGTGACCAATAAAAATTATCTACGTCTGTACCTATACAGACATAATATTATGTGTATATATATATAGAACATCGTATTCTTTATTTATAATAAAAAATACCTATTTAATGAATTTAACAATCGTCAAATATATTCCACCGTGCCCAAACGTGCCCACTACTGCGGAATTTACTGGAATATGTATAGGTAAATTTAGTTAGAAAAATTGCATCATCTTAAATTATCAACTAATTCTCACCTATAACCACACGTAACATTGTGAATGTTAAAAGTTCCAAATTCAAATCCCCGAAAGTCTGTTAAATATTAAATCAAGCGAGAGTGCACCGCGTCACTAAAAGCACAATAAAAAAGCATTGTCTTGTCTCGGAACAAAACAATAAAGCCGAATATATCTGAAACTTGTCGAGCCGTTTGAGTGCACTAAACTTAGTGAAGTTATCTTTATGTCTCTATTTCGTAACTTTAAAAATAGCCGTCCACATGTTCGATGCATCTCGCTCGGACCACAATAGCATCCGTTGTGCCTCGTACATGCCTCTATTGATGCTGCTTTTTTTGTGATGCATATCGCTTCTCAGACATGGTAATTCGGAGAGAAGACGCGTTTATTCATGTTTATTGAGAACAAAACGTTCCGATACTTATGCAAAACGAGACGGTATCTCCACATAGATAATGCGTTTGTTTTGCATAACGGTCCCAATGTATAAAATTAGAATAAAACAACAAATTTTTCACGCGGCGTTGGCGGCACCTTGTGTAATAACGCGTCCGTGATGCTAGAGTGCAACGTCTTAGTAATAAAAATGTAACGCACAAAGAAGCTCCTTATCAAAATGGCGCGGGAATCGCGATGGCATCGCTTGCCGGCGCGGTTAGTGTCGGCTGGGGACCTATTCGCTCTATATTACCTTCTTATTCCGACGCGTCAGGTTCCAAATTCAAAATTATGTGCCGCCATCTTTATTCTGGCGATGACGGAATCAGATTAGTTCTTTGATTTATGTCTCGATTCTTTTTCGGGCGATGCTGATCACGACGTGATTGACTGCAGTTTTCTATTTTATTAAAAATGACAGTTAATTAAGTTTACAACATGTTTACGAGTGTCGACTGATTCAAAAACTCGTAATTCTGTAGATAATAAATTCGGTAGTAAAAATATTAAAACCTGCCGCGAATCGAATCGAAATAACAACGTTGGGAGGCAAATTATTTAATCACTTCGCCGTGTCGAGGTGACAAAGGCGGGGAACTGAATGAAAACAACGCAAAAAGAGAGAAAAAACTGGCACAAACGAACAGATACACACGTCGGAATAATTTGCAATAGTCAATGAATTTGTTTAATTATCCAACTGTACCAGAACGTGAATAAGCTTCGAAAGGATTTACATTTTGCATTAATAGATTTTGTATTAAGTGTTATTAATTTTTATGGTAACTAACAAGTTACCTGCATTAATAAATGTTAACTCTTACTGATGGTTTTGTGACCTCAACTGACAATAAGCAACTGCATTTGAATTAGAACTTAAGAAAATTTGCTACAAAAAAAAAACAATAATCAGTCTCTTTTAGATCAGCGTGCGAAATCTTAGGTCTTATCGTCGCTTAACATGCGGTTAAACGCAAGCCTATTCAGAAAAAAACTATGTCGTTATATTTACTATCGTTTCAAACATAACTCAATTTCCAAAAACAACAAATAGAATAATTAACGTTGTTTCAAAAAATGTATAAAATAATAGTGTGGTAGCAACAAGCTGTCCACTCCAAACAAGTATAAAGCCTCTATGTGACTTCAAAGTGTTCTCTACAAAACATTTTCAATTCCCAGCAAAATTGGTCAAAAATGACTAGTAAATAAGATTACATACTTTCCTACACAATGTCGAAGGAAATGCTACTCTAAGCCTTATAACAATGATGTTATATTTCCTTGATAGAATTTTAAATTGCAGCGCAGGGATGGGGTAAAACTACGTTCAGAAAATAGTCCATAGCTGATGTTGAAACATATTAATAAGCAATCATTGAATGTGGTATCATGACGAGACGTAAATTCATTAAATCTTGATTTTTTTTAATATGTAATATAACAAAATAAGGTGTTACGAAGTTTAAACTCGATAAATAACAGAAATAAAATGAACCATACTAGAATTATTCAGTCGCTGGCTGAATTATTATAATTGTTACTATTTTCGAAATCTGTTTATTTATGTTGTCCCCTAATATGACTCTTGGGAAGATGAACAACTATTCTGAATACTGTTCTTTTACAGAAATATTATAAATAAACAACTTAACTAAAGTTTCTACTGGGATCTGAGAGATCATTAACATGTAAATAAAAACTTGCAACATTTTATCTTGGAAAAGATAATAATACGAATATCGATGTAACTCGTTCCTTAACACCAAACATAACAAATCTATAGCAGTCATACTTAGGATAGTGAGCCAGGCGACAGGCTACAAGCAGGGCATGACCTGGAAACTAAACTGCCAACACGACCCTAACAAGGTAACAAGACGTCCAATTGATAGCAACTATCACAAAAATCCTCCCGATGGGACGCCCTGTAGGATTACTAACTTTTTCCATCTAAAACTTATACTATAAATCGTCATAGAGCAAGCACTACGGATGTGCTTTGGTGAAGAAAGGAATTTGGAAAAAGTAGAATTATAATTTAAAATAGCAGAGATGTTGGGCATTATGCCCGGAATTATTATCTTGACCTACATTTTATAATTGGCAAACGAACATTGATAAACAAAAAAGTGATTGATAAAAGATATTTAAAATTTACAGATGAATGCCAGTTAGTTTAATGTGAATTGAATAGATCTGAGATTGAATAATGCTTATCCTCAAAAAGCTAGTTTTAACTACATAATGTCTATCTATTCAATAATATTGGTAAAGATTGGTCAGAGACTCCCGCACTATTTCTGGGTTTATAACTTTTCTATTTGAAACACAACACTAGTACTATTTTTATAATCGTGCTCATAATTAAATTCGTTGCTATAGTCTTAAAAAGTTATTAATTTTAATCATCATTTTTTTCATGTAAGCCTTGGATCGCTGGTATAAATTGAATCTTTGTGTTTTAATGTGCCTTGATACTTCTTTAAAAATTCCGTAGCATTATTTCGTTCTTCAACTGCCGCTGTTTTCTAGTCTAATCTAAGCAGAGTAAACAAGCTCGATGCTCTCTGAGAAGGAGAATAGTTGTGCCGTAACTTGGGAGTCGTTTTATTGACAATTTATGGCAGATTTGCATTACTGCTGAGTAAATTACCGTCGTCGGGAGTTTGGCCGAGTTGACGACGCGCCGGCTAATGAATGCGGGAAACTTCCGCATCCCTGCTTTATAGGATGCCACTATATTTTTCTATGTGAAGACATTAGATATGGCTAGGTGCTGGTGGCAAGTAAAATAGTAAACTTGGAAATATTTTGCATAGAAAAGTCTACTCTTCGCTTATACCGATTATTATATTACCGTGAATTTTGTGTAACAGACGAGAATATTTTCATAGGTTATTATTGTGTAATAATAAATTGTAAGTTGGTTTGTATATATCATCAAAGAAAATTTAATACCCATAGAAAATCATGATACTTGTAATTTTACCGAGTGAATAACACTTCAAACCGCATGTTATACAAATGAAAGTAAATTTATCGCAGTTTAGCGACTATAATAACAATTATGTGTACAATACAGCTAATCAATTCAAATTACCTTTGGGCCCGTGACGGTGACGCTAGTCGGCAAGCACCGAGTGCACTAGTACCTACCGAGGCACGGCCCCACGGCGTGACCGCAACGACCACAATTGCAACACGATATATTCGATTCGACGTCGACTCGATACAAAATCGATACCGACTCGCGTAATAGCCCCTTTTTACACCAGTATCCGACCGAATGATGTTTTAACGTTGGACTCGATGTCAGTCGATATTCAATCGAAAATCAGGGCCTAAATATTTGAACGCGTATTTCGGCTGCCGCATTCGAACCAATCAGTCTCCATTTCTCATACCAATCAAAGCTGCAAGCTTTCAAATTATGATATTTTTGAGAAAGTAATCTACGGTTGATATATTTTGTCAATATTACTTGAGAAAAATCTCACGATTCTTCAGAAATTGGTAGATAATGAAGTTTGCCAAGTTGCATGTTTGGTCTGCAAAGTTCAAATACAATTTGGAAAACTGATTTGATCAGTTTGGACAGGTTGTATTCTTGAGCTTTTTTTAGTTTTGAAATATCAAAAATAGGTAGTAATGTGTACATACTTGATTTTTTCTTAGTATTTCGCAGTTCAAATTATATTATATATTTACGCATCTACCTAAAATATTATCTACGTACTCTATCGTTAGAAAGTATATGTAGTATTAGTAAATAGAGGTTGTTAAACCGCATGGCATATCAAAGGATAATCACAAGAAAACGTTCGAGCGGAGCGCAGATAATTCAAGTTTGATAATTCGACGTAATTGTCTCATCTTGTCCCCGATTAATCCCGCTGACGAAATTAAACGAAATCCGAAGCCCTAATCAAATCCACTTGCCGAGAATTACTTCAATTACTCGCCGCTCGTCTCTCTCTCTCTCTCTCTCTCTCTCTCTACCCAACTATTCAAGTTTTCCTTTGATTAAGCAAACGACAAAGATTTTCTTGATTAAAATTTCTCAGTAGGGAAATTGTGGTCTACGCTCGTTGAACCGGTGGTGTCGTTTTTCGACTCACTTCGTCACTTTCGTGATTTGAAGAGGCCGTGCTAGGAATGTTGACGGATTGTTGCTTCAATTATGTACGCTAGATATATAACATTCCAGTGAAGCTTTTATATTTTAAGCTAAAATATATGTAGGTTCATTACGTGCTAACGTAACGTTATTCGTACGAAATATTTCTTTTTAGTAAAATTCCCATTTCAAAGTAACGTGTAAGCATTTCGTGGCGTACATTTCTATGAACAAGTTATTAGTGAAATGAAACATCGTGACGTCAGAGCCTAAATAAGGCGGCACTGGCGCGGAATACATTCCACGAACACAACTCGACTCCAAATAACACATAAATACGAACGCGGTACCATATTCATATTTCTCGGCCGTTGATTAGATACGGGAAATAATATTTCGCGAGAAAAATAATATCCTGATTTATGCTTAAAGGGCAGATAACGGCACGAAAGATGTGGCCGTAATGGCCGAAACCGGCCTGAATAGGCCGCAAAGGCCGACGCCAGTATTTTTACATATTATTTTCAGGGAAAGCATTAAATTACAGAGGATTTTTTCGCTGGGTATTATGAAGACCATATTTCGCGGAGGTAGGCGCGTGGGTACGACGCGTGCACGCAGGAGGCGCGAAAAAAATTGAATAACTAATTATTTATTTTATATGACCCTCTTATTTATTGGGGTGCGCATTATCCGCGGTCTTGAAAAAAGGCTTTAAATTGAAGCCGAGAGGATGCGGGAGCCGATTTATGAATCATTTATGAGCGTAATAAATATTCACGCAATGGGTGGCGAATGGCGCTGCTGGTGTGACACCAACGATGTGCGCTTTGGACCTACTAAGTGGTCCTTAATTTGTCTCATTCATACAAAAGTTAGGTACACATTGAAAGCGTGAATGAGACATTCATTCAATTTATTTAGAAAAATCTTTATTTTGAAAGCAATCCTCATCGATATGTCAGAATTGAACCTCATGATAATTTTATCAATCATAAGTCAACTCATAACAGTTTTATTGTCTTCAGTATATATAATTACACTAAACATTTTACTCATAGTATTACATTCTTGAATCACAGTTTGTTTTTGCTAAGAATATTGTTATAACCACATACGTTCCTAGTATAATATATTAGAGATACATTGTCATGCAAGATCTAAACTACTGATTAGCATTTCTTATAATTTGGCAGGTATTTTGGGGATGCATACGAGTACAGTACATATATATTTAAATACATAATTATTATTTATAATTATTTGCCGCGATAACTAATTCGCAGAGTACATTGCCATGGTTACTGGTCATTTTCAAAATACAATACATAGGATGACGTCACAAAGCTAAAAGGTTCTGTGCGTAAGACATGTTCTTGTTTGGGAATATAAAGCAGTGTCGTTAAGGTGTATAAGGGTTAGTTGGTAATACCTTCACCGTCAGATCATCTCCGATGGTGTAACTGTAAGAAAAAATACACCATTAAAATAATAATTAACGTACAGATATTGGACAACTCAAACAAATGTTAATCATGTTTTTTTGTAATGAAATAAAGAGGAAATAATTTGGTTGTTAATTATCTCGCTCTTTAATATTTCTCCGTATAAACTTTAAACAAGGAAATAGTTGAGTCAGGTAAATATGCGCTTTTCAGATTCAAACAAAAATCGTCGCATTATTAGCTTTAATTGATAGTAGTAATGCTAAGCGTATATCAAGCAGTTTTGTCTATTTCGCTACGAACAGCTTATATTTCACAATATTATATTTTCTACGTTAAATCACTTTTATATTTTCTTTCTCTAACTTCTCATACAAAAGAAAACTATATCATTTAAAATACACCGCAAACAAATTCTCAAATCCGTGGAACGCATCGCATCGCATAGATTTCCCGAGCATTCGATCCAGACGGGTGGATGCAAAATCCACTACCTACTTATCCGATTTGAAAGAAAAACCGCGACACCCCTGAAAATCCTGCATGCACTTAGACAGGGACAGCTTTATAACGAAACCCTGATGATAGAAAAGGACGGGCGCACTGCGGACAGCGGTACGCGCGCTGAATCGTAAATGGGGACTAGTTCACTCTTGGACGCAGTTTAGACTTATTTTGCGTCACAGGTTACTCTCCTAGTAATAAGTCGGGTGCAACGTTTACGTAACTAGGTCGGTACGTGCATGACTTCGTAACTAAGTCTGTACACAACTGGCCATGAGGAACGTTGCACATTTTGTGCTTTCCACTGAATTTTCTAGAACCACAGTACATCAGGTGGTATTGATTTTTATCGAGTTCAGTTATTATGAGCCGTGGAATCAAAACGTTGAAGAAAGCTCTAATTGTTTTGACCTCGACGTGAAGCTGTTTGTGTACTAAATTACAAAAATTTGTGCAAATATAGGCTATGGTTAAGCTAATGTTAAATCTCTAACCATTTTGAATATTTGTTAAATCATTAATATCACAATTAATTCGCTTATGTTTAAAATTAAACATGTTAAGTCAAACCAAATTGTTCTATTTCATAATCATATCTATCTACTATTTTGTATTTCAATCAAAATATATTTTAATGCCAGACATGAGTCTTTCGTAAGGTACACCCAGACCGAGCGTAATATACTCATGACATACGCTCTAACCATAACCACTTTGGGGGCTTTAGTTGTACTTTTTTTAACTTTTTCGTTAATTAAGTTATTATCATAATATTTTTCTTGGCCGTTACCAATACCTGTCAAAAAAATTGCTTATCTTACCATAACTGAAATTATTTATTATAAAATTAAACACTTGTGATCTGCAGACCAGCAAAATATCATTGGCATATCGGTGACATTGAATATCAGGGTATATAGATATGTAATTATCAACGTAGACTACATACGAGTAGATCATTGCTCCTGTGTAGAGTTAGTGTTCGTTTTTAGATAACAATCATAAATTTTTTTATGAGTAGAACTACTCTGGTAGCTTAGACACACTCGACTCTAGATTGAATCATTCCGCTATACGAAGAAAGCTATAGACAAGCTATATACTCGTAGTACCGTCACTCTTCGTACAAAATTTCAAATAATAAATAAATCTTTTATTAGCAGGAACTTTATGTAGCTACATGAATGATTAGGCTAATTTTAACAGACACTTAAAGATATAATATTGTGTCTAATTCTATAAATAGTGCAGTCTCATGAAATACTCAAAAAAAAGCGATATTTATATTTATTTTTACTGTTTTTCTTAAACTCGAATCCAAAAAGTGTGTTTAGAAAACATCATGCTAGCAGTTAGAAGAAATATATAATACAACGTGTAACAGCAAGGTGTGACAATACTTAACGGTGTTTAGTCTACCCGTCAAATTGAACCCATTGTTGATCAAAATATTGCAAAATTTAAAAAAATAACGTTATTGCATTCTCCATATAACTTAACCGATCACGTGACCAATTTTCGTATGGAGAACTTAAATTATAATTTTTCGAATTAAAAAAAATAGTTCTGCAATTGTTAGTCTACCCATTAAAGTAAATTCCTCTTTGACTTACAACTAACTTTGGTATTGTCTCAGTTTTCTATTACAGGTTGTATATAATTTACAATTATAAATCCTACAAATTTTAAACAGGCGCAAGATAAAGATGCGTTCTAGTAAATCATCTCTTAGGTACGTATAAAATACATTGAATATGTTGTTGTATCCATCTACAATACAGTATTTCGCTACCGCTAACCAAAATTTGGCACCTGTCAGGAATACGTGACGATGTTCAAATCTCAAACTTGTTCTAATACAAGCCTATACCGAGTCGTGTCACGATTTTCCGCGTCATGTTTAGGTGACATAACGTCATAAATTCGTCTCGCGGTCGTTCGCCGAATGTATAATCGAATAATCGAACCTGTGACCTCAGACTGCGGCCCTGACTCCCGACCACTGTGCCGTGGCAGCTCTATTGTACTCGATAATATGATTGAGTAATGTTTAGTGTGTAACTGATACATTTCCGCGTATTGTGTACTGATACAATAATTTAACGTACTAGACGGATAGAAAACTGTAAGAAACCACTTACGAATGTTATTTTTAAGAGCCTCATTTTCGTTATCAATTTTGGTGATTGGTTAATTAATTGTCTTTAACCGCGCAAATAATCATTAACATTTTGTAAAACGAACTAATAAATATCTTAACTGTAATTAAAGCCACTTTTTCTGTACTGTCTACACTAACATTATGAGGAGGAGGGATTTGTATTTTTATAATTTTTTGGATGTAACAAATAAACTTTTAATTTAATTTCTTTTTGAGTTAGTAAGCTACATTAGCACTGACTAACAAAGTCTATGTTTATGTATTAAAAAAAATTCCACCTGGGACTGGCAACAAGTGTATAACATTTTTGATTATTTTAAATAACATTTGTTATTTTTTTCATTATAATATTGATAGAGACGTCTTTTGTTTTCGAAGGAGACCTCCTTCATTATGTCTCAAAACTCCTTTCCTAATTCGAAAGATGCTCCTCTGACTAATAAATAAATGTCTTCTAACATAAAATCTCTATTATATATATTTTGTTATAACTATTATGGTTTCATGGAGGCGAACTCTACGAGTAGCATCAACAAAGTGTAAAAACTTCGCGGAGTGTTCGTCGTCGCTCGGACGGACAAACTAGCATTAATTGAGTTATCCAAAGTCGCCGGCATTCAAAGTAGATTGTTTTTCCACTCGTAATCAAACTAAGGAGAGTTGTAGAGGTACTCGTACTCACTGGCGCACACTTTCAATATACAGAAGTTTCTCGTTAAAGAGTCGGTAACTTAGACTGTCGGAGCTAATTTTATTTAAATATATCCTATATTGTATAATTCTTGACAGCTCAGTATCGCTGACGTGGTCGAGCGAACTTGTGGTCAAATGCCTAGTTGTATACAATAAAAAAAAAAAAAAAAAAATATTGTATAAATTCTGTCCATCCAATTGTTGTTTGGAAGGTATAGCTGTAGGTGATAAGGTCGCCCAAAATACTACCTTTCTTTATATCAATATTTTTTGCTGTATCTTTTGTTTGGAGTGTAATTAAATTATATTCATTTATTCTTATTCGTTCATCCTAAGAACATTTGGCAATAAGGATATACATACTAGTGTTATTTAATAATATACCTGAAAAAATTGTATTCCTTGAGTGTATTTAATACTTTTACAGATATTTTGTTTTTTGAGATAGGATAGCACGCAGGACAAAGTGCGTTGTTGTGCGTTACTTGCAAAATTTTCATTCACATCTTACTTGGGTATGTTTTTGAAATTTTCTATCGGTAATTTTATACAAGAAACCATTAGAGGGCACTCTCCGACGAGTTTGATTTTTAGAAACAAATTGCAGTGGTTACGAGATTTTCTTAATCGAAAGCGCTTCTAAATAGCTGTTTGGGTCTATACTTACATTACAGCTGCTTATAATTCTATAGAATAAATAATTATTTTATCCTTTGTATTACAAAGACAAACAGAATAATAAGTTCTTCTGTACAGCTAGTAGAGTATCTAGTAGTCTACCTATCTGCAGACAAATAAACAAGGAAACGATAGTTAAAACTTCAAAATTAAGAAGAGTATTAGGTACATCAGTGGTAAAAAATAATATAAAGTCTATAATTTTAATGACTGCATTAAAGTGGTGTTGAACCCTGTCAACAAAAAATCTTAACTGTATGACTTGAATGAATCTGTCAATCAATCAAAATTTCGCTTATTACAACAAATCGTAGTATATTTTACCTAACAAGAAAACGTTACAAAATCATGTGGTAAAAACACGACTGCTAAATCGGTAAACCTGTGTATCATCTTTAACTATATATTTTTTAATATTAATGTCCCCAGGGTCAATTTCACGACTAAGACAAATATATTGACGCCACTCACATCAAAATACGACAAGCCGTTGAGGCTCTAGGGCATGCCAAAAAAATATACGAGTACATACATACACTCGAAAAACATATCCTCCTTCTTTTGCAGTCAGGGAATAAAACAAAATAACTTAGGATGAGAGTATCCTCTCAAAACACCCCGAGTAGTATAACCATGCGCATGTTTAATGAGCAACTCAAAATTATGAGGATCAAATGAGTCGGCGCTCTTGTTGGAGCCCGAGTTTAGTGAATTTTTAACCGTGTGCAGGGACACGAATAATTTAGCAGAGATCGAATGCCGCAGAATATCCTGAATATCTGATGAAACGGGTGTGCGTATTCAGAAGCTGGTTCAGGGCCTCTGAGGTGGAGATTTTGAGTGGCGTTATTTACAAAATAGGGTCATACATAAGGAAACTGTTGCATTGTAAACGTGCTGGTAAGGAAACACATTAGACTTTATTATGTCGATATTAAAAGAAAACTTCAAATTAACCACTAAGCAAACATTTAACTTTTTCAAAATATTGACAATCGCTAATCATATCAAATTACATTTGAAAAATGTTGCTGCTGTTTTATTTTAGTTATTGTTTTATTTTGATTGACATAAAGTAGTATTATACTTATGTTCAATTAGTTGTCAATATATGAACAGTGTTTAGAACGAGCAGGTGTGAAACATGATCGAATCAAGATCGAAGTCCGTCCGATCTCCTCATTATCGATTCATGGGACAATCGAAACATTTCAATTATCCAATGTGCCAGTTTCCATGCAGCTTCGTACATATATCTCTATAGCTAGTGTATCTGTTATACCACGTTTGCAATTTAAATGAGCCTTTGTCGATCTACTTATGATTTCATGAGTATCTCTCGAGCGATTGTGTGTTACTGTATCAATGGGCTTTAATCGTTTATTAACAGAGGAATGTAAATCTGGAATTATTTATAAATAGCTGAACGGATTGCCTCTTTTAAATACGGATCGGAGTGGACGTATTGAGCTTAACTTATAAGTTCAGTGAAGAGTTTCATGTCATGTTAAAAGCGAAAAATATGTGGAAATTTCCGGTATATTGTTATAAAATTAGTTGATTTATTTACTTACTTATATAGCTATAACTGCAGTCATCCCCATTTTGTTGCGACTCACCTGTGAACAACCAAAACAGTATTTAAATACTTTAAAATTCCTAATAAACAGTAAGACCCTAACATGAAGAGTAAGTTCTATGACCCTAACATGTTAGACAGGCAAACAAAAGGCCCCGAGGCGTGACAGATATAAAAAAGGAACTCCTATTATTATGAAAGAGTCCATTCAAGTTCCGAAACAGCAAGTCGTGACATCACGAAGACAATAACGACATATTTAGACATGTCCCATTTAAAAACGGAACAGCTGCTTACGAAATGGGACATGGCGCTATTATTTCTCATTTTTATTTCGGTTGGCATAATAAGAACAATACCTTTGCCACATTCGCGGGAATACTTCCTAAGAAAGAACGATTCTTTATTTAAACTTACTAATTCACCGTGGGAGCTGTTGTGTTTATGCAAAAATGAACTCTGTTGTAAAGTGTCAGGGTCAGATGTCAAATGTCAATGTTATCTGTCAAAACTCCCTCGCGCGTCACGCAGGATGGCGCGTGATCGTCACACGACATTAGATTTGAATCTGGAACTCCTTAAAATGCCATAATAATGGCTGCCGCCTTCCGTGTACATGTTGTCTATGGATTTTTATCGTCTTTTTTATTATCTGGTTTACAGCGCTGAACCCTTATAGAAGAAGATAACTATGTTATTCGAGAACTACGTATTATTCAATAATAACCTTTTCACGCGAGTTTAGCGTGTAGATATAGCAATATTCGAATCCAACAGTAATTTGACACAAATACACACATTTTCACGCAAAAACCCTCTACTTCATTACTAACAAGTATCGTATATCAAAAAGCTGGCAACGTTTTTACGCTCCATCTAAATCGACGTAACTTCTCCCTAGGCTTCTGTCATAATGACGTAATTCTACACTTTATGGTTCGCGAGGAATTTAATTTAGGCCCTTTATATTTTTGACCACGATGTCCCTTGCAGGCCTGCGGGGGCGTGAGGTGGTCGCGGCCGCGCGCGGGGCAGGGACAGAGTTCTTTATCACGGATATTGTGGGTACTCTCACGTACGCATATTACAACGAAGGAACCTCTTAAAAGTCGTAAAAAGGTCGAAAGAGGTCATCCCTGTGCGCGTTTTTGATGCTTTTGAAGTCCTTTTACTCGAGCCGATTGATGTTCGACCGACGAATGGTTGTTTGATTATTATGAGTATAATATGTTGTTGACTTCTAGAGAAGGTCTGAGCTAGCACAGCTAGCGTCTAGGCTAGAACTTTAAAATTATATTAATCTACGAGTAGCTTTAGCAAGTGCTTTTATGAGTTATATAGCATATATTTTAACCTACCTCAGGCATTCGTGGTGGTGATATAATTTTAGTTATATAATAACTACAAAACCACAATCTTAGGTCTTAGAAAATGTGTCAAGTAGATCATATAAAACGTGTCAAGTAGATCATATAAAACGTGTCAAGTAGATCATATAAAACGTGTCAAGTAGATCATATAAAACGTGTCAAATAGATCATATAAAATTTTGTCAGTCAAAACTCAAAAATAAAATACTTTTGTTACTCAATATTAAATCATGGTAATCATGAAATATCCCACGTACCTTATAATTAGCGCCAAACTTAAAAAAGACTTATTTTATATTTATAGATATATTTGTTATGAAGATATATTGTCAAGTTCAGCTTCCAATGTCAAGGGTGCAGTTCCGATGTAAACAACGTAGACAATGCTGAGCCGTCTGCGATGATTCACAACTTGTTAGCTATTGTTTCGACAAGGTAAGGATGGGAAGCAGTCATACGGGCGTATTGATCACTTGAGTACCTTTTTATCTTTAGATCGATTTGGTCGTGGAATAATAGCATTTTTAATTTATGTATTATCTTTGCTAACTTTAAATTATAAAAAACGCAATTGAAAAATAAAATATCTGTAATAATATAAATATATTTTGTATTTTAAGAGTATCTATATTGGTGTTGACGATATCCGACACTTTTAATTTATATTCTACATTAAAATGCAGTTTCCTTGCATTTCTAACTCATCTATACCTCCCGAAAATACTTGTTAAAGACTAACAGTCCACGAGAAGCGGACAGCAATGAAACCGTAGGATTCAGCTAATAATATATAACTCGATCCAAAATTAGCTATTCCTGAGCAGTATCCCAGCATATTCACAATCGAGCGAAACATTGCGAATTTCACCGAACACCAAATTCGAATTCTAGTGAAAATGAAATATTTGGAAAGCACGCGACGGCCGCGCCGCGCCTAGTTACCACTTAAACTCGACACCCACAAACGAAATTAGAATTTAGAGAGAAACTCGTGAAATGTATCAATGTAGTTAAATGCGTTATTTGGCTGTTTCGTGTCCTCTAGCGAGAATATGTTGTAGACTCCTACGTCTCTACGAATATCTGTGTCGAGTCTTTACGCTCTTCGTTTCATTTTGAATTGATTGTATGTTAAGTGAGTAGTGAATTAAAATTATTGAAGTGTACTTTAATGTAGATTTTATCAGAGTATTTCATTACTATCGCAGTATGTGTATAACAATTCAATTATAGCCGAGAACGAGAATTTGCTTCGTAGAATTCGTACGTTGAGAATGTTACTTGAGTTCACCTTTATAGCAAAATATTAGATTTTTGCTTTGGGCTATTAACTTCAGAAAGACATTGACATTCTAATAGGTTCTTAAAAGACTAATAAAGTCAGAATCGTAAAGAGATAAGACGGATTATTAGTAAAAATGAGAGTCGGAGCTGTCAGCTTCATGTTGACGTCAACGGGCGTCACATTTTACGAGATTATCCATTAGGAGGATAGAGAGGGCTCCGGCCGAGAGCTCAGCTTTAAGCCTAGTCTGGATCTGAGTAC
This sequence comes from Ligdia adustata, assembly GCA_947049295.1. Lineage (NCBI taxonomy): Eukaryota > Metazoa > Arthropoda > Insecta > Lepidoptera > Geometridae > Ligdia > Ligdia adustata. The sequence continues at coordinate 15,336,842 of OX346218.1, read as the reverse complement.
TGTCCTTGCACCCTCAGCACCAGACAGGGAGCGGGGAGCAGGCAGGGGCGGGGTGAGACACTCGGACGAATAAGCGATAGAGGTGAAACGAAAAGATTTACCTAAACACACTAATTCTGGCGGCCAAAAATGTCAAGGTAAAGTTCATTAAAGCATTCTAAAAGGTTTGTGATAATTTTAACTGACTTCAAAAAGGAAACGTTCTCAATTCGTTGTGGTTTTTATAATGATGTATATTCCCCAGAGATTTTCTCAGAGATAGCAGGACCGGTTTGAAAATTCTTGTTCTGTTCGAAAGGGTACTTGGTTCTATTAGCTCCATAACAATTTAATCAAAATTGGTCCAGTAGTCTTTTTATACAAATATAATTTTAATTTTCTTTGACTTGTTAAATATATATCACATTTGTAACGTAAGTTTGTGCCAAATTGAAATCGGTTTCCAGTTTTTTTAAGGTTACAAACTTTTACATAAACAAACTTTCAGAATTTATTCTATGGCTTTACATGTGCGGTTTGACGTGTGTTAGAGAATATCGAGATTTTAAATTAAGACAAAAACGTATTCGAATTAATACCACGTCAGAATAAAAAACGTAAACAGTATTCACAATCTAAAAAAAGGAATTATTAATAAAATAAACTTTTAATTTATTATCTTTTGTGTGTCGAAATACGTAAATGATTACGTATTACTTCACACCAAAGAAGAAAAATTAATATATATACCCTAATATATCATAAAGAGAGTATAGAAAAAATGAACGAATACTATAATGCAGATGAGATTACTTGTTTCAGAAGAATTAACATTAACAAAAACGAAAACGAAAAACATCGGATCAAATGTAAAGGTAGCAGAGTGAACCTAGATGCCATGTCAATGAGACATTCGTCCGCGTGCAGGGCGGGCGGCGTCGTAGCTTCCGGCCGGGACTGCCTTGAGTTTTCCTAATGACGCGAATATTTCCCGCCCTGACGTTTAATTAACTATCAAAAGAGGTAGTTTGGAATAGCTGCACCTATCTCTAATATTGAACGTTGACAGACGGCTGTCTTTGGGTTACACAGCGCATATGACTCAATATATTTACTATTTAAAAAATTAAGTGGCCTTATAGTCAATGTTTAAGCTGTTGTTAGGACTTTGAAATGGCATATGGTTTGATAATACTTGTCATCTAGCTCATGGTAGTCCTCAGTTGATTAAAGTAAGTCCTCAGAGATCTAAATTCTGAGATCGGTTAGAAGCCCTAACGCGCGAGAGTTTTAACTCCTAATATTATATTCATTTCATCATAACATAGGTACTTGTTTACAAGACTGCGAAAGGAGGAGGGTTATGATTTCAAGTGTATGTATGTATACACCTTTGGCACGCCCTAGAGCCTAAACGGCTTGTCGTATTTTTATATGAGTGGTGTCAATAGATTCGTCTTAGTCGTGAAAATGACACTCGGTACGCCAAAATAATATTTTTTTTACTAAAGATGATACACAGGTTTAACGATTTAGCAGTCGGGTTTTTTAAGTAGCTTCTAATCACTTATTAGATATAATTTTTAACCTTTCAGACCTGAATTATTTTTTTCTTATATCACAGTATTTTTTTTTTGTAAAGTGGAGTAAGATTTTTTAACTAAAAATTTATATAAGAATGTTTTCATTTGATCACATTGACTCTGAAAGTGTTAAGAAACCCACTTCGACAGAGAGTTCGCAGTATACTATGAGTACGAGTCTTGTACGCCAGTGCCAGTAAATCTGGCGGGACTTGGTGGTCGTTGAGGCTGGCAGGTGACAGGTGACAGCACTGTGCCGTGCCACGAAGACTGGACCACAGTTATGTTTCCTACGATTACAGTGCTTCTGTAGGACATGACTACGTGTGTAATGTAGGGGTGTTGTTTTATATTTGCATTTATACAATATAACTGCTATGTCAACCATGTGCTTTAATAAATAAATAAATATTATGTTATCATTCATTAAAGAGGTAGTTTATTATCATTGGTATCAGTAGTAATCCTATGATATAAGGTTTTATGTGCTCACCAAAATCAATAAAAAAGAGACACACTGCTTTGCTCTGCTGACATCACTGACTTGGGCAGGGTAAGCATCATCTATGTAAAGGATTTTTTGACTACAGGCTTTAGGAGCTATTACGAGCGTTATATCAAATGTTCTCAAATCACCCGGAAGATGACGCTTTCAGCGTTTGTAGCACTACATAATACTTTTATATATTAGAATTATTTCTTTGCATATGGTTTTTGTGGTTTTACAATAAAAAAATAAACATTCATATACATAGTACCTATATTTATTGGCCTCAGTGATATTGTTAAGCGGATGCTATGTAGAATAGGATAAAAAATCACTAAAATCGTGCCTACTAGTTTCTAGTTAGATTCAATTCTGACTGAAGTCTTAGATACTGTTGTCCTAGTATAAGTTACGCACGATCGCATCAATCGTCATTGTACTATCATTATCCATCGTACTAACTACTAGTTGAATCTGTGACAACACCCACAAGACAATCCTAGCAACAATCATGCGCCGGATTCTGCGGTTTATGATTGCCTGGGAGACTTGCTTCAATATACCTCACAGTTAATAGTTTTAAAAAATAAACAAACTGTTCAAACAGTTTTATTTTTATCCTACACAGCTAGGCATTTGAGCACAAGTTCACACGACCACGGAAGTCAGCGATACCGTAGCCCTAGATGGAGCATGCTTGCCATGAAAAGCTGCCGTAACCCACCGTTAAGTGCATATTTCATCTTCATGGATTATGATTTGGGAGAAAATAACATGAAAACGAAGAAATAATCGCCTGTATTAGATAAATAAATGTGTTACCATGTAACAAACAAACAAACACAGGTTTATTTCGTGGTGACTAGACTACTATAACAAAATTTAATTCGTGAAATAAATTGATAATTAAACACAAAGCTGTCCTAACAAAAACTAATACTGAACTATTTATTACTCGTAGTGAGCATACAATTAAGCAAGTAATCACCTGCACCGGGCACAGCTATCTATAATCTACAATTTAACAGTAATTGCACTATATGGAAACAGTCAGTAATGCAAGTTGCAACATGTGACGAAAATTGCATATTTTCAAACGATTTCAAAAAGAAAGAGGTTCTAGAAGAGACGCCACTGCACTCTTAAAGAAAGGCGAAATTATATCATTTAAGATAGTATACAGTACTCGTATAAATGAATTTCTTTCTACCAATACTGTACTATAAGTAAATTAATTATTTTATCCAAATATGTATATACGTTCTTAGCATTTAACTTGAAGAATTACGGGTTATTAATTTAATTTACTCGTATATCATCTATCAACTTGGGTATGATTTTTTAAGTTGGTTAACTGATATTTTGGAGGCGGTTGAACCGCATTGAATTTTTTTAATTTTGTGTGTGAGAGTGGTTTGTCGAATTGTGCCATTAAAATTTTATCAAAACTGGTCAAGAGTTTTGATTTTTGAATCGAAATGACTGAAAAAGTTCTTTTTTTTTTAAATCTTTTTCATTCCTTCAAGTAGTATATTTTTTATAAAATGTTTTTTTTTGCTCGGAGTTTGAAGTAATGAGAGCTTCCTAGGCTACTTATTCCTGGTAAAATAGACATAGGGTAACTATAAAAATTGCTTGTAGTACTATTGTACTCTAAAAAACTTGAGTTACTCAACTGTTTATTTATATACTATGGCTTATTGTTATAAAAACATACGTCAAGAATACGATGGCCATGTAATTATCGGTGTTAGAGCGTATTATTTAATGACATGCTATAAAAATATAACCCCACAATGCTATTTTATTAAAAAAACTAGATGCGTCTCGCGGCTTTACCCGCGGTAGATATTAGGTCATCCTGTGGGAACACTTAAGTTTTACATAATATAAGTTATCTTCGTACCAAATTTTTTACGTTGTTTGAGCGTGAAGGAGGAACAAACACACACATACAAACTTTCGCCTTTATAATAGTGGTCTGATATATGATTCTTTCTTTAGTTGCGACGGTTTTCTTATTTATCGGTATTTATGTACTTTAAAACAAAATTTGTATGCTAATTTCGACAACTATATATTCAGCTGATATATTCAGAGTTGGTCCCAAAGTGAAACTTGTTCCTTAGGTTTAGTTTAGTAACCCTCTATTGGCTTAGTTCACTAGTAGCCGTTCTACTACAAAATAGCTTTAACAGTTAATGACTTATACAAAGCGATGGAATGTGATGGAATAGATAACTTGAGATTTACAAAATACTCTAAGATAAAAAAATACATTGCATCTTAAGCCTTAATTTGACAATATTAATATTCATAACAACGCTTTAGATCCATTTTCATATGTTATTTATATAAGCAAAATAATAAAACGAGATTTGAATACACCAATAATTTCCACTCGAATCGTTTTAATAATATTTTTATTCCTTCGCATAACATTAACAGTATTAAATTCAATCCATTTCCAACAATGTAATACCGGTGATGGCTCGGAGAACATCTACATAATCCAGAATGATCCTAAGCAAACAACGATTCGACCAAAATCCTCGTCACGACTGGAGGAAAATAAATCGAGCCAGAATCTAGGACCCTCACTACCTAAGGTACATTCACTACCTTCAGTGCCTTCTCATAATACAGATCCACTGAATAAACTTCAAATTGACGAACTTACTGGTCGTTGAAATCTTCGAGAGATGCGACTACATACACTGATGTAGCTGAGCAAGTGGGATATTCCACTTAGATCACCTGGGTGAACAACGTGGAAATATAATTGTCCTCAATAATTCACCTCGGACAGTTTACTGCATATCGTTACCAATGAGCTACAATAATATTTACTCTGTCATCTTTTTATTCATAAAGGCGCCTATATTATGAAGAAGAAGTGGTTCGGCCTAGTATTAGATTTTTTAGGTCTCTGACGTGGCCTTATCCGAAGTCAAACATACAGAACCCAAAATAAAACGTGTCATCCTACATACGTTGCTGCTCAGTTTTAAACACCACTCCACGGTCGCCCACCTACAATCTGACCGGGTGTAACCTTGCTTAACATCGGTATTCGTTTGGCAAGAACTCAGCTGACTGTGCTACGAGCGATACGACTGGTTATTGTTATTAGACTAATATTGCTTATAAGACGGGAAAAGGCCTCTTCACTTATGTTTAAAATATCTAAGTATACAACAGTTTTCAAAGCGGCAGAAAGAGCCGCTCCTCACACGCCGACACGCTAATATAAAGCTGTCCATTCACGCGCCGACAGCCTCGACTCTCTGCGATTTTTCGCACCCACGGAATATGGTCTAGAATACTTTGAAATATTGCCTTGACGCGTGCAAGTTCAGTCCTCATGCTAGCGCGTGTGGCGCGTACGATTCCAGCTTTGAGTCTACGCGTTAGAGTGCAAATTCGCTCGTGCGTGGCGCAAATGTAACTTGGCGCCGAATATAAGTTACATACGGTTGCCTACACAAAAATAACGAACGTCCGCTGAGACGGCTGTAGTAATCACGCGCCCTGAATGGGAGGCCGCAGACTATATTATGTAAAGGATCTTTTGAGCTTTTTCAAAAGGATCTCTAGAAGCGTTTCTGGCGGTTAATTATACGTTACGAAGGCCGTTAGTCTGGAGTTTGTCTTCGGAATTGAATTTTGCATCGCCGTGGAGCGGTTTTACGCCTCTTTGGTTCCCGCAACTGTTCCTCTGATGGCTTGCGGTTCGTTTTTTGATGACTTTTGAAATTACTTTGGCTGTCGTTCGTGAGCTTTTACCTTTATTTGTTCATCTGGAGCGGCTTTTTATATCGGACGTTTTAGAACTTCGACATTCTGATTTGAGTTGGAGTTTTAATGCTAATGTAACATAACATTTTCAGCAATTCGTTTTGCGAGTATATTAAAATATAGCTATTTTAAACTTGATTTTCGTAAAAAGGTTGAGTGAAAAAACTAGGGCCACCTAGTGTGGTCGTTTGTTGGTCACAAAAACTTTTTCTATGACCTGCGATTGTTATTCTACAATACACAACTGATCCCTTCTAACTCAATGTGGCACTCAGTTCTACTTGCCATCCTATCATAACTTATTTGAAAACTTCGTTTTCATGAACGCAATATATTTTCTTTAAACGGGTTTTCACACGTACTCTCCTGGTTGTCGGAACGGTCCTACTATAGTTTCGTTCACATTCAGTGAACTTTGTCAAGGATGAAATGAGTCGTTTGTATCCATAATGATAGCACGTCTCTCATTTTACAACAATCAAGTGCGAGTAAAAATCCGTATCGTTAATCAAAATGAACATAATGTAAACAAAATTACACATTATTTTGTAGAAAACGCGAGTTTTCGAAACGACTTCATTAATTTGAAAAAACCTTCAACTTGAGTTGCTTTCAAGTACACTAATAATACCCTTGATTTATAATTCAAGCTGTCAGCCAGCTAATACACAACTGTCAGACAACATTACTTTAAACTGAGGCAAAACTAACAAAGTCTATTTGTTTGACCTTTCACTAGCTGCGAAAAATATCTAGAACTGCGTCATTTCTCAACGGGAATATAGCGTGAGTCCGCGGCCTCACCTGCACATTATTACACAGACTGCACACTAACTTTTATACTAGCGATAAATTCAAACCCCCCACACCCCTCCCAGGGCAGTAATAACTAGATATTTCTAGATATAACCGGTAAAAATACCTTTAGTGTTTCCCCCGGCAGCGCTTTATACACTGCGTATTGGGTTTATATCTTCAAAATTAGAGCTATAAAGGTTTTTATTGGGTCATAAATAAAAGTTCCATGTTCTATTGTGTTGTTGAGTAGGTATTGTTTCAGAATGTTTGTGCTCGTGGACAAGTAGATATGTGTTATTAAACTATTGCTGTATGTGTTTACATTGAAAGCTTGATTCACTTCAGCATCAGAGATGGTCTTTAAAAAGCGTAGTGAGAATTTTTTTCTCTTTATGATTTTTCGGCTATTTTACAGATTTGTCTATGTTTATAGATTTTTGATAATACATACATGTTTTAGCATAATTAATTGAACAATAATAAAAATATTTAGCCGCTTATACTTACTTTCGTAAAGAGCAAGGCGGGGATTTGTCTGATATAACTAACTATTGGCCTATTTCATTAGCAACAATAATAGCCAAGATTTTACTCGTAGATAGCATTCTTAACGCACAATTGACAAAGTACTTACAGTTACATGATAATCAATTCGGTTTTAGACCAGGCATGTCTACTGAAACGGCAATATTGTGCTTTAAGAGTGCTGTTAAGTATTATACAAAAAAGGACTCCTGCTTGCTTCCTCGACCTTTCTAAAGCTTCGATTTAGTTTCTTACGATATCTTATGGAAGAAAATGAGAGACTTCCTTATACCGGATGAGCTCGTTGAGATTTTAGGTATTGGTATGGGAATCAGATGAACAATGTTAAGTGGGCAGGGACACTTACAGACTCATATAGGTTGGAATGTGGGGTAAGGCAGGGCGGTATCAGTTCTGCTCCAATTATTAACCTTTATGTAAATGGACTAATCGAGACGCTTAGCAAGCAACATATCGGTTGCTACATAGATGGCATTTGTTTTAAAATAATATAAGTTACGCGGACGATATGGTGTACGTCTGTCTATGGACTTAGAAAGCTCCTAAGCATATGTGAGAGGTATGCAGGAGAACACGGATTGATATACAATGTAAAGAAAAGTCAGTGCATGGTTTTTCAGGGTGGGCCAAGGAAAGTAAGCCAGGTTCCGTCAATAACATAAAATGGTACGCGACTGGAATTGGTGGAAGTTTTTAAATAACTAAGTCACCTAATGACGCCTACACTGAAGGACGATGCTGATATTGAACGGGAGCGTAGGGCGGTGTCGATCAGAGCAAATATGGTGATCCACAGGTTAGCACGGTGCTCCGTAGAAGTTAAGTTAACACTCTTCAGAGCCTATTGCACATCTTTCTACACCTGCAGCCTGTGGACTGAATATACGCAAAAATTGTGCAGTGCCCTTCGCGTCCAATACAATAATGCGTTTAGGATGTTGTTGGGGCTCCCTCGCTGTTGCAGTGCATCCGCTATATTTGCTGAAGCACGCGTAGATTGTTTCTACACAATAATGCGCAAGAGAGGCACTTCACTGGTGCGGCGAGTGCGAGGGAGCACCAACTGCATGCTAGCAGTACTCGCGGACCGGTTCGACTGCGAATATATCCACCACTCTTGTAGTTTGCACGTTGCACACAGAGGTTAGCGTAAGTGATCTTGCATGTAGATTAATAAATGAGAGTTTATTTTTATGTCTTGATTTTAATTTTAATTTATATAAATTTTAATGTAATTGTATTTTGTTGTAATTGTAATAGAATTGATTTTAATATGACTGACTATATGGTTATCCATTAAAATAATATATATGTTTGTACGAGTCCTGTTACTCGAAATAAATAAATAAATAAAAATAAAATCATTAAAAATGTACATAAAATGTACATAAACGACCAATATGCGATCATTGTTGATCATTAGAAAAAGTATTAAATATAACAGTTTATTAAATATTATATTAGTAACGATTCAGAAATAAATCAGTTTATGTTATAATCCTAACTAATATTATAAATGCGAAAGTAACTCTGACTGACTTTCACGCCACAACCACGGAACCGATCTGAAAATTTGGTACACAGGTAGATTGGACCCCGGGAAAGGACATCGGATACTTTTTTAACCGATTTAAAAAAAGGAGTTTTCTATTGGATTATCTCGATAGTCAAATGGGGTATTACGCGAGTGAAACCGCGGAGAACAGCTGGTTAAAAATAAATCATTTTAATCTCAAATCCAAACTATCCCACATATTTTCTAAATTGTACAACATCGTACCCCTATGGCCCCGGTTCATTCCCTGTTCATCCCCGCTCGGCTATCATAAGCCAAGCCCTGGTAATGCTGTATGCGCGTAGCGTATTAGCCATGTTTGTTTGTTTGTCTGCCAGCTGTTTGCGTCACTTAATGACGGGCCGTGCAGAGTGCGCGCATATAGTGGCTGCAGATTTATAGGTAAATGATTTTTGGTTTGTGTGGAAGTGGTTCCTATACAAAATGAGATTTTAAAATATTACTAACATTTTCTTAAGTGTGAAGCGACGTCGCTTCACATAATCATTAATTTCTTTTAAAATCATTATTTTGTATGACTAAAATCCTTAGCATAAGATAAAAACAAAAAATAGTAATACATATAGTAAAATAATTTTAATAGTGGAAGTTACTAATGAAGTCTTTCCGACAAAAACGAAAATGAAATGTAATAAACCTTCATACGGTAAGTAAGAGAATTCTGATTTCACCGAAATAAAATTCTTTTAAAAAATGCAACTTTTTTATCTGCTTTTGTTAACCATATTTTTTTCCAAACTTGCCTCGTGCAGGAAATGATTTTCAATTTTTACATTTCAATAATTTTGTAATATTATATTTTAGTAATATATGAAGAAAACCTTAGTTGTGTTAAAATGTGCGAAGAGTATGCTGGATAGCTTTTTTCTGTGTTTGTAATTTTGCTGGATGGAAAATAAATGTATGAACATTTTTGTATATTTTAAATTATTATAGATATAGAAACCGTATTAATGGATTATTTGTTAAGATTTTTTTTAAATAATGTTTGTTAAAAAACAAAAAAGCTGGCGCTGAAACATATTTGGTGCACGAATTTTAATTTACTCTTAAATAAAAATCAATCGCTAGTCGTTTGTCTCGCTAATACTTGTGAGACGGCTGGATCGATTTGGCTGATTTTGGTTTTGAAATGTTTGTAAAAAGTTCAGGGAAGGTTTATACGGTGAGAAACATATACTTATTAGAATTATGCTGGGACATGTAGTATACATATAAATATATTATACAAACCATCTCACGCAATGAATGAATGAATGATTTATTAGTCTGTGAAACTAGGTACAAGTAATGATCTAAAATAACTTGGTAATTCGCTAGTATCTACTATCTAGGGTTTACAGAAACCTACAATGTATCACAAACAATTTATGAAGAAAAGAAAAAAGTACATATAGAAAATTCAGTCAATGTCAATCATAGCAATACTTATTAAAATGTCAGCTTTTGATAGTTTTGAGTATTGGAAGTTCACTTACCGCACATTGCGATAAAGTTGCATAATCAGCCTTTCCTTATTTCATCTACATTTAAAAATGATCCACGAATATTAAATGATAGGTTTTCATCAAATCTAACTGAATTCCCGTAGCGTGAATCTATCTAGAAGTTCGGTTCTACGTTTCCTGCTACGTACGTAGAGGCTCTACGCGCCGTAGGCACCGCGCTACGAACACGTAGAACTCTAGTTAGTTGTTTAACCAAATGTGTGTTTAAGCATGAGTATTTTATTTCTCGTTATTTTGACTTGCAAAATTGTAGCGTCTATTATTTTTTACCTCGGATCGGATATATTATTTTAAAATATGTACTTAGTAATTTTGATTCCCTAATAATGTGGACTTGCACATAAAAAACCATTCATTTATGTAATTGAGTCGGTGGAACAATACTATGGAATCGAAGTCATGGACAATTATTTTAAACGGTACTTATTGAGATACTAATACACGTACTAACCTATATTTATCCTACTAATAGTGGTCTCGAAGGGCTGCAACGTCTCATTGAAAATAATTAAATTTTCCCGTTACATTATGATTAAATTTTTAGGATGAAAAAATAATTTTTAACAGAACTTTTCAGGTGCACTACTCTGTGATATGACCATCACACTGTTGTTAGCACATTTTTTTAAGTTTTTAGTTTCTTATGTTCTTATACTTAATTTGGCTTGAGATGATATTTTTAAGTTTTGTAAAAGCAAATAAAAGCATAATTATGTATAAGAGAGATATATAAAAGCAATTATGTATAAGACAAGAAAAACACAATTATATACAAAAACCGACCATCTTCGTAGATGTAGTCTTCTTGGGTTAGGAGCTTTATGACTACATCTCGATTGGACCAGTTAGCAGGTATGACTATATCGCTTCATGACTGAATCTTTATATGACTACATTGCGTTAGGAATAAAGTAAAGAGTTGACGAGTAATTATTTTTTCGTGATTATTTTAGTTATCCCTAACACAATGTAGTCGTATAGAGATTAAGTCATAAAGCGATCTAGTCATACTGCTAACTAGTCCAATCGAGATGTAGTCATAAAGCTCCTAACCCGTCTTCTTCGGATAGGACAAAATACCGGTTACAATGTAAAACACATACATACCGCTTCGTCGATTAGCTAAACAATAGGCATTAGTGGGGAGACAAATCGCGCGTTTAATCATCCGCTGTATGAGCGATGTTGGTCATCAGTCGACGTGTTTTGGACCCGGCCGGTGTTTTTAGTTGCGCCATCCCTCGGCGAGGACTGAAAACGGTACTCATTTTGATAAAAAAACGTATAATGTCAAATTATATACCGCTTTTTATTTCTTAAATTGTTTAACAATAGTGAAGTGCTAAAATAATTAAAATAATTTGTTTATTTTAAAATAATATAAAGTGTAAAGTGTACAATTTTTACATGCATCCTTAGTCGTTACGCTCTGAACAGAGTCTCAGAATGTTTAATCGGTAAGCTTAATTATGTGTTCAAATAAAAAAAAATTATTTACTACATTGATTTAAACGAACAAACAAACTTACGTTACAATAAAATCACCCCTAATCAAATAACCCCTGAGCATGCCCGGTGAAAAGATACCAATGTATTATACTAATTTATCGTAATAAATGCGTGTCATGACAAACACTTCACATTTAATAAAAAGAGTGACGTATGTACTGGAGGCCTTTTATGATTATAGTAAAGTATTAGCAGTTCTATCAACAGTTGACCTTGCAATAAAACTGTATACCGAATTTCTTCAAGAATGGTTAAGAACTACGGCAAATTCTTACATTCAGACAAACATAGAAACTGACAGAAAACAGACAAATTTGCCAGACTTTTAGCATAGCCTTTAATAAATGGTTTAGTAGAGTTAGTTAAAAATATAACTTTGTAAAGTTTCGGTTACTAGGTCCCCGGTTATTTCGGCTTATCGGCGGTTACGAGTTTTCGCCCACACTGGCGCTGTTACAGATCGCTTGCGGGTTACAAGGCACGTTCATTTGTTTACAATTACTCATAATTCACATAAATATTGTATTAATTTTAAATTTATTAAAAATAGTATACTGAGTACAGCAAATACTCAACAATTGTTCTACACAAGTAATGATGATGTAATGTAAAATCAATAATAAAAAAAATGGACAGTCCTGGATCATGCTTAGGTAACTTAATATTTTTCTAATTTAAAGGCTATTTCAAAATTGTAATTTTGTGTTAGAGTGTCTGTAATACTGTAAATATTATCATTTCAACTAATATATTGTAAGCTTAATTTAAGGTGATGGTCCCCAAATAGATGCGTTTTTGTTACCATTTTCTAGCTTTGCCGTATACTGTGCCATGTTGGAAGTTAATACATCATGTAATACATATACTCAATTAAAGCATGATGTTTCAAAATGCTTATCTTAGTTTACCAAACCTTTTTAATATATTTTTGAAGAACTCATTGTCTCATTATTTTGAACATGTTTCTTTCGGTATACGTGGAATGTCTACTTTGTAATGTTGAGTTAGATTAATCGAAATATTGGCACCTTCAGGCTAATGTATTGTTTTTGTCTTAGAATGATAGGTAAGTGAAGTTTTAAAGATAAATGTTATTAGAGCCTACTAAAAAGTATTCATTTAGAAAAGCACGTTGCTAATATATTTAACTAGGCACTTAGCACATATTTTAATGAGGCACTTTGGCTTAGCTAGCGGGTAGCGTTAATTTTATGCGAAGTTGCATGCGTGCACGCCTCATCCCTGCCACTTCGCGTAGTGCGCGACGTTGTCAGACTTCATCTAGTGCCGCGTGAGAATAATTATATATAATATTCTTTCCTAGGATAGTTACCGCGTGCGCGTAATAACATACTTATAAGCGATTGTGTTTTACTAGAAACATTCTCTGCCGTGATTTTGACACTACTTGTAGAAGTGTGATAATATACAAATGGGAGATCAGAAGAATCGAAAACAAAAAATATCACTTCTTATAATCTTTATAAGTAAACGTTCATCGATGATTTCGCCAATTTACTTTTTTTAGATTTTTTTTATTGATAATTTTTATTTATACATCTAACTATTTTGACCGATTTTTACCTAACTTATATAAATTAATTTATCGTTAATTTTAACGTCTCTAAGAAACAGAAAAAACTTAAAAAAAACTGTAATAATAGGTTGACAGTTAGGTATTTTTATTATGGCAGCTGCTCCTTACAGTGAAGAATATTTTTTTATGTATGTATTGTTTGTTTGTTTGTTCTCAAGAAATTTCGTAATAGCGTACAGGTTTCCATAATAAAAATATGTAACTATGAATTTTTCGATTGATTGTGTAAATATGAATTTTTCGTTAATTTTAGCGTCTCTAAGAAAACAGAAAAATACTTTAAAAAAACAATAACTGAAATAAAATGTTTACTTTTTATTTCAGTTATTGTTTTTTTAAAGTATTTTTTTGTTTTCTTAGAGACGCTAAAATTAACGAAATATGCATTCATATTAGTTTGATATAAATCGGTCAAAATAGTTAGACTTAGAAATAAAATATGCAAAAAAAAATATTTATATATTACAATTTTTTTAAATAAGTTTTACCTATACCAGCGAACCTCGTTGTTGATAAATAATGTCATCAATGATGTGAGCTGCCAACTGCCCACGATAGCGGAATTTTGAAGGGTGCAACTCGCACGATATTCAACGAACGAACTCGAACGATAGTTTCTACAAAATTTTCTCCATTTTTTTTAATGTTTTTACGAGGTACGAGAAATCATTTTTATAAAAGTTTAATGAAATAGAGTTGTTATTATTCTATAATGAGTTAAGTTATATTTGAATTGAGTAATTACTACATACTTCACCTTCTGTACTATTGTACTGGCAGCATTCCCGTTGAATTGCCACAGAAATCCTTGGAGCAAGGAAAATGCCAGCTTTCCTGTACCCAGTGGCATCAATAAGTTTAAGGTATTTTTTTCTTAAAGAAAACAAGTTATTTATGTTATCGCTACAAGTACCTGTATCAAATCGATGCTCATAATTGAATTAGAGAAGTAATATTTATAAAATCCAATGATGAGTAACATCTGTCGAGGCGCTAGAGGCGCGTTATCTCGCGGACGCAGCGCATGTTCTAATCGGTTTATGAATAACTCTTTACCCTCCCGTGGTCCATCCCTGGCTGAAATTATGACCTAAGGGCGACCGAAGCGCAACCCTCGGATTACACCGCCAGTATATTAAACACAGAAAATCTTCTAAACAATGCCTCAGTGGATATAAGCTATTACGTACACAATAAATGGACGTAATTAAAATTTTGTTTAAAAATATACCGCTGTTTTCCAAAGACGCTGTTTGTGTTGATTCAATTAAGTTGCTTGCTTTAATTTAATGTTAAACGTGTTTGGTATAGCATTGTGTGCTGGATTATTTTACTCTGTTTAATCAAACATTTTGTAATTTATTTAATAACGACCATTAAATACCTAAAAGTATAAAGCTAGAAGTGATCGTATGGTTCAAACAGACGATTTTACACAAGACTGACTATATTAAAACCGAATTGATTTCTAATAAGTATAATATTATGCAAACGAAACTTATTTTAGTATTACGATACAAACATATACTTTCAGATGAATGTATATACAATACACATCGAATTGAATAATGGAAGCAACAGCGCTCCACCCTGACAGACTCCAACCCTCCACAAACGTGATTGTTTATTACAATACTCAATACAATAAATATTACTAGCCATTCGCATAGACAACTTTGGATGTAGATCTTTCACCACCCCATTTTAATGGCTCGCTTTTTGATTAATGGTGGTGAAACGTCGGGTATCGAATATTGCATATTTGGACGGTCCCCTATCTTTTTTGAACATTAATGCTTCTCCGCATTCTCTACTAGATGTCTTTTTCGTATTTTTCTTTATGCTGCCTGTCATCGCGTGATGGTGTAATGCGTTTTTTATAACTCTTAATGAATTTGAAAAATGATTCTCGCGAATGAGAAGTTTTGATTTCATTATTATTAATGAATGGTTCAATGAAATATAGAATGATACTTGCATCGATATAAATGTTTTTCTATGAAAGGTATTTTCATAGAGTGATACTCGTAGGTGTTTAATACTACATTATATAGAAATGTCACGTATCAAATGGCTTAAAGTTCTAATGGAAGCACGGATAATTGATTACATTGTTTAAAATCAACTTTTGCATAATATTCCAAATATTATGCAGACCATAGAATGAATGCAAACCTTACAGTTACAAAGTATTCGCGCTCGTTTAAATCCAACTATTATTTGAGTTTCTTCTCCTCTCGATGTTTACTTGTCTATAAAATTCTATCTAGTCGTACACATAGGCTAGCGGTCATTTGGCTCCTTTGCCGTCGTCAAAAGCCACCGGGGAACGCCAGGGGACCGCATTCGACCATCGATAGAATTTCACTCGAATTCGGACGAATAAAATTTTACCGAAATTGATTCGGCCGGTCGGCGGCAGTAGACCGTGAAATTGGTCGGTACGGTCAGTCGGTATCTTCCACGGCGTTTGTGAGAATTATGCGTGTATGTCGGGTGTCGCTCTGTCCTCCTGAATTATACATGGGTTCAGGCGGCCTGTGATTTAGTGCGCGTCTTCCGCCCGAACCTGCCCCGTTTAAGCGATGTATCCGTTTGAGTAGATGTTTATGGGCGGCTGCTCGAGCGCGTTTGTTTCGCGACAGTTCTGTTTTATTAGCCATTATTTTGACGACATACTCGTCGATAGATTTACGCTAAGTGGATTGTGGCATTTGCGGACAGATATGGCCTATTAATGTGTGCATGGGCTTGATAAAAAAATTATATATATTTGTTTAGATATCTCATTCTGGAAAAGAAATATAATTGTTTTATCCGAGACATATATTCGGCCACCAGCTCACACGACTACAGAAGTCAGCGATAATGGCTCCAGATGGAGCATGCCTAGTCTGGAATACACTGGCTATCAAGGAAGGCTGGCTAACACTTAAATAAACTTTTACCGTATACTAAAACTACAAACAAAGACAAAAAAAGACAAGTGACTCTATATTTACTCGTTCTATTAATAATAATGTACAAAAATAATATCTTACTAAAAAAACGATCAATGAGTTTATATACTTTCGTTCGGTCAGCAAAATGTATTTGTTTTCTTTTTACCTTCAAACTATAACAAAGCACACTAATAAAAAGCTACATCTATACATTTTCACCACATTTCAGTCGAGAACTTACAATGTCTAGGGAGGCGAGTGTCTTTTCAGGCGAAGTCATAGTCAGCCCCTAAATACAACATTGAAGCTACCCTCGACGTTAAATTAACTGATGGTATATTCTTCTACCCTCCAGCTATTCAACGGTCAGTGCCATTAATTCTTTGGAGGTTTTCATGGGAAAAAGAATCGGAAGTAACTATTTGCACATCTAAATGTAAGCCTGATGAGTAATCAGGATTGTATAGAAATTCTTTGAGGGAGTGGAGATTTATAGTGCTTTCATGGTGTTTTGTTAGCATGGAAGAAAAATAGAGTTGTTTTTACTTTGATTGACTTTTGGAAGATTTGTTTAAATTTTTCTGCAAAGCTTAGATATCTGACATTGGTAAAAATGAATGTAGGTACTCAGTTTTTTTTATTACTTTGTTATTTTATGAAATATATTGCGTACATTACAGTCGTACAGCTTTATTATTATTCATTACTAATATTTTGACTTGAAAATGTTTTATTGCTACTTACTTATATTGTAAGTAACACTCAGGAAGAGTTTAATACGAACTTACCTGTAACAGATGAAAAAAGGTAAAGTTACAAAATCATAATTTAAAATACCAAATGCAAAAAACATTTATCTGCCCAATAAACTAGTAAATTTAAGAATAGAATATTGTATTCAAGGAACGACTACTTTCGGTACTCGTATTACCATTAAATAAAATAATCAAAATAAATACGACAAAAAAGAGATTAAGCCAATTACGTCCGCTTGAATCAACAAATAAACATTTCAAGACGAAATTCACAATAAATACTGCTCGTTGACAATATCAAGTATTATCTGTAGGACAATCTTTTATCCACGCCCAGGTACAGAATACACAATACAAAACTACAGATGTACAACTTTTACACTGTTACAAACGGCAGTTGATATTTTATGTAGGGTACATTTAAAATAAAGTATGGATTTTTATTTTTAACTTCCAAAAAGAAGGAGGTCCTATGTGTTTTGTATGTATTTTTTGTGTATGTCTGTCGATATTTTTGCTAATAAAATTGTCTATCTGGCAACGACTTTAAATAGATGAGTGTGTTATAATATTTATATTTATTTATTTTTTGCTTGTGAGTGTCTTTTCAGAGTTTTGAAATCTTATTTTTAAAATAATTTCCTATGTTTATAATTAAATATGCAGACAGGAAAATATTTAAAAAACTAAATTGATCCGATTTCTAACTACACACAGACACTAATAATCACAAAACGCGTTACATTAGTGTCTGTACGTAGAAATCATTCCTGCCGATATCAAACCCTCAAATCAACCCCTGATAACCCTCGAGAGTTTTTTTTACAAATTCTGCATTCGGATTTACTTGAGATTAAGGAAGTATGTTATCGAATGCAAAAAATGACAAATAAGATAAATCTAAACATTACGTGACCGTTGAAAGGTTTTTGAGATTCTTTTGAGTGCATTGTAATTTTTTTTGTTTAGATAAGAAAGAAGATAAATACACGGTTTAAGATAATTGCTTCAACAGGACTCGAACCAGGACCTTTGACTAAGCTTCGTCGCCGGCTACGTACTGAATTATTGATAATGGCATCTTAAAAGATAATAATAATTACCTGAAAAATTCTTAGCTTTCATTAGAGTATGTTGTATTTTAATATGTAATATTTTAAGGCCTCTCTAATTTTCTATTATTCATTTACGTGCATAGTTGCCTGGAAGAGATAGCTTTAAGTGATTAGGCCGCCATTAAAAATCCTAGTATATATTTGTAAGTTTTTATTCGTTATAATATTATTTTTTATTAAACTGGTTTTTTAATAAAGAATTGTCTTATCTTATCTTATTTTATAGGTCATTTTTAAGGAATATATTTCTTAAATTAAATCAGTAAAACTATGACATTGATTTATTTAGCCGAATTTACAATATCAACCTAAATACTATTTTGATGTATAATCATTACGACTAAATAGAATTTGAACGATCTAGGTAAAATATTTTTATTCCTCAACTTTGCAACATTAAATTTCTAAGTTAAATTATCATTGGAAACTTCGAGCTGTTACCAAAAATTAGCTCAAAAAGCAAGCGAAGTGAACTTCCTAATCCTTTCACGGCGATGCGATAGTGAGAGAGCTTTCAAGCTAAAATTATTAAGCTCAACTTCCGCCGCGATATATACGAGCTTATAGCTAATATGTTAAGCTTTTACCGGAGTATGACACCTACAATAGCTTGTGATAGCTTGAATTAATGCTAAAATGCGCTTTCATGTTAGCGAGCTCGCATTAGAAAGTTATTGTGTTTAGTGTTGAGAATATAATTAAGTTTATGTGCTACTTTCTGAACATAGATTTTCAAAATTACGTAGTTTATATACATCGAGATTTGTTACAAATTATTTAATTTTTATACTAACAAATAATCAAAATAAAGAAAAATAAAATCGAAACAGCCTAGATGATGATGATGATGATGCGTATGAGCATTACATGATATTTTAGTATATGAAAAATTATAATTTACATATGAGTGTATTTATTATTATTTTCATTGACCACGAACTACCTTCATACTAATACTGTATTATTTTTTACTAACTTCGAAAAAAAAGTAAGGACTCAATTCGATACCAATTTTTTATGTGTTATCTGATGTCTGTCACATGACTATACCTATTTTAAATATATATATTTCTTTGAAAGGGAACATGTTTGATATGATCCATATTTTTTTCGAAAACATTACAGTAGCTTGGGTTGTAAACAAAATAACCGAATAAAAATATTTAAAAAAACCAGAGACAATCTGTAATGAATACTTCAACGGTATAATCACTACTAGGTAAAAATTACAATTTTACCGATAGTACCCCCCCCCCTAGTACTCTTAGTTAGTTATTACCCTTCACTAGTACTTTTAAGTGGTACCCACCACTTAAAGGTACTAGTGAACCTTCAAAAAAAAACTAAGTTGGCTAGGAAACTGTGAAAGGCAAATTTAGATTACAAAGCTGAAACACTAAATCTCACTAATAATAAAACAGTGTTTATGTTTACGCTAAAGTTTCTCTGCACGTAGCGAAGTTAAACAAAAGTTTCACGATTAACATCCACACGAGGAAACTTTTCACAATGAAAAGTTTAGAGGTCAGCAGCTTTTTTTACTACAGACATACCACCGGGGTAGCGGGGAAGCTGGGGGAGGGACGCGACCGTTTTTTGAAAAACGCAATAGCTCTAAAACTCTCAATCTGTGCAAGATACTGCAATTTCTTTGGAATTATTTCCTTCAAACCGCAACACATTAATGTCCGCGCAATGTTACTTGATAGATTTGTAGCGCTTTATCAAAGAGACTTTCGATACTAAAATGATGTAATCTCGAAAACATTAGCTAAGAATAAACATCTCCACCCTCAGTCTTTATGGAAGCGTAATTCAAAAGAGTTTTTCAGTGACATTTTTTAATTCTCAAGTTGTGTACATTTACTTCAGAGCTAAGAAGTTAAAAAGCTCCAGCTATCTTTGACATGAAAACGGACGTAGGACTTTCCTTCTCATTATTTTATGTACAGAGAATAATATACAAAATTTTAGATACAGTAAAGAGAGTATGTATTATATTAATTTCGCAACGTTAAGATACTCACCTTAACCTCGTCCCATTTTTTTATGGGCTTATAGGCTTGCGCTTGGCCGCTACTGACCTGATATAAAACGACGAAGCGGCTTAGATAGAAGCTATACACTCGTGACTTGAAAGTACCGAGATTATATAGCTATCGGGAAATAGATAACTCAACGGTGATTCCATTACCCGGCAGTTCACACAATAAAAGGAGGTGACGCGGTTTGAGTCCGTGGAACCTCTGCCATAAACTGGTGACATCTTACAGTAGGTGTATTTACTAGGGTGATTGTTTAATTTACTAGTTCCTTAGCAATATAATTATCAAAACTGTACATTAATAGCAATCCACGAACACCATTTCTTGGAATGGTATAAACTCTCCGAGGAAAAATATTTTAGCAAATTTTTTCGGGTATCATTACTACTACATTTAGGTAATAATCGCGAAAACTAGGTTAGGAGCAATTTGTTTATAAATAAAAAGTCACATTACAAAGAATTCAAAGTCAACATTTTTATACGTCAAAACAACGTTAAGTAGAATTACGTTGTTACACCATAACAAAAAAAAAACTAGATAACCGTTAAAAACCCAGTTGCAAAACTACTCAAATATCCAAGCAAACAAACAACAAACACGCGCTGCTTACTAAAATCGAATTTATTTTAAATTAATTTTCCATACCTATAAAGATTGTCTTTCAGAAATAATCGCTTTAAGCGATATACAAAAAGTAAAGCATCAATTTTGTTCTATTTTTTAGTGACCAATGTGTGTTGTAATTGCAATCGAAAATTGTATTTTGAACACAAATGTTAGTAATACAAGTTACTTCGCTTTACAGCTAAATTCCGGCCATAAAGAGCCACATGAATACCGCGCGGGTGCAGTGCATCAGCAGATATATTATTGAACCCTTCCACTGCTCGCTGATAAATGAAGTGGCCGAGCGAGGAGCCCACTGAGGAGGAAATTGATATTTCACTCGAATATCACCCCTCACCTCGCGCCCGACAGGTCAACTGGACCAACTGTAGATAACTTACTGCTCTAACAACAAAACAAAACAACTACAAAATCTGGTGGTGATTATATCAAGTAGGATATTTTAGTTTTTTTTTACCAATTTTTATTTTGTTTTTATTTTTAAGTTAGATGTTGTACTTACTCTTAGTTATTATTTTGTAAGAATTGTATGTAATTAAGTAAATATTTAGTAATAAAAATTAAAATATACATAACTAAATAAATTACTTAAAATTAATAACAAAACTTATTTAATAATTAATTAGTTTTTAATTATTTAAAATTTATTAGTAATTGTTAAAAAATTTAAAGCATCCCTGTTGAGTAAGTGGAGTAAAATATACGTAAGTACAGTACTTTAAATTTGTTAATCAAAAATTTTAGTACTAGGCTTTTTGCTACTTATATTCATAAATTAGTTTCAATTGAGACTAAATGCCCTGAATAATAGTTTCAATAGAAAGACAGACAGACAGACATTTAGTGATGTATTTAAGTAGAGTTTACTATGCGTTTATTTGGGCACAAAATAAATTAACTAAAAAATCATAGTAAAATCTAGTTAGCTAATTGTGGCAGAGAGATTAGTTCTTTTATCATTAATATCTAGGCATTTGAGTACGAGTTCGCAAGACCACGGAAGTCAGTGACACTGTAGCTCTAGATGAAGCATGTCTTGGCTCAAAAGAAAGGCTGCTGGACCGAGACCGTTAGTTGCTTGGCGACAGATTTTATAACTTGAGGGTGGTTAGTAAAATAATTGATATGAAATATTTGATTATTTGATTGTTGTACAGAAATGTTATTAGCACTCCGTTACACGCGCCTTCAGAGATCCCGTGATAACACGCGCGGGGCTCAAAAGTGCCCCAAGGAAATTAATTTTTTTTTTCCTATTGGAATAGTAAAAAGAACAAAAAGTTTTTTCATACGTAATCAGTCTTTATTGATGCATAAAATACAAATAAAAAATTTCACTCTTTTACACTCAAACATAAAAAAAAAAACATTTTTACCATAACCTCAGGAAACAACAAAAAAAGACATACTTAATTAAGAATTATAATTTTAGTCGTCATTAGGTGCCTGGTCGAGATTTTTTATATTTTGGTCATAGCACTGGATACATATACTATATTTATGTTCATTACATATCGGCTTATAGCATTTTTGGCATGCTGTTCTGGTCGATCGATCTTTGGCCCTTCCACAGTAATGACATCTGGCCGTCTTGGTTCTTTTGCGCGGGATATCGTTATCCTGGGGTGTCAAATCGTTTTCATTGATACCTAAAAATAGCATGCTTCGTTCTTTTATATTTCTAGGAATCGTTTTAGAATACAATCTCCGTTGCATTTGTGGTTTTAGGTATTCTATAGCAACAGAGCGCAAGTAGTTGCGTCGAGGTATGCGCTTGTAATTGTGATTGACCATAGCGTCAATTATCATGCCATTTATTCCAGCTATGTTTATTATATCAAAAAATATGGTCAACGGCCATCGTCGGCTATTTCGTGCTACGCTGAAATGCTTGCACATTTTGTCCAATACGTCAACACCACACTTGGTTCTGTTATATTCCGTAATCATTTCAGGTTTTCTCGCGTCGCCAGTATTAGGATCAATCCTATCATCATTGTGCATAGTAGATGCTACTAATACTACTTTTTTGGGTTTTGGCACATATGACACTAAAGTGCACTTCTTCTGGAAACCGAACAATGCGTCATTGATGGGTCTGTCTTTAGATGTTTTAAATTTTTGGGGAATATCAGGTTTGTTCGATTTTAGGGTTCCTATGGCCGTAATCTTCTTTTTTTCTAGTTCCAGTAGCAATGGTATGCTTGTGAACCAGTTGTCCATAGTTACATTGCTTCCCATATTTTCAAGAGGTTTTAGCATCCTATGAACTATATCTGGCACCTTATTGGACACTTGAAAAGGTCCTGTGGGTTGGACTCCAGCGTATATTTCCAAATTATATGCATACGGAAACTGAACATCTACTAAGGCAAACAGTTTTAAACCGTATTTATCTGGTTTATTAGGTATAAACATACGAAAACCGCATCGCCCTCTAAATGCCACAAGCTGTTCATCAAGGGTGAGATATTCGCTCGGCGTGTAATATTTTTGCAAGTTTTTTACAAAAATATCGAATATTTGTCTAATGGGTGCAAGTTTGTCAGTTTCTCTTCGACTATCTCGGGTATTGACATCATCAAAACGAAGACATTTTAGCAAGAAGGTAAATCTATTTTGTGACATGGTGAGATTGATTGCGTCAACTGCGGTTCCATACTTATTATCCCAAAAGTCTTTTATTATTCTTCTTCCACTTTTTTCAACACCCATCATAACAAGCATTCCAATTAGAGCTGTTATTTCGCCACAGTCAGTATTTTTTGCATCCCTTTGTCGTTGATAATTTACTTTTATCTTATCGATGTATATGTTAGTACATTTTGTAATGATGTCTATCGTCTCATTGTCTATAAACAGATCAAAACATGATTTTGAAGTCTTACAAGCCAAAGCTTCGTTTTTTGGCCCGCAAATACGCGTACGAATGTTAGAGGCTTGTGTTCGAACGCTGTTTCTAAATGGTGCAGACTTCCACTCAAAACCTGATTTTGTTTTATAGGTCCGTAAATCAGATAAAGGTGCATCGTCATCTGAACTGTCTGACGTCAGTGACTGTGGCAGGGGGGTGGTGATTTCTGAGGCTGCAGAATTTCGTGCTATCTGGTCTTCCTCATCATTTTCTTGCTCTGACTGAGAGTCATGTAACTCTTCTATACAGTGGTCTTCTTCATCCTCACTACTAAACAGGTCTCCTGCACCACCTTCTTCTTCCTCGTCAGACTCCTGAAGCCACTCATGTATTTGAGAGTCCATTCTATCCATTTTTATTTATGGTAGTACCTAAAATAAACAAAATATGTATTTAATCAAAACGACAAATAAAATTATAAACGACTTTACACCAAAACTTATTGATAAATTGCATAAAATAACTAAAACAACTTACCTCCGTTGTACGTACAATAGTCCCGTAGTTTCACGCGTGGGGCACAAATGTGCCACGGCAGCACTTAAATAATTGTCCAGCGAACGTCCTTCCGCCAACGCAGTCGACGTGTCACTAAACGCATACCAAGGACACTAGCGTCAGCTACTCAACGCCTCAAGATCATGCTTCACATATTTAATTAATAATAAGCAAAAATTCTTGGTTGGGGCACTTTTGAGCCCCGCGCGTGTAATGGAGTGTTAGAATTGTTTTGCTAATGCATTCAGTAGCATCTAAATCAAATGAGCAACATTAGAAGCACTCAGTACCGCAGAAATAATAATGTTTTATATTGGATCGAGACTCGAATTTATTTCAGCGGTTCGAGTTCAGTCGTGGTAGAAGCAAACGTCTATTGAACCTGCTTTCAAATAAATGAGCTGGTTTTGGGATGCAGGAAATTGATATTTGGGTGGATTTGTGTGGTCCGCGCCGACGTTAGATTTAACGGGGCTGATACTGACCGCTTTAGCATTCATTACCTGACAGTCGGACGTATGTTAAAAGCTCTCAAGTGTTGCAAAACTGTAGATAGTTGTGTTTGTAAGTGTGGTAACGAATATACAGAATATAGGAATATTCGATTCAGTAATCATAATGGTAATTGAACAGGTAAGGTTATCATGATGGGTGACCGTGGAGTAGTATTTACATGTTCAGCGCTATCGTAAGAAAAATGACATAAAAGAGTTGTTCCTAATTATTTGTAGTAATTAAATGACAGATTTCAGTCATATTATAGACATTCAGATGTCCTCGAAACTATGGCGCCTTGTTTTTAGTTACAAGTATGACGGCAAAAGACAAAAAATATTTTGCTAGTATATTCAAAATAAGGTAATCATCCGCATAGGCCACTCATAACATAAGGCCAAATTAAAACACATCTAACCGACCTTCGCATTTCCACAACTGCCGTTTTTCAGCGATTTAGCAGTACAGTAACAATATCCTTGATTCCCTTCTATTGTAATCCTCGAAGAAGCAGGAAGCAGGGAGCAGGGAGCAGGGAGAGGCCTCCATCCTAAACAACTATTAGTTTAGGGGCCCGCACCAACAATGGGACTAGCCAAGGACCACGGCACTACCTTCGTTTTAGCCACGCTAATCATATTAAGTACGCTTATATACTGCGCTTATGTAGTCAACGAACTCAATGGATACGCTCAAAGTTATTTAAATTCTGGTGCTAAAGCATTTAATAATTATAGTATAGTTATCGCTCTCTGGTCATGAAGCATACGGAAGAAAAAAACTATTCAATAACATTAAACATATAACAAAAGAGTTCAATCGCCCACCAATTTTCAATTAACTAGTGCGTTGGTATTGAAATATGTGCACAAAACATTAAAAATACATAAAAAGTGGCTATTTTATAAAGCCAAACTAATTCCTTAGAATAAACTTCGATTATTTCTGATCAAAAACATGACGACAACTTTTCGAGAACATCGCTGAAGTTTAGCTCAGTACGGATCAACAATCATCCCTTCAAAGTTGGAATGGCCAAAATATATCCATTCGGATATCGCGTCGCTTCAATAACACAACGATTATCGGAAAATTCTCCTCGAGCCGATCGGTATCTGAAAGCGTAAATTCTTCAAGAAAATATTGAAAAATAAATAAACGGAACAAACAAAATCAACCTCTTAAGATTTTGTTTCATAAACTTCCTTTGGTCCTATGACTTTTAACGAGTCCTATTGAGTTGCTTTTCCGAAGTCTAATAAAAAGGTTATGAAGTAAAATTAGCGAGTTTTTTAGGGGTCGCCGCGATAAAGTTGGACACTCACTAGAATACAGAAATTGGAAAACGATGTTTTGTCAAATAGAATGTGTTGAAAATGTTGCGGATGAGCCAATCAAATAAGGCTGATTTTATTTATTTTTTTCAAATTGTTAATCCAAAACTACAATTTTACTGATATTTTTTACTTAATAATTGTTATTTATAATAAAAATAATTACATACGTATTTAAATCTAGATTTGCATCAACCACGACAGTCGCAACTTCCGACTGAGTATGTGGTGATAATTGTGTCCTAAGTCTTACTTATTATTCCATAACAGCACGAATCCGTTTGTCAGAGTTGGTTTCACGGTGAAAAATCTTCTGGAAATGATGGTTTTTTTTTTAAATCTTGAACAGCTAGGCATTAGACCACAAGTACGCACGACCAGGAAGTCAGCGATACCTTAGCCCTAGATGGAGCATGCCTAGGCTGGAATACACTGGCTCTCAAGGAAGGCTGCCGAAACACACCATTAGGAATAGCCGTGAATGATTCTTTGGCAAATACATGGCCTTTATCGAGTATTTTTTGACATCTCAACTAAAAACGTCCGAAATAATCTCTGTTTTTTTAATGAATGAAGGTTATGTTGTGTTAAAGTATAAAGGAAAGCTATAATAGCGTTTATAAGTAGAGTAATATTTTACTATACCAAGTAGTGAGATAAGGAAGACTGCAGATGGTGATACTTAAATTATATAAAAATAATGTAATAACTATCATTACAAATATAGTCTAACAACTGACAATCAAAACAGATTTTAAACGTAAATAGTCAAATACTTTAACATGATGCTTAAGGACAAAAGCAAACACAAATCCGTGACGTAAATCATACGAAACAATATTTGTCTTATCCAGGAATAAATGAATGAAGTCTCAATAATAAACTTGGTACTGTGGTACATGAAACGAACGAGCAGATCGTTGGGAGGTACATAAAAATGGCAACAATCACTACACTTGTTTATAGTATTGTTTGTTCACATTACGCCATACATTTGTCAAACGGCGTTACCCAGGGTTGTCTTTTGTGCCTTGAGGTATTTATTTGTATCGGATACTATAAATCCATGCAACTTCGTTTACTTTTACTTTCGTCACATCGGAAAGGAAAAGGATTCATATATTTATAGGTTTATAAACATGACAGTACGCTGATATTTTTTTACCTTTTTCTACGACTTCGACTTTCAAAAGTATTATTATTTTTATATTGTTAATAGATTTTATTGGTGACGGCTGCAATTTGATAAATTCTTTTTTGTTTGAAAATATACTTCCGAAGTCGTTCCATTATAATTTTATTAAAATCGGTCCTGAGAGAGAGAGAGAGAGAAAAGAGAGAGAGATAGAGAGAGAGAGAGAGATAGAAAAGGACTTATAAAATTGAAATGTATAACTAAAAAGTTCTCACTCCGTTTTTGGTACTGGTCCGGGCCACCAGATTCGACATCCATTCCGACGATACAGAATGCGTCCTCGCCGGCGAGGACGTGGTCTCTTACGACCCTTAGGGTCACCCAGTTGATTGATAGGGCCCTAGGTCTTTCCCCGTCTGGGAGGCCAGGGCAATTCGGTTAAATAATCAAACCAGTTGCCTAAATTAGCTAGGTTTAGGGTCCAGGCCTCTCCCCGGGATGCCATGGACACAAGTCGATCTAATGATAGGGCTCTGGCGCGGGCCAGGGCACCTCTCTCCAAAAAGCGTCGTTCAGATGCCAATGAAGTGTAGGGTCCTCGTGAACTCTGGACTCAGAGCTCCAGGACAATAAGCTCAAATAGTCACTCAGATTCATAGAGCTCATTTGTCCTCCCCCTCAGGGAGGTCTGGGCAAATTCGCTCTAAAAAGTTTTAGCTAGGATGCCACCAGTGGCTAGGGCCCTAGGCACTCCCCGTCTGGGTTGCCAGGGCAGTTCGTTAGTCCAACTCTGGGCGACGGCTCAAGCCGAGGTTCGTGCCGTCTGAGGCGCCCTTGTGTTTGTCGCCCCAAAACCAAAACCGCGGCCCAGCGCACTAGCGCTTGCCAAACGTCCGGTCAAGCTGTCCGAGGTCGTGTTCGACCAGCAGCTCAACCTTACTAAAAAAAAAAAAAAAAAGTTCTTTCAGTGCCCAAAGTTATGGAAGGCGGTAATCTCTTTTTTAATTTACAATTTGATTGGTACTTTACGTACCATGATATGATTCTGATTAGTTTTTAATACAAATATAATCGTGCGAGGTTCATTGGCTCTGTTATACATATTATATTGAACCGTAAGGATCAATTAGGCACATGGTAGTGATGGTTGTGTGAGCTTGTGGTCAAACGCCTACCTGTGTTACTTAAAATAAACTTGTTTAAGATTGACAGTTAATGTATTTTAAAATTGAAATAATCATGAAATACATAACAAGTACCTCTGTTTTTTTATTGGTAAGAGCTGCATCGAAGCGTATGGATACGAAAGATTTTTGTGACTGCCTTAATTTTTACGATAGTATTTTTTATGCAGATGTTATCATGTGCACTATTAAAGCTGATAATTTTGATACAAAAACATGTTTATGAAATTGTTTTGTATGATATAAGATCTATTGGGTTTTTGCCAGTATGATATTAACATTGCCAACCCTAGCCCCATATCATGTAGTTAATATATTTGTTTACTCTGTATACGTCTAGCAGAGAAAAGTTTATCTATAAAGTAGGCTACGTAATCATTCGGCTCTATGAAATTTCTTTCTCTATTACTGTTATATTTTTGTGTTTTGTTGATTATGATCACCTAGGGCGGTAGACATAGTGACCTAGTGACATATTGTATCCGTATGTAATATAACTAAGTATACGACTACGAATATATCGGGGAATCAAAGTAATTATTTAAAGCAAGTTTTCTGAAGACTAGATCTTATAGTTACTTGAATCATGTAACATTTGATAATACAGCTCTAGAAGTCTACTTTACGATAGATATGAATTAATAGCCTTTTTCAGAACATATTGTTTTATTACCAAAGAAATCGAAACCCACGCAACACGAACTAATCCAAAAGTGCAGCGAACGCAACAAAGAATCAAATTCGCGGGAGAGAGGAATACAATAAAAAAATTAAAAACACCCCTATACCATCCCACGAAGAGTCGCGTTCGGAACAAAACGAAAATTTTCGAAACGGTTTCGCGAAAATGGTCCGATTTAACTTTTTCAATTAAGCGAATACGGGCCGCGGATGTGTTCTGACCCAGATATCCTGGTACCTACTAACTGTTATGGAAGCTGTGGCGTCGGTGCGCGCTGATGCGTTGTCGCCCAAATGAAAACGTTCCTTTTGTACAATGACAATGGCAACGTACCTGCCAGTACACACGTTTATAAAGCTAGTCACGACAGAAAGTAGAATGGACATAAATGCAACATCCTGGATTAATGAAATTTTCTAGAAAGGAATGTTTGCAATGTGCCTACAAAGATCTCTTTTTGGAATCAGCAAATACGATTGTTAATTAATTGTACACCAAAAAAACAAAAGATGTACGACACAAACTATATGTGTAACGTTTGTATCTATTGAGATCACTATAGAGACTAAACACTAGTCCATCGAAAATCTTCTGGGTTCAAGATTGAATAAATTTGATACCTTTTTTACCCATCTACAAATAGACATGAGCCCATGGCATCACGACAAGACAATGAAATGTGCCAATGTGATGAACGAGATAGTCACCGACATTCCAGAAGGTCACCGGCATGCCACGTTTCTCGGAGATTCAGGTTTCTTGCGTCAAGCACCGCGCCAGATCACAAAGGAAAAAGTTCTATAAAATGATGCTACATCATTCAGTAGTACTCTGATTCAGCTGGATATATTTTGAAAACTCTCTCGTAACAAACTGACTACAAAAATGCCATAGAAATATAATGACCTTGACAATCCATTTCGTTTATAGTAACTGTTGCTATATTAACCTGTGTCGTCACTGGCTTGGAATACAAAACGTTACAGAGTGCAGCAAGGAGGCCTCCTCGCCTCACAGCTGTAAGCCGTGAGTTGGTTTATAAATGACGACTGGGAATACTTCAAGCAACGCGCCAAATTATATTTTCTTGGCGCAGTGAGACGTGGTGACTCTGAACGGATTCATTTGGTGTATGTTTTGTAAAAACTCTGAAGTAAACTTAGTGGCTGTTAACCGACATTTGTAATTTAGTAGGTATATTATGAAAGAGATCGCTTTTGGCGATAAGGCTAATCGCTTGTACGGCAATACGTAAGAATTAAATCAGCTCAATCATTTCAAGACCAAAATCAGCTACATCAGCCCAGCCGTTCTCGAGGTTTAGTGAAACAAACGGATTTATATATATATATATAAAAACAAAGTATATATATATATAAAAACAAAGTATATATATATATAAAAACAAAGTATATATATATATACTTTGTTTTTTCTATCATAAGAACCTTCTCCTGACAAACAACACAAAAAAATAATAGTGAAATTGGTCCAGCCGTTCACGCGTGATGGCGTGACCAACGGATATAGGGATTCATTTATTTATATATAAATATAGATAGACGCGGGTAACACCGCAGAGCGCAGCTAGTCTAAGATAAAAAAGACTTATATAAGAGGCTGTTTGTTATTAAAAATATATTTTAGATTTTTTTTTATAACACTTTAGTGTAGTAGGTACTCGTATACAAATTCTTTTTTTCTACTTAATCTTTTAAATATGTAAAACTAGAAGCATTCAAACGAAAACAATGTTGAACAAAACGTAGCTTGTATGGAAGTAACTTCAATATCTCGTTGGCCCATAACGTCACAGACAGTCATCAAATTGTACGGAACCTTCGATCGAAACGGCCGCAACGAACCCTGACGATATATTCTAACTAGATGAAACTTCTTACTACTTGTAAGTTACTTACTACTTGGTTTTTATCTGACAAGTACCTACGGTTAAGTAGTAAGTAAGTATATATAATTATTTATCCATGTTTTAAGTAAGTTCTATTTTAGCACCTTAACTAATAATCGCTTACATACATTTATGTTTATGTGTAAAAGAGTAAGTCCTGACCGAATGACTGATATTTGCTGGGAATTAACGAAGAGCCTAAAGCGCTGAACCTAGAAACATGAAATTTGGAGGGTGTATTCATTATAGGGTGTGTTATAGGGTCAAATACTCGTAAGGGTTGAAAGTTTATAACTTTTCAATATAAAATTTGTGGCAGGCAACGACGCGGGTGACAGGTATTAGTAAGTAAATATAGATCAGATTATTCATGCTGTTAAATATTGTATATCAGGTACATTGGAGAATCATTTGTTGTATACCGTTCTAGTTTCTCTCTGTCACCTCGTTTCAGCTAAGTACTTCCATTATATTATCAAACAGTTTTTAATCCAATATACCGTTGTTGTTTGGTTAAAGTTAATGTTTTTGATATAATAAATCGTTTATGTTAATGATGACAACGTTTAAGTTTGTCACGCTTAATTTTTTTACCAATGTGAACAGATTTAATAATCTTTTTTACTTCAAAAAGGTATCATCCCGAGAGCTTACTCTTTCGTGTATAGCTATAGATACATTTTAATTCTTAAATAGGATGTCCTGTTATATTTATATAAGTAACGTACGTAAGTGTTGCATGCTCGATGGAAGTCGGGTTTAACTTTTATCAATGTACATTTAATATATATATATATTTAAGTAAGTAAGCATTAGTTGTATATTTAAAGTATCAGAACAATAAACATTGGATTATATTTGTTGTAAAAAGTGAGTTCTTAGAACTCCGATCCACAATCTCTAGAATCGTAGAAAATGTAGAAAGCCAAAGTCGATTATCTTGCGTTAGATCAGAAGTCGTTTGGAAGTTGGTGACTGGATAGGAAACGTGGGTTCCTATTCAATGCTCTTTACTTCTGAATTTTCCTTATCTTTCCTTACATTGTTAGCTTTAACAGTATTGTGAAAAAGTCAACCATTCTAATAAAATCCAAAAATTTAGAATAAAAGCAGAGCTTAAACCGCTGAGACTAGAGATATAAAAATTTAGAAAAAGTATTAAGAATGCGGGGTGAGGATGTACTTAGGAAAGATTTTCCAAAATTTTTTTTTTAGGTAGTAGGTGTTCAAAGTTTTAAACTTCTTTGCATTCTATTATATATACGATTATATTTTATATATACACCTACGTATATCACGAAAGTCATTATTTTTAAGTAGGGTTCGCTGTAAATAAATTAGCTACTAATGTAATAAAATTGTTTTCCATCTTTTCAAGAATGTTACAAGTAAACAAATAATCAGTGCTCGAACTCTCTCGGCAGAAACTCCACGAGAGCGCAGCCAGCAGCAACACAGCGGTCGCAATTTCAAACTAAACTCAAGAAACTAACTAATTAAAGCGAACATGAACGTTTCTGAAAACTGAATTACGCCCACGTCGGTAACCTTGTCCTAATTAAAGTTCCCAATCGAGTGCTTCCACTGAGTTGAGTGACCAAAAGACGGGCGCTCGCATGTCGCGACTCCCAAGTAATGCCGAAGTGACTCGCAGGAGCCGACGCCACCCGAAGTCGGGCCGAGCATTCGCGATCAATACCCCACCCTGGCACCCGCGCCTCGCGTCAATTCCGGGGGCAAAAGTCACGCTTTTGGGATAGCCGTCGATTTCGGACTGTCAGGCCCCGATTGAGTACGTGTGCCCGTCGCCGGCCGCCTGCCCCGGCCTCGCGCGGCACGTCCAGTAACGAGCGCAACCTAATGTCGAATTTTGAATTTCGAAGACGGTCCGAACGAGCCGCGGTCGCTATTTGAATTTGAAATCAGACGCCGACTAATGTTGTTATTCTTAACTCCAATCTCGAATACCGAACAGACCATGTTCATACATAATTTAGACGAGAAAATGTAGATAATGTGAACTTTTGATATTTCAGAATAAATATCCAAAAATACTGGATATTATTGCCAATATTTACATAAACAATAGCAAACTATATTTTAGGCAACGGTACACATGAAGAATAGCGTTGATATGTTTACAATATGTCGTGCAAACACGCCTCGAGGAGGATGTCAGTACACGGGAATTGCGGGATAAAATTGTTGGTCCTCGTGCGATAAGTAGGTCACGAAAGCGATGTCAACTCGAGGACGGACAGACACTTAGATTCGCCACTTTTGCGCCCTCAGCTGCTGAAACAAAAATAGTTCCTCTTTCACAGAGCGAACGAGAATCGTTTTTATAAATTGTCTTTTAAAACTATGACTGTCTGGATTCGAATTTCAAATTCAACAGATCTGTCTCATACTCCGAGGAGGTTGACTTTACGAGTTTGTAAAGTAGTGATGTGCGAGACGGCACTCGGTCTCCATCCAGCCACCCAGCGTCGCCGTCGAGTGCTTCGCTCCTACTTATATCGCTAGAAAATCTCTAAGAATAATGAAACCCCACGCGAGCTCAACAAACTTATTCTTTAAAGCGATCTCGATAGAGCCGGTGCTCCTCGAATCGATATCAACATATTTCGAACGCAACTTTGGCCGTAAGTGGGTCATGGTCGAGTTTCGAACGAACGCAAGGAAAAAACACAATCCGCCCTCCGGCGTGGAACATTGCGAAATTAAAATGTCGCCGTAGGCAAAACTAGGGTTTTTCACAGAATAAGGATGTCATTATCGCGACGCGCGAAAGACGGCACGCGAAAAAATCAGGCTGTATTCAAACGACGAAAAAACGGATACATTTTTTTACTCGGAAATGTATTTTTCTATTGCGGAAGCTGAATTTAATGGAGCGTTGATTGAAACGAGACTAATAATGTTAGCTTTATTTACTTACAATATGTTTATGTGTAGAAAACTGCTTTTATGCAAATTGGAATTCTGTACACAAAAAGTAATAATTACTATTTCGATGCAGTAGTTGCGTGAAGGGACTTATTTATTTAATAAAAACATTAATAAACGTATGTACTTAACAAACAATAAAACAAAAATAGTAGTTAGCACAAATCACAACACACGAATACCTATAAAAATATGGATAAATTATAAATGGCAATAGCAATACTGAATGAGTCTTAAAAAACTTCTTGGTAAAAAAGTTCAATTGACACATCTTAATTACATTCTCAGGTGCCGACGCAAAACCGCGTTTGGAACCGAAAACAGTTAAAAGTTTCGCTAACACCAAGTTATACTAACTTAATCCTCTATTACGCAGACTTAAGCACGTTATTAAACAAAGTTTTAGTACCTATCAAATTTGTAGTTTGCGTACATCGTGTGAAAACGCGGGGCCGGTTACCATCGCGTACGAGGAGTGAGGAGCGAGCAGCGAGCGGCGCGGGCGAGGAGGT
Organism: Ligdia adustata; assembly: GCA_947049295.1. Lineage (NCBI taxonomy): Eukaryota > Metazoa > Arthropoda > Insecta > Lepidoptera > Geometridae > Ligdia > Ligdia adustata. Next base: position 15,302,362 of record OX346218.1, on the reverse strand, counting down.
TCTGTAATGAAATTGTTTATGCCTCAAGTAGGCAACTTAACGTTTACATAAGTTAAGTTTAAGTAGCTTAACTTCAGCCAAATTGTATACGCAATCAGCTGTAAGTTCAACAGCCTTTTTACCCGACTACGAAAGAATGAGGGTTATATTTACCGAGTGTATGTATGTATGTATATTTCTTTGGTACGCGCCCTAGAGCCTAAATGATTTGTCTTAGGCGCAAAAGTAACAGTGGGTACATCAGAATTAAATAAAATCAAATAATGATAATATACATGTTTAAATATTTAGCAGTCGGGTTTTTTGAAGGCGTTTCTAACCAATTGTTTATTCAATATTTATTAGATTAACACAACGGACTTTCAAATTATTATCATCACCTTTGTCCTTGTTCCACTACACAATAACTGTCATCTCTTCGATAATCATTTTGATATCAGCTATAGCTGATATACAAAAGATTATTTTAATTTTATAAGTCAATTCTTTTGACCTCTATTTCCTAGGGTTTATAGGGAACTATAACGAAGATACACGTAGTAGTCAAAGTGGTCTATAAATACAACGTAAAAATAATTTTTTTTGCAAACAACATTAAATATTCAAAAGCTCCAGCAAACACATCAAAAAAATATCAAATGATAAAGTAAATTTCAATAAAACAAAAAACATACGAACCGTTCAGACATTAAAAGGGTTAAGAGAGTAGCTCCAATGAATAGGGACGACCTCAATGAAATATTAATGAGAACGTAACCGAAAAAATACAAAGTGTCTAATCCCAAATCCATGTCAATTTGTGTAGTTTTAGATACGATTGTTTTGTAAGTGTTAACGATTTGAACTTTGCCCTTGCCCGATGGCGAGTTGTAAACGATTAAGGGGACAATGACCTTTGAAACGAATGCTATTATGATAAACCATGGTGATATGAAATAGGAAAATGAAGTAGCGAAGGTTGTAGTGTAAACACTAGCTTTAACGGTAACTTAAACTGTATGACAATTTCTTCCAACACTTAGCCCCAACCAATGCCCCATGAAGACCTAATAACGCCTTCTAAAATTTGCTAGAGCGTATCAAAGAAGAAGCGAGTAGTTTGAATTATGATTGCATCGATCTCTCTACAAAGTTATTGCGAATTTAGTAAAAAAATCGGCGGCAAATCCTACCGGGTTGGGTCGTGGCCACGTAACGAAATTCTCGGAGCGCATGCATCGTAAATTTACGTTCCCGGCGAGAGCAACTTGTGTACTTTACTGCGGTTAGCTTTTACGATGCGCCATAAGCCACGAGCGCACGGCGACATACCGCAATAAAACTATATAAAACTATCTGACAATCACTATAACCTTGGAAACTTCCTACAGCAACTCTAGCTTGATAGTTAACGAATTTTGAACGTGCATTTCCATTTTAAGACAAGCTTTTTGACAGTTATGCAAATATATACCGTAATAGCAATACTCGTAGCAGTACCATTTGAACTATTGTCGACTTTTATTGGTAGTTCGGCTTTTTAGTGGTTGGTGAAGGAAAGGAAGGAGTCCAATAAAACCGATATAAAACATTTATTAGTTTCCATCGGGGACATAATCGTAAGATTTGAATATGATACTACATCTAATTTCCAGGATATTTACATATTTATTTTACGAAATCGGTAATGTTGAGTTATATTTACAATAGCTTTAGGTTTAGGCTTAATATTTCTAAAAAAATCCAATAAAACTTTAATATTAATAGGTACTTGAAACAGCAAAAACCTGTTCCGAAACAAAATACATAGCAAATTTTTTTGAGTGGCCATTACGTTGTTCTGTTGTTTGTCGGAAAAGACTAGACTTTTCCGATTTTGACAAAACTGATTTGGACCACGTGAGAAATAATATACTAAGTAACCTCTCACACAAATATTTTTTATAGTTTCCAAAGTTTTTTAAATGCCTTTGATAAAATACTTTCAATATGTAAAAAACCTTTATATTTCATCTATTTTTTTTTTGTATAGAATAGCGTCAAATGGATTTTTCTGTAATGATAGCGCTTGTTACTGTTTATACAGTGATTTACAATTGCAATACTCGTATCGTATGCATATGTACATTTACTTATAAATCGCTATGTCTGTTACCTTGAACCCCTCTTAATTCCCGCTACCGGTTCCCTCCACCTACACACTGTATCGGTCTACTATTCCTATTTTCTGATAATATCTCAATACGCTACATTTTATTTTATTTTTATTTTCTTGTTTATTGACTGAACGAGATAAAAAAATTCCAAACTTTTATTAAAACACTGATAAAGACGAGTCACAAATGTTCCAGATAAGAGAAACATACTGATTATCGTACAAAGTATTATGAATAAAACTTGGATGGTATGGGAATAGATTTAAATGGATTCTCTCCATGTTTGACAAAACAACGAAATCGTGTTCTTGGGGTTTTATTGAGCTATGAAAATTTGGAAATAATGTTAATTTATTATGTGTTAACTAAAACTTTACATTTTTATTTCTAGGCTTTGGGTTCATACAGTTATGTTATGTTGAGATAAAAATATGCTTGTTTAGAATAAGAAACTTTTAGCGCGTCGCTTTGAAAGGATATGTTAAGCAAAATTAAGACGTAAGTTGAAGTATTAATTTTTTCCATCACATTTTAAACGTTGCTTGTAAGTGTCTGCTGTTACCGATACCAATATCAAGTTTATAATTAGCTATCTTATTAACCTAACTGACAGTCGCATGAACGGTAAATTACCATTTAAAGGTTAAAATCTAAAATCGACTTGGAATTTTTACAAAAACATATTTATTTCCATAACTTTTGGCGACAAATAAAACAGCTGTTTATAACATATACTTCACAGACTGCTTGCTCTGTGGCATTAGCTATAAATTAAAAATTGTTTTTATTTAAAACTTTTTAAAGGTGTTATACGACTTAGCTAATTCAACAAATTTCACATTTAAGTTTGATCCCAATGGTCGTTTTTAATGAGAAAAAGCGCAGTAAACACCCTGTGACTATACGAGTAAGTACTCAACCACCCTGTATAGTGCGGTGCAAAGTTAAGTGGCTTTGTCCTCTCTAGTGTTAAATATTGAGTGCAGCGGAACCGACCAGACTTTGAATACAATGTTTTTGCTAACTTTTTCCTTTACAGCTGCATATTTTTGTACTTGACTTTACCGCTCTTTGCACACGAATAGATGGCGATCCAGTTTGTTTTTATAAGGCTTCTATAAAATAAATACAAGCTAGAAAAGAGTGCCTTTAAGATGCTAGCTTTTAATTTATCTTGTTACCCGACTGCGAAAGAAGAAGGGTTGTGTTTTTCGAGTGTATGTATGTATGTATATATCTTTGGCACGAACTAAAGCCTAAACGGCTTGTCGTATTTTTATGTGAGCGGTATCAATAGATTCGTCTTAGTCGTGAGAGTGACACTGGGTACATCGAAATTAAAATCATAATAATCATTAAGGACGCACTTCTAACCACTTGTTTTAAATGTGTTTTAAATTTTTTGTTGTTAAGTATAAGTTATCTTAATGAATTGTATTCTTTATAAATCGCATAAAAGTAGTCGTCACCGCGGCACATAAAATCGAATATAATTACTAAAGTTAAAGTTCTAGGATAGGACTCCTACTTGACCCTCTTAGGAGTTGAATTTCCCATATTATTTCCTTAGTGGACTCACAATTTTTTGTCTTTAGGTTAATTCATTAGGCTCTGCGTTGATTCCTAGCAAATATAAATCAGGCAGTCAAGATTTATTCTTTTAAACATATATATATATACTAACTGCGCCCTGCGGCGTTATCCGTGTTAACACAGAATCAAAAGTAGCTTATCTGTTAATTCAGGATCTAAGCTATATCCTCACCAAATTTTATCTCAATCCGTTCAGTAGTTTTTGCGTGAATGAGTAACAAACATACACCCACATTCTTACAAATTTCGTTTATAATATTAGTTGGGTATTTTAGCTTACAAAAATAAATGAAGTATAAAATCGTTTGTAGTATTATTAGTGAAGCGCTTTGATCAACACCTCTGAACCACGCCAATGGCGTTGTGTGTTGTGTGTTGTGTGTAAAACATATTGTGTAATCAAACATTAAAACACTCGTAACGTATTAATAATCGTAATTACGTTGAAATGATACTAATTGAGTTGAATTTAACGGAATTATCGCCAGTAAATTGTTTTGACTGTTGTTATATTATTTGCTGGGAAATGTTCATGTTTTAGTTCATTGTTTCTGATTTCAAAAATTGACAATATATTTTTGTTTTCGAATTAGTAACTGGTTGAAGTTATTTTCTACCGACTTTCTTTATTCTGTTGTTACCTGTTCTCTCTGAGGTGATTGGGGACCAATTTGAAAAATTGTTTTTTTTTTTAATTTGATTACTTCTTATTTAAATTTTTCCAAAATCAGTCCAGAGGTTTCATTTTTAAATTGAAATAACTGAAGAAGTTCCATCGGCAAATGCCATACCTAATGGCAGTCATTTAAATGTTATATTTGGACAAAATATTTGATTAAATTTATTCATGTGTCGCTATTCAAAATTGTAACAGCATTTTCATTATAGTGTCCTCTAAAACATACTTAATCAGTTGCCCATTAAATATAATAAATCAGTAGATAACTATTAAAGTAATTTAATACCGGCACATTGCACCAAATGGTACGCAATTGATTTCAACGCAATTCTGGGTCTTATGTCTCTGATACACTGAGAGCAAATTGACGCAGAGACTGGATGGAAAGTGCAAGACCGAGGCTTATGGATTTTTTAGAGATCTATATCCAGTAGAAGACTGATGCAGGTTTTAAGAGATGATAATATATATGTATATATGATTTGTGACCGCCAGGTATTCGTGACGTACAATTTGATTAATTATAAATGATGAAGAATTATGAATGATGATGATTATTTAGGAAAAAAATTGTTTGTTAATATTGCGCGTCAAAACAGTATTCTGACTAAACTCAGTGAAAACGTGATATGGGTACACGATTGCCTGACAACACCCTTGAAAATCGCCAAAACTCAAACGATGCTCGGAAGGTTTTTAGTTTCTATTATATACAAATACGTCCAAAAATAGTGGGAACAAAAAAGTGTCAGTAATTTCAAGTCCGACAGCATTTCGATGACTATCGATATTACTTACTAAGTTCTTCTGTTGCTGTGTCTTGAACCACCGACGACATTACTCCACAATCCTCCATACAACTTGACCGACCAAGTGACTAATTTTTATATGGAGAACCTAATATTTTTTTTCGAATATTGCAAATTTTTTTCAACAATGGGTTCACCCTGATTGGTAGACTAACACCCTTAAGTATTGTTACACCATTCTGTTACACGTTGCATATAGACATCTAAGTCGCTCATCACAACCTTAAGTGCGCTGATCTAATCTAGCGCTTAAAGTTTAAACGCAAGCAACTTGAACGTTAATTTTAATGGTCCGATTATTTCGACCGCCTCTTAAAAACTGTGTAGTGTAATGATGGGAAAGTGCTTTTAATGTGTGATAGCTTAATTGGTATGTATGTTGGTAGACTCGCTTGGGTTGTAGGCGGCTACGTACAGAGGCGAGGAGCGGTTGGGATGTAAACGGGCAAACGCAATACTTATATAATGATCGAATTATCAGAGTCTAATACAGATTGTTAAGTTGAAAAATCTATCGCCAAGCACCTACCTGTGTGTTCCGACAACCTTACTTGAGAGACAGTGTATTCCAAATTAGACATGCTCCATCTAGGGCATCAGTGTCGCTGACAACTGTAAATGCGCGATCTTATGGTCAAATGTCTAACTGTGGTTGTTAAAAAAAACTGCGACACCTAAATTTGTTACAGATGTAGTGTTTTATAATAATCTAACTACCCTTAACTCTTAACAACCTTAACTCACACAAGCAAAGATAAATAATAAAGAGTAAAATATAAAAACACCACATTTGTGCTGCAACTAAAAAAACACGGTAAACATTGTTTTTACCAAAGAAGTGATGATGAATAAACGATGAAGTATTTAAGTTCATTTGCGATATGAAATTATTACTCGAACTTAATTCTTATAATTGTTTAATGTAATGCGTACTATTTTGATTATATCGATAAAAAAGAGAGATAGATAGATAGATACTTTTGGCGGATCAGTAACATTAGGTAAGTATAAATGACAAGCTGCACCCAGCGCTTTTATCCGCGGTGGACATTTGATCATCCTATGAGAACACTTCTATTGCCCGGGATAAAAAGTAGCCCGTGTGTTAATCCAGGGTGTAAGCTATTTTTATGCCAAGTTTCATACAAACCCGCTCAACCGTTTGAGCGTGAACAAGTAACAATCAAACACACAAACATACAGACTTTCCCTTTTATAATATTAATGTAATTACACTATTGTCTACAAGAAACATTGTCAAAGACAGAACATGGCGTTATTTTTTAAATTTCTAAACCCCTCAAAAGAGCGTAGTGTAATTTAACTTACTCTACCTCTAGCCGCCATTTTGTTTGCACTAAACATTAAAAAAATTCGCCCACTCATACGTCCTAAACTTTAACGATAATGACCAACATGAATTTTAACTAGAAAAGCTATTTTCACACTTTTTACCCTTCTGCGCTCCCTGTCCGGTTAGGTTTAAATGGCCATCACGACGAGATGGAAATTTTAAACGGATTTTTTTGCAATATTAGCATGTTTTTTTAAGTGTTTACTTTAATGACCTGAAGCTAGTTTTATAGCGTAGTTTGTAGAACGATAGAAAATACAATTTTGTTGAACGTTGTTTCGTAAAACGGTATGGCGGCAAATATTTTTTTGATTTAATTTTAATAATAAATTAATTTACAGTCACCATTTAACGGACTTTTCGGTAATATTTACTGTACAAATTATTTCATTAAATATATATTTTTAATAATTTGTGGAATGAATATTACCTAGAAAATTATGTTAAACAGTAACTGAAATTTTTAGAATTCTGAACCTAACTACTGATATTACCTCGAGTGATATGACGTAATGAAGCGTTTTACAAATCTAAGTGGTGTTGCCTCTGCATAACTCAACTAGAACTGAATAGATCTATGATGAACAACAAAACAATATAAGGTATGGATATAGATAAACACAACTCTTATATTAAAAACCAGTTTTTAAACCAGTTTTTAACACTATTTAACAAACAATACAAAATTATATAGATTTTTAATGGCGGACTTATCGCTTAAAGTTATCTCTCTGTCTCTGTAAATTTAGCCTTCACTAGATGGGTCCTATAGTTTGTGACAAAAAGCATGAATACAATATTTACCTACCTAAGATTTATAACCAGTGTTTTGCACGTATAGCTAAGAAATAAATATTTTCCTGTTTCTTTTTCCATCCATATCTGTACTATTTTTGTGGAAGGCTAGTAAATCGATACACAAGGACTAAACATCACGGCAACTAAATGAAGACAAGGTTACAATTAAGTAACACACGCTGCGAGAAACATATGTGAACTACGCACAATCACAAGCTACGCCTAAACGTAAACATAAGCACAAATCTCACATACACAGTAACTCGTATGTACTGACGACTCCATTTGTCATAGAATTACACAGTCACGTTAAGTGTGTGACAGACTGTGAGCCAAAGCTTTGGCGAGACAAGTTCCGTGTGACAACGCGTTATGGTTATGGAGGCTCATTAAGCTCCACTTGTCTTTTGTATCATCAACTGACGGCATGGTTTGTGCGTTATTTGAAATGATTGCGGATATTGGTACTTTAATTACTTATATTATTAACCTTTGATTAAGTAAAGCGGTTGCGACGAGAATGTATAAAATAAGCATCAGTAATGGTTTAATATAATCAAGCTTACAAGGTATATTAAATTAATATATAAGTTGTGAAATATAGACTATGTTTTGTATGTTATAAAAGGAGATATATTTGTAAAATGGCGAGTACATTTCTGTTAAAAGAAAAAATATTTAGAAATCGTATCAAAACTTTTTTATTATAAAACAGCTATAGAGGCCAAACTAGACGGAAACGACTGTATCTTGGCGGATATTCTCTAACATTTTATCAATTTAAAGATATTGAATCAAAATGTATGATCATATAATATATTTTCAGAAAAACCCTACTTGAATACTGTAACTGTCTTTACTAATTTAGCCAGAAAATAGTTTTCATGGGTAGTAGTAGAGGAGCCCGGAGTGCTAAATGTGTAGCTATAAATATGTCTCTGATAACAAATGTATGTTAATCTGACAAATTTCATGGTGGGGGCTATACAGGTAAAAAATAGATAAGAAAAAAGAAATCGCTTCCACTTCCTAACGTTCCACTCAAATCATTTAATTATTGACAAGCATACTGTTTAGTATTTAACCTACCTTATCATAATCTGACGCATATAAGTATTCCAGCTAAACAAAGTATTTTTAAATATTTTGACAGGCTGCCCTATTAGCTCAACTGTGCATTGAGAGCTTATATTTGGAAGATATACTCTACAGGATGTAAGGAATCTCCCATATGTTAATCTGACACGCTCGAGTAGTTCACAAAATCCCCTCTTGGACTCCCCTACTATAGGTAGGTTAGCACCAATGCAGACTTTTAAAAATTCGAATAAAAAACCACAAACGAATGTTTTCAAACGAAAAATTGAGAACGAGCAGAGGATTATAAGTCAAAAAGGCGGGACAGCACACACCGCACCGGACATATCGCCCGATGGTACAAAACGTCCCGCTAGTTATGTTTCCTGAATTTTGGACGAATTTTTAGTTCAAATATTGTCCCGTTATCGTTGAACAGTTGTCCGAATTAAAACGACGCCTACAGCGACGGCAACGAATGTGACTTCATGCTTGATTTTTACGAGGAAAAATGGATTTTGCTTCGCATCGTTTTGCTAACGTGAAATTCTTGAGCCAAATTAGTATTGGAATTTACACAAATATACAAAAGCTGAGAATTAGTCTTCAAAAGGAATGATATAGAGCGCCTTAACGTTTAAGGCACGGGGCGATTACTGCTGAGGTAATATATATGGCGGATAGAAAGATTGTTTCTCATTTAAAATTGGTATCCCGTCATATGTATATATCATGTTGCAGATTATAATATACGAGTAATAGATAAACCTTCTTTATTCTTTAATAATTAGACAAAGTATTGAAAAAATATAATTCGAAAAATAATCTTACTAAACTAAACATATTTACGTATTTTTTTGTTGATATCTATAACCTCTCAGTGAGTGAAGGCCTCCGCTATTTTTCTGCCCAATTTTCTATCACTTGGCTTATTAGTTAGTAATTTTTACATGATGTTTCTAATATTTCGTACAACTAATACAATTACAGATATATCACTTCTTAGTATGTATGTAGTAGCAATAGCGATAAAACCGCCATTAAAAATCTTCTGTGTTAAGTATATTTATATTTCTTTATATACTAGTGTTCAATAAAGAGTTGTACTTACCGTAGTGCAATATTATGTGAGTAAAAAATCAACCAACATAATTTCCATTGAAGTTACCATTAATTCAGCGCATATTTTATTAAACACTATCTGTTCTCGCGGCTCTAGACGATGACAGTTAATACTCATTGCTTTTATGAGTTGCAATTAAAACTCATCTAAATAATCATCAGAACTACAAGGTTGTTACCTATCGTAATTATTCAAGAATTAAGGACTGTACATATCAACCCATAGAGTCCCATAGCTGGGCATGGATCTCCCCTAAAAGGGGTGTAGGCCATAGGCTAATAGGCTAGCTAGATAGCGAATTGAGGACTTCTCTTATCGTTGAAAGTTATACATATTAAATTCCTTGACAAACTCACGATTTGACGATTTTCTTCGTCATCGTTTAAGCACGTGATAAATTTTAATATGCACATGACTGAAAAACACAGAGGTGCATGCCTCAACCTGGATTTGATCCCGCGCCCTTTCGCTAGCGATGCGAAGGGTTTACTGACTAGGCTACCACTAACTTACGAATTAAGGACTGCATAGAAGTACATACGAAGAAACTAGCTCATAGAACTGTTCAATTTCACGCCACTTTATCCAATAAATTAATTACGCCTCTGTAAATCTGTCGGGTCTCGATTGATGTATTTCTTGGACACATTTTACAATACTTAGGATATAAATTGTGCCAACTAGCTGCTTGTAGGCTTCGATTGATCAATGGGGAAACAGCGGTGTGGTTTCAATCGCGGCAAAGGGTTCCGCTGATTGATGGCCACCATTTGCGTCACTTTATCTGCGAATAGATTTAAAGTGGCTAAGGATCCTTTCGCTTTGTTTGTTTTTATTTATTGCAAAGATGAGATGAGGACTCTCAGGAACTCTGTGGACGACATTAATGTAAAATGAGAAAAAAAAACATTTATTTTAGCTCACACCATTTAATTTTATGCTATGGTAAATACAAATTTTATAGATTTGTACCTCTAGGTAATGTAATTTAAAATTATTATTAACAATTAGTAGCTTTTATAAAATTCGACTTGAATTTTTACGTTTTTTTGATTTATGAATCAAACTACTGGAACGGTTTTGATTAAATACGAGTAAGTATATACATACGATACCAACTGGAAAATATATTTTTGAGAAAAATGGACGTATTAAAAACCTTTTTCTTTCTAAAGTTCAGTAAATAAGAAATAAGAGTTGAGTTCAAACTAAGAAAAAGCATTTCGAAAATCAAACAAAGATCTGCTTTACACATTACCAGGTCACGTCAAGGGAATTATGTAAAGATGAGGTACGAGCAGAACTGGCTTGCGACAATCCTCCCATAAACGTCCTACAAGAGTTATGCAAAGATTGAAAGCCTGTAAAGCCTTACTCAGAAGTGGTCGAGTATGTACACCATTCCGTCGACAGATACAAATGTGCATGCGCCTTAATACGAGTATCTTTATGTCGCAATACGAAAGTTGATGAGATAATGGCATGTTTTCAAAGGGACGTGTAAAAGTGACTTAAGTGCTATGTCAGGCCTTGTTTGCTCAATACTTGGGGATAAGTTTTTGCATACCCGTCGTAACGTGTTCATTCTGTCGTTAATTTGTGAAGAAATAGCGCGTTAAACCTTTTTCAATCCGATAATAAAGTCTGATAAAATATTTGTGATCTTTTTCGTTTTTTATTTAAATTCGATACTTATTTGCACCTAAAATAAAATTATTGCTAAATGGTTAGATAAACAAATATAAGTAAATTCCTAAATTGATTTTGATTCCTCTGGGCAGCATGGTGCACTGTATGTGCCCTTTGGAAGACTCGTCCCCATACTTATGGGGACGTATTTGGTATCATACAATAATATACATCTGTATAAAACTAAAACAAAGATTCATTTTTTATCCAAAAATAAACTTAAATCATTTTACCTAAGAAATAATATGTTAGCCATTTGACCATGGTCTTTGGTTTACGCGACTAGTGAGGAGGCCAGAGGTTGTAAAAATCATGGAGAAATTGAGTCAAATAAATAAATGGATTAAGTGACAAGAATTTTAAATAGTTTAAATATCAAGTTCCATTAAATAGGTTGTTCCAGATAGAACGTTACTAAAAAAGTTAAGCGACTGAGTCTACGAGTGACCGCACGTCACATCACAAAACAAACGCGTCACGTTCCCCTCGGAGTTGGTACTCGTACGTCTAAATCTGAACTATTGTCGCCGCCATTGATCAAGACTAATGGTCCTAAGACGTGTCGAACGACTTTACAACTATGAAATGACTTAACCGACACTAGGTACTGTACGGTATCACGCAACTACGAAATCTACTAGTTAGTTTACATCGTAGTTGACCGAAGAATCGAGCGAAGCGTCTCTGCACCAAATCTGGCAAAATGTTCTTACGTCTATAAATTCACAGACATAAGAACATTTTGCCTGTTATTTATTTGAATTGGGAATTTTTGGGGGCCGACTACTCGTATGCCACTTCCACACGGGTTGTAGTTTCCTTCAATTTTAAAGAGACTTGGTGTATGGGTTAAATTATTTAAAATTTCTTAATCGTCGGCGATATTTTTTATTTTATTTTATATAAAAATATACACATATATTTATATAAAAGGGGGGACATTTTCATGAAAAAGCGAAATCCACGACGAACCTGTAAAAATAGATTTTACAACGACATTTATTTTATAAGGTCTAAGGATATTTGTAAAAGTGAAATAAAGAAATTGGGTGTATGGTAATACAACGTAAGTACCGCTCTACTTTTTATACAAAAAAAAACCTAACCGCTTTGACTACTTACCTATTCAAGTTCAGTATTAACTTCATAACGTTATGTCGATGAACCGTTATTTTAACTGCTGTTAATTGTAATCGTTAATGAATTTATAGCCGTTTATAATTCCTATACGTTTTATCAAAACTCGAAGTTAGTTATAAAAACTTAGGTATATTGAGATCCGACGCAAGAGTGTAATGCAAAATCAACTTAGTATATTAATAGCTAACCAAAATGTTTTTTCGGTGGAATAGGAAGACGTATTCTCTCGTGAATTACATTTACATTTGATACCTTTTACAATTAAAGTTATTAGATGATAGTTTAGTTTAATTTGTAATTGCTATGCCATAATTAAACAGTGTACCCACATGTTATGTTTTGAAACTAACTATTGATTTAGGTTAGAATATAAGTAATGGTCATTCAACATCGAAGTAATCATCGCAAGAATAGGTTACTTGTGCCGAAGAGGAGAGGTAAAGTATGCAGTAATAATGTATCGTGCATGACAGTTAAAATTTATAATAAATTAACAGACCAGTTTTAAAGAATTGAATATCTCTAATTTTAAACATAAGTTATTCAAATATCTAATAGAAAAATGTTATTACAATGTTGAATATTATTCTAGAGATCAATGTACTTATATTTATCTATAGAAAAATCTAGATCTAGAATGACAATATATCTAATTTAGTAATATTTGCACACATTAACTGGTAGAATATTTGACACAAAACCTATTGTATTTTACATTTTGAGACAATATTCTAGCAACAAAATTTATTTTGATTTGATTTAGAACTTTTTTAACATACGATCTGTACTTATATCATCTATCTATGTATATGAAAGAAAAAAGCATTGAATAAGTTAAATATTGGCTACAGTTCTTACATAAAAAAGGTAAATAATATTCATTAGAAGCACAGAGCGACGTTACTGGTTCCAATTCTCGTGTTTAGTAACGGTTCGATGGAGCCTAGTGTTCACTATCCTAATCTAGACATACCAAATAAAGGCAACCCTATTAAGGTACCGCAAGCCCTTTCATGTTTATAAGCACACCTGAATCACCAACTATAACTATCGTTTCTATAACGTACCAACCCTAAACGTTATTTAGTAGCAGTATTATTCGACTAAGCTGCTTTCAGGTCCAATTTTTGTGTGAGCAATATTTTCATAGTTTAGTTAAACTAGAACTTTTCTCTAGAAGTATCTTGAGAATATGAAAAAAATACTTATTTCTCGCACGCTAAATGGCGTGGAAAGTGTGCTGAAAATATTATGAAATCCCAGAATAGAGCTTAGGATCTCGCTTAAGCTTGGCGATTTGAATAGGACTAGCCGCATCGCTAATACTAAAACGACATGATATACTTTTTTAGGGTACCGTAGTATTACAAGAAACACAAATACATATTCCCTCTCTGTCTCACCGTCCTGTGTCTAACTTTTTAAGGATCAGTAGACTATTTTACAGAGCATAGTTATAGATAGTCACGCTCAAATATAATCTAAATTCTATTTAGTCATATCGATAAAACTACCATTCTTTTATTTATTTGAAAATTATTCTTTTACACATATCTCCTATATAATATGATATACAAGTAGTTAGTAAAATATCAGGCATATAAGATTATTTTCGGATGTTAAAAAATACATTTAAATTTAATATACCTCTCTAACGTCATGTCATCCCGCTCAAACTTAACCCCCGGGATGAAAAATATTAAAGCTCTACTAAAAGATTTAAATAGTCTCATCACACTATTAACTTATTTACCGTACAGTTAAATGTAAACTGGCTTCAACTAATATTAAAGTTTTGTAAGCGTAGTCTTTTAAGCGAAATAATGACGAACTTTCTTAAACTGTTTGTTTGGGTGCGCCCACCCTGCAGTTAGTGTCGGTGCATGGGTATAGATGGCGTTAGTAGTAAGGTTTTCACTACAGAATCATAGTATAACAATAAATATTGTTTTGCAATCTGTAATTTTCAGTTTACAGAGTTTATGTACTCAATACAAACGATTATCGCATACCCAGAAAATATATTTACACCAAAACAACTACTTATCACATTATTTTTTGAGTAATAAAGAGCGAAATATAACAATGATTCGCATGTAATAAGTTTGTAATAATTTCGTAGTAAATACTTTTATTTTATTATTATTATTAGCATAATTTATTTTGAGAATGCAAACATTATCGCCATCTTTACATTATTATGCATTTAAAGGCAAGACATTTATTTGTCAATTTTACAATACGAAACACTTCCGTTAATAACGTGATCATATTAATATTTAATATCCTATCATCAGGCAGGTTTATTAAAAGTCACAATAATCATATCAATATATGAAACATCCTGACACTGGAAGCAAGTGATCCCGCTGCAAGCGCCGCGCCGCACGCGTGACCAATGCCCCCATTCAGTTTGATAATGCTCTTTTTTGTTCCCTCAACCCAATTCCATTCTTATAGCCGAGTATAATCGTCAAAGAAGCCGTTTGGCTTCAACTAAAGAGTAAAGATGTTATTTCGTGTAGGAAAAAAGTTTACAGCTACTTCATCGCCGATGCGTTATTATTATGATGCGTTTTTGTGGGAATCGAATTGCCATAGATAGTTTTTATGATGTGGTGTAAGGTGTAAGTGATTTTTTAGATATTGCTTTGTTATGAGGGTATGATTTTGATTGCCTCTTTAATTAGCCAAAAATGGCTGTATAAAATATGAAATGTCAACTCAATTAGATTTTAACAGAAAACTTTAATTTAAGTTTCACGTTATACTCATACGAGACATCCGTCAACCATCACTCTTCAAAAATAACTTACCAAATTTATCTACCCTAAACCATAATAAGATTAAAATTGACGCAATAGTTAAACTGAACGCCCACACATTTTATTACAATAAACTTAATCCGTTCACAAATCATCGATTATAATTTTATTATTAAGCAATCGAAGTATTTTAAGGAGCTTATCCAAAGAATGCACCTTCTATCTATCTCTCCATCAATCAAGTTAAAGCTTCGATATTATGGTAATACTTATACACACTTATAGACGATATTGTCAAATAAGATAACGTTAAAACCATAAACGAAATCTTATATGAGAAGAATGCAATAAGATCATAAATACAAAATATATATATAAGTAAGTATAGTTACATAAGAAAGAATAGATGCATACATTTAAACGTCCAAAGAAAACGGTTTTGTAGTCAATAGCAATATCTTCATAGATGTAATAAATATCGTTTAAAATGACAAATGACCAAGATTAAAGGATATTGCAATTTGGATTGCCTACGCATAGCAGTGCGTTGGTCATATGACGTCATTATACTAACGATCACTATTCAGTCTCTCCCATTTCCTGTTCGTAATAAAGAAATAGAGTATGATAATATATTCACTGAGACTATTGTACCGGAAAATTGAAAAATACTTGTTTGATGATATTGCATTCATATATTCATGGGAGCACATGTTTGCGTAGATTCTATTATGTCGCCAGGATGTATGAGATGTGTGTCAACATGTACATAGAAAAAACACGACGACGAATTGGTTCGTGCCGATCTTCAAATGTAGTGTCAGTCAGAAATCTCATTAGTATTATTAGTCATAAATTGTTACCTCGCACTTAAGTAAACGAGTTTTTATTCTTATGTCGGCTTATTCAATTAGAGTCATTTATTCAAATTGCTCTCAAAGATATCCAAAATAATCAAAACTAAACTTTAGATTTGATCTGTGACATTAGATTATTAACCTGAAATAATATTAAAAAAAAAACAACTTGATATTGATTTGATAAATAAACTCAAATGAGATGAAAAATGTAAATAAATGAAAACTTAAGTAAATTATTAAAGATGCAGTCATTGCTTTTTAGCATCGCCGTCTATTTAAATGTAAATTGTATGAATATTTTACCAAATATTATTGTTTATGAATTAATTACCATACATAATTATTGTGTTAGCATTATCACAGAGTTCCTTACAAATAAGTTGCGTAACAGTCCATTGCTCCCAAGTTAATTCTGTTATTAATATTATCACCGTGATTGATGGCCAACCTAATTTGAGCTCGACATGTGCTGCCTCCGCTCGCTAACTAGCTTTCGCTAATAGCTCGCGAGCTGCACCTCTAATGGCGGAATTATTGGCTTCTTCTTCAGATTTATCGTTGCTTATATCGTCTCGTACAATTCTGTGCCTATTTGTGCTACGAGTATCAATAGTTTCATCAAATATTCTGTATATTTTTCTCTGTAATACTTATTATTTCAATTTGTATATATTATCATAATCATCAGCCAAAAGACGTCCACTATTGGACATGGCTTCCCTCTTTGAACGCCATTCCGAACGACAAGCTGTCAATTGCATCAACTGGTTACTTGTGACTTTTTATATGCCATCGATCCACCTAGTGCAAGGCCTACCTACGCTGCGTCTTCCAGTTTATGGTCACATGCTTTCTTTCATATTAAGTCAAAAGACAAGCAGTATACCTGTAAATAAACTTACTTGAATAGTTACACTTAATATCTTACAAATACAAAGGAACTATTGAACTACTAACATGTAATCATAATTTATATTACCACCTACGTTCATATTAACAACTCTAGTTAGAAATAAGTAGTACGACATCAGTGTGTAATTATTAGTTATTAGCATCACATCGTCGGCACAATACTTAATTAGCAATAATCCAATTATCCGTGACACTTCACAACCTAACTTTCAAGGCATGAAGAAATTTTTGATAATGACAATTATAGGCATGAATAATAATCACTCAATATTAAGATATATTTGGAAACTTAAATTATTTAAATTGTCCAATAATTTGAAGGTAAAATATTCAAATCACATTTTTCAACAGAGTAAAATACGTATATAAATTATATCTTATACATTTTACGGTATTGCTATAAACCGAGCAAAATGTGGCAGTCTTTAAAAACCAATTTGTCCAAATTTTACGAGTGCGGTTAACGCATCAAACAATGAGCCCGAGTATTGCGTTTTTTATCGTTTACCTAACTATAACTCTTTTATTGGCCTCCATAAAAGTATCGAGC
Organism: Ligdia adustata; assembly: GCA_947049295.1. NCBI lineage: Eukaryota > Metazoa > Arthropoda > Insecta > Lepidoptera > Geometridae > Ligdia > Ligdia adustata. The sequence goes on along the minus strand of OX346218.1, from coordinate 15,284,878 downwards.
CCTTTTTTGATTCCATGCGCATCGAAACCGGAGAACCCTTAATTACAAGTTATATTCGGTAATGTCAGGGTCTATAATTACAATTCGGAAAGAATAGTTCGGGCATATGTAATATTGTAGGCGATTAGGGTGTTTTTGTTCCTGATGACATTGTGTTTTCTGGGAAGTGAGTTGTTTGTTCAGGCCACGTGGGAGTTCCGTCGTGTTGTCTTTCTTGTGCCGTTTGGATGCATGTGTCGACCTCGGGTTAAATTAACCGGAAACTTTGGGGGAAATAGTTAAGATTCAGTGCAGGTCTGTTGCAGTCACTCAGAAAGTTAAACGTACGCCGTTCGTAACATGTGTCGTTTAAAATAACTGTGACGTTGGAATTGAAACTCCGTCGCTGCTGTTGGAATTTTAAACTTATTAGTTGAATTAAACTACGTATTTAGTTTGTGAATGCTGATTAGCATTTGCTGGTTGGGGAAAACGGGAATTTGGAACGTTTATATTTATTTTTCTAACTAAAACTAACGAGCGCTTCGAGCGTGATCACATTAACGTTTCGTATGAATAAATGCATCTCCGTACGACACGAGAACAGTTTCAGAATGTAAACGCAAACGCAAGGAACCGGTACGGCTCGATGAATAAAATATCGTATCTTAATGCAAACAGAAAACAAGTTTGTATCGCCGGTAGCGGACAATGTAATCGATAAACTCATCCAATTTAAAAACAGGATAGGATAACACAACAATAGCTGGATGACGGTGCAGTTCTGTCACACAAACAATACTCGCTCCGAGAGTCAACGCGGCTCCGTGAATGGTACACATGTACACGTACAGTATTCCGTGGTAGAGATGTAAATTACGTAAAAACTCAATACAAGCGGGTGGGTTCTATCTTTTGATAGTATAATGTGAAGGTTCGTGCCTCGGCCGGAGTCGGCGGGATCGCGCGGGTGGTCCCAACTCGGTGGACTATTTAAATATTTTTTTATTTTATTATTTGCCATCACTACACTTTGATTTATGTTTGTTTAACACGAAGGTGTTGGGACAACACCGGTGTGATTTGTTGGCTCTTTATTGGCTATCCATTTCAATTGACCACAAAATATGACTTTATATTTTCGGCCCATAAATTATTCGTTTTACGTGTTTTGAAAATGTTAAAGTGATTTAAAAGGTTCGGAGCGTTTGTTTACTGATGTCAATTAGTTGATTAGTTGATGGAGGTAATCTTTTTATTTGTACATTCATTAGCAACGGGTTATCGCTGTTCCAATTTATTGTTATACTTTGTGAGCTACTAAACGGCTAGTTTAGTTTACTAATCTTCGTTAAAACCATCATTTAGTTGTGAAATGACAGTTGAAATAAGTATTGCAACTAGTTTGTAAAATTATTTTATTATGAATATAATACAAATAGTTGTAGTTCAGTGATTGTGGAGTGAGAATAAAGTGCTGCTGCGGTTAAGATGACACATACTCATATAAATATGATAAATAGTAATTTCGGTTATTTGTCTTCAAATACCAATTGTATACTTTCAATTCAGATACTTTCAAATGTCCTTAAAAATATGACTATTTATAAAACATTACGTATATACAAAATACATATTATTTTTCACTCAATTTAGAACTGCGTGATAAATCAGCAACTAAAGCAACTTTGCTGCTAAAAGTTCTGAACCTTGTTCAAACTCTGAATGTATTTAAAATCGTAACATTATTTTAATCCCTTCAATACAGTTCTAATCGAACAAAATGGCTTCCAACTTAACCGTTGAGTCCAAGTTAGTTCTCGTTAACTGCACTTATCTGAACAAAATAAAATAAAGCAATTGTTGACTCATCGAGACCATTAGTCGCTTTATCTTGAACTCGCGCTGTAGAATGTTGTTACACAAAAGTTACAAGAGCATCCTTGTTCAAAACAACGAGCAAGATAACTTTGACTTTGTCGAAAACAACAGATTATTAAGTTTAAATTCTTCCCGTAATTTACACAAAGTCAACATGAGGAAGAGCTTATATAGGAAAGTCAAATGAGTGTAAAACTTGCGACTCAAAAATCAATTAATTTTACACTGAAATGTGAATAACAATCCAGTTAATATCGTTTATTGATCAAACTTCGAAAAAGTTAAGTATGTCATAGTCTTGAATAAGGTAGCCTCATTTCTTCTAAGTGTATTTTCTGTTATGGCGTAGAATAACACAATTCCTTTCGACAAATCTCACTAAATGTGTTTCAATAAATTTTCTATCGTTTCTTAGAACATTTGCAGTAGTCTCATTTTTCCTATTTTCAGCATTGTCGAGTGTGTCGAGTTCAGCGACTCTGTTTATTGTCAGATTGCGGATTGTATCAGAAACGATACACTTTTCACTTTGGATGTGTGTATTTGGATGTTTACGATTTGTTAGTTTAGCTTTTACGATTCCCAAGATATTTATGTTCTTTGATGTTGTATTGTCGATATTTTTTACGGTTAGAACTCGTCTGTAGTGGTATTAAATTTCTTCGTTTTCTTTCAAAGCACTTTTATGCCTTTATTTAAGTAGAGACATAAATTGCTACTAAACTTGCTTGTTCTCTGGTACATTTTATACTCTACTTTACTGATAAGTTATGTTTTCAGAATATTGGAAAAAGTTTTGTGGAACTGCATTAATATTACCTATAATAGCATCAGGGCATCATTCCCGCCGCATTGCTGAATATATTATTCAATATTGTCTCATCGATAAATTGTAATTCAAAAGGCTTTAACTTCCGAAAATAAATGAACATTTCCGTCCTGCACCGCAGTGCCGCTGAAAATATTGAAACGGCCGAGGCACGGGCCATTAAACCCAGTACAGCCTCCGACCGCAACGGCCGCAGTAAATGCCGCCCCACCGTAACACCTAAATCCGTAAACACTTACGTTGATCGAAGAAGCACCGATCCAGACCATTCATAACGTTGCGAACAACCTCATAGTGCACCACAACACACTAATCTACCCGGTTCACAGCTCACACGACGTTGCACTCAAAACAAATCACAGCGTTTGGGTTCACACTACGGGTAACACACAACGTCAGGGCGGACACCAGATCGAGCGACACAGAGTTTCAAAGGCGTGTTGCCGATGCGGCGGTCGGCGTGCGACTGGAGTGCGCGCGGCGCGGTAAAGGAGAGGGGGAAACGAAGGGTGACAGTGGGAGGGGGTGCGTGCGGTTGGAATTCGCTTCCCACGTGCTGCGACGTTCCTCTCTTTCTTGCAGGACGGGTTAGCTTTTTGAAAGCTCCAAAGCACGGTCCGGCCACGCATCGATATGCCTGAGGGCGACGTTTAGCTGTAACCTTGTTTATATGCACTACAGCTAATAATACCGCGCGAATAACACTCGCGGCGCGCGCATTTGTTGTTGTTTTTTATTCGCTAAGTAGCGTTGTTTGTGCGTTAAGTGGTCGGTGTTGTTACACCGTTTCCGATACATTTGTTCACTCCATTGCTTCCTGTTTTTTAAAATATAAATTTATTTTGAGTGCTTCTTCTTATTATTATGCATAACTTTTTAGTTTTTTGTTTAATCGAATACAAATTCATATATAAACAATGAATTTCACAAAAAATAAAATGTTTTTTTTTACATGTAATTTATCTTTTTCTCCTATTTATTGCAAAGTAGCTACGATATGCGGATTACTTGCTCGGTGTCTTGCTTGACATTTATATTGTTTAACAGTTCAAACAAGATGGAAGGAACCTTAAAACAGTTTAAAGATATATTTTTTTCCGATACCTAACATCATACTTCGGCTTACAAGAAAATTATCAATTATATGTATAGTACATTCGTAGGTACGTGTAATCAAGATAAATGGCTGAAAACTTCTAGAAGCACCTACAAAATGATAAATGCACAATAAGTTTATTAATATTCAATACCTGTATTTTATGAGCACAATAAAAGTCCAAATTACTGGCACTTTGTCTGGCTTCCAGAGGTCATAGACACTCCGTATATAGACGATTGCTTTTGTACTTTAGGAGTAAGGGTCGTAAAAAACTCGATCAAAAAGTGCTTTAGCTCGCTGGTATGATAACTTTATCAACTTATAAGTATTTGAAAAGCTGAGTAACATCCTTTTAAAGTCTATCTAGAAGATAGCCTGAGATGAATAATTTACTTTTTACTATAAATGTATTTTTGATGAATACTTTCGTACTAAAACGCGCATGCAAGCACTTTATTTTATAACTATGATTGCTCTCTTTATCAAAAAATGGGGATTGATTCCGAATAAGACGAAAAACTCAATCTAATTATTTTGCTTTACTGAATGGTTAAATTTTGTTTAAATAGCTACGATATATATTTTTAGGTAAAGTAAAGCTTTGGCACTTTTCGCTTTGATTGACTGATTGATAAAAATATATTGCTATTGAAATAAAATAGAGTTAATACTTATATGTATCCATATTTAACATATTACTCAGAGAAGTGGTCTCGAGACCGATTTACAAGGAAATGTACAGATAGCAGTAACAAAAAGTTAATGTATTTGTTGAAGCTATTTCGGCGGTCGCCCCACATCGCGCCCTTATCGCTGCTCTCTCGTCGCCACATTTTACCTCGTTTTCGTCTTGTAGTTCCTTTTTTTACACGGGAATTCTTTTTTTATAGTTCCGTACGTGAGTGATACAAAAAGAAAGCTATATAAATCTTATGTGAACTTTAAGTTTTTAAATAGTTTTTATTAATTACCTTAGTTGCTTAGCCGTTTTTTTATTTCAAGTACTGACAGCAGTTATCTAAATAATATATGGTATTAGAAAAATAAACATGTTTACTTATTAATTTGTTAAATGTCGTAGATTAAATAGGTAACCGAAAGAAATATATTTACAATATTTTACTCTACAAGAGACAATGAAAAGTTGAGCTGAATATAAGTATCTGACTTAGTCATAAGTATCGAAATTAGCAATAAAGTTACTGTAGTCTTGTTTTTTTTTTTACTAAAACAATGTCAGTATTAAATACTACTATTTAATTTCAATGATTGATACTCGTAAATAGGCTTGTAGGTAAACTGATCACGTGGGATGAGTTGAGTTGACATACAAGTATACATAATGTCCACAAAACTAAAATTATTTATTGTACACACCAGATATGTAATATTGTGCAATTATGCGGAACCCTAGTAATACGAGTCTCGAAACGCTCTTGGTTTGTTTATTTAAAAAGTGAATTATCTTTTTGTTTTTAGTCAGAACGGTTAAGAAAGACGCTTATTGAGGTAGTGATGAAGGCGCACGTTGATGGGTCGAATGAGTGGAAGGGTTAACTGTTGTATGATGTTTCCTTGTTTATTGCCTTTATTTATTTTAAAATAAAGCAAACATATATAACAAAACTAAAGCTTATAAATGACAAAAATAACTCTAGAGAAATAAAGTTTACTTTACTTTTAGATATTAATATTAGTAGAGACTTTCGTATAAGCAAATACTAAGCGAATTTGTTTGATTTAATCAATTTTTCATTAAACAATCAAATTATTGCAGACAGCATAACTTTGTTAAGTATATAAAAATAACTCTATTTATAACACTGTTAGTATGAATAACTATTATTGAGGTTCTTTTCTTGTCTACATTCAAACTTAGTCCTTTACTAGTAGGTACTTAAAATAAATCTTAGTACTTAGTGTATTTAAATTGTATGTCCTCTAGACGTAAGTCAACACAATCAAGTGTAATAAAAGCAAAAATTGACAAAAATCAGTCTTGAATTTGTATTTACAATTTTATTGTTACAGAACATTTTAAATAACAAAAACCAAATTTAGTTTCTCAGACGCGAGCTAGAGTTGCGACTTTTTATCTCCACTTTTGATTTACGATGAGTATAGAAGAAAAAATGTCGGAAAAAATGGTTGCCGACTCTAACTGTGGATGGGCTTGTAAAAAATGTGTTAGTTGATAGAAGGTTACTTACGATGGGATCTATTGGTAACATTAGATGACTAATATGCTGTGGAAAAGTTACTAACTGAAGCAACGGTTATTTGCAGCCATTGCTTAAATTTATGTTAATAGTTGTGGTCGGCGGTGTTTCCCGCGGAAAATTGACTATGCTACGGGAACACTGCATTTTTCTGGGATGAAAATAAACTGATGTGGTAATCTCGGACATAAATTATCCTTTCAAACTCCGCCTGTGTAATATTAGTAAGATATATTTTATACTTTTGAAATTTGGAAACTGGAAACTTTAGATTCTTGTACGACGTAGAGTGCTCTAGGATTATCAGTATAAATACAATCGTTTTTTATATAAGTTCTTTCTATCTAAAGGTTGCTTGGAAGAAATTGTTTCATTAATAGCTGTATCTTTTTATATTTTGTTTGGTGTGCAATAAAGCTATATTCATCCATTCGTTCATTAAATGCACCATGAAATTATTTTAAACTAGCTGTCCCGGCGAACTTCGTACCGCCTAACAGTTATTTATCTTTCTCACCTTTTAAACCTTCCCTGGAGTACGACAAATATTTCTAAATTAAAATCAGATTAATCGTCCCAGCCGTTCTCGAACTTTAGCGAGACTAACGAACAGCAATTGATTTTTATAAATATAGATTATAACGATTAATAATTAGTAAACTTACGTGAAATTACAATTATATTGCAATAAAAGAGAAACGTAATAATAAAATCAATTTTTTGTTGTTAAACAACTGAATTTTATAAGCTCCTAAACAAAACTTTTCATATCTTGCACCATTGTAGGTACAACACGTTTTAATTTTCCTTTCGTAAAATTTTTCTTTAAATCTTGCAGACAGCTACCGTCTGTATTCTCAAAGCAATAATCACCAATTTAACACACATCGGTATTTGAAATAACATCTTCACAAAAGCCCACATCAAGGTTGTAAACAAAACATGTGATCATGAACAAAGACACACTCCGTACCCTTCCCGGCTATTCGGCGGATCCATTAGAATACATTCGAGTGTGAAACACATTACGGCTCTGAATAATCCAATAAATATGCGCTGCTGGGGGACACCTAGTGATTAAAGGGTTAACTAGATGGCTTCTGGAGCGGAGATAATGTACAGATGTAGATTATACACTGTTTAGTTGAAAGTGATAAAGTAAAAATTAAAACATATAAACATGCTGTAGAGTCAAAATAAAGAAATAATCACTTGGGTGGTGAATATTCAGATATTTTTTATATGGGACGAATATGGCATAGATCGAGGATTATAATAATATACGTGCCACTTGTAGAACTGGACGTAAGATTTGCCTTTTTGTCTTTTGTGTTAATGTATACGGGATATTATATATATAGCGGGTATACTAAGCCGAAAAGGGATCACTCTGTTCACAGTAAAAAATACAATTTTCATTATTAGTAAAATCCTGAATACGAGAAAAAAAATGTAGTTCCTTAAAAAAGTTTATTGATCGTCAACAAAATGCATGAAATAGCGGATGTTTTTTCTCGAATCACAGTTGGACTCCTTTTCGGCTTGATACACCCCTAACCGATAACAAAATCTTAAATACGATATTAATTAATTACAATAAAATGTAAATCACTTACGAATCCAGTGTGAAGTAACGGGTTCGTAGACATGGAAGACTATTGTAGAGAAAGGTCAAGTTAATAGCGAAGGAGCAATATGATGACAGACCCGTATTCTATGTAATAATATCAGAATATATTGCTAAATGTGTTGCTAAGCGCAAATCTCGAGAGCAGCTGAACCGATTTTCCTAATTATTTTTAGAATATTCCTTTAAGTACGAGGATAGTGCTTACGGAGAGAAAAATAAAAATAAAAATCTGCCTGAAAAGGTCTAATGACAACACTTATCTATACTCCCATACAATCGGTTCGTAATAATACTTAAAAGTCAATTTGAACTTTAATACCATACCATAAAGTTTAAGTGTTAGTGGAGAAGTTCCGGGAAGGCAAAACAATTGAGTGGCGTTAGTATCGTATAAATATTAAAGTCAATATTTATACGATGGTAACATTACTCTTAAGGAATCGACTGTTAGGCGGTACGAAGTTCCCCGGGTCGGCTAATTAGTAATAGTGGTATTTATTAAAATAGTAAAAAGACTTTCTTAGTTTTAAAACTGCGCAAATTATAAAAAAAAACTTAGTAATAAAATTTTAATGTTTTCACTTTCTTCTTTAAACGGTTTTTTGCAATTGTATGCTCTATATTTATGAATGACACGTTGCTTGTTGAACTTTCATTCCAGAACTATAAAGTACTTATAGTTAAATGAAAAAGTATGAAAAGAAGTTTAAAGCTTCTAAAAAGAACTGAAAGTCGCCAACCTGTAATTTTGTCGGTCTGGTACAGTTTCCTATACCCCCGTCATAAGGGAGATCAGTAAGGTCTCAGTGGGACTCTATGGTATACGACTATTTAGTGTTAAGTGAGCCCTGAATCAGTCTCAGTCTAACCTGATGTTATTACTTACTTAGTCTGTAGCGGAGGTGAAATACAGATTTCGCAGTAGTCATTGCAGTTTAGTTTCAATGAAGTTGGAATTATGTTATTACAGAGTTATCATAAAGTAGTGCAAGAGAACTTTATCTACATATTTAATCTTCAAGCATATTATAAAATGGAAAGCGTCTTTGTAAGTTTATTGGTTTGTTCTTTAGTCTTCTCCTCAGCAAGTGAGTGTCGCATCGAGTAATTTTTTTGCGCAGATATAGTTCAAAATCAGGAGTGTGCCATATATTGCTTTTGTCTCGGGAGAACAAATATTTCAAAGGCGAAGCCGCGACAATAAGCTAGTTTTGTATAAAATTAAACACGAATACCAATGCATAGAAATCAGTATGTTGACACTGTGTAAGCTAACAAGACAAACTTTGTTACTTTTGATTAATGATAACTACTAAAACAATTTTGTTAAATTTATATAAGACAGGATCGTTTTATGCGTCGCTGATAAATCGAGGAATATCTAAATTGAAAACAATCGCCCTTTCTTGCAGTCGGTTCAAAATGTAAAAATATCATAAATCCCCTTACACATTCACACTACAAAACGCCATAAAAACGCATCCCCCGACCGTCAATCCACGCAGGTCGCAGCCGACGTAGATATTTATCACAATTTGCCGCGTAATCTAGCGTGACGCGGTCTATGGCTCACAAAGGGTACAGTAGACCGTGGCGGGGCTGATCGGACGTATCGGCGGATTGAGTTACGTTAACGCTGTGCAGTGAAAAAGGATCCTAACACACGTTTCGGTTTCAAAAACTTACCACTGTTGGAAATGATAGCTCACTCATGTTACTGGTTGTGTTTATTTATTTATTTTTAACACAAGTTCGCACGACCACGGAAGTCAGTGATACTGTAGCCCTAGATGGAGCATGCCTAGTCTGGAATAAACTGGCTCTCAAAGAAGACTGCCGGAACACACCGTTAGATGCTTGGCAACAGATTTTACAACTTGAGGGTGGTAGCTGGCCAGGCGAGAGGTAGGAAACGCCCTACCACCATGCCATGGTTTTCCGTCACCGGTAGCTCAGGCTCTGCATGCATCATTGAGAAGTGTACGAAACAAAACAAAACTTGATGCTACCATGACCCAGAGTAGTGGTAGAGTCCAAAATCTCTTACGTTATCAACACATAGATCAACCTAAGTATCTACCTCTTCAACAACAATCAATGTTAAAATCTTTCAAATTGTCTATGCTCGTTTATATTTAGACTAAGACTTCTTAAATCAAAAGATATGACTTACATATTAAAATCCAATATTCATTAAAAGCAAGGCTTAGAATAAGGCATGAAATAGGCGAAAACAAGAGCAAACAAACTTCCTATCCTTTTGACGATTTATTTATTTTTTATTCCGTTTATCGCGAAAATGATTAAGTTGTATAATGGGTGTCCAATAATTACCAAATTATCGAGATATTTTTTAAACTTATACAGAGTACGGTTAGGGGTACTAAACCGTAAGAGCGTCACTATACTCATCCTAAGGAACAACTTTCACTATGGGTCCAACTCTGATTCCGAGAAAACAAAAACAGCTGTTTTATACAAAAATCTGATCAGTCGTCGACAAAATGTATGGAACATTTAGGAACATGTTTTTTTCTCTAGTCCCGAATCAAATCTCGAAACCCATAGTGAAAGTTGTTTCTTAGGATGAGTTTTGTGACCCCCTTTTGTCTTAGTACACCCCTAGTTGATAACCCTGTATTTTCAGTTTTTTTCTTCAGAAATGTGTTCAATATCGGAAATACGCTGATAAATAGTAGTGGAGTTTTTGATCTACAAAAGTTAACATCAACAATTTCTTACTACTAAGACTAAGCTACAGTTTCCTCTAAAACTTAAAAGTAACGAATGTAGGCCATCTGCAGTAGACATGTTTGATGTAATCCTGCGTCCGTAATCCTTGGCCTGGGTCTCCGTAACCCCACATTAGTGCAATATACTTGACAATAACTTAATTCCGAGCAATGAAGGGCCATCCCTCGTGGCTTCTTACCGAGGGATGGGGATGACAATGTTCAAGAGAACTTAATAACAGTAAGGGCACTTCCTGTTAGAACATTGTAAGATTAGGTATGCATATAACTTGATAATATGACCGGCATTTAACTAGAGCCAATATTATGTGAGTGTGAATCCAAAATTTTACAAAATTTATCATAACGTGTAAAACGAGTGTTATATGTATGATAAAATTTGGGATAAATAAAAATTATTACTATTACAGAGTTCCACAGCAACTGCTGGTGCTTTCTGTGAATCACTATAAATTCAGTCTAACCAAAACTTAAATTTTTCTCTTAAATACAGATTTGGTTATATGGATTGTCACAATAGAAACAGTTAGCTAATTTCTGCTTAGTGACCAACCTTGCAGTACATACTTTAAATGGGAAAAGTAATAATTAACTAATTCCTTAGTACGTATTTTATTTATGCACTAACTGTGCCCATGGCGTTACCCGCAAAAATTTGAAAGAGTGCGAAGATTTGTGTGAAAGAGTTACAAAACAAACATACAAACTTTTGCGTTTATAATATTAGTAGGATGTTAAAAAGCTTGTGAATGGTTATTACTGTGTGTAAATATGAAACAGTCATATCATTAGGCCAGTTATAAATTTGATGAAATGAAGTATTTCCGTAGTACGATCAAGTGTCTACCGCGGGTAAGAATATACTTTCGAAAAAGCCGCTATCAGTATTATAAAGTTTTCATTACCATTTTCCATACTGCGCTAGGTGTCATATGGCGTCCCGTCGAGTATGACAATGGTAACATACTCGAACGTAATCAGAACTATCGATCGCTGCAGCAGCGCCCTAAACTAACAAGGAGTTTCACGCACCACGCTTTTCTCAACTTGACAACTTATATGAAACCGGAGGATTGACAGTTTATGTGCTTCGTATTTGTCTTGTCTTTATACCATGAGATCAATTTTGAAGGAATTAAACGAAAATCTTTGAGTTACCATAAACATTCCATTTCGGAGAATTTGCTTTCAAAAGGTTTTGAATTGGTTCTAATACGAGTATGTGATGGTATTGATTGTTCATATCTGTATCGACAATACATTATACTATTTTTATTTTTATTTAATTTTTTTATATTATTGTTCATGTTCTTGCCCTTGTAGCGCTGAAAACCAAAATTTGTGTACGAACAATTAGCTGAAATATAATATGCGTAAGAAAATTTAATGATATTTTAGAGTCCATTTTCTAGTCCAAATATGTAAAAATCGGAACTGTAACAAGTCAGGTGTCAAATTAATAAAATAAAAAAATATTTTCTATCCTGGCAACCCAAGCTCATTTTCCTGCGTTCCGTACACTCGGCGCGCGCACGTCACGGCCACCTGTCGTCTGTTGCGACGTAAATAAGAAAACTGCAACATCAAATTTTATATTCACGTCGATTTTATACGTTTCGATTCAACGTGCTCCTGACAAGGCAGTGATTGTATTGCACGATGTAAATTGTTAAGATTTTGGTAAAGTTTTGTAAAATTTTTGTACGTTTTCTTCAAAATAATAATGATTTATAACGTAGCTGATATCTGATTGACTGCGTTTTTATTTGTTATGACGTGAATTGTCAGTAATTTACCTATAATGTGAAATTTAGACATTTTGATCACTTACCATCTTTTGGTTCAATGATTGAACATTTTAGGCGCTTTACTTTAAACTTGAGATGAACATTTCTTCACATACCTGAAAACAAAAAGAAAATACCAATTAGCACATAACAGTGTAGTATTACCATTCACAAACACAGAAAATAATGAATCAAACCTTACTAAAGTTTCACAGTGATGTTCAATTAGTGGAACGGCAATAAAACTCAAATTGTCAAGTTTTAAATCGCGAAACAACGTGGAACGCAACCGGCAATAATTGGTGCATTTTTTGCAGCGACAACATCGGTTGAGAATAATTTTACAAAATGGCGGATTTCAATGAAAATAAGTGTTATTGTCAGAGTGAATAATGAACAGACAGAAACGGCAATGATTGATGGGGTTACACAGAACGAACGCTACGACTTTTTGCTGATTTATTAAATGCACAAGTTTGTCATTATTTTGTTGGCTAAGTGCTTGACTTTTGGCATTTTATTAATTATAATGGTAACGAAGGAGTTAATTGTTCGTTTCAACGAACTAACAAGTTTGTGTTTAAGTATTCGAGGGCAAAAACCGTTGAAATTGATATTCAATGTAGAAAGTTATTGAAAACTAACTTTTGTTTAAAATTAAATGCTGTCTACCATAAGTCGTGATGTTTATAGCTAAACGTTTAGTTTAAACTTTTGGAAAAACGACCAGCTGCATAAGTTAAAATATATTTTAACGTAAAAGTGAGCGATGAGTAAAAAACGTAACTTTATTTATCTCAGCTATACTATGTTTCATAGTTTAGTGGAAATAACTTTGCCGAGTTTATCTTTAATTTTAATGCAAAGATAATAATAAGTTTACAGCAGTACAACTGCACAACTTATATCTATAAATAAAGGCATTAAAAGCGTTTTATTCAAAATATGATATTTTTATTGCCCAAATCACTTGTGTGTATCGTAACTTGTTTTATGCTTGGATATATTTTTGTATGAATTTTCTTTTTTTAGTTGGTAGTGAATTTTTCACGTTTTTTTCGTTAGACCAATTTTTAGATAGAAAAATCTTTCTCAAGCGTATTTTTTTTTTTACTTTGCCTTTAGACAAACAAAATAAAAGTGAGTAAAAATAGATATAAAGACGTTATCTTTATTCAAATATTAAATACAAGCCAAGTGACAATTCAACCGTTTTTATTCCAGATTTCCCACTTCAGCTATCAGCCAGTCGCGTGAATCGTGGCAAAACACCGCAATTTATTCCTCTCACATTGAAACGGAGCCACTACGTATCGGAAATATTTATTTACAAAAGTAAAATCAACGCTCGCGCCCGCAAACTTACGTTGCAGAGAAAATGTATATTCGCTGTAAGGAAGTTTGTCTAGTAGCTGGTAGCGGAGGAGACGAACGGGTGAGGACGCTGTGAGCTGGATCGCGTTCCACGCTTCGCACTCTTATACTAAACCTGAGATTACGAACGGCTTATAATACATATGTAAGACGTTTTTGGTTAGTGGCTCGCTGCCTAAATCAGACGTGCGTTATTTCACTGCCTGGTCTCAGCGGTAGACCAGCGCTGGCTGTCGCACCAGCTCCTTTTACACCAGTCCCTTTTAGCGATAAGGCCACCACTTGTGGCACTACATTTAAAATTATAATTTTTCTGTTTATGTTTTGTGTGTCTACAATAAAGCGTTCACCTATCTATCTATATTATCTGTTAAACTTTAGTGTAAGTATATATCTTTATCGTTTTTGACAAAATAAACATTTCATTCATTAAGAAGCGTCAAGAGTTGTTAACATCTAAAGTCCCTATTAAAATAGATTTTGTTAATTTTCAGACCTATTAATTTTAAGTATTTTTTGTACTAAAGACTTCTCTTACTTAATTACTGTAAAGTAATCGCTTGGTCAATACAAAGGATGTCAGAGATGGAGTGAAAAATTCTGTCATTTACTATTAATCGACCGGTCACTTCAACAGCAACATAATAAATTGAACCACCCAAAATCGTCCAAATAATATAAAGTGAATACTGTAGCGAAATTTAGATAACAGAGAATAATTTTTAAATGCATGTCACAAGACATTAATATTTAACTATCAATTTCATAAAGCTATCTATTAAAAGTTATGATAGGTAAAAATCTGGTGTTTTACTTTCGTACGCTTGGGCATTGCTTTATTAACTTATCGAATACTTCTCGTTAACTCACGGAGGGAAATACGAGTATCTTCTAAGAACCTAGAAAACAAAAACCAAATCGCTCTCTCATGCAACTGGCATCTTCCTGAAAACTCTTTCGGAAACTGGAGCGCGCCTCGCTACAAAACATTCTAACTGAAACCCTAAACTTGCTATTGACAAAACAAAAGTTTTGCATCTTGAGCCTCTTGATCCAGGTTATTGCTTAGAGCTTCTGTTTTGCTTTTAATGCGTATTTCGAAAACAATTTCCATTGTTTAAACTATTGCTACGTTATGAAACTAACTGTTTTGAAAGGAGGTTAACTTCAAACGAATTAGGTATTAACTAAAAATACGACAGTTTCTTAATAACATTTATATTCACAAAATAATATATATGACATATAATAGGATCGAATATATAACCTCTACCAAGGCTAGCATATTTTCGCAGCTTGTGCTATTCGGCTGAGTATGCCGCAGCCCCAGTCCTACTCTGTGTCAAAGAAAGATGGGATGGCGCTAATTTCTTATTACACGTGTTATTTTACTTCAATCACATATCTCAAAAGATCCTCAGTGACACAGTAGTGTACGATGTGATCTGGCATACGGTTGCGATCCGCAAACGTTCGCGCTTTGAGCCCGCAGTATCGTTTGAAGTCGCCGCCTCGCGCCCTCCTGCCGCGAGTGGTCAGAGAAGCGCTCTTCAATTGCTACCTCTTACACCGACATGTACCTATCATTGGCATTCTTTTAGTTCAAATTATTATAAGTATAAGAAATAATTAAATCAGTATCATAAAAGTAGGTGATGCCTGTTTATTTGCCACAATAAAATATAGTGATGAGATTTATTTACTAAAAACCTATAGTGTTAGATCCGGACCCAAACATCGACATTAGTAAATGACTATGATATGTCATCTATCTGAAGTTTTTGTAAATGTTAATAACTAGTACAATTGACTTCTTGGAAAGGCGTTCTATGGAAGAGGCCTATGTTCAGCTGTGGACGTCTGATGTGATGAAATGTTAATTCTTGTTTTTATTGTACTTAATTCTTATTGAGGTTCCAAGTTGTACTATGACTTGTCATATCGGTGTGAGTGCAGCCTCGTCTAGTTCGTCTATTTTTACCCTGTCAGTCTGAATGGGTCGGAGCATAGGTTGAGCTCTCGAGCAGTGAACCAGCTCTTCTAATTAACTCTGATCTAGCCGGAGCCGGTGCTGGAGACGTGATTCCAAAAGGTTTTTTGCTTGTCTTCCAACATCGGATTAGTTTATCTTAACTATTGTCTGTAGCTGCATTAGACGATTCTGATGGTTTTGGATTGTAATGAGATAACTGCGATTGTAAGTAAAAAGTGAGATGTGAAAATCATGGTCGTTATTTTGGCAATAATAACGTATTTATTTGTACGAGTAATAGAGAATTGTTTGCTCAAATAATTAACTGAATCGTTACTAATACTTCTGCTGCAAGAATAACAAAAGTTTTTGAGTTAATCTATGAAAAGTTTTGAACGTATTTGTTCACGCCGAAAGAAAAATAGAGTTAGACGTGAAAGATCAGCAAACGACCCATCCTAACTAAGTACTCAGATCTATAAAAGACTTTAAATATATAAAGTCTCAAAATTTTAGTTTTGCACTAAAATTGTTGGCCTTTCCGAAAGTATTTTTTTATCTCAAACTTTAGAGAATATCTTAGGAATGTTTCTACAGAACGTTGTTTGGAATGACTTTTTGTTTTATCTTAAGTTTTAGTTTAATAATGACCGAGTAGCACTTTAAGTTAATGCGGGCACGCCTTCTCGTTAGAAACAATGTTCTTACGAAGCGCTCATTTATTTTTATCTGCCACACCTTTTAACTTTTGAAATCTTTACTACGCATTTATTTTAATTTGAAATGTACAAAATAATTTGAAATTGTTATATTAATGTGAATAAAGATTTTAGAATATTAATTTATAATAAGTGCATTTTCATGTTTTATTTACATATATTTTTATTTATTCTTGCAATTATGTACAAAGCATTCCTAATTATGTTAAGTGAAGCGATGACATACCCGACTAGGTTGTAGCAATTAATATTTAACTAAATTATAATAGGTATCTTTTGACAGCTTTTGTTACAACTATTAAAATTTATAGACGCCATTGTTAAGTTTATAACAAAAATCAGCCTCAAGCATCGAATCCTAATTAAGACCGACTCTAAATGAGTTATCAGTTTCTAAAAGAGATTCAACAACAACAAATTACCGTAACGAATCGATCGTTAATGAACAAAAGGCTTGCAAGGATAACGGTCTTAGAGAGAGAAAAAAATACGTAGATAACTATACGAGTTATGCTGCAGACAATAATAATAAAAGTACATAGAAAATACGACCTTAAAGGCAAGTTATAGAGATTATAAAGAAAATGAATACGATATTCTAACAGAAGAGGAATAAAAAATATATTTAAACAGATTTAAGTACTCCTGTTCGAATGCAACTCGAGTTAGTCCGATTTGAAATAAATGGATGCACCTATTTCTGTTAGGACGATCTCTCATTTTGATTAATAGACGTTAGTATTCCTTGTATTGTTCAGATAGTCGGAGATTTAGATGTAATGTCGTTTTAAAAGTCTTTTATGTATGTTTTGTTCCGTTGCTGCTTTGTGTTCTAGTTCGTTTTTTTACGGGAAGGAATAAGTTGATTTTAACTATTAACGGTACTTTCACAGTTATTTTGTGTGTAGATTGTTTTATTTGGGTCACGTGTGTATTGTATCGACCAAATCGTGTGTGTATAATGACAAAAAATATTGGTCTATTTTCGTATTAAAATCTAAGAAATATAATGTTGAAAATTAATTGTATAAATTTAGATTTAATACGTCACTCTAAATCAATAAAATAAACCCTTACAGAGATGGAAATATCACCTAATGCTGGCAGCACAGTCACTTTGAATAACAATGCTAATTTTTTGCCTAAAATATGACCTAATCATTATTGTGCTGAGAAATTTGACTTGCAGTTTAAAACTTTGAATGTACAATTGCCATTACATTATTCAACAGGTAGTTCTGACTTGGAGCAGCGAAATCAAAAATTCCCAAGTCGAAAGAACTCTAACTACCGACCATTTGTAGATTTTCTACAACATTCTACAACAAGAAATAAGTTTGAACTATTACTTTGCCTTTAACAAAGACCCACAAATTGCGGGTAGTTAGAGCGCACGCTAATTTGACCTACTTTTGAATAGAAACAAAATAGAATTTGAATCAGCAGTTCGAGTGATGCTAATCAAATAAAGCACCGCGTCCGATGTACACAATTAGATGGAAGAATGCAACCGGGTATTGTTTCTAATTATGAGTAAAATGTGTGTGTGAACGAATGGATCTATGCTAAAAATGACTTCTCTAAACTTTTCAAATGTAATAACATTACGAAACTGGTGCTTTTCATGACATGTTTGATTTTCGTTATATCTTTTATGTATCAATCTTTATCTCGTTATAAATTGTCAGTGAGAACATTTTTATATTTTATTTTACAGATGGCGTTCTGCTTGTGGAGTTACGAGTAGTTAGGTTTTTGAGCACACATCTCTTAAAAATTAAAAAGTATAATATGCATGACAATGTGTTAAAGCGAATATATATAGCGAAACCCTTTCAAATTTCGTTGAACGAAAATATAATAAGAGAGTTATTTGAAAGCATGTAATGTTATAACCTATTACTAAACCTATTATAACCAAGTTATTCACAACTTTTACAATAATGTCAAAAACAAGTGTGTCATTAGCAAACTAAAAATAGTAAATGTATGTTAACTTGCTTATCTAAATGCGTTGATCTTGTACATTGTGAAATTTCTAAACATAACTTTTCGTGAGTCACCTGTTACCAAAACCGTCATTACAAAACAAAAGCACGAGATTAGAACGGGCATGACAAAAGTACCTTACTAATTGCACATTCTAAAATCCACTCAGTATGTACCTATAAACATAGATACTTCACTATATGACTATATGACTAGTCTACTTAAATACCATTGGATATTTACGTGGCAAAAGTCTGCGTGTAAAATGGCTGACTTATATTCAATGACCCCGATGCGGTCAGGCCAAACTTACTAAACTTACCTAATTTGACAGTTCTAAAATTGTCTCCTCTCTTTTCGTTTCCACAAGTGAGAAAAGAATAGATATGGTTTTAGCATCTTTTAGTTTAGTTATTGTGACTGGCCGAAGTGGGTTCCATCTCAAACTTTATACTTAGTTTGTAAAAGTGGTTTTGTGAGTCTATCAAGTAATAAATGTCATAATTGTAAAATTATTAATATTAATTTGATAAAAAAAGGGTAGTATTATCAAAATGTATCACAAATTTTTATTTTTTAATAGTGTTATTTACTTCTTTTTTTTCAAATTTGATAAACATAAGCGCAAGTGCTTTTATTATCTTAAACAAAATGACTAACTACAACGGCAAAAATATAACAGAAAGATTACCTATGGACCATTTAAGATCTACAGATAATCCAAATGTTCCAACCCACTACCAGAGGGCAGCGTGCTTTTTAAGTATAAGTTGAAAAAAATAATTAATTTACAATTGTGATTTCGATTTATTTTGCTCATAGAATATAATAATTTATAATTAAGCGTAAACAAACACCCAAGGATTTGTAGATCGGTGTGTTAGTTAGTGGCCTTACATCGACATGCCTTCAACTAAACGTCGGTTCGTGCGGCGGTTATCAGTGGAGCTTATCTGATGTATGTAACAATGTTTAGTTACACATAATATATTCATTTGCTGGTAACGCAAGCTCAGTCACGACTATTAACTTATGGTTTACATCAATCCTTTTAAAGTTTAACTTAAGTAACTCTGATTTTGTTAATTATTGTACAGTTTTATTTCTCAATTATTTTTACAGTTTAGATTCTTTTTAATTTGGTTTGTGTATTAGAATGATATATTTAAGTACTCTATAATATGAAAGAACATCTTTCATATTCGGCCAGGACAGTGTACGTATACAAAAAAAATGGCAAAATATGTGGTTAATTAAAACTGTGTATTAATGAAAAATGCGTCAGTCACCTCTTTCATTGTGGACAAAAGTATCTAAATTCTGTTAATTGTAGTGTAATTATGGCATCCTTGGAAGATTTATGTATGCTAGGTTGACTCCAATGATCACATTGTTCTATGAATTGCACCGCCTGTCACAAATTTTAATATCAAAGTTGAAATTTTTTGCGTAAATCACATGAAAATATTTTGATTCGAAAATTATTTTGGGATAAGTTACGTTATTTTGAAATTGGACGATATATTAAAGATTAACAGTCCCTAACGTATTTATGGTATCATCATGTACAATGTCCTGGGCGGAGCTCCATACATTTATGAAACATCTCTTTTGAATGAGCTTTTGACTTCTACTGATGTGAAAGATGTAGCACGTTTACTTTGAAGAAACCATTTTTATAGAACTATTTACATTTATTCAGTTAATATATTGAAACATATATTAAAATACGAAATATTTCGTGTTTGAACAAAATCAAATTATTAAGAGCAGGGATACAATTACATGTGTCATAATTATCCTGAAACTATTTTATTAATTAAAGTTTATAAATCATTTCAAATGGAACGTTATAATGTCTGTTAGGATAAAATGCAGTCGCAGTCAAAACAATAATGAACTAATTATTCCCACCTGCCACCACGAAAGTAAAAGAAAGACTAAGTAACATCCACTGAAATTCTGATAAAACAATGTTGGTTCCTAGCAAAGCTCTTGATACGTAATTTGTTTTTATTTTGTAAAAAGATAGTAAAACACAGCACACTAATAGTTCTAGATGAACGACACATTATACTATCTGAGAGTAGCGCTCTAACGTTAACAGATCATTAAAATACTAAATCCTTATCACACCGAATTAACTCTAAACTATTTAAATCTATCTCATTAAAGCTTCCTTATGTGGGTGTACCACGGGTATACCACTAAAAATTCCACGTTTCCATACAAAACAATACATAAAGCCTTGTCAAAATAAACTTTTTTTAATAACTAGAGACATTTGTATAGAATATTAGTCGTTAATGTTAGTGTGATAAAGTTCTATGTAGGTAAGATATTTATAAGTTTGGTTTCTCGATACGATCAGTCGAACTATCTAACCTCGAACGGTTCTGGACGCAATCACACTGAACTGTAAGACGCGTTATTCGATGTAAATATAGGACCAAGTATCCACTTTCTGGTAGGTTCAATTGAATTGGTTGAAAACTATGACATGTATGCAAGTACTATCATCCATACAAATATTAAAAAAAAGAAAAACTAAGACTCTATCAAGACAAAGCTCACGTGCTCATTTTGTTTCAGAATGGCCATCTGTCTAACTTTTTAGAGATTGCAAATAGTCCACATCGATATAAACGCACGTACGTCATTACATTATTTTTAAATAACTTGTCCCTATTACTCATTGAAAAATACACAAGAGTAGAAAGTAAATCACACATAGTTATGTGTTGTGACATACTAAATAAATCAGTTCGCTAAAAGGTTGTGACAGAATGGTGGATCAGACTAGGGAAGCGAAGAGTCGGTCAACTACCAGCAAGATGCGTTAACTATATAATATCTGTCGCAGATCCAACCTGGACAAGATTGGCACAGGCACAAGACAGATAGTATAAAATAAGAGATACCTATATATAACGTTAAGATAAGGAAAGCTGAGGATTGATAAAGCCGGCTGCGGCGAGTTTGGAGCCCACTATCAAATGTTTTTGTATTTGTAAAATTTGGAAATAAATATACTTTATTTTACTTTATAATGATGATGATGAGTAACTGAAAATGGTTGCACTAGACGAAGATACGATATAACCATACAAATAACTTATTGTAAAAAATATTTAATGTGTGTTGAACCTTAACCTCTGTCGATAAGTTTTGAACCTTACTTCCTTACAATTTAACATCACTTATTCTTTATTCCTATCTTTACTTGAACAGGCTGAAAGCCAAACATAATCTTTCATATTTATTTTTGTGCAAGGTCATTCATTTATTTTACAATATTGTATTATGTAGGCGGAATGTCTCGCCCTGGAGTCAGAGCGTGTGGACTACCAGATGGCTTACAACATTACAAACAAGCGAGAAATACAATTATATCTTATCACATAGTTGTTAATACCACTCTACAGCCATCATCCAAAGCTGACTAGAACGAAAACTAATATATGAATAGTAAAACGTAAATAATAATTACGACGCAAAATAGTATATTAATATCATAAGAAAATTATACATTATTATTATTATTGTTATCAATTTATTAAATAATTTAATTTTGATAACAAATAAGGTCCTTCGGTAGCACGGGAATTTGAACTCGAAGCTATGGCTATTCCTCAAACCCATACAATAATAGTGTACCACTGGTATCACCACTGTTTACTAGTGAGGTACGAGTAAGCCTAAAAAAGCGTAAGTTACAACAGCAACTTTCTTAATATTATATTCCTATACAAGTATACATGTACATACTAGTACATACGTTCAGTAATTTACAAGCAAACTATAAATACCCTCAATGTACGTACCCAAACGGTACCTTACCTATCCATCTAATGGCTTCTAATTGTTTGACTCCATATCTTGACATCAGCTTCATCTCCATCGACTGTTCTCAAAAGCCATGGAATAAGTTGCTTCAGGTATGTTAAATAGAGTAGCCTATCTTACGAGTATTTTTTTTTAATTTAGGCGTACGTAAACAATGTAGGTAATTAATGTTGTAAGTTTTGAAGGCCAATTACAAGTTTCCACTGACAGAAAGAAATATGTAACTGACTACAAATTTAAATAGACGAAAAAAAAACTTAAGATAAAAACAAAGCATTACTAAGAAGTAAGTAAAGACAAGAATGTAACAAGACACAATACTTTCTTAAGCCCCTATAATTATGGATTTTTAATAATCTAGCAGTGTCCGTCTCTACTTCGAATCTGGTAATTTTTTTGTCCTTTGTCAGTTCGTATGTTTGTGTATTTGTATGTCTCCTAAAAGTCCGTACTTGCATGCAGGTCATAGTTTCCAACCAATCTTAATGAAACTCGGTGAGTGGGTTGTTAATTTTTTAAAGAGTTTTTAAGTGGCCGTAACTTCATCATACATACAAATATACTACGAGTAACTAATGAATGAAGTTATATAAAATTGCTAAACCTAAGCAAAGACGCTTTGCTCGCTCAAAAAGCACGAAGTAACCTTAATATTTTAGATAGGATATTAGAATGGAAAGAAAAGTAAAAACAAAGTATTTTAATGACAAAACTTAGGTACAGTATTATTTTTCTTTGGAAAGGAGGAATGGGTTATTTTACGAGTAGCTATATAGATTTGTAAAAACTATCTGGATAACTTTCGTTTCGTTTGCTATAATCACTGATATACTCGTATAAGAGACGAAATAACTTTTTCTTGTCAATGGCCTGAATAAATAATGAAACGGTGGTGAACGTCCTGTCAACTTTTGCCAATACTTCTTGCTTAGTATTTTTTGGTTTTAATATATTTAAGTCTATTTCCGATCTACTTGTGTTATATCTAACGCGCAGTACCGCTCGACTAGAGATGCTATCGGAGATAGTTTTTAACTGACAGTTGGCCGTAATTTTTGAACTGATTAAAGGTGTTCGGGTCATCTTGGGTAAGAGATAATCTTGAATATGTTTTTTCCTTGTTTGAAATAGTTTAGGAACTGCTCAAGGGCATTGACGTCACACGTGTTCTTCGTAGTAGCAGATAAGTTGTTACAAAAAATACGTTCACTTATTTTTAACCGAATTAAACAAGATATTTTCTATGTTGTCAGAGCTTTTTTTAAATGTGTTCCCTGATTACTCAGAGATGGATCTATTTAAAAGTTTTTTTTTTGTTTGTAGGGGTATAACTTTCGAAATTTTCACAAAATCTGCCCAGTCAAAAATAAAGTCGATTTTTTTATATTACTTGTTATTATAGTGAAATTTTATTTCATAGATATGTTTAAAGATGAATATTAATCCATACAATGTACTTAGAACATTTTAGAATATTGCAAACTCCATAATTAGATAAATATTTGTAAATCTGAAACATTAAAAACTCTATCGTTATTAAAATCTTCCATTTCCTTTCCATTAAAATCTTCAGCCCTAGCCGCAGTCAATAGATATCGCCTACGTCCTTTCTCTACAAGTCGCCTAATTAAGGCGGCTGTTAGAGAACTAACTATTACTCAATCTGTGTCCAACCAGTAATGTAGACTCTACAATACTCTGCCACAACAATCTCAGAGGATTTATTGTAATTAGCGACGGTATTTATTGTTGAGAGTTCAGAAATATGGCCTCTGTTACGTATTTGTTTTGGCCACTTTTTATTTTTGTTTTAACGAGACGTTGAAACGGTTAAGTAACGAGTATGTCGATATATTACGGAATAAGTACGGCTTATAGACCGAGCGATCGAAGCAACTGTGCGATGTGGACAAAACAATTTGTTTGTTGTTAGTATTTTTATTTGTCTATGGGTTAGATGGAGGAGGCTCAAGCTTATCAATGAGTAGACTGAGCTGCCTATGATTATATGTTTGCTTGGATGTAGGTACTCGCAAGCATGAAGAATAAAGAGTCTATAGTTATATGAAATTATTTCTGATGTGGTTACTGAAACAAGTAACAATATTTAAATATATAAAGCTAAATATATATTTTTTTAATTGTATCCTCGTTTACAGAATAATATTTTATTAAAGACATACTTTACTAGACTTCCAAACATTTCTTCAAGTTTCTAAGAATCTTAGCAAAAAGTCACTCACCTCCGAAGTTTTAGTAAAGAATCTCCCTAATTAGTGATTCAATACACGATGTGTATGTGAGCAATAATTGACCCAGAACTATCGTTTAACATAGAATGGCCACTTCTTGTTAGAACAAAGAGGTTACGACATGCTGCAGGTTAACCATTGTTTGTTCATTGTTGGAAACTAGCTAGAAACATGCGGTGGTACTAGTTTTTATAATTTACTTCAGAAATGGTAAAGGTTCACATAAAAGACTTTTGAAGCGATTTAGATTTTTTGTGAAATATTTATGTTTTCGTGAAATCACATAATGTTTTAAAATTTATTAATTTTTATACAGTGGATTGGTTTAGACCAAATTTTGGTAAGATTGGTTGGTAACTACAGTATACACGTGAGTAACATCGTAGACCAAATAAATATTTGCTTCTATCAGTGACCGCCCAAAAGTATGAACAGCATTATTTTAAATTTAATACATTTTTACATTTTTATTATTTATTTCCGAACCTTCAGTTCAATCGGCGCAATTAAACAATTAAATTGAACAAAAAGTCCGAATTGAAACGTTAAAAATAAAACAATTTCGAAGTTTAAATCCGTCAAATAGGGGTGACAATCAAATCGAATTAGGCGAAACTGGCCGTGAGCGAAGCGCGCGTAAACCGTGTTGTAATTGGGCTATTACCAGCCGGTGCGTCCGCCGGGTGGAAGGCCTATCATTACCTTGTCTATCTCTTTAAAATAAATAGGTTCAAAAATGAGACGTGTCATGTATAATGTTTATATGATGTTGTTAAAGAAGCGGTTCTTACGGTAATTATTGGGGCGTTGCTATGGATTAGTTTCTAAGTGGGTCATGTCAGAGCGTGAACCAAAATGTAATTAATAAAATGTTGATGGTGTCGAGATAAAAAAGGAAACGAGTGATAATTAAGCAATATATTTAATACCAGCTTTGCAAGGCTAGAATTTTAATTTTATATGGATTGTTATCTATTGAGTAGCAGAAACACATAATTATTTTGTTGGTTCCTAAATATATTGTTACACAAGAATTAAAGTCTATCTTTCGTTGGTCCGTTTTCCTTTAATATGATATTAAATTCCAATATTTTCAAAAATAGCTTTATTTACGTGTCGGCAAATAAGCAAATGGGTTAAATTTGGTTATTTTTGCCGCGAGTTCTATCTAAACATAATTGGATAAACTGAATGACGTTTATTTTTAATATTATTTTATATTTGTAACACTTTTATTTAAACTAAAATAAAATACACAAAAGTAAACATTCATAATAAGATAGACGATAGGGTTACATGTAGCTTTTCACTAACCGTCTATTAATTAAGTGAAGTTTGTAAACAAATAAATAACAGCAGCAGTCAGTCATCATCAATCTAATTTAAACTAATAATAGTAATCAACACGAAAAACGTCATGTCATCAAATAACGCCCATAAAATAAATCAGTGGCCACCACTAGTTACAGTATTTACCGCACTAGTGCTGTAACAGATTAAATAGCAGTCACTACGGGACTGCCAACTGTTTCGTATAAATTAAACCATTAACCGGTTAATACCGGTATTTTGCTTTGTCATTTGCGTTAACAAAAGTGTTATTAGCACTCGTTAGTGTGACACGAAAGTGTCGTGTGCTGTGATCGTTACATCGATTAATGCTGAATCCGCTTTTTCTGATCTATTATAAAAAATAGCATAGTTTAAATCATCAGCGTTTCATTAAAAAAGTTGTTAATAGCGTAACACAGATTCCAATTAGTGAGTCATAAACATGGTTAACCTACAACGCGTCGCATTCATCGTAATCACAATCAACGCTGAATAGCTGAGCTTTCACATTTTATAAATTTTGTAGCCATCACACTAAATTAAACCAAATCAAACATCGATAAAACCTCCAATATTTTGACAATTGAACGCAGTAATTTGTCAATCAAGCATCAGCTAACGGTCGAATCAATTTGAGCGCGCCGCTATAATTTGATCGACAAAAACTAATCATCAAACATCATCGCGTGTGTTTGTGTGTGTGAGTGTGTGTGGGGAGCGTATTCAGTTAAACACGCTCTTAACAATCTCGCTCGAGATGAGCTCAAATAAACTGTTGGGAACACAACTGGTTTGGAACTGGATGGCAGAAAATATAATGTCATATGTTTTCAGTCGGTGATTTTACTCAATCAGGGCGCAGCGATTGCAGAATTGACAGCTAGCGTGTTTTCTAGTAAATTAACAAAGCCAAGAAACAACTTAAAATCTTTTTGTTATAGCTAATAAGGCTTGAGCTTGACTGCAACTCGCTTGATCTAAAGCGACCATGCGGCCTAGGATGTGGCACGCTTGACTAGAAGAAACCAATTCACTCGCGATTTGAAGAGACCATGATTATCGGGAAATAGAGTACCCGGTAGTGAATTCCACAACCTGGCAGTTTGCACAATGAAAGTCGACGCAAAGCGTTTAGTTATAGCCCGTAAAATTTCTTATATTATTTTCTTATAGCGGTGGCGTCTTGCAGTAGGTATCTAATAGTCCAAACGAGTTATTTAAAAAATTGTATGAGATTGAGAACCCTTAGTTCATGTCATGTATGATTACATAAATAAAAATTACATTTCGATTACTAAAGTGGTTTTAAAATATTAAGAAATATATTAAAAAATAAAACATAATTAATTTTCTTTTTTCTTTATACACAAATTTTAGAAATCGAAGTTTTCCTGACCGTACAGGTAAATATGCAAGTTAACTATAAAGATTATCAAGCTTGGTGCACTGCGGCGGCAGTATGTATCTCTAGCTATACATATAATATGTACACACCAGGGTTATGCAATACACGCGGCCATTTTGGCATGAAGTGCGGCATCATTTAATTTACTCCTAATTACAGCATATGGGCGATGTTTCGCAACGCACGGTAAACGCTCGCACCGTTCATGTACGAGGCATCGCGGAAATTTGACGTGGCAAATGACAACAATATCTTGCCAAATTAAAGTGCAATAACTGGATTGTGACTGGGCTTTCAAGCACATATAGATCAGTGAGCTTTTATTTAGTTTCGCTTGTCCCGTCATATGTAATTCTTGCAGGTTTAATTAGATCCAGTTCCGATGTCCAATGGGACTGAGATTCGGTGTATACATAAATTTTCGGTGTCATTTACATAATATTGTATATGATATCAGAGAATAGATAAAAAAATAAAAAAGATTATATCAATTCTAAGCCGGATTGATAAAACTACACAACCGTACCAAGTCTCCGCTCGAATATGATCACGAAAATAATATATCAGGATGACAGATGAAGTGCAAGTGCAAATGAAATATTCCAACAGAGAAACTAATTTAAATTTTGATTAAAATGTATTTAAAAAAAATATTTAAATCTTCTCTCATCATTCTACATCGAACTGTTACCATGTTCATATATTTTTTCGTGTTGCTTGAAGTCTGCCAAGTGAGAAAAATGCCATGTGACGAAGAAGTCCATGAAAATGATTGTAGATGGCAGCGCAGTAAGGAAAGGACCTAAGAAGATGTGGATAAGTTGAGTGAAAAGAGAGATGACGGCTAATAGAGTAGAATGGAAAAGGAAGACATGCAGTGCCGACTCGTTGGATAAGGTCAGGAAGATAATGCTTGAAGTCTGCCAAGTCAAACGTAAATATATTTAAAACAAAATATTATATTTAATGGCTAGTCCAAAAGCTCTCCGTCCATGGTTGTTTAACCACCATAACATTATAGAGCGGTGTGGAGCTTAACTCACTTAATTAGTGCCTGGATTGAAATGTCCTTATACGTTGATGTACCGGTCCTACTACCTATATGCCAATATATATGTATGCCAGAAGCCGCACTATTAACAACGATAAGCAATTCAAAATACACTCCTAACTACTACAAAAAAAAATACAATATAAGACAAAAAAATGCGGTTGAATTGCATATAGACTGTTTAAGATCTATAAATAATCTAAATTCTTCCCGCAAGCATGCCTAGAATCTTTACCACGCTAAAGATACATAATATAATAATACTGATTGACTTTTATCATACTCGCATATATCAGGTAACGTTACAGCTTCAGGAGAGACCAAACAGTAAATATATACTATTAGGTATTTAGAGCCTTGCATATTTAATGTACAATGTTAGCACTTATACAAAATCGTGGAAATTGATACAAATTTATGAACTTCTAATCTAGATTTTTGATATGCATGAATTTTACTAGTAACTTGCAAAAGCTTTGATCGTTTAAAGAACAACATTAATTGTAGTGCTATTTGTATATAATGTTACTTATATATTACTAAGAAGAAATTTCTTATACAAAAATCAACTCTTTGATCCTGCTACTACTGGCCCAAGATTAGGATATAGCAATTGTATTAAATCCTACTTTATTCTACAATATACTAACTAAAGTAAGTTAGTAAAGTAAATAAAACTCCTGCAACTATTACACATAAAAGCTTACGCAACTTAAAGCTAATATTAAACTGAAAATTAGAAGCTTATTTATGGAATAAATGCCTAGATTGCTAGCACTCAAGTGAAATAGCTTTTCGAATTGAAAAGTTCGCTGACGTGAAATTCCTCACGTGCGATGTATCATTACGATCTAAATGTAGGCTAGATTGAAATATTTATTACGAGGCTTCAATTAATTTAGCAATTAAGTTTAAATTAATGACAATATGGCGTCGACAACGACTTAAAACAAATGTCACGTGATATAACATGCGAAATTAGTACATATTATTTCAGCGGCGTGCATGTTAACTGAATAAAGTTAATTTAAAAAATAATGTTAAATAATAAATTTATGTTCACTTAATATGTTTGTAAAGAATAAAGTAACTAAAGTTAATATAAAATGTATTAAAAACAACAAGATTATTTCATTACAAGACGCACTTACGTATCAGTCCATAGTGTCCTACTGCTGAGCACGGATCTCCCCTTTGGTGTGTAGGCCATAGTGGGGTCTTTACTTATTTCAAAAGTTAATAAACCTTCTCCAACTAGTAGGTTTCCTCACGTTGTTTTCTTTCACGGTTTAAGATGTGCTTATAAATTTTTATATGCACATGTGTGAAAAACACAGATGTTTACACAAGAGATTTACAGACTAGGCTACCACTAACTTACTAGGCTACCACTAACTTACTAGGCTACCACCTTACGCACATTATTGTTAAAATTAGTACCTATTTAAAAAAAATGCTAGTTTACAAACACATAAATAAGTACTAAGACAATAGCAATACTACGAGTATACTGGTAAACGAAATATAGATCTAACTAATATCTAATATTCATAACAAAAATGCAAATATTATTGTATCGTATATAATATTTACTATATAGCTCCAATAGGACGCCAGACTGCGACCTTCCATCGTTAAGGTGAAAGCTAAACCAGTATAAGGCTAATCTTTTAATTCGATTTGCTGGCATTTGTTAGCAAGATCAAAAGACTGCTCATTTGTGGCTGCATTCAGTCTTACGCTGTAGTCATATTAAACGATTGATGTGACTTTACGTCGGTACATATAAAGAACAATGGAATTAAAAACGCCTAAAGAGTAAATGGAATTAAAGACGCCTCGTTTGACAGAAACATTGCAACGAGTTTAAGCACGAAGTTTTAATTTAACGATAAAATGTACTCAGAAGTAAAACAAAAGTCGATAAAAGTTACTTAATGGAGGCTCAATAATCGAAGGTATTCGAAAATAGCTAAGATTAATGCCTTTAAATTATGAAGCCGTCATTCAAATTAAAAAGAAGAAAGTTTTGAACTACACTGTTATATAAACGCTTTTTTTGCAAGAACAATCTCAAAACCTCTACAATTTATATCCAGCAATTTTCACCAGAATAAAATTTTCTTCGAGTTCAGGGCGACTAGAGAGAAGATGCAATCACAACAAGAAAAGCACATTACACTTTTATAAAAATGACGCTATCACGCGGCGGACCCTCCAAGACAAGGTGTTGGGGGCCCTCGAATAATTTATAACTCACCACAACCACAGACAACATAAGCCGCGAGAAAAATAAGCAAACTACCCACTTAAAAAGACGTAACATTCTCTTTCACCGCAAACACCCAAAACTCAACCCTACGTTAACGGTTTAAAATCAAAAATCAACCTTCAACGGCCGACTGGCGGTCTTTCCGACGCAGCGAAAATATAGTTTTCTGCAAAAGGGTATAAATTTCGCCGAGGGGTGGGGGAGCGTCGCGTCGACCTTATTTAATTTCATAATAAATTGCAATAATTGCATTAGTCGGGCGGAGAAGATATAAATCAAGTGATACCGTCGTCTTTGCGACGAGCTTCGCTGTCAAGTGGTAAAAATGACAAGCCATTGCTGCGTTGCGCGCTGCGTTTTAATGCCTCAGCTTTGTTTCGACAAATCTGAGACATTACCAGCTTTGAGGGGGGTTTTTCCAATAAATTAAAGAAATGGCATCATTTGGCTGGCTTATCGCTGTAATTTTTAGTTATTGGGCAACCTTTTCTTTTTACTTATTGAATGGTAATTGGCTATCTAGAGAATCTCGATTAATATTTATGTTTAGTACATATCATAAATATAGGAAAAAATCGGAAATGGCATTGCGTTTGATTGCATACAACAATTTATTAATTTGTGATTTTGAAAATCTGCGTCAGTTTCATACTGGGTATCAAAAACACTGCACAAACTGCACATTGCCTATCAAAACGAGACACGAGAATGTCGAAATGTTAAACATATCGACTATATTTACTATTAATTCAACGATAAAAACAATGTTTTGACGTAACAAAATATTTTGCTAAAAACTTGCTGTAAGTTGTACCCAAAGTGTAGCCAAAAATACTTCACAGCCACAACACCGAGAAGGCGTAATAAAATTAACATACCCTACACCATTACGCGTGCCATACATCTCTTCAGACGAACAACAGACTAAAAGTTAGCTCCCACTCTATTACGACCCTAGACTCAAGATTCGATTTAGCGGATTAAGTACCCCGATAACGAGTCGACATGGAAAAACAATTAACGGAAATAATGAAACAATGACGTCACTATAAAGTTCGTCTTTGTTCACAGTATCTTAACGCTTGCGGTAGGCGGGTCTAAAAGACCTGTAGGGTTGAGTGCGCGCGCGGTAAAGCCGCAGCTTTCTAAGGGTTAGCTCGCGAGCCGTTAGAGCACAATTTATTGTTTTTAGATAAAGTTTAATGGGGATTAGTGCAACTTTAAAATGTTTAGTGAAAGGGGTCGCTAGTCTTTCTAATAATAAATTGTATTACTCGACGCGGTTAGTGCGCGACACATTTTGAAATAGTACTGACATTACAAAAGCATTCTCGAATGTTAAACGCAACTCGTACCAAATTGCTATATTGTTACGTAGTAGTATTTAATTTAAAAAAAAACTAAGTAATGGTCCGTGATACAATATTCCTATATATATTCATAAAGTTCCTTTCTAATACTCAGATTATTGTAATTCATAGGCATAGAAAATATACAAGAATCTTCTATTCTAGAACTTTTTCTAAGACATATGCTGTAGAAGTTAAATAGGTTTTAATTAAATATAAGAAGTAGGTAGCTTCAGCCAGAAGTAACTGTGACTGATCTACCAAAGTTTTTGGTATGATAGTACTCAATACTCATACATTATATCTTACAATTGATGATATGACCCTAGAGCTAAGTCACTCATAACTGAGATTAATATAAACACAATTTATTGTGGAGAGAGTTGACCTACTCAAAATAGCCTGAAGCATCCATTATTTTCTTTGACTGAACTTGGGTAAAAACATAATATCTATAATATATTTGACAAGAATTGTGTGTAAATACTCTACATTTAAAATACGACCTTAATCTGTAGTAAAAAAAAATTCTGCTCTAACTTATAAAACATGGTTAATGTTCAAATGCATCTAAAACTTACACTTCATTAAGTTATACTTTGCATGTATAAAACAATACCTAATAATTAAAACTAACTTCAATCCACGAGATTGTTATTCGTTCGTTTTCATTTTAGAAACTGAGTGTTAAATCCACTTTGTTTTTACTTAGAGATATTTCGAGTTCGAACAATGTCATCGACAATATTTTAAACCAAAACCAAACCCAACGCGGGCTGAGCCAGGGTCAATATGCAAAAGTAAAAACAGAAAAAAGAAAAATATTATTCTGATATTCGTAACTTTGAATACGATTTAGTTAATTTGTTGGATTAGTTAATATATAATAATACAGTAAAAACAGTTTTATTTTTAATTCCAACTCCAAATACAATGTGAGGTCTTTATTTGATAGCGAGATACAGAAAAAGGCAGATTGATGTGTTTCTGATACATATTAAAGTGAGCTTACTATCATTGAATGATAAAGGAGTAAAAAAAGAGCGTCGCCTTTAGAGAACCTATTTTGAAAAGAAACTGAATTCTACGTATTACAGAGGACCATTTAATCTGACCTCCCGTCGACCGCCCCTCACACCGTCGCGTACCGGCGTAGCGAGAGCCCCATGCATCAATGTTACGTGCTGCATACTCGCACAACGATAGTACAAGTCGTTGCTAGATGCGAGCTATCATTCAATAGACCAATTAAATCATTGTAAATGTCACTGTTATATTTTTATACGGAGTTTCATGAGTTTGAATCGGTATGCGCAAGAAAATCATGTATGTTTGATTAGTTAAGAAATATTAAGTCTTATTAGATGTAATACAGTAATTTATTATTCAGGAAAACTTAAAATAACATTGAACATCAATTTATTACGTAAACCTTTTAAAACTAACTTTTTTTTTACTGGCTCTCTATTTCTTTTTATGTACCAATTAGTATAAGTATAGCTGTTGGACGACCTGTTATTAAATAAATAAAATAAAAATATTAATAACATTCAACATTAACAACAAACACTTACACACAAAGTACGAGTAACAGTAGAACTTAGAGCTCATGTGAGTAACGAAGTTTTAAAATCAAGTCACATCCAGCAATATCTACATCTCCAGACTCACAAAACAGCCAATCTAAAGAAATCTCCATCGTATCGCGCGGCCGCACCATTGTTCTTGTAACTCGATAATATAATCGATTTATCGGAAATACATATCTCCGTGGGTGTCCGCGCTCCATCGTACTCGCGCCCTGTTGGTACACCTCGGTGTAATACAAACCGTTTGTTACAATGAAGTTGTTTATAAAACGTCCACTATTTTATGTTCAATTTATGTGTTTGTATGATTGTGTTTTCGGAAAATTTTGATTTCAAATGTGTCAATTTGTTTCGTTCCTCTTGTGAACGACTGTAATAAGTAGGTTTTTATGTTTTTATGTGGAATAATTATGGCTCTCAGTACATTTTAAAAGTGGATTGGATTACAAACGTATTTCATTTTATTAGAAAATTACTATTTAAAACAGTTTTAATCACAAAATTTCGAAGCAACTACAAAATTGGCGAACCAAAACTGTGATCCGATTTGATCAAATTTGTTAAATGAAAAGCCGAAATATTTTCATTAAAAGTTCTCTCGGTACGGTACCCTCTGTTCTGGTTCGTCTACCCCGATCAAAGTTATTTTACGTGAGTCCATAAGACTTCAACATTACCGTCAATAAGTTGGTAACCCAATTTATATCTCGGCTAAGAACTGGGCGAAGTTAACCATAGTTTTAAACTGAGTTTGAAATTAATTGAGGCGGTCATTCGAGCCGGGAGTTATGGAGTTGAGGCGTGCACAGACGGACCGACATACTTGCTGTGCTAGTTTTATTACTATAAACAAGATTTATTTGCAATCTTATATTTTTATGTTAAATGCCTTTGTTTCAATTGAAAGAAAGGGTTTATTGAGGATTTCAAATTGTATTTACTCACTTGAGTATAACAGAAAAAATAAGTGCTATAATTTTAATGTGTATGAGTTATTGATTTTGCTTACATAATAGTCATGCTAAATACTTAAAAAAATGATTTCTACTTCTATTACGGAAGGCACTGAAAGATCTATTTCATTTATTTTGACAGATTTTGGTTAAATTTAAATGGGACCAGACAAAAGCTATAATCCTTTCAAACAAGAAAAATCAAACCGGTCCACCCGTCACCGAGAAATCAAGTGACATAAACAATAAAAAAAACATTTGAATTAAGTACTCCCTCCCTTTGAAAGTCGGTAAAAAATTAGAATTACAACAACAATGAAGACTGCCAACATCAGGCATGTAAAAAACATCTTCTCCAAATAACTGTTTATTATTACTAACAAGTCGTTATAAGGAACGCAATGACAATCGCAATTGCAATTGAAATTGTCTCGGCCATTCAATGCAAATATCAGATGACAGAGGACGGCTGATGTCTCATTCAGGACATGTATTATTTGCTTGTTTTTATTGCACTTTTGCGAAACCATTGCTTTTTATATTTTGTGCGTTGAATAATGGTAATGAAGATTGCCATAAAGCTTCGTGCTCATTTTTGGCGAAACGAATAAGGCAACACATTATATATTTCGTAACTTTTATACTTATTATTCATTTATGCGCACAACGGAATTTAGATTAAAGCTAAAGGAAAAAAAGTGATACATTTATACAAAAATATTGTTCCAAGATAAATGAATCTCTAAATATAATGAAATACCAACATAAAACCCGTAAAACTTACGTTTGTTTTAAAAATCTCTTCATTACAAAACTCTAAAACCAAATGAGCAATCTCATAGCTACAACTTTCATTGTCTGGCCTCAAGCCTTTCAAGTCGAGAAAGAAATATCTTTCATCACAGGACAAAACTATTCATAAAGTCGTTCACTCAAAACTCCCAAGGGCATAGTTATTGTAACAATCATCAACAATACTAAAGTGACACCTATAAATAGTAAGAACACGAACCATACGTTAGTTAACATGCGATCGCATTATACATTACAAACTGTCAACTATGACGAATGGTCGTATTAACGATGGACAATACCGTATGCGTACTCTACCAATATATCGATGTATATCCAAAAAAATAATATAATATCTTACACCAAAAGCGTAAGGTTCAAAATATTCGAATTTTTGAGTTGTGTCGTTTTTCAATATGGTAGACGATAAAAAAAAATGAAGTATGAAGATGTAACGGAATGGTGGAGTGGAGATCTGTAACAGAATGTGGAGAGATAGGCCAGAACATGTATTTACGTGGGCAGGACGATCGGATAATGGTTATTTGTTGTTTTTGTGTCGCGGGTTGTGTCAAGATCAGTCATTTAGAAGTCTGCGCTTAATAATTTTACCAACATTAATTGCTAATCAATAATTTTCTACGTTTCTAATTACTGACTGAATTTTTGCCACAAAAATTCCTATAACATTATCCTATTAATTGCAAATTATATCACATATATTTAAAGGAAATATGAACTCGTAAGCGATCTAGGTGCTATACAAACTTTATAATACATACGTCAAAAGTAATTTCATTTTGTCAATCGAACTCGACTTGTAATCAATATATTAAAACCCTCCATGAAACAAAAAACTAAAATGATATTTGATTACAGCCACGGCAATAAAATCAGGAAACAAAGCTTAATGACTTACACGAAATCCTTTATCTTGAAAGTCAATAAAAACTTTATGGTCCTTCGATAAAAAGTCTGAGTGTAGTTACATACTGCGACATAGGTTATCGAATCGAGCGTGTGCGTGGGGCTTTAAGTGCCCAGTCACAGGCGCATTCCCTTTGTCAGTCTGTGTGTCTGTTTGTTACGTAGGCCAGATGTCGTTTACTTTTAGTGGTCTAAGCTAGGGGCCAGCAATAGATGTTAAGCTATACTTGCATTGACCATTTACATTTTGAATGCGGAATCTTTTATTCCATGACTGTATATTTAAGCTTAACTCAACCTGCTTGTAACTGTTAACTTAACAGGAAAATTTTAGGTTAATTTAGCTTAAACTTACAAATTTTTGTACTGAAGCAAAACTCGAAACACTCTTATAACTTAAAGAGCCTGTCCGACGCGGCGATTGAGAATTGATTACCAAATTAAGAATTTTAATAGCGTGCGAGGTGTGCATACTTCAAAACGCGGGGGCGATAGGGTTTAACGATTAACGATTTTTGATTCCACAGCACTTTCTTAAATTGGGAATTTTTTTACAGCTACGCACTAGGTAATAAAAGTTTTACTAAAAATGTAAGTAGCATTGAACATTTGTAGATATAGGTACGGTGCTGGTATAGTGTTAACATATGCGTTATTTATGTAATAATAACTTAATATACTAAAACAATAGATGCAAGATACAGGCCTCGGCTAGTTTGGGGCCCGCAGTTATGGTTTATTTTACTGTAGTTAGGTATGTACCTAAATTAATTATATAATTATAACCTTATGTATAACATGAACTTATCATATCTTATTCTTTAGCCACAACATAAATGGATAGTTACCCGCCGATATACGGGATATATTAGCCCAATTTTGCTAATATGGCATACATGGTATACCGTGTGACTTTTTGCGCTTATAAATCATTGTCCAATTTTCAGTTGTGATATTCGATGCCTAGTAAATTATTGTTTGTGTTGTAGTGTAGTGGATTTTTTTATCATTATTTATGTATAAGTGAAAAAAATACTCTAAGCGTGTGAGAAAAAAATAGTTTTGATATTAATACGGCATATTTAAAACTGAGAAAAATATTAAGTCAAGTTAAATTGTTTAGTTTATACGTCGACAAAATCCTGAAACCAGATAAAGGCGAAAGCACACTTAAAATGGTTTGTTTCTCTATTAGCCTATTTTAAACAGCTCATAATGTGTTTACTTAAATAAGACTGGCTGTAAAACCATTTGCTAGGTAGCTGTTGTCGATATAGATAATGCTAATATTAGAAATATATATATTTAGTTAATATAATTATTGTAATAAAACGTTCTTTGACCGAATCTTGTCTCAGTTTACTAGGCTTTTTTGAAATCAGGTTGTCTAAATTAGTATTAAACGGTTAGTATCGTCTATCAACGAACAGAAATCGCCAGTGTAGGAGAACTATTTCGCTCACAAATCAAAACAAAATTTAAAATATTTATTACTTTTAATATGTATTAAAAAAAATACATTTTATTATACAAAATCGAGATAAATTCGGGGATCTGACGAAATAACCTTCTGTAGTTGACGAGACAACCCAAAAAGAAAAACAAATTGGTATTTAGTATGTCAATTTTTCAATAAAACGTGTGTTCCCTACACATAAAATTATATTAAGTAATACGCTTTTATTTGTGTGTTCACTTGAGTACAATTCGTTAGTAAAAATAACTTCTGAATGTTGTGTTATTTTGTTGAGATAAGTTTGGAATTTAGAAGTATTGTGTATCGCAAATTGCAATCATTTGTGTACGAAATTGAGTTAGTTTTTGTTGAGCTTCTATTTTATTCGTTAGAATTCAGCTTGATTACGATTTGTTCTCAGATTTAGTGCGTTGATACGTTTTTATAGCATCGTATACCTAATTGTGCTTACAGATAGGCCTTTAATTATACTATTTCAAGATCATAATTAATTCAGATTCACCAGCAAGATGGATCAACTACATAAAATCTGAACAAAGATTAGCACTGATTAGGACTAGATTAGCTCAGGACCGAAGCAGATTGTATGAAATGAGAGTGGCCTCTACCCACCAATGGGATAAAGAAGGCTGCGGATGATGATGATAA
The DNA here is from genome assembly GCA_947049295.1 of Ligdia adustata. Lineage (NCBI taxonomy): Eukaryota > Metazoa > Arthropoda > Insecta > Lepidoptera > Geometridae > Ligdia > Ligdia adustata. The sequence continues at coordinate 15,246,754 of OX346218.1, read as the reverse complement.
TCAAATTCAGAATAAAAAAATAAAGAGAGTATTTGAAAATAATATAATAAATAAAAACATGTATTATAATAAAATTCATATGTTTTTCAGTGAATGAGTCAGAATAGCTCAGTCAAACGTAATACGATTAATGTGAGACTTAAGAAGCTTGACATAGTTTTGCAATTTTCCTTCACAGTATGCATTAATGCATTTATTTTTATAAGTTATAGCAATAAGTGAGATCCATTTTATGAATATTGCAAATATCTTACTAAACTTTACGTTCGTGGCAGGTAAAGTCTAATATTTTTACTTATATGCTATAATCATAATATATAATTTAGCTTTATGATTATAAAGAGCACGTTTAGTTTAACTATTATTGCGTTATATGTAGTAACCTATTATTTATACCTGTAGTAATTTATTAATACAAAATAAATGAAAATTATTATTAAAAATAAGTAACGAGTACTCACTAAGTTAGTTTAGTTTCCAAGTTGCAGTCTTATGACGAACTAGAAACTGGAACCCGCGGTGTTGCTCGCAGGTTCCAGTTTCTTTCTATTAGTTCTTCATATAAAATAATAATAATATGATTATAATCATCATCAGCCAGTAGACGTCCACTGCTGAACACGTTGATTCCTAGCGAATATCAGTCAGTCAGGACCTTACCCTTTTATCTATATTTATATAGATAAATAAAGTAACTATAAGTTTGATAACTGCAGCATTAATAGCAAGCCAGTGATTAGTACCTGAAACAAAGAAAGATAACTTTTATATTATTATTAATGACGTGCGACTCTCCTGATGCAAAACTACCATGTGGCCTATGATAAAGCATTCACTCGCTATTCAAAAATACCATACAATAAAGTTATCGGAAAGTAAAAAAGTTGTAAGAGACTTACAACGCAAAATAAATTTAGAAACAAAGCGTGAGTCTTTGGAACCTCTACCATGCATCGTTAGCCTTAATAAACATTTATAAATTTAGTTTTAAATAACGTAATATTCAATAGTAAGTTAGTGGTAGCCTAGTTGGTAAACTCTTTGCCTCACAAGTAAAAGGGCGCGGGTTCAATCCCATATTCAGGCATGCTTCTCTGAGTTTTTCACATATGTGCATAATATAATTAATTTCCACAAACTTTTCTTTGCTGTCGAAGTTAAAGGAACACATCGTGAGGAAACCATAGCATGGTGGCAGGGCGTTTCCTATCGCTCGCCTGGCTCCCTTAAGTTGTACAATCTGTCGCCAAGCACCTAACGGTGTGTTCTGACAGCTTTCCTCGAGAGTCAGTGTATTCCAGACTAGGCATGCTCCATCTTGGGCTACAGTATCGCTGACTTCCTTGGTCGAGCGAACTTTTCAAATGCCTAGTGTAGGATAAAAAGGTAAGTGAAATTTCCCACCCGCAGTTTGGCCAGCGTGGTCTACACTGCTTTCATAGGGGAGACCCAAGCCCAGCAGTGGGACGGTATGGATTGATAGGTCAGATTCAACTATCATATACAAATAAATATATGATACAGTGTTCTTGTTTATTCTGATCAACACTATCCAATAAGAATAAGAATGGCATCCACGTACGTACACGAGAATCATTCCTAAAGAGACAGCGTAGCTCTCAGACATTGTTTATTATTGTTTCTTTATCACAAGCTGGGTTATTCATGTTTTTGAGACAGAAACAATAGAGAGGCGTGTGGGGAATGGCCCATTGTTCAAATATCGTAGTTTAGTATTATTAGAATAACAGAGCTTTGGTTTCATCACGAACCAACATCCCATGGAAGTGTTTAATGGTTTTACCAAAAATTTTATTTATAAAAGAATTATAATTATATTGTACCTCATTAATTCTTTTAGTCAGATTCAAAACAATATAAAGAGATAAGTACATATAAATAATTAAGTAAATTTTGGTGGAATATGTTAATATTATTTCTATTTTTAATCCCTAGTACTCATATTTAAAATTCGAAAATTTATTTATTAATTTAACAGTGATAAGACTGCGGCTGTCGATGATATTTAGAACATCGATGACTTATAGTTAGCTTTGCCCCGCAATATATATTTATATTATATTCACTAGGTATATTTATTCTGAGTGAGAATTTAATTACAATATAAAGGTACATTAAATATCTATTAGTAAAAACTTATAATATTGAATTGTTCATACATTTTGTCAAATACATATATAATAATGTACAGAACATCGTCAAAGTTAACACATAAAATAGTTTCCCCATTATATCGATAAAATCATCCCTATTCGCATGTATATAGGCAGGCGTAGAGTCGCGCCCTACGAGTCACAACGTTTGCACATCGATAACATTATAACCCCTAGATATAAGCTCCTCTGATAAGACACAAATGTATTCACGAGATAGAATTCGTGGAAACTCATATTTGGATAGACGGATAGATTCGTCAGTGTTTGTTCAGTTTGTTGAATTGAATTATCTGATGTTTGCGGCGTTCTTCATATTAGACGTCGTATGGAGTGTTGTCGGGCAAGTGTCTTTATTACCAAAAACAAAATACAATAATAGAACAAAATATAGTAGAAACCTATAGACATACATACATATATATATATATATATATATATTAAACGAGTTAATAACTTTTAGAATAACTCGTTAAATAAATATATACAATAATAATAATAGCTGTCAATTGCGGCTGTGCCTGCGACAAATTAGAATATAAAAAAGTTTAAAACATTGTACCCCCTTTTGTAACATTTAGGCGTAGAATTTCCAAAAATCCTTTCTTAGTACAACCTTACATTATATAATGAAGATGGATGAATATAGTTCAGCGGCTTAGACACTACGTTGATTTCTAGAATATATAATATCAGTCAGTCAGGACTTATTCTTTTATAAATAGAGATACAATAAGTCATTTTTATGAGTTCAAAAGTGTGTCTGTCATCGCAATTGTAATTTTACTTGAAATATAGCAGCGATAGTTTTTATCGTAGCTCGCGGTTTAGTTACCATGACTTTCTGCTGAAACCAAAAATCATTCAAATCGGTTGGCACGAGTAGATGAATAGTATCATTTCATACAATTAATAATCCCCAATGACTGACAAAAAAATATTTTTTTTTTAATACAAATTTGACAAAATATATGTTGAAGTTTGGAGTTTTAGAGCCTACGTTTTTAACCAAGTTTGGTCAAGATTTGGAAAGAACGTCACGCCATTACCAACATTCACAGAAACTTACTGCAAACAAAGATACTCCCTTCGCTTCGACTATAACTTAACTTCAAGAACAAAATGTCCGATTTCCTTTCAAGCAGCAAGTTCTACAAGTTGCCATCTAGCTCGAAGTTGCCTCGTTGAGCTAAGTAGCAGTTGACCTCGCACTAAGCCATCGCTTAACTCACACAAAAGCCGTTCTTTGGAACGTAATCGCTGATCTAAGCTTATGATTACTAAATTAAATTGTACTAATAAGCAACTCGTATTGTAAAGTTTTTATATTGTCTACTTCAGTGGTGATTGATTTGTAACATTTCATAAGATCATTAAAGATCTAAAAACAAAACGTTATGTAGTTAGTTGGTATGTCAATACTCAATATATTAATTGCTAAATTAGATATAACATGCAAATCGTAACGTAATAAAATAAGTATCAATATATCTAATATTAATCCTACTCGGGTATGGCAATATGTTGAGTGGAGCGCATCGATTGATTTTAAAGTTTTATCGCTTAAATATTCTTCAACACCTATAATAGGACTTATCTAGTAATATTTTTTTAAATATTTTTCTGTCATTAATATCTGTTGCTTTTTTATTTTGTATTTTTTATGTCAAAAGGGGGTCACTAGATCCATCATTACGAAACACATTCGTTTCGGGACCAACCCTGAATTCGAGAACAAAACATCAACAGTTCCATTCACAAAGTTTATCGGTCGTAGACAAAATGTTTGAAATAGTTGATATTTTTGTCTCGAATTCAGAGTTGGTCTCATAGCGAAAGTTGTTCCTTAGGATGAGTATAGTGACCTCCTTTCAGTTTAGTACACCCCTAACCGATATTTTACCTGATTTCTTCTGATCTTGTACGTCAGGGCTACATTTAGTAAATACTTTATCAGTCTACTAGTAAGTAGCTGTCACGCGCGGTTTATTTCAAACTTTGCACGCCCATTATTAATGAATGGAATAATTTATACACTGTCTAAATTCTAGGATCAGCGATTTAGACTTTACGTTGATTCTTAGTGAATATTACTATTATATAAAACGTGAAGGTGTAACAATACTCAACGGTGTTAGTCTACCTACCAAAGTAAAGCCATTGCAGAACGAAACTTTATAAAGAAATATTGCGTCTCCCGCACAACTTGGCAGATCATGTGATTAATTTTTGTATGGATGGACAGTGTGAAACCAAATTTTTCTTCTTGAATTTTGCGAAATTTAGTTCGTCAATGGCTTCATCTTGGTAGTCTAACACCCTTAATTATTGTTACACTTTTCTGTTACATATCGTATATATATATATATATAGAAGATAATGTCAATACAATAATTCAATAATAAAACCAAGGTCTTGAAAGTTCGACGATGTACCCTCTAAACAAGACACCCCTTTTCAGCCTGAATCAATAGAGAAGTTTTAGGTTGTTTGCTCTGCCCTCTCTCAGGTACACCTACAGTCTACAGGCTTCTTAGCACAGGATTGGGTTATTGCCACTCCGGGGCTGATTAACGAGCATGATAGACACTGTTTCTGTGTGTTTCTTTGTTATTTTTATTGGTTAGTCCGAAGTTTTTCTGACGTAAGTCAGTGTTACGTATTGTTAGATCGAATCACATACAAAAGCGAAAGTTTGTTTGTATGTGTGTGTTGGTTCCTCCTTCACGCTCAAACTTCTTAACGGATTTGGATGAAATTTGTCAAAAAATTTGCATATACCCTGAACACGTAGGTTACTTTTTATTAGGCAAATATCTTCCGCGGTAAGGGTGTTACCAAACTAATCGATCGATGGTCCATCGACGGCATAGGTCAACGTCGATCGAAGTTGATCGACCAGTTGGTAAAAACCATCGATCGACTCCGACAATTCCATTCTACCATCGATCGATTGGTCTAGTAATACCCTAAAACCGCCGGACACATAACACATACACAAGTACATAACACATAAATAATTTGCAAGCCAATTTTATTCTGTAATTTTTGTTTTGTTATTAGAGTTATAAGAGATTTCAGTTTCACCGCAACTCACCTGATGTGAAGCGATGATGCTTCCTAGTTTGGGGCACGCTTGCTTAGAAGAAGAAACCGATTTATTCGTGACTAAAAAATACCTATATAGCTATCAGGAAATAGATATGCCGAATAGAATACTCGTAGTAATAAGTGGAGTAGAATGGTTAATAAGATGTTTAATTTTGCCGGCTTTTTATAAAGGAACCCCAGAATTGACCACCGATGAGTGAGATAAAATAAGTAAAAGAATTCTCGAACGAAGATATCGAACCAGCAGTGTTTGGTGCCTTGTGACTGTGCTGATAGTAGCAGGGTGGGTGTGAAGGTGAGAAGATATGATATCTAGAAAAGTATGGTAATTACAAGATTTTATTTAACTGGCTATGTTTATTTTTTGTATACTGGGTTATTGGTTAGGGGTGTCATAGCCGAAAGGTGGTCACTATACTCATCCTAAGTAACAACTGACACTATGAGATCAACTCCGATTTCGAGAAAAAAAATTAGTTGTTCCATACAAAAAGTTTACCGGTCGTCGACAAAATGTATGAAATAGCTAATGCTGATTTTTTTCTCGAATTCAGAGTTGGTCCCATAGTGGAAGTTGTTCCTTAGGATTAGTATAGTGACCCTCTTTCGGCTTAGTACACTCATAACCCTGCATAATGATCAACTCATGAAACAAAATTTTAATTTAAAAAAAATATAGTGGACCGAGGACCGTATGTCTCTACCTCTCTCTGCTCGTATGTTTCTACCTCTCTCTGCTCGTATGTATCTACCTCTCCGTGCTCGTACGTCTCTACCTCTCCCTGCTCGTTTGTCTCTACCTATCCCAATGGAATGAAGACGTTCTATTAGAGGTAGATACGTACCTATATGTAGTTTTAATCAAATTTCCGTGACTACATTATAGTGGTGTCTGAGTATCGTCAAGGATCAATACCCACCATGACAAAGCAGTTTGGGCCCCAAGTTAGTAAATAATAATTTGATAATAGCAAATGACTCTCAGTTGTTCATTATGAGGGTGTTAATATCGCTTTACGTTCTAACATTAGTGTCGAATCATTAGCGATGTGATGTGCAGTGAGTTTATATTGACTTGGCACGGTTTGCGTCGATATATATATATATATACCTAATTATAACTGATGTTGGATTTATGAGAACCTAAAAGTATAAGGCATTAAATGATAGCTCACACTAATGTTAAAAATGCACTTCAAGGCGGCTGAATGGATATCCTATACCATAGACCTAGTGATATCACTTAACATTAGCGGCAAAAGAGATAAAACAAGTGGCATCAATTTTGAGTCCATTTATAAAGTTCGCCTTTAACTGTGTTAAAACTTAAAATAAAACAAGATTGCTGTCACCTGTTCCACATCTTTCGTCGTTAACGTTACGCGATGCCACTACAGAATGTAAGGGATATTTTGTACCAAAAAAGTGGGTTTTTGTACTGGTTGAAAGAACGATGTCTCCTTTTATTTTTGATCAATTCCATTAAATACTTTAAAGTTCCCGTTCATACTAATATTGGAAAAATATCTGTCAAAAATTAAAACTGATCAGAAACTATTAGTATGGAAGTAGAGCTAAACATTAGAAATGTAACGATGATGGTCGAGTGGTTAGTGGGGTCGATTGCCGTGCAAAAGGTACCAGGTTCGATCCCACGAAAGATGCAAAAAGAGCCTGAGCTATCGGTGAAGGAAAACATCGTGAGAAAACCATAGCATGGTGGTAAGGCGTTTCCTATAGCTCGCCTGGCTAGCTATCAGCCTCAAGTTGTAAAATCAGACACCAAGCACCTAACGGTGTGTTCCGGCAGCCATACTTGAGAGCCAATGTATGTCACACTAGGCATGCTCCATCTAAGGCTACAGTATCGCTGACTTCCGTGGTGCGCGAACTTGTAGTCAAATGCCTAGCTGTGTAGGTTAAAAAAAATGTATTTAAGTAATATGTATTTCTATACAAGTAATACACATATCGTATACAAATGACAAGGACGCGTTACAAACTATAACCTTAACAGGAGATATGTCACTAGTAGAGGGGGTCCATGCAAAATTGTACATGAACAGCACAGAGGGGCTCCAAATCTATTGATTATTCATTAAGTATGCACAAGTTAGTTAGTGGGTCGCGTTGTACTAAGACGTATTACTTTCTAGCTTTGTTTGCCGGGGAACTGCTTGGTGTCTTAGTTTGGTAACGCTGAGTCATTGATGAACTGCATTGAAATTAAATTCAGAAATATTACTTAAAGAGTACTCAGTAATCTGAAGAAAAAAGATAGTAATTTATTTAATTTTGGCATGACATTAGAAGTGGCTTGGATTTGAAGCTCGCAAGAAATAAGTTACTTGCATTTAAATAACGTTTGTCACGGTTTAACTTGATCGCGCAATTAATGTAAGTATAAATTCAGAACCGTAGTTTATTTGAGCGGTTTTATCGCATAAAGCGATTTTTTCCTGACAATTAGTTTGAAGCTTTTTTACGTTTAATAATAAATCTTGAGAAAAATACTTATACGTTCAAAAAGTAACGTCTGCTTTGGATACTTGTTAAAACATAAAAAAATATTTGACATATTATTTGTTTACATTGTGCTTTAAATCTAAGTGCGCACTTGAAATACAACAGCTAAACAAATGTATGTCACCAAGTTATTTGTGATGTCGATCGTAATCAAACAATGAGACACGGGGCTTATTGTGACTGTTTTTAAATTCACCCTTATTAAATTTAAGAGAGCTGCAACAGCCCTTGAGATTAGAGGGGTGCTTTTATTAGGGGCGACTAACGAGTGCTGTTAAAGATGTATAATGTTCTTCCACATTGGAGTCGGTTTTAAGAAACAAAGCATTAAGAAACAAAGCAGAAGCTACTGCAAGAACACAGACGTATACTTAAGAGTTTATGAAGTATAGATATTTCTAGTCTTCGTTCGTCTACTCAAAGATCAAAGTTCCAAGTCAAGTTGTACTATTAATATAATAAACGAGAATTTCTATTTTTATCTTTTTATGTAAATATGTATTCTGCTCGTTACAATTTTCAAATTTAAAAAACTAAATGACTGACTACAGTATTAACAATATATATCAAAAAGATTAACTGTAGACCATTTAAGATCTACAGACAATCTAAATGCTCCAACCCATCACCAGCCGGCATTCTGGTCACGCGTCGAATCGCTCAAGCGCTCCGATAAATTTTGGAAAATAAGATGAGCTCCCGGTCCCCACGAGCCTAAAGCCTCGACTCCAAATAGTTCGTTACATGATCAAGAAAGATAGAAAATATATCGAATTATATGATTTAAGTATTCATTTTACATAAAGAAATGAATGAAAATATATATATATTGTTATATGCTATTGTTAGTAACTGTTCTAATATATATCACGAGTATGTATTGATTTGATGGCTGAATCTCTTACTGTCACTTTCAATCCGACCGTCAATGTCTCACCACCAATACCACTTACCTTCTAATCTTCAGTTCAATCTTGACTTAAATGAGCACCTAGACGTCTCCGCTCGATGGTAGATAGTGCTAAGCCACTGGCTTTCCTAATGAATTGATTCGACACGCCGCCGTTTTCACCAATTAATAATTAGCTCATCCCTTTAGCTTCGGCATTAGATACTCGGGGGTATTTGAAGCCAATTAATTTGATAATTTATATAATTAGAATGAAAATGGATGAGCTTGTGTTCGTTTTTATGAATATTTTAAATGTATCAAGTTTAGTTTAAACAGAAAAATAGGTAATTATTGCGATATTTTAACTTTCATAATTTTTATAGTCGTTTAAAAAAACTAAACTGCTTGTTATAAATATTGATGAGACAACGAGTTTATATTTCAAACGTGTTTCAACTTCAGCATAAGAACATACAGAATGTATGCAATCAAAGAAACATAATATGTAATACGCTAAATTATAGCGACAGAAACATAGAAACTAAAGCAATCTATCTACGAAATAGCAAGGCAACTTGACGTTATTATAAATCTAACTTATCACCAATGATAAGGCTTGCAGGATTTATTTGTTAACAAGGGAAGGACGAACCTCTGTGACGGTTCTCCCTACAGGGTTAACGGATATAAAAATGATAAGGCGGGTACTACAGATACTATTAAAGATATTATAAGGATCGTTTACGAAAAAGACAGGGGTAGTGGAATGGGAAGGTCGCGTGCGATAGGGTAAGTTTCCGATCGATTGATAGTACTATCTGTAAGTAAAGTAATTGAACGCATGAGTATATACCTTGATCCAAGACCAGTATCACTGATAGGATTTATAGAGGCAGTTGATAGATAACAGTAACAAACATTGGAAGATTCAAATATATTTAGAAAAATAAAACAATGTTTGTAACAAAATGTAACATGCTAAGCTATTCCGCAGTAACGTTAAAACTGGCGTCGCATCATTTTATATTCCAAGACAAAACTTTAAAACTGGAGGTAGCAAACACTTAACAACACGTTTTTATCTAAAATTCAAGACTGAAACTTAGCACTTGCAATTCAAGAATAGCTCAAAAGCGCAGGCGGCGCTTGGAAACGAGGACCGCCGTAAAACCCCCGGGAGGTCGTAAAATAAAAAGTGTTTACTTGCCCCCCAAGATAACCGGGAACAAAGTTCCTGATAAGTTTTTATTTCCTCCGAGCATGGGGCAGGTAACCGTGGCCACTATAACGCGCTTTACTCTCGCAGTGTTAGCAAATGGAATTCTCTGATCAGAGAATTTACTTGTTTTGTATGTATTTTGTTTTGCTTTAGCATTGCTTTTTTTCATGTGACGATAAGTAGACAATATATGTGTAATATTTAGAATCCTGTGTTTTCAATACAATTTACATAAAAAGGAAACAATAAATTAATACACATTTTGCCGTCCTGTGAATCTCCATAACACATTGTTATTGAAAAAGTAAGGTGACCAGCTATTCGTATTTAAATGTAAAATAACCAATCGAAAATAGGTCATCAAACGTTAAGAGAACGTTTACGGCATCGATTGCGTAAAAATGATAAACACGATAAGATCGTCGTCAGCGATACCACTAAAAGCCTAAAGAAAGGAACATTCCTCTCGCTCATTAAGCTGAAAAGACTCGAAGAATGCCCGATAATTCGTACCTGTGAAGATGAATCATTTTTAGTGTCCCATATAGCGGGCCGGCGCCGACCGAGACTTCCTACAATGGCCAATAAACACGCCATAAAAATATGGAGACTGCACTAAAGCGAACCATTATTGTTTGCTAAATGTCCACCTTTTGTTAAATGAAGCTGTCAAATATTTTCATCATGTCAAAGGGTGAACGTTGCGTGGTGTGTTTACGACGCCATAACATCGACGAGTCGGTCGTACTCGTAGTTTATGCGACTCTGCCATCATAAACTCACAACTCGCTAATTACTTCGTTCCACTTACGACATTTTTCCACTCGATTTATTCATTGACACTTTCCGAATATAGCTTTACTGCAAATTGAGATCGTTACAGCGAAACTTTTGTCGGTGTTGACGAGTCTTTAGGCGCGATAATTGACGGTGTTATTGAACAAATCTGCGAGATTTAAGCTTTTGTTTCAAACTTGAGAAAGTTTCGATGCGTCGGCGAACGAATAATTTATTCCTCTCGGCTGCGAGGGAGACGTTCCCGCGAATTAATCGCAATATCGAACCTGGCCAACCGTTATTAGTACCTACTATAGTTGCCAAGGTGTTCCACCCCTCTATAAATCTTGTCTAATTTGTGTGTAATTACAGGACCGTGGAGTTCTCGGAGTAACAAGGAGTGCGTACCAGCAGGGAGTAAACGGCACGCGTAAGCACGTGCTTCACTTCACCACACCGATAAAAGACCTAAACGACGTGATAATGACAACGAATATTCAACTTTACCGTTCGATCAATTAAGTTTATTTTGAAATCTTAATGATGATGATATGCAAACTGAAGACGTTCAACAAAAACCACAATCAAAATAGACGTTAAAACAAAGGTTCAAGGTAGAAATTACTGTAACAACAAAGGCAACGGTAACGATTAAAGTCCAAATTTTGATCACTACTGTAACGTTGCAAAGTAACGTGCCTAAAGGTTTGTGTTAAAGTGTAGTAATGTGTTTTTTGACCCCTCGCCGAGATAATAATTTTAATATGTAAAACGGAGGGGTTGCACTATTTCAAGTCAAATTAAAGTTTCCGTTATTATTTTCTGAGCCCTTGAATTCGCAGCGGGAGGATTTACGTTACGACTTTTTTGAGGGTATATTAATGTCTAAATCCTCGTTTCTGTTAGCGTTGGCAACGGTCTGAAACGGGGTTCATTCACACTAGCCACCGACGATCACTTAGCGAAGTATCCTTCAATGAATCACTAAGTTCTACTCCGCCAGATGGCTTCAGTCTTTTTGGTCTAATCCCTTTCATCCCTACATAATTAGTTTGGAGTCTATGTTAATAAATCCAAGCTACAATTGCCATCCGAATGGTACAAATAAATCTGCGTCATGCAGTATGCATTCGTCGCCAAAATGTGTGTGTAGTGTTTCCCCTCAATTGAAACGATCGAAAACATCCTCTCGGGTGTCATCGAATAGTGTCGCATTTTGCGCGTGACACACATTCACGATTCCAACCCCAAAAAAAATCGTTTCGAGTGTCGATCCGAAACTGTATACCATTTACGAGCTTGATTGAAATTTTGCAATCAACAAGGGGAGTGCGATGATGAAATTATTCGTGTATATTTTTTCCCCGGACCCGTTGAGGTTATTTTATTATAATGTGCCTTCGGAATAGAAAATTTACGGGGGATTTGAGATTATAATCGCGGGCCACTCGGTTGTTCAAAGTGATTATTGTCGAGATAAAGAGCTGCGCCGGTCGACCCACGCGTTATGTACGTCCCTACGCATACGTATACCGTCTCTCTGCTATCAGCTCGTACCCTTGTACCTTGTCCTTTGTCTTGGAAATAGCCATTAGCAAATTCTTCGCTCAGTCGATACTAACAACCTCGCCTTTTGATTGTACTTTGGAAAGTACTTGACTTATAAAAGTTGATTTGAGAACTTCTTGAACGCTTTCAGATTCTATCTTAGCTTTTAATTTTGCTTTGTTGTTTAGAATTTTAATGTTTCAATCAAGTGGTTTGAGACTTAAAAATCAACTAAGAGTTTATTTTGAGCTGTGATAAACTTGGTTATATTTTCTGATTATCTGTTGATTTTTTGTAGTAAGTGCCATGATTAACATAAACAAAATGACTAACTACGACAACAAAAAATTATAGTAGAAAGATTAATTAATTATTATCTGTTGATTATAAGTGGTCAGGTGTTATAGGAAATGCATGTGCATTTTTTGGTTTTATTTATAAATTTTATGAATAAAAGCATTTACGCGGTAGTTTTATTAAATGTGTTATTTCTTTCTATGCTTTCTAATGAGTATTTGTTTTGGCATAAACGAATTTATATTAATTGTGATATAACTTTGGTTACATATATTATGTATCGTTATTGTTGTAAGATTAGAATCGATTTATTGATTTATTCTGTCTAATTATATTCGTATAATGTTGATAAGAAATTCAGTCTTAGAGTTCCTTTAATTTCACATTGCAGACACAAAAAACATGAAATACAAGAGATTTTTTTACAAATATTGTCACAAGCATATACTAAGTTATACTAGTTCTGCCAGTTTGTATTACAAACAGCACAGTTGATATGCCAGACATAACTTTCCTCAATAGCAAAAGCCACAATTTCACAATGACTAAAACTGTAATTTGTTTGTTCACGCGAAGATTCCTTTCATTACGCGTCCGTGCTCCATAAAATATGCAACTGAAATGAGAAAAATGTGTCGCACTGTACTGACTTGACTCTTATCACATCTTCGTCGCAATCCAAAAAATTCGGACATGTAAATTTGAATCTTAAAACTGTAAAGATAGAATTTCTTTTAAGTAAAGTGATAGTGGCAGATATGCCGTATGTACATGAATTTGGTTAAGAATCATAATCTCAGCTCCCACTATGAGTTATACACACGTCGTCTATTCACATTAGCTATGAAAATAAACAGTAAATGTATATATATTTCCAAAGCAAAGGAGGTTTATGAAGTTTCCTTCATATCGCTGTACTCCTGAATATTTATAGCGCTATTTACTTCCATATGACATAACGTGGTACAGATTCTTTGATCAAAGAATCGTAATGTCGCGCATGTATGTGACGTACACAAAATAAATCAAAGAGCAGACTTTGAAATATCATTATAATTATTACAAATCTAGAACTAGAAAAATGGAATTTTGTATTCACGCTGTAAATTGTAGATGGAATTTTATATGTATTAAAATAATATAATACTATTGGACTTAAATTTCTTATGAACTTTGGCCAATTTGGTATTAAATGAAAACGAATAAACCTAACATTGTATTGACGTATACCAACTGCACCGTCTACACACGTGGAACTTAAAAGTACTTAAACCAACATCCAAGATGGTAGAAATGAATAGAGTGAAACCATGTCATGTATGTAAACATCTAATTCAAGTTGAACCAAGTCCTAAAATTCATATTAGTTCTCTTGCAGAACGCTCGCAACATAAATTCATGAAAATATGATACTCGTGCGTTCAACATCCCGGCTTAATCCGACATCAGTAGAGAATAATAAACAGTATACCAACTCTCGTTAAAATAACGTTACATTGAACAGTAATAGTTAGAGTTACTGCTGAGCCAAGTGCCACTTTATGGTCATGCTGCTTACAAATCCTAGTTGCAGGAAATTCACTTAACGCAAGGTTTTATGTCCTCTTTCATTAGTTACGAAATGATTTTAATGCTAAAGCAAAGAAAATATAATAATTATAAAAGTTAACATCTGATCATGGTTTTTTCCAGAACATGTTTATCCAACTTTGAGTACACAATTTAAAATTTACTAAAAATACGGCCCCCCACAGTTTACATTTTATTATCTAGTGGGAACACTTAAATTTTCCAGAATATAAAAGCCTATGTGTTAATCCAAGATATAAGCTATTTTCATGCCAAATTTCATCATAATCCGTTAATCCGTTCGAGCGTGAAGGAAAAATAAACAAAACACTTTATAATATTATTGTGATTCCTAATCTTCATAAAATTTCGTCTTTTTCTTTCTACGAAGATGAATGCTTACACCCTAACCCGTACAAAAAAAACAATCAAAGATCTCAATCTTACAAAGATGGTATGGACAAAACTTTTACATTATTAAATTTTCCTCTGTCCAGGTGATACACATTAACAAAAGTTGTTTTACTGCTTGACCCATTTAACAGCTCTAGCATTAACTTTCAAAGACTTTGAATTGAAATACAACCGCTAGGCTTAAAGCTGTTTCCATAAAGCTTTTTAGCCTAAGCACCCGTTTATTCGAGCCGTTACTGCTGGTTTCTCTGTTCCCATAAATTCAGATAATGCTTCACTATTAGATAGTCCATAAAATGAGTTAAATCAAGTCAGATTATCGCGGTTCCTATTGAATTTACTTGATTATAGTCATTACGGTGCTTTCCATCGGTAAGTCCCTGAGGGTTTGCTATCTGTGGTGGGCTGCAAACGGCGCGATGGTTCTCCTACTTTATTATACGAGATATGATCGTAATTAACAGTATTCTAATGTTAATTGCGAAGTAACAAGGAACTGTTGTAAGTGGTATCGTTTACAACAATCGTTACTTTACTAGGAGCGTGATGTATGAAGTTTTGCAAAACATCGCGAGGAAACCATAGCATGGTGGTAGGACGTTTCCTATCGCTCGCCTGGATAGCTACCATCCTCAAATTGTAAAATCTGTCGCCAAGCACCTATTAACGGTGTGCTCCGGCAGCCTTCCTTGAGAGCTAGTGTATTCCAGGCTAAGAAGGCTCCATCTAGGGCTACATCTGACTTCCCTAGTCGTACGAACTTGTGGTCAAATGCCTAGCTGTGTAGGATAAAAAATAACTCTGCAGCTCTGGGAAGCATTAACAGATTTATCTTAATTATAGGTCGTAGTTGTCTGTCAAGAGACCACTAGCCACGTTAGGACTAAAAACTTATACGAAGAAATCCAGATATAGTCTTTTATATCTAGTTTTTTTTTTGATGACTACAAATTCAGATTACTTCTAAATATAGCATTATAACTACCACACACATAACGAGGTAGATCACCAGATAAGACGGTAAATGACCAATAATCACACTCCGAGAATTCCAAATCAAAGTAATCTGGGAACGCTGATCTGATTACGTCTCGTCATCTCAAAGTCCACATCGAAATAAATCAAGAGATAAAAACTGTAACATAGATTATATTTTGTAATAGCTTATTACAGGCTGTTTTAGTTATAAATAAAGTTGATCTGTGGAAGGCTATGGAGCAACCTGACGCGTTGATTTGTGAGGGAAGCTTCTACTTGAGAAGCCCGGGAGCGGCTTTTACTTTGGTTACACTACACACGGTTCTTACGGGCAACTTACTACAATGACTAAAACTTTGTTATTATATTAATATGGTAACATCAAGTTGAAATTTTCTTAAAACGTTATTATTACTTACAAAAGTTACTTATTAAGCTTATGTTTGGTTGGAAAATAATATTTCTAACAATGATTGTCTGGATAAACAACATACAAACAGAAATGTGTAGCATTTATCTGTTTATATGTCTATATCCAGACAATAGACATAAAATATGATGCTTATATATATATAAGCATCATATTTAGGCTTAAAGTTATAACTTTAAGCCTAATTCAGTCAAAAACAAATTAATGGCTAATAAGGTAGGTATATTGACGTCAATATTACATTCAACGGTAGACTTGAACTAAAAGAAACTAGATATATAATATAGTACAATAAGTATTCAACAAAAAACGATAAAAAAGCTAAGAACAAAAATTATAGCTGTTACTTACTTAATTTGGAAAGTTTATGAATCATACTAAAACTTTAAATCACGTCGTAGGATTCATAATTATTTAACGCACCACTTCAATAATATAGCTATAGAACAGGAAGCCAGTTCTCCCAACATGTTCGTCAGCTTCTTTGCCCGTATGTAGCGGCCTTAAGCGCATAGTTGGTCGGCCATCAGAGGCCTGTATCCTCGCAGGCTACAATAATCGAGCCTCAATCGCGCTGTTAATTCAGTAGCTTACTGCATAATGCATGGATCTAGTAGCTCGCACTAACGACTGCACTGGACGCAGTGCAGCTAGTAAGAGATGAACAACACATACGAGTAGCTACATACATATTGGTTAAGAAAACGGGTTTTCACGCGTACCTGATTGTTGGAATGGTCCAACTATAGTTTCTCAAACTATATGAATCAAACATGTTTTAATTTTCTAAATAAAATTACATCGTATTATGCGAAAAAGTATGTATCGGAATGTAGTAGGTAAATAAAAAGGTTTACGGAGTATTTACTTAAAATAAGGTCATTATGTAGCTAGCAAACGCTTTGATTATGCTTGACTAACTGCGCCCCGCGCGATTTTTCCCGCGTTAGATATATGATCATCCCATTTAGATACTTCATTTTTCCAGGATTAAAAGTAGCATATGTGTTAATCCGAGGTATAAGCTATCATCGCATCGTGCCAAATTTCATCCGAAACCGTAAAGTCGTTTAAGCGTGAAGGCACAAACAAAAACACACATACAAACTTTGGCCTTTATAATATTAGTTTGATTATGTGCGAAATCAATAAAAATTAAAAATAGTGTCGCTGTGAATAAAATAAAAATACACAAATATTTATCAAATTAAAAATATAAATAAAATAAAAGAAGGACTTACTGCTTATTACTTACTATTAAATTTTCTTTTCATAATATTTCTTATAGTTTATTAGTCAAAAATAAATTACGTATTTAAAAGATGAGTATTTATGATAACATCTTAATCATCTTAATAAAAAATAATTTGAATCTCACAAATATTTTCAATATAGCATTTCTGAAAAGAGTTCTCAGCAAGAAATTAAATAACCATTTCATTCACAAAATGAAATACTAAGACCGTACCAACAGGAATTATACAACAAAACACATTCGAACAAGTATTTTTAGCTTTAACGAGGGAACACTACTGCAATCACAAAGTTTTAACTTAGCCTTTAAAATCAATACATTAAGGTCGAAAATATTAGTTTAATAATCCGAGTGCATGTGCAGGACTGTATCATGTGAAAGTTCTAGAAATCGGCATCATTATAGAAGTTTTCAACAATCGCAATTATTCGGTCGCTTACAGGTAAGTAATGTAGAGTTAGTAATGGCTTGCATTTAATGGAATGGATCGTTATGTTATTATTTATTCAAATTGCATGGACACAAGGAAGCAATAAGTTACTTGTTTAGTTTAAGTCCGTGATTTAAGCAGTTTTTGAACGCCCTAATACTTTTGTGAACTATAGATGTCTTAAGGGCTTTATTCTTAAATTACTCCAATACAAGCTTTTTTATCAATCGACGCAGCGCCCGCTTCAAATTGCTAACTTTTATTTTTTTTGCTTATGCACGCGACAAAAAATGTAATATTAAAAAGTGTTAAATTTTGAATCCACATTTGATCCTCTTAGAGGTTGAACTATTTTTTTTCTTTAATTTCTTAATTCGGTGTTTAAAACCTATATATTTATATAATGGGGTTTACCCCAAATTTCCCAAATAGTTTAACGGTTTAAGCTCTACGATGATTCTTTAGTTAATATTAGTCGGCCACTAGCTCTTCTAATTGGAATTTGGATTTGAACGATTTAGTATAAACTCGATATTTCTGTCTCCAGTTCTAGTATAAGTACTTAACACTTTTCTAAAGTGAAAGTTTCTTAAACAAAATTAGCCCACAACGGAAAGTTCTAAGAATCGTAGTATTTTATTTCTTATTTAATTCGTCAATAAAAAAATAGTTCAAAACTATAATTGTACGCGAGCAGCAACATTTATATTAGCAGACAAAACCACGATATAACGATCTCAGTAAATCTCTAGTGTAATCTCCTCCTACTAAAGAAAAAGTTGAAAAGTCATGCAGGGCATAAGATAACTTTCCTGAGCAAAAAAATAAATAACAAGTTAGCAACAAAATAAGCTCTCTAGGCTATAAATAGAGCATAAACTGGATGTAGAGGGTCAATTATCCGAGCTGTACCGAAATCACGGCCTCTGCCGGCGCGGCGGCGAGCGGTGGATTTCTCACGGGACCTGACTGTGCGGTACGATGCAAGTAAGATGTGGTATAGCATTTATATTTGTATTTTTTAATTATTTAAAGTCATTATTAAAATGCTTGATCAGAAAACTGCAGAGCATAAGCCACTCTTGTCGATTTACTCAGCCTTGTGTTAGTTTTTTCAATCAACTCCAGCAGCCTCGAAGTTTTTATAAGTAACTAGCTGACCGAGCGAACTTCTTACCGTCTAATAGTGGATTCTTTAAGAGTAATGTTATCATCATATAAATATTGATAAATATTCAGATTAATAAGTATACGATACTAATGACGCTCAATTTTTCTCTCCGTTAGAACCATCCTAGTACTTCAAGAAAGATGCTAAAAAATGGATTAGCAAAATCGGTTCAGCTGTTCTCGAGATTTGCGCTTAGCAACACATTCAGCCATTAATTTTTATATTATAGACGACTACAGTCGACTAGTCGTTATTCCGACAGATCTAAAAAACCTGGATCTGGAATTTGAAAACGTGAACGTGAAATTAAAAGGATAATCTAATTAGTTTGAGTGTTACATTTCTTTATAGAACACGAACACAAATGACTCTCAGTTCTATATACTACGCTACAGAAGCGGTGCTAATTTCTTATAAAAACGATGATTGGAACGTCGTACTTCTTCGAACATATTCGACTTTATTTTAACTAGAACTACCCACATCTATGTAAAGTAGTGAATTCTTGCCCGCGGGTTGCAGAAAAAGTATAGTTAGGCCCTCAGGGACGCGTGATCCGACGATTTATCGAAGGGCCGCCACTTTGCAACTGGCTGGTGACATGGACCACAATAAGTTATATGGACAAGACATTGTAAATTACAAGTGGTTAGAAACGAGTTCGCAAAAACCCGACTGCTAAATCGTTAAACCTGTGTATCGTCCTTAATTTTCCCCACCCTTTTTTAATGATTCAGTAAGTACACCAAACATTAAAAAAGGACTCTCACGACTGAGACTAATCTATTGACACCATTCACATATAAATACGACAAGTCGTTTAAGCTCTAGAGCGTGCCAAAGAAATATATTATATATACATACATACATACACTCGAAAAACATAACCCCCCTTCTTTCGCAATCACCCAATTCCGAAAATACCCATTAAATAGGTTTTTAGAATAAATTAAAAATATTATTTATTTTTGTTCCGAAGATCACGATCTTTTTAACGATAACGAAAGTAACATATGCCAACGCTAAGTATTTTTTAAAACAGACGGCAAACGAATCAGTAATAAAAATGTATATATCAAAATAAAATGATTACCGACATACATGTCAAGCCCGGTTATAGTTGCAGTGGTCAATTTTTAAAGGGCAGCTCGAATAGCCGTCTTTTGAGAGGAGTATGAATAAGTGTAGGTAAATCACAAGTTAACGTCGGCTTACAGTTCAAATCCCAACTAATGTGACTGTTGACTTTTAATCAGGTAATTTCTTTCTCTCAAACTGACAGCTTAGTTGAATAATTCAATCGGGAAATGCTTAATTATTTTTTGTAACTAAGGTATTTGTATAAATTATTACAGTTATAGCTAAAAATAATTCTTCTATTTTAGAGTCACAAAGTCCGTCTCAAAGTTGCCTGCGAATTTTTATTCGCGGCCGGAATAAGCCATAGAATCTTATTGATGAGTACTTTTCTGTTCATACAATTGGATGTATTATCAAGAATTTTTTTATTTATTTATACATACACTGTTAGATATTTACTTTATAGAAATATAAGGTAAATATCTATCTAACAGCTTCATATACGAGTAAGAAGGCTGAAGATGATTAAGATGAAGTAGACAAGATTTACCCGATTGTTATAAAGGTCCAATTAAAGTTTTGTACATCAACAGTTGAATTTCATCAAGGATGGAATGAGACGTTCGTGTCATCGTTGAACTAAACTATAGTAGGAACTTTCCAACAAACAAAAAACAAAATGAATCAAACACGCTTTAGTTTTTAACGTAAAAAGATCTTAATAACATAATTTTGTTTAGTTTTAGTAAAACGCTATTTATTAACCTCGTCTTACATAGACAGGTTATGAAATAGACTTAGTAACAGTAGAGAGAAGATATTAGTATGTAATACATCTACTACTCCCTTCGCCCCTTCCTCCACCCCTCTACCCATAATTAGTAAACCTCAAAGTGGCTGTATGTTCATTAACAATTAACCTTATCAATAAATCCAAGGAAACCATTATTAATGGTGACGTTATTGAATTAATAGTTGCGGCGATAGTTCACGCCCTCGAGAGACGCCTAGCTGCTATATATAGTATATGCTATACTTATAGTGTTAATACAGTAAACAAAATAATTTTCAATAATACTATAATCGTGACACAGAGGAAGCCTGATGGGCTACGCAGCCGAGGTAGGCCTAGGACACGCTGGCGTCGATCTTGATCTATTTCAAAAAGATTGGCGGGAAGTGACAGAAAATAGAGAAATGTGGATGGTGAATGTGGTGGCTTTGGGGAGATCTTTATCCAGGAGTGGGACAGTATAAGTTTTAAAAAAGTATTAACACAATTTTATTTAGAAAACTAACGCGTATTTGATTCATAGAGAGCGCAGTGCGAGACGTGTCATCGTTGAGGACACGAACGACTCATTTCGTCCCTGATGAAATTCACCGAATGTGAACGAAACTATAGTTGGACTTTTCCAACAATCAGGTACGCGTGAAACCTCATCTTCTTAAACGATATTCACACAATATTAATATGACTATAATTTTTTACTGGTTTAATTTTTTAGTACCTACTGTGTTTGTATCATTTAAATTTCTTTATTTATTGGTACACCACCGACGTTACTGTTTACCATTTAGTCCGATCGAATTTAAAGTTCCATAGAAGAAGTTTCTTTGGACGATAAGGCAAATTATTTTTTGGTGTACAATAAAGATATATTGTACTGTATTATGTATTTCGTTTGTATTGACATTGTGTTAATTATATTGTTATTTTTTTTTAACAGTTATGACTTGTGCTATAGGAAACCCATACTCAGCAGGATTTCTAAAATATTATTACAAAAACTAATATCCTTTAGGACCACTATTTAGAAATTCTAAATTATCGAATTCAAAAAAAAATGTAGAAGATTTGAAAAATAATAATTAAATTAATTAAATAAGAAGCAAAGAAAAAAAACATTCACAGTTATAAAAACTAATCTAATATAATAAACCCCCAGTAGAAGGGAAAGTCCCAAAAATGTTGGCTGCATTGACACGTTGAATGCTAATGCTAATTTTTTGACAATAGTAAGAGCCGGCATTCTGGTCACATGACGCTTCCACCAGAGGTTTTGATATTTCTAAAAATTATTTTAAAGCGCTCGGTCGGTAAAAGTTTCTACTGCAAACGGCACACATATGAAACCACTTTATAAGTTCTGAAGATGATTAAATTCTAAACAATGCAAAAAGAATATTTTGTGCGGACTAAAACTAAAATATTAATTAAATAACAAATATTTAAGTACGACCTAACAATAGACTTTTACACAATAGAATACAAAATCTAAAACGTCTAAAGCTAAATAAATCAAAGTCACAGCGTCTTTTCAATTAATTTTATCCCGCACAAGGCTATATACATACATTTGCATCAGAATATTCCCATTGTATACCGTTTGAGGTAAAAAGCCGCAATTGACATCGGGTTGGTAGATTTCTGTAATTTCAAGAGATGAAATTATCAAGGTACTTTGTCAAATGCTTTTTGTTACTTTTTTCAAATGTATTCTACTAGCATTGTACGTAAATTTGCCACTGTAATTAACAAATGGCTTAAGTGTATTGTTTTAATAATCATCATATTACATTTTACAAATCTAACAAGTGTCTTCCTAAAAAGAATCAGTACTCGTAGATGAAAACATTAAAATATATAAATATATATTCCACTAGCGGACCCGACAGACGTCGTACTGCAAACACCTAGACACCAACTACAGCGCCATTTAACGGGCTGATCTGTGAATCTAAACCATCCAGGGTGCCATCCAACACATACAAAAAAAAACAATACAATCGGTCCAGCCGTTTAGTTCAGTGACTTACACACGTACAGCAGAATTATATGTATAAAGATATACAGGATGATTTTAAATTGAATGCTTATATTTTTACTACGCAATCAGCATCGTTAATATAACATATTTCGCTAAAATGCGAACGCGCTATTCGTCGCCGTGACCTAGTTTCACACCGGGGCGGCGTCGCGGTTTAGGGCGTCCATGAGTTTCGCTTTCAATTTGCATGACTTATATTGAAGTTTTCTTAATATTTTTGTACTAAAATAGGTATTTTAACAAAGAAACACGGGTATTTTTTTTATGATTCGTCAGTTTACGTAATATATCTACGCACTATATTTAGAATCATTCTGTAATTTAAGTATTTCTTATATAATTTATTTTTTTCGATTTTTTTTTGTTAATTAATGTTTCACAAAGTTTCAGGAAAACTGCGGTACAGTAAAACAGTAGGACCAACAAACTATATCTTTTTTGGTCAAACTAAAACTTCTCAGTTACGCAAACACTTTGTTCAAAATATCAATGGTTCTTTTAAAAAAGTTTTAATTTTCAACCCCTATGAAATATTTTTTTATTTTGTATAGCTAATAGGCTTGCGCTTGACCGCAACTCGCCTGATGTAAAGCGACGATGCGGTCTAGGATGTGGCACGCTTGCCTAGAAGAAACCCATTTACTCGCAGTTTGGAAAGATCGAGATTATAGTTATCGGGAAATAGAGAACTCGGAAGGGAATTCCACAACCTAGCTGTACGCACAATAAAAGTAGACGCAAAGCGTTTTGTGCAAGTCCGTGGAATCTCTATCATGTACCGGTGGCGTCTTGCAGTATCTCTACTTGTCTGATTGTAGAAAGGGGATTCTTACAAAATATCACGTAAAATAGGGTTCAGAAACATCGAAGTCTACCTAAAAAGGGTCAAGAATTGTAGCCATTGTTCTGGCCGTGTTTGTTTTGCTCATTTTCCAAGCGTGTTCATGTTTGAATTCGGCTCATTCAGGCGTCGTTATAGCCTCCAACTTTGAGGCCGAAGATTTTCCGCTAATTTTCCATTGTATAAAGGTTTGTTTGTTCGCCGTGCTTGCTTGTGTGTACGATATTATACGTCAATATTGTTTCGGAGATTTGATTCTGTCTTTTCTTTCTTACTCGTACTGAGCTTCTGATTATTGAATTACCGGTTTATTATCCGTGTTAACCTTTGCTATATGTTTTTGATTTTATAGTTAAGAGTAACGCTACAGGTCTTTACCGACTTCCCAAAAAAAATGGGAGGTACTCAATTCGATGTTTTTATTTTATTTTATGTTCTTTACGATTTCAGGAGACAGCAGGATTTCAAAAACTGTTTTTGTATATTTTCACAGCAGTTCATATTTAAATTATATAAGAACTGGTTTAGTGCTATGATTTTTAAATTGCAATAACTGAAAAATTTAGAATAGACAACTGCCGTAATGGAAGTCATTTTTTATTTTTTGTTTATCTACCTCGAATGAATTTCTATGTCCAGTAACATTAATTCTATGTACCTATTGACGAAAAATCTTTATTTAATGAAATTTAAATTCAACATAAATAAATATTCCGACAGACATTAAGCTGTCTTTCTTTAAAGATAACAAACAACTTAAAAACACATCAGTTCATATTCTAAACTTCAAGAAACAGCTTAAAGCTAGTTTCTTCAACGACCATTTCAACTTGGTCTCTAAAAACATGCTCAAAGTTGCTACAGAAAATGATAAGTACTTTGCATACCAACCCACTTAGGACACAGCATCAAAGCATAAGGTTTGCTCGGAAATTTTCTTCACAGTATTTTAGGTACAACCCAAGTACTTGGGTACCGACTGGTAACAAGAAAGGTACTAACACAGCGTAAGCACTAACAAGAACGCACCAATGGCAGCACGAGTGCTTAATATCTAGAATTCCTCGATTCAAGTCCAATATTCAAAGACCTCGATTCGACTGAATATTGTCTGGTTTCGGGAGTCAAGGTATCCTGGTTAAATAGAAGGGGGTTCCTAGTTAAGGCCACGATAAACTTTGAGCCGCGAAGAGTGAGAGCGTTTAAATTGTCGACGCTCGACGCTGCTAACCGTACATTCTTCTTATGGGCTGTAACGGTAGCAGAGGAAGGCGATTAGGGTACGTTAAACGCGTTTATTTTTTACTTTTAAGATATTTTTATTTATCTACCTTTAATATTTTTCTTAATAAAAAAATGGCCGAAATAATAATTTATTTATATCGGACTAAGTGAACTGACTCGGTCAACATTATCGAACTACATAAAAAAATACAAAAGTATGATATTATTAATACAAATTAATCGAAGTTAGCAGTGACATTAAAAACAAACACCTCAACACAAATGTAATTTGAGTCGGCTAGACAGAAAAACAACAAATTTATCTCAATAGAACAAATAAACACAACTTACCGCAAACACTAAACTTTTGTACCGACCGTCAGACAAAAACAAATATTTAAATCAACTAAATAAATGTCGCAATTAAATAAGTGATTAAGGTACAACTATGCTCGTACCTATCATACGTTACGGAGCAAGTGGTTCGGGTGACTTCTAACGTACCGGGGTAAAGGGGCCCCCGACCCACCCCTTTAGGGGTGAAATTAAACATTTGGGGCCCTAACGGGATACGTGTGCGATCTTAACGCTAAACTTGAGAGCTAAAGTTGCTGGAAGTATCAATTAGATCGGTTTATCTAGATTGCTTTCGGAGACGATTTGCTATATTTTTGGTAGATAAGTGCTTATACGAGAAGTTGCTACGAAATCGTGTGCATTATATAACTGCGCTAAGTTTTACTTGTCTGTGTATTCAAATTACTAATCTTAAAAGCTATTCCTCTTTGCATTTAATTTTTAAATACTAGAAAACATTTTAATTTTTTTAAATCAAAATCTTAATATCAAAAACAATTAACATTTGTTATAATTGTTTCTATTTCATTAATTCGGCGAAAATATAATGAAAAAGTGCTATGCAGTGCTGGTTTTTGAATTAATCTTCATGATGTAATTTTTCTGGTCTCGTTATTTCTTTATTTTTTATATCTTTGATACATTTATAATAATGATAATATAATAATATGGGACAACAACCACACAAAGTTCTTCAGGTCTCAAACTAGGCAAAGCCTGTGCTATGGTAACCTGATGACTGATATA
Organism: Ligdia adustata; assembly: GCA_947049295.1. NCBI lineage: Eukaryota > Metazoa > Arthropoda > Insecta > Lepidoptera > Geometridae > Ligdia > Ligdia adustata. Next base: position 15,220,883 of record OX346218.1, on the reverse strand, counting down.
CATATTTATAAATGCATAAATACATACTTATATATATAATAAACACCCAGACACAGGTCAAACAGACATGTTCATGCACACAAATGTTTGATCTGTCCGGGGTCCTGATAATAAATGCATGTGTTTCAATTTAAATGTTAACTAGAATTAAGAAATTATTTAATTAATCTGTACAGAGCTTTTGTTAATTCCTTTACAGAACATTCTAGTTCCTTCTAGTTATTTGTCTAATTCCACAAAAATTACCTTGTACCATGAATTTGCATGTTCATTTCTCTGTTGAGATGTTATTAGAAATTCAGATTTAGGCAGTTTATACTCGTATGTGTGTGAGTGTGAGTGAGTGAGTGTGTATGTGTGTGTGTGAGCCGTTTAGTTTTTACGAGGAAAGGTTACGATTATGTTGGTGTTATCAAAGCGATATGTTTTTATTAAATCCCTGTTGTCTTGCTTTAGTCTTTTAAATGTCCTTATATGGGAAGTTGGGAGCAAATTGCTGTGAAATTATTTTCGGATGAAAGGTCTGATGGTTGAAACGATGTTGAGATTGTTAGAAGGGACAATGGAACACATATTATATACAAAATTATTTTAATATACGTTTTTGGAGGATGAACTAAAGTTATATGTACAACTTCTTTTTAATCAAGATTGAACGTAGACATAGATATTATCTATAATTTGTTACATTTGTAGATAATTTCAAAGAATATTAATAAGTTTGGTTACATTACAGTTGAGACGCTATTTTTTTCTATATATGATATATTTATCGTCTCCTCAAACTTATGTACGGGGTGACATTGGCTGCGTACATTTTTATCACGCAATCAGCATCGTTAATATAACATATTTCGCTGCATAAAATAAAATACATTTTTTTCATTTTTATTTACTAAAATCTGGGAAATATATTAACCTTAGAGCGACTACACAAATTCGGGTAACGCAAACGTCCGTGTCGTCGCCATGACCTAGTCATCGCACCGGGTCACCTCCGCGGTTTATGGTGTCCATAAGTTTTGCGTTCAATTTGCATAACTACTATTGAAGTTTTCTCAATATTTTTGTACTATATTGGTTTAAACAAATTAACACTTGTATATCAATTTTTCAATATTCTTTTAGTATATTAAATTTACGCACTCTATTTAGAATCATTCTGCATAGACACACATACACACACAAACCTTCTTTACGATTGTCCAACCAAATGAGATAGCGCGAGACCCTCCCTAGACCAGTCGCTTGGACAAAAGCCGCGTTTAGCCTTCATACCCGACCAAATTCCAAGCATTACCTATTTTGATGACATACACAGTGTCGTATACATGATATAGGAGTGCTGATCCGGGTTGCGTGACCTTCTAAACTCGGCCGGGTTATCGGGGGTCTCAATACAATTTTACGCTTGGATGCATTTTGAATTTATAACTAGCAAATTGGTCGTACCAATTTATATGTTGAATATCCTAAAATTAATTGTCCGGTGACCGTGATAGTTTCGGGAGGCCTTTGCGAGGTTCTAACAGCCTGGTTTGATACAGTTGTTGTTATGTGACCCTAAGGGGTAGTTACTAATTATATTGTACATTTTGGTGAATGTATGGAAATTGTACAGTTTGGTGTTGTGTTACGGTCTAGTAGATTATCTTATGAATTTAAAATTGCTTAGTCTAGTGTACATTGAGTTTTTAATGTAACACGTCATTTAGTAGGTTAATATTGGTAAAGATAAACTGTGTTTAAAAATTATTAAGATTCATTTCAGTGGTATTTTTTTTACCGTTCACTTGGGGTTTTTGTTTTGTTGTATTTTCTTATTAGGTTATTTAAGTTAGCTGTAGTTATTATCTTTTAAATTATCATTTTGTTAGATTTATATATAATTAATAATTCGACGGTAATTAGTGATGATAAGATATGTATAATAGCATTATTAGAGGAATTCGAAAACAAATTAGAAAATAAGCGTCAATAACCACATTAAAAACTAAATTTAGAAAGTCCAAACATAGCAAAACGTAACAAGGTTTTTTTTTCTATGTTATGGCTTCACACGTAAGTGTATTAGCCAGTGTCACGTTCTTCAGTATCATTCTTTTCTTTTGCTGGTTTTGGAAGATGTTACAAGTTTTCAAATGTGATGGTACATTTTTTTAAATTATTTTTTTAAAGTTGAAAAACAAAAGTCATAAAAACGTACGGTAAAACTTCCGTCAGAACATATTCTAAGAAAGAAGCTATATCCGTCACCCAAGCTGCACAAAAAGCTCCTTGCAGCTTATTAAACTGACACCGCGGAGTCTTTTAACCCGACTCGCCTTACCGCACAAAAACTAATCCTTATGCAAAACGAAGGAAGCTTACCTGCTAAGAAATGACGACTGGAGGAAAAATACTCGAGGAAGAGCGAATATTGTATTTTTTGCGATTTGTAAAGTACTCGAGAAGTTTAAAATACGAGTAGAATGATTTTCTTTGCGATTTTGTAAGCTAGACTAGTTTTGTAGGATCAACGTTTTGGAGAAAGAATGTTGCCAGTTCTTAAATATGTTTGGAAATATTATACATATTTATATAATATAATTAAATTTAAAAAAAAATTCGCTTTTACAGTATTTTTTAATAACAACATACATTGTATTATACTTTTCTGTACCTAATTGTGTTTCTCTAAAAGAACATAAAATCAGCTTTAACAGCTTTTAGACCATTTTATAATAATCAATCAAATAATTGTTTTTGTATTACAAAAGTTGCTTCACAGTTTTTAGACTTTCCGACGATCTTTGACAATATCACATTACTCACTACGTATTCTATTTTGAGTATCCTTAGAAACACAACCATAATTTGCACTATAACGTGTTACTCCTTTCATAGTATCGCTCAATAGTAAATTCCTCTCTCTGGTCACCCACCGAAGACCAAATTATTAAAATAAATTAATCAAAAGTGACATTGTCAACATCCATGTCATGTCCATTCAGATACGACTCGTGACAAAAACCATTCCTGACCCGTAATATAATTCATTAGTTTCAACCTCACTTTTGTTTGGCAAACATAAAGTTCAAAACTGCCTGAGTTTAAGATTCTCTATCAAGTGATATTTTACTTTATGTGTAATGGAACAGAGTACAAATTTGTTGAGTTTAAGTAAGTAATTTGGGATATTTGCAAGCGGAAACTGACCGTTGGTAATGTTTCAAGGGTGGCGATGGGGTTGTATACTTATTGTTTAGACTTTGAAGTCTGTCTCATGATTATCCAGTATGATTTTCAAGGTGTTAACATACTGAACCAATACTTTGCTTGTATCGCAATTTTGTCCTTTAAATAGATGGAAACAAAAATATCAAAGAGTGTCACCAAAAAGTGTCTAAATATTTTTTGAGAGTTCGGCAATAACATTTTGTTGGAGTTTTAATATTAATAATAACATAGAGGGAAATATATATTTTAATAAGTATTTATTTCCACACGTCATTTTCTATAATATTTAAAAAAAGACTAATTTAAGAGTCACGTAATTTGCAGCGTTATTTATTTCTACCTAATAACGAAAATCTCAAATATGGCAAATATAATAAAAACAGATTGGGTCGGTACTTTCCTATCAGTAAGTCCATCAGTGACTCTTATATACTTACTTTAATATCATTAACTTAAATTTACAATTTACCGATTTCCATTTAAAAATGAAAGTCAGTTTGTGATTGTCATTAAAATGACTTCAGATATCTACTCGTATTAAATCCTACAACTAATAATTTAACGAAAGAAGTAAAAATAAAATGGCGTTCCAGCAATTCGATATTTCCACTTAACTATGACCGTAGTTACAAAACAGACAGTATGTGTCACACGTGTATCTGTAAGACCACCCTGGAGTCTTAGCTGTCAGTTTTTCTAAAGCATTTTGAGACATTTCTTCAAGAAACATGTGTTTTGCAGATATCCTCGCTTTATTTACACCGTACGATACGATTATCGTCCGTCCGTCGTACCGTCGGAGACGTTTAGGTAACGTGTAGCTGATGTGTCACATGACATAGGACCGAAACATAATCTGCCCAGCTGTGGGATAAAGAAGGCTGTGGATAATGATGTTGATCTAGCTGATTGAAATATCGTGTCTTTTATATAAAGTTGACGTAAATACCTAAATATAAGTTAAATATTTTTATATAACAGCTAGCAACTAATAGCTCTATTTTAAAGAAGTAATCGGGGGAACTCTAGTGCCCCCGCCAAGTCGAGTAGAGATGTAGCTTCGTTGTGGAAGAAGCTAGAAACTCAAATTTTTTGTGACTAATAATAAATGTATTCAGTTTTAGTGTCAAAACTTGCCAACTAGATTACTACAACGTTTAATAAATAAACTCAATTTTTTTTTTATGTTAGCTAATTATTTAAACTTATAATATCATCGAGTCAATACACTCTCTAAGCATAAAAATCGTATCCTTCAAATAGGCGCAGCTCTCGACAAATTCACTTTTAACTAGTTCTGATTTATGTGTGTTGGGGGCTCTAGGGCTCCGTGTGCCGGTGTCCCGGTGTCGTGGGACAAGTGCATCAGCTACGTGACTGCTCAATGGGATACTTGACTCACTCGTCGACTTGAAATATTGCCGAATGCACGGAACGGTTCCTTTCTTCTGTTGTGCTCTTTGGCTGGATACGAGTATGCGGGGAATTGGCAAAAAAATCGCGTGAGGATACGAGCGATATTCTTTTCTATTTAAATATTGGTATTTCATATTCTTCTCTATTTAAAGGTTGATCGAAAAAAAATCAATCTAAGACTTTTAAGTGTGTTTTTTATCTTTATATGCGAGAAGGTAAACTAACTATAAATACTTTTTGCTCAGCTACGCATAAAAAACGAAAATATTCTTTCATAGTTTGCATGTTTGTTAATCCATAGATATTTGTGTTTTATTCGTTTTTGAGTCAATTTCTTTAACACATAGCACGCAAATTTACTTTTCAACAATTATAACACTTATAGGCATCGCGTTTGTAAAATAACAAAAAATGTTTTATTTCACAAAAAAAAAACTACAACGCTACATATTAGTATCTCAGAGCTGCGACTATTTCATAATAAGGTCATCAACATAACTCTAACATCATGCGATAATAGTGCTGGGTGATAGCAATAAAGGAAGCGTCCAATGACCATAGCTCAGCTAAACGACTCGTGACGCAATACTCTACGTCATCACGTGCTTATGATGGAAATTACTTTCGAAAGACAACTAAGATTGAATAACGATTGAGAGATCATAACAGTAGAATATGATTGCGTACGTTTTTATGAATAGCGAGAGGCCTACATAAGTAGTAGCTTATAGTCAGTGGTAACCTAGTCGGTAAACCCATTGCCTTACAAGCGAAAGGGCGCGGGTTCAAATCCAGGTTCAGGCATGCACCTCTGAGTTTTTCACTCATGTGCATATTTGAATTAAACGTGCTTAAACGGTGAAGGAAAACATCGTGAGGAAACCTGATTGTCGGAGAAGTTTTAAAAATAAGTGAAATCTCCACCCGTAATTTGGCCAGCGTCGTGGACTATGGCCTATACCCCTTCATGGGAAGACCCGTGCCCAGCAGTAGGACTATATAGTAGAAAAAACTAAGTACGAATCTGATCTTATTGCTGCCAACAAAAGAAATAGTAAAAAGCTGTGGAGTACAGTGAAAAATGTTTGTAACCTTAAAACAGCTAGATCCGACTGTCTCGAACTGCTGAAAAACAAACCTAGTGAGTTGGACTCATTGAACTCTGTCAATGAGTTTTTCTATTCAGTTGGCGAAAATCTTGCTAATGATACTCTTCACAGGTTGCAAACAACTGAACAGAGATTAAGAGACTCAATTGTAGTTGAATGTTCTCCGCCAACTTCGTTTTTCTTTACTCCAACCGACGAAACAGAAATTAGTAAAATAATATCTACCCTCAAGACAACTTCTGCTCCTGGCAGCGACCAAATAAGTAATGAGCTCCTTAAAAAAGCTAGTCATGTTTTGGTGTCTCCTATAGCCCACTTGTGCAATCTGAGTATGACGCAGGGAATCGTCCCAAACTGTTATAAGGCTGCGGACATAATTCCAATCTTTAAATCCGGCACCAAGACAAATGTAACGAACTACCGACCGATATCTTTACTTCCATCCTTATCCAAAATATTAGAAAAAGTAGTAAACAGACGTCTTTTGAGATTCATGGAAAATAATATACTGTCCTGTAATCAATATGGTTTTAGAGCAAATAAATCGACCGAAGATGCAGTGGTTGCCCTAGTAGACCATGTGACCGAGTGTCTTGACCGGAGACAAAAATGTATAGGAGTTTTTCTTGACTTGGCCAAGGCATTCGATACGGTGTCCTGGCCAATCTTACTCCGGAAACTAGAGCTCATGGGAATCCGAGGAATATGCCTCAACTGGTTCCAATCGTATCTATGCAATCGAAATCAAAGAGTTCGCATATCAGGTCTGTTTAGCGCTTATGCGTCCTCATCATATGGTGTGCCCCAAGGAAGCGTCTTAGGACCTACCCTCTTTTTGGCTTACATCAATGACCTCTGCCAGATCCAGATTAAGCAAGCCAAATTGTATACTTTCGCTGATGACACTGCTTTAGTATTTCATGGCAAAAGCTGGGCTGAGGTATTGGATGTAGCACAGGACGGGCTTTCGATGGTTGCGAATTGGCTTCAAAACAACCTGTTAACACTAAATACGTCCAAAACCAAATACATGACTTTCTCCATCACTCGTCGGACTTATCCTAAGCTCACTAACCTCCAACTTCACACATGTGGTTTTAGACTCGATCTCCCATGTAATTGTCCAAAATTAGAACGTGTCAGCAGTGTTAAGTACCTTGGAGTCCTCATAGATGACAAACTACGTTGGAAAGGTCAAATTAATAACCTTTACACTCGAATACGAAAACTAACACATATATTTAAAAAAATGGGTTCAGTAGCGGATCCCAAAACACTCAGAATAGTTTACTATGCCCTATGCCAATCTATTTTAAACTACTGTATAGTGTGTTGGGGATCTGCAGCCAAAACTTTCCTGATAAAACTGGAACGCGCTCAGAGATTCATATTGAAGGTAGCCTATAAAAAACCAATCTTATATCCCACACAACAACTTTATTCTGAGACTAAATATCTTACAGTACGCCAACTGTATATTCAATCAGTGATCACTCGTTACCACAAGTCAGCTTTGACGACAATAAATAATTCCTCTGGACAAAATACTTGGACTGTTCCTTTTACCAGAACTGAGTTTGGTAAACGTTCCTTCTGCTTTAAGGGACCTTACTTGTACCAGCGACTTGACCAATCTCTTGGCCTATTACAAACATCACGGTATGTCTGTAAAAGAAAAATTTTAGCCTGGCTGTTGTCGCTGGACTATGACGTAACCGAGAGCATACTTCTTATACCCAAATAATAAAAAGGGGCCTGCGACCTCCCATTCGGTCATGACTATCCATATTAAATATAACTTTATAACATAGTATAATCTGTGAATAGTACTTTTGTTTTCGTACATTGCAGGTATTTTATAGCTTTCATACCATATTAGAATTGAGATCTTGATGTAGTGCCTACAATGAACTTACCGCTTAGTACTGATCGAATGGTTCTGATGGAATCCAGGCCCCTAACCAACTGAAAATAGTCAATTTGATCTAATAAATATATATATATATATATATAATTTTAACGTCTATGTATGGAAATTTCCACCTCAGATATTCTACCTATATCCCTTACATCGACACTACCTATATTGACAGTTAACATTCAACTTCTTTAACTTCTTACCATTAATAATCATACTGTTACCCTCATTAACTATGACATTTGCAGTATTGCCGCGAGCCCAGATCGACGGACTGTTGCTACGCAGCATAGCTGCTTTTTTAGACGTTCAGCGGTTCACACCACACATACGACACAATTGCGACATGCACACATCTATACCTACAGCCCCACACCTCACACTAACACTACATACTTCCGTCACTCACTCATGTGCACCTCTCATTTATATTTATTTTTACCATAATTTTCAATTGTCAAATCGAAAATAGCCGATTGTTTGTAACTATGCAATAGCAATTCTAGTGCTTATATCAAAACTAGACCCTTCTGAGATGTAAACTTGTAAGATACTACAAATTAAGACAAGTTCTACGTTAATAAATTAATTATATTCGGAAACTGGAAGGCGCTGAGTCTCACGACACAGGTTATCCTAGTGTGAGGCGCAGAGAGCCGATTACTTACATGTACAATAGTTACCTACATTGTATCCTATTATAAGCCCCTAGACATAAGTTTTATTGTACTTACCGTTTCTTACTCAAATAAACGAAAAAATTATTAAAAATTAATTATTATATTATAGTATAAAACTAGTAGTTTTGGTTCATCAAGAACAACTAATAGCAAAACTATGATAATAAAATTACTTTGTTTACGTAATATAACCACAGAAAACATATTATTTTCATATATATGTATATATATAGGTTTTTTCAAGACAATGTTGCCATTTCATCTGACCCTTATCCCGTCGTAATAAGAGTCAGTACAAGCCTCATACTTGCAGCGTCCTAACATCATGCAATCCCTTCAAGTGATAAATCTCTTCGGCCATCCAATTGTCCTCAACTGGGTCATCAGATTGTCTACCTACTTACTGTATTGTATTAATGAGTAGAGGACTTGCAGAGAAATAGCTCCAGTAAAATATGATATTCGCTTACCGTAGGTTTCGAAATGGCATAAATTCGTATCAGTACGTTGGTAGGAAAAGCTACAAAATTACTTACCTTAATTCTATGTTTTCATACTGATTCTGTTGAAATTTAATTAATAACTAAAAACATGTAAAATTTTATGTACAAACAGTGCATTTAATTTGGTAACATTCGTTGAAAAGTACTACCTGCATAATTAACTTCCAAACATACATAATAACAGACAAAAACAAGTTTTGGCATACTTGAAACACAAATACGCCGCTTATTTGGTCAATTATTTTTGTATGTGTAGAAATATGTGTCACGACTAAACGATGAAGAAGTTAATTAAAATTTAAAGATTATGAGTTACTTAAAGATATCCCTCTGTATAACTTATACTCCGCGTTTGTATCTTGTATTTGAGTTTTCCCGTTTCAATTTTCTTTTGCGTCTTCTTTTATGTTGAGGTTTTCTGATTTAGAGCTAGTGTTATGTAATTGTGTACAATGTGTTGTGAAAGTGACAAAATAATACAACGAATTGTGTCCCATTTCGCAAAACGAAATCTAGGGTATCTTACTTTTGAAGACAATCACATGACACACGATCCAAGCTAGAAAAAAATGGCAAGAAAAAATCAAAATAAAAGATGTCATAGATCGAAATTGATTATGATCGTAAGGTTTCGTACGCGGCAGAAGCGACAGAAAGTTTCTAATACAGATAAACACACCAATATTATAAAGGCGAAAGTCTGTATGTGTGTGTTTGTTACTCCTTCACGTTACCCATGTTTTTGCGACACGACTAAATAATCCATAAATTCATTAGCTTCCAGTTTTGATAGATTCATTAACATCATCGTCTCATCAGACCAGGAAAACATTATGCCAGACTTAAAATAGATATATTTCTGTTGCTTGACTAGTTAAATTGAATTAATGAATGAATAAACTCTTTATTGCAGACACACAAACATCAAATATACAGGAAAAACCTTACATCAAGTGTCACAAGTGGCGGCCTTTTCGGTAAAAGCGATCTCTTCCAGGCAACCTTAGGATGGAGATAATTTGCAAAATAAATATAGATAACGATACTACTATGTCTTTATAAATATGCATACTTCAGCAAAACAATGCGTATCTTTCCAAATGTTTAAATAAATTAAGATCTCTCATTATAAATTCCGAACAATTACAACTGAAGAGGAAAATCCACACACCATCTCTAAGTCAGGGAATTTGCAAGTGGCCGTCTAGTATCAATTCCTTAATCCAATTCGACAATGTTCCATTCAATATGGCTTCAGTCAATACTCCTCAGCTCCGTTCCGTCGGGGCTGTATACATATGGATTTAATACGAATACATGCAGTGTAGTTTAATATCAATTTGAAAGCAATTGCAGCAGCTACAGAGAAAGGCCCAAGTGGCTATCGGATATCAGGTTCAAATGTTTGCCCACTAACTGACACACGAGTGGGCTTATGGACTATTGTTTGTATCTATCAAGCCTGGAGACGTTTGCAATAACAATATTACAAAAGTAATTGTACCGATGGTGGCTGAGTGGTTAGTGGGGTCGATTGCCGTGTGAGAGTTACGAAGTTAGATCCCACGAAATACGCGTAAAAAAACCATAGCACTGTGGTAGGGTGTTTTCTGACGTTCACCTGGCCAGCTTCCGCCCTAAAATTGGATAATCGGTCACCAATCACCTAATGGTGTGTTCCGCTATTCTTTGAGAGCTTGACTATTCCTCACAAAGCATGCTATATCTAGTCACAGTGTCGCAGTGTCGCTGACTTTAGCTGTAGTCGTGTGAGCTGGTGGTCAGAATGAAAACTAACATATATTTCTCCAATTTGTGCTGTTAATACGGGTTTTTAGAGCAGCCCCCTTGTTTGAGTATTCTAACTATAATTTTACTCATATTCCTCTTCCTTCTTTATTTAATTGTTCGTCGATTATAACTATAACAATTGTTAAAATGATTAGTACTTTTAAGCGACTTCAAAAATTAAAAGGTTATACATTTGAGGAACTTTTTCCCCAATTTCTTAGAAACGCCTGACGATTTGTTTTCATTTTTAAATTATTTATCTGTGCCTTTTTTAGTTCAAAAGTGCATACTTTTTACTTGGAATTTTTATAGAAATATGTCTAATAACTTGGTTCTACAGACTGTAAGTAAACATTTTAAGTTGGTTTTTACTTTTTAAAATAATGAATTGTATCTGGTAAGAAGTTGTAGGCCTGACATTTATTCAAATTTATAACTTACAAAAGCTTTCTTGACCGTTGTCCAAGAAAGCCAACCTCAGGTGTGTCCAGGCCCTACTCTAAAGCCAGCCCCACCGCTAGACATTTCAATCAGTATTCAAAAGGGCAGATGGTAAATCCGCATCACGCGCCGTAGGCAGGTCAGGGCCCGATGGCCCATACTAATAGGGGCCGGTCCTATTAATTATGTCCGACGAGAAAATTTCAAGGCAAGAAATCCTGGCCATCACTACTAATGCCAAGTGAAATGGGTCCGCCCTGGACCCTGAATTACATGGATCGGGGATATAAGTTATAGAAGATGGACGGTTGAACTATTAGCACTGTGTAGCAGTTTTATTCAATCCTAAGTTACAAATACAAATGTTTATTGGCATAAATAATGGTTCAAAAAATTCACCATGTAGGTAAGTTTAATTATTAGTTCACTATGCAGGTGGTACGACAAAAAGTATAAGCACTTTTGAAAATTAGCTACTTATTTTCAATGTCATAAAGTTTCTTTATGTATGTTATTATTGTGTGTGCTAATATTTTTGTAGCTAAATTCTGCAAATGTAGTGTCGTTTCGCATACATTGCCGAGCACAACTCCTTACTAGGTTTCCCTGTATTTAGGATGTTAGTCGCCTTATAAGAAAAAAATATATGAACAAACAGACGAAAAATTAACATAATATTTACCGAAACACTCACCAGATGTGGAAGTAAGTTGATTTAGTTCACAAATTTAGTTATAATAGGAGTTACCGTATAGTTATAAATTTTGCTGATCAGAAATTGATCATGAATACATTTGACTTAACAGGACAAAATAAAATCTCACTTTCTACTTGTATTAACATTATAAACGAATACGTTTGTATGAAAGGATGTATGTATGTTTGTTACTTACTCTGTTACGCAAAACCCGCTTAACGAATTTGAAAGAAATACAGCACTTATAGCTTATGTCCTGGATTAATGATAGGCTACTTTTTATTACGAACATACAGTGTTCTCGTGGAATACTAAAGTTTTCGCTGGTAAAACCGCGAGTTGTTAGTAAGTTTTAGATATTCTTATTAATAAGAGCTATAGTTTGCCTTTAACGCTAGTTTAGCACACTCGCGTGTATCAACTTCAAGCTAGTTAAATTGTCGTCACATGATGACGGATAAGTAATTTATTTTTTAACATTTTTACTTAAGTCCATTGGTTGCATTCAACCCTATATCAATACCGATTAGGTTCATTTTTGCTACTTCCCCACTGCAACTTTATTGCTCAAGTAGTTGGGCACTTGAGCAGTAGAACTTACGTTGTATCACTAAACATTTCCGTGTTTCAGCAAGATTCACTATGAATCTTACGTCTTCTATCGTAATCTTAGTTACGTTACACGCTTCGCTTCGAAACTTAGGGCAGCGGGTATACATCGTCGAGCGGATTCATTGCCGTCATAACTCTGACCAGATTGAGCGACGGCAGGAGGCAATGGACAACTTGCTAATATTTGTCACCATAACGTTACTTTTCTAATACATTCGTTCACGTTGCGTGATGGACGCTAAAAAGCTGTTTAGGCATTTGTTGATGAATTCTTCTCTAATAGAAAACGAGTGAAAGAATTTTGTAACCAGTAAATCAGCTAATTAACATTTTTATTTATTCGAAATTAATTAGGTATGTTCTATGAACTAATTTAATTCCCGGAACTATTGATTAGTTAATAGCCGATATTTTATAGTTGACGATATCACGACGTGAAATATAGTACGTGGCAAGTAACTAGAAGCAAGATGGCAGCTCGTCCCTTTCACTCTCACGGGTAGTTTGGTAAGTGCGAACAGTACAACACGTCTCGCGCAAGGTCAAGTTGTTTGCCGCGAACTATACAACAAGTTTTTTTTTTCATCAAGTGCCACAAATAAAAAATCTAGGCACTTTTGATTGAAGACAATTGACGAATCTGATATGGGAGAGTGGTGATAAGTTTTTTAAATTTAAATTTATTGTAGGTACTTTTTTAGTATATTTACTCATTTCTTTTTGAGTATTATATGACACTTGTAAGTTAGAAGAACAAATTTAGTAAAAATATATATTACTAATTTATAAAATATAAGTCTTCAAAAAATAACCTTTAGTTATGTTTCGTAGTGTGCAATATTAGGCAGTACCATATATAATCTACTCTACTCAGATATAATCTATTGTCAATATTTTAAGACCCTCCGCTTATCGTCCCAAATCTCTACTTGAATATTGAAATCCTCCCTTGCCCTCCTAAAGGTAAAAAATGGCACTCACAAATTGTGGATAAAAGTGCGCGTGCTTTTTTCTTATCACCCTGTTATTTTAGGGATCCCGACGTAGATCCCTAAAACGGTAATACAGATGCTACGTGAGATACTTGCGGGTCTAATATTCTAAATTATGGGTGAATTTTAAAAGCGACCAGTGGTTCTGTAACGCGATAAGATACGTACTCTCGTGAAAATGGTGATTCACTTATCACACGAAAACGAGGATGGTTGTAAAATAATATTGGTCCTTGTAACGTTTTGCGCGATCTCATTCGTTTGATATGAAAGTTTAAGTACAATTTTCGGATAATAGGCACCAAAAGTTATCAAAACTATGGTCAAGTCTTTTACAGATGACTGTGGAGCGATAGTAGTAGCGATAACAAAAGAGTCATTTTGAACCTTACATTATAAGACCGATTGTTTATTTTACGGCAACAGTTTAATGCCATTAAGATAATTGCGCAAGCTTTCAACCTACAATAATAATCACACCCGCATTATTACTGTAGATCCCTCAAACCTACGTGATAGTATAGTATAGGCACACTATCCCTACATCAGACGCCACATGTAATCAAACTTTGCTCGCATTTGGATACTCAATTAGACCGTAATATTGACAAGAGACTTAGCACCCTTAGCGCCCCTAACGGCCTCCCACGTACCCTGATCAACACCTAACATTAGCATAGTTGATTAAAAGGCCTCCACGGAACGTTGTTAACTCGTAAATGTCAAACGTACCACATATCATAAATCATCTTAAGATTACGGTTCAGTTGCTGCAATTTATACAGAAGCGGCCCTAGTTGCCTAGCCTGAAGCACTCCACCTTAACTGACGAAGATAAAATCCAAATTTCAGTAAATTTTAGGTAGAAGTTAAGTCGTTTTGAAAGTGAATTGAAAACTGCAAACGTAGGAAAGCTAGTAAGTACTGAATCAGCATTTAGGCGCTTCCCATATATACCGAAGTTACGGCGTTGCTGTGTCGGATGATTTATGGTCCAATTAAGAATAGCTCATCGGTTATAAGAGTGCTGTTAATTAATAAGTAATTGGAGTGATTTTCTATGTTCTTGTTTTCTTAGGTTTTCGCAATTCTTATGTACACATAGAAATTAATACCTTTTTTCAACGGTATAACGGATTTGGTTTAATTCATGCCGCGATTGAATTGATTTCTTCAAGGCGAGTGCTTCATATCTTAGACTGCATCGTACTATTGTCACGTTTCATCAAGCAGGTTGTAATTGAAAATTGAAATAACATAAACAAAATTGTTAACATATTCTAGTTTTTAAATGGCAGCCTTATCGCTTAAAGCGTTCTCTTCCAGGCAACCATGCACGTACAAGATAATTACATAATATTAAAGAGGCCTTATAATATAACACTAACAACTTAACAACTCTCAATAGAAATGTATAAATATAATACATACATATATAAATACAATACATACAAATACATATACAATACAATACTAGACATGGAGATAAATGAACTAATTCTCTAGTAAAAATTAGACAAAACAAATTTTAGTGCTATAGCGATAGATAATGAACTATGATTCGATGCTTAAAAACGTTTAACGAAGGAGCACGTCTAATATCAAGGGGAAGACTGTTCCATAGCAAGACAGCTTTTGCAGTAAATGAGAACTTAAAGAAAAAGGTGGAATGTGAAGGAATAGATAACTTAAGATTTTCAGATGATTTTAAGGTATAGGAATGGGTAGTGGTACATGGGTACTTGAAACATTTCTGAAGGTACCGCGGAGAAGAAGGGTTAAATGATACATTGTAAAGGAGGGAAAGTATATGAACATCCCGGCGACGGCGCATAGGGACCACTTGAGCTTAGTGCGATATTCGGAGACGTGGTCATATTTGCGTAAACCAAATATAAACCTTATGCAAAAAATTTTAAGTCCTTCAATTTATCGAACTGCTCCTGGGTGAGATTTA
The DNA here is from genome assembly GCA_947049295.1 of Ligdia adustata. Lineage (NCBI taxonomy): Eukaryota > Metazoa > Arthropoda > Insecta > Lepidoptera > Geometridae > Ligdia > Ligdia adustata. Next base: position 15,205,548 of record OX346218.1, on the reverse strand, counting down.
GATAACAAACATCAGCATAGTCAGGAATCGGAAGTAAGAGAGAATGTGCAAGCGCAGTTTTAGTGGTAATGGGTAGAAAGTTGCGCAACCTACGTAAGGAGCGTGCGGAAGAAAACATTTTACGGCTCACTTCTATTAGTTGCGCATCCCATGAGAGGTTGCAATCAAATACGCCTAGATTTCGCACAGTATTACTGAAAGGGAT